>NC_051166.1:118287405-118887405 GCF_013339725.1 Rhipicephalus microplus | reverse complement strand
ACGGCAGAAGGGTGGTCAATGTGCGGCGTCACCTTTGACGTCCTTTTTACGAAATTCGAGTGATGACAAGCCGCGTGAAAAACGATTGATTGATATATAGGTTTTAACGTCCCAAAACCACCATACGATTATGAGAGACGCCGTAGTGCAGGGCTCCAGTAAATTTGACCACCCGGGGATTTTAACATGCACCCAAATCTGGGCACACGGGCCTACGTTACTTTCGCCTCCATCGAAAATGCAGCCGCCGCAGCCAGCTTTCTATCCCACGACCTGCGGGTTAATAGCCGAGTAGCTTAGCCACTAGATCACCGCGGTGGGGCCATGAGAAACAATGTGTCTTCCTAGTAAAGCAGGCTGACTGATGGTTTTTTGATCGCGTGCGATGTGCGGTGGTTGTGTGATTCATTTAAATTCAACTTCTTCTGCAAAGTGCAAGAGTCGAATGTTAAGGCAGAAGTCTTTATGGCTTTTCACGCACTACCCGCACAGCCCCAACGCACATGCCGGGACCCCTGGCACACCCAAGCGGAGGGTGAAAGAGCGATAGAGCGTCGCTGATTGGCTCATTTGCCCCCCCCCCCACTTCGGTGTTCCAGATGTGACGGCACGTGTGTTGCATTTGTGCGGGTTGCCCGTGGAACGATGACTGCATGGTGTCGGTTCTCGGGCACGGTGCCAACTGTGGCGTCTCTCCCTCCCGCCGCTAGATTAATATAAAGAGCCTTAAGGTGCGTTTAAACGCGAGGGAAAATTCTCGCTTCTCCGCTGACCGAGCACTCACGTAGGAGGAGCGTCGCATGATTTCGTATGTGTCAAGAACGGCTCCCGCTTGCGTAAATTGCGGGAGTCAGAAGCTCCGCTTGCGAGGAGCTTCTGACTCCCGGAGAGACAAATTGGCGTCTCTCAAGCAGGTTGGAGGTATTTCTGCCGGCGCTCACCCGAATGACGATGTGGCCGCCCCGGGTCGTCGAGACCGCAGGAGAGCTAAAACCCATATTATTCGTAGCAGAAGGCTGTCTTCACTGCAAAAAAACGAAGCGAAGATCATGGCCAAGATGAGACGAGGTGTTAACATCAGCAAAGTAGGCCCAATTGTTGTGGCTTAGGCCATATGGAGAGCGGCTGGCGTCGAATCGGTGTTGCGAGACTCAGACACAATGTGGAAGAATTTTCAACAAAACATCATGGTTGTGAGTACCCCCATCAGGGAGAACATGATTCGCTATGCCAAAGTCTAATGCGTTGTTGTTCGTGGTCTGCCGTGCAAAGTCTACTCGTATGACGTGGCTCCCCATTCTACGTGCAAGGATGTCATCAGTTGCACTGCACCAAGTGAGAGCCCAGCAGATCTCGATCGCTAGATAGTAACTCGAAGAACCCGCTGGCACTGAGAGCCAAAGGACTCAAGAACACGAGAACCGTGATTGAGGTGTTCGACGCCTACAAGGTGCCAAACTACTTCTTTAACGGCGGTATGCTCGTCTGGTGTCCTTGTATCGAAATGAAGTAGAGGTGTGCTACGCCTGTGACCGTCTTGTGTATCGAGCAGACGTGCGCTCCAGTCCAGACGACATCGTATGCAGGAAATGTGACGTCGCCAATCCAGATAAGAGCCACAAGTGTGACCCCAAGTACAAGCTGTGTTGTGGCTGGCACCTTGTCGGTGCCAAGGAGTGCAAGGAGAGCTAACAGATGCTGTACCTCGTGAGACGTAGGCGCGCAGAGCTATCCCATGAAAATAGAAGCAAGTCTCCTGCCTTCGCCGAGGATGACCGCTACTTCCTGGCCCAAGCTGCTGACTCCAGAGCCTGCGGATGCTCAAGTCTAGGATCCCCTCTTCGTGAGAGACCTCCGGGTCTTCCGGAAGGCGTTCTAGGTCCACAAGGAGATCCAAGTCCAGAAGCAGATATGAATTGGGTAGCGATTCTTGAAGCCATTTCAGGAGCCGTTGTGCCTCCTGAACTGGGTCCGCTTTCATTAACGGCCAGCCAAGAAAAGGAAGCCATTGATTACCTGGGCCGGCAAGATTTGTGGCTACAGTGAAACCGGACCCCAAAAAACGACCGCAACAAAATTAACCTTACTCTCATCACGAACAAGGTGTTCCCGACACGAATCAGCAACTAGGTGACCCGGAATACCACCCCCAATCTATCGTTTGTGAATATTGTTGAGAGAGTGAAGAGGAACAATTTAGCAATAGATTTTGGTAGGGATGATTATGGGCTCGAGAGTCGCTTTGGTATCGCCTGGAGCGAAACCGGAGTTTTCACTGTCACAGATTCGAAGCACCTTTGTAATCTCCGCAACAGCGAGTTTGCACTCACTCCCAGTGGTTTGGATGACTGGTGCAAAGCAATCAAGAGAGACGCGATGTCGTCCACCAAGAATATCGTCACAGGCCTACAAGTAGACACAATGGACAGCAGGTTAGCCCACCTAAATGAGGTGAAGTAGGCGTTGTTCCTTCAATTGAAGGGACAAAGATTCAATCAAAGATTGAGGAAAAATATCCGAGAGCTCAATAAGACCATAGATGACTGTCGTATCCTCTGCAAACAGCAATGGAACTAAGTTGGCGACTCAATCGAGAGGAATATACGCAACGGTACATCATAGGGATTGCTGAAACATTTGCTCGACGAGGGCGGCACAAGACCCAATCAGGGACACATGCTCGCCAGGGCCCTTCACGATGCTACAAGATGCTGCACCGGGAACCAGTTCATTGTCAAGCTTATGCAGAAGCACCTGCCTTTGAAATTGGGAGACGAGGACGTCCAGTTTCTCGACTACCACGGTACAACCCGTCCAGAGTTAGACGAACACTTCGCATGCCAGAGGTAAGGCAAGCCAATTGCACACTCAACTGCACGTCGGCGCCAGCCCCGATGGCATCACAAGTAAAATGCGGCAGAATCTCGACAACCGTAAATCAAATACCTTACCGAGACGATCTACGAGATGTAGAAAAACGGGAGCGTCCCAGAACAATGAAAGACTGCTAATGCCATCCTAATACCCAAATCAGGCACGGCTCCCGGTGTTGATTACTTCAGACCCATATTTCTCACGTCCTGCATCGAAAAAGTGGCAGAGCTTGTCAATGTAAGCAGAGTAAACATATACCTCAAAGAGAACAACGTTTATGCCCACAAGATTAAAAACTTCTAAGCCGGTCTGTCGATGCAGGACGCCATGACGATTGTCAAACATCAGATCATCCACACCAATAGCATAGACACCATGCCGTTGCTCGGACTAGACATCGAGATGGCGTTTGATAATGCTCTTCACCAATACATCCTAGTTTGTGTCGCCTACATCGAGCTGGGCCCCAGGCTGTGTAACTATGTTCGTTTGTTCCTACTGGTAGGAAGGCGAAGCTGCGGTTTGGCGACTTTGTGTTTGACGAAGTACTCGCGGGGCCACGGGGTATGCCACAAGGCTCTGTCATATCACCCATTCACCTCAACATCTGCATGATTGGACTCTCAAAGAGGTTGGCCATAATTGAGCGTATCAACCACACCACCTACGCCTATGACATCATGATCTGGTGCCCCAGTGCTAGCGAAACGAAAGTGGAAAGCCACCCAGTCGAAAATGACAACAGGATACTACAACAGAAATTCTGTTATGTCTCGTATTTTGGGGCGCTGTTGTCTGTCGCACTGTTTGTCCACTGTTGTCTATTGTCTGTCTTGTCTGTTGCCGTTCGTATAGTCTATTGTGAATTGTATAGTATTGTCTGTAATATAGACTATTGTGTAATTGTATAGCCTATTGTCTGCAGTATGTTCCACTTTCGACCATATAGTCTATTGTCTGCAGTGTGTTCTATTGTCGCCCGTATGGAACTTGCACTGTATTTGCACATAGCAGCAAAAACAAATGAAAAGAATAATATTGCAGGTTACACTAGTACATAGGTCTATGCAGTGTGAATTCAGTGAGATGATATTTAAAGTGCAGTCATCGGCGTTTGCATAAAACTCTACAAGTGAAGTTGACTGCAACAAACTCAATTTTTATAAAAAATTGTGTTTCCATAACATTATAAAAATAACACCATTCAAAATACATGTAAAACCCTAGCTGGATTAACAGTGCTGGCTGGCACAATTCTGTGCAAGGAAGTGTTGCAGGGACTTGTGTCTCTCCTGGAGGTCCTGCAGAGGCACACTTTTCCGCCTCGAAGTGGTGCATAGAAAAGCCTGCAAATATAACGAGCAAGCATTAATGCAATTTTCGAAGAGCAAAAATATGGATATAAGATGAAGCATACCAATTGAGTTGGTGGACACAGGTGACACAAGGCAAATCGTCTCAAAATATATTACATTACAGGCAACATTTCTCTATTTTCATCACCCCACTCTGTCCTTACTCAGTGGCATTTCCAATAAATATCATAGTAAATCAGGAAATTATATAGGTCACTCAAGTGGCATTCTGTCTCCTTCATGGTGTTTTGACACGAAGGGTGCGCATGCTATTACATTTGAGTGCTGCCGGCTGGAATGTAGAAGTTGACAGCACTGCTTGGTTTACTCACTGAAAAGCTTCAATGTGGTGCACAAAGTTAAGAAACAGGTATTTTATTCGATCAATGGCCAAAACACACCATAAAACTTGGAATCAGACATGCTAGGCCTGCTCCAGTTTGAGCTGTGCATTATGGCACGCCTAACCAGGATTGTTCAGTGCATTAACTACAAATTAATGTAAAATGAAGCTAAACATCACCAAAAATCTGCAGCAGCTGAATAAAACAGCAGTCTAGCAATACTTCTTCTGAACTGACCAACTCTGCAGATCAACTATTTAATGCATTAGCATTAGTTTGTGAGAACTGAGGTGGCATTAGAAGTATCACGATAAAGCAGGAAAGTATAGTATAACTGAATTCACAGCCGTGCAATCTGGTACTATGTTTTGTGAAATATTATTGCAAGCTAGCAAGCACCAGATGACGGAAAATTATTGTTGTTCGTTTCCTAGAGTTGCATTTAGGCGCTTTCAGACTGTTCAGCACTTTAGAAAATGTTTTAGAATGACACGAATTCCGCAGATATTTCCTGCAGTAAGGTGCCTCTTATATGAAAATTCCGCTGGTACCATCTCTCTTAACTCAAATGGAAACACTTCTGTACAAAAGAAAGAAATGCTGGTAAGTGCATGAGATTCTTCCTAGAACTCTGTGCTAATGTAAACTGCGAAAGCTCAAACCCATATAGAAGGTGTGCAACTGACATGCCATTCATATAGCATCAAGGTTGCATTCATATGTCCGAACAGAGTCACGTTTAACCAAACTACAAAAGCTTATGCACAGCAAAAATAGCATGAGTGAATGCTGAGCGAAGAGACTGTGTGAAATTCCGCGAATTTCCGGCACTTTTAAGGCAAAGATTATTAGAGGAAATAAAAAGACACGTGATAGGAAAATTGTATTACAAAGCCAACCCAAGGAGACATCAGAAGTATGAGAGTGGCGACTTGTTTGCATGAGTTGACTTGTCACAAATGAGCACTCAACAGTCATACTGCTTCACCGCAAAGCACATAGTGAGAAAAAGCAGCGCATACTACTGGGAACGAATAAAAATACCATTTCTTTGTAAAAATCAAGAAGAGATTTAAGGCGATCTGTGCAGTATTGTAAAAGAATATCTCAGAACCTTGTTTCGTCCACCTCAGTGACATTTATATCAATGCCAGAGATGAAAAAAACTTTTTATTTCAAACCTAACCTAGAATATAATCTGATAGGGTTAAGGGGTAGTAAGCGGACTCCAACTTTTTTGTAAAACCCAAAAACAACCTCGCCAATTTGTACAGAAGTCTGCGGCGATGACATTTGCCGAATATTACAGTGCTGCGTGCCAAGCAAACCCTCCATTTCGAAAAAGAATTCCATGTCGGTTTTCTCGCCTGCGTGATCCTCCTCACACGCGCACAGTGAGAAAAGCTGGACCATGGGCAACGTTATGCACCATTGAGCTTGTCGATTGGTTCTTTGGCACATGAAAGGGCGTCTTGGCCCTGCAGCGGCGATGCAGTTTCAGCTGCGCAGTCCCAATTTTCATTTCTCTCTGCTGCCTTCTGCCCGTTTTGTAGAGCCACAAAATCTGGGAGAAACGGTATCGCCGCGTCACTTTGCCAATGTGGGCCGCGTCATGAACGGCTACTACTTTTCCAGTGGGTAGCGGCACAGGGAAAATTTGAAACCGGCTGAGACGGGTGTTTTAAACCCTGCAACTTTCTTATTGCAGCATGTATTCGCTAAACTCTTGTGGAAGCATGTTCACATAGCACAGCTAGTATTCGAGAAATCCTTGTGGCAGCATCTTCACATAGCATAAATGCCGATATTTCTCATTACCAGCCACTACTTCCCTGGAAAAGGGTGGCCAGTGGCAGCGCGAAAATTGGAAACCGGCTGAAATAGATGTTTTAACTCCTGTAACTTTGTCATTGTAGTACGTTTTCACAAAATTCTTGCAGCATCATGTTCACATAACAAAATTGTGCATATCTCTGTTCATTAATACTTTTAGACCTCAGTGTTGTTCACTCGCCCTTTAAAGAAGTACATCAAAATTGTGCCTGTACATACAATAACAAAACTCATGCACTGAAAACCAGCTCTTCCACAGGCCGATAGACAAGAAATTTTTTCCAAGAGAAGAGGAGCACCTGCTGAAAGCTTGACGGTTTCAGGAAAACACCCAGTTTTATTGTCTCTGGCAAAATATTCCCTTCCATCAAAAGTTCTGGGGGAAGCTCCCTGCCCTGTTCTGGCCACAGGCCTGCTCTTTCTGTTTACAACTTGAAGTGAACGAGAACTGACTAACACCCCGGTCACACGGCAAATCCAATGTCATTTTTATCGCACGGGGAAACTAATGCCATTTGATCAAAATATTTTCTGTCGAATGAGTTCCCGGAACAAATTCGCATAGGACAAATATGAATGCATAGGCATGCGATTTAGGATAAAAATGAGTAGTCCTAATGCAAGGAATGTTTAGGGAAATGGCTGTTAACGTATGCATACACAAGTTTAATGATTTTTAAATATCTCTTTGTTTTCATGACACTGTTTCATGACATAATAGCGTGTGCCGTTTCTTTTTGTCTGTGGGTGCCTTCAGTGTTTGCGCTGTTAATTTTATTTCACAGCTCTCAGCAGCCATCTTGATGAAGACGGCTTCCAGAATTTTGTGCATCAATCGCTGTGCATATACATAAATTCCGTGTTATGAAAAAGAGGGGTGCATTTGTCTTCGCAGCGGGCAGCTAAATGAAAAATATAAAAATGGCATTCAAATGATTGTTATGCTGTCTCCAAGCGTTTTCAGGCAACAGGTCGTCTAACCAAAGTATACAAGCCCACAGATAATTTGTAAATATTAGAACCGTAAGGCGAAAACTGATTATGCTCTTTCGTGCAACACTCCACTTTCCGTGAGGTAGGACTTTTTTTACGTTTATTGTGAATGTCAGCACAAACCGTTTCAACTTTTTAGACGCCCTGAAGAAGACCTGTACGCCGTTCTGGGCATCAACTTTTTTTAGACTATGGAAAAGGTTGTATTTGAAGTTGGCTGCTGTCCTGTGTTGTTTTTGCTCATTGCAATATTTCAATCTCATAGCCTATTTAACGCGAACTCTAAATGTTATAACAATTTTTATTAGTTTTGATGGACAACGCCGTGAACAATGTCCGTGTGTTTTACGTCGCTGAAATGAATATATATTGCAAACATGGCCCAAATCAACAATGCTTGCAAAACTTGATGCGCATTCGCCCATTTGTTATTTTGCACAGATACTTTACAACTGTATTGCATTCAGAAAAAAGGCCTTTGCAATATTTATGCAAACAATTCTATCTCTACAAGCAGTCTAAAGAAATTCTTCAGAATGCAAGTTTTTTTCAAGGAAGTCGCATTTCAAAAAATCAAATTGAAAAAAACACCTGCTGACTCAATCTGAATGCAAGTATTTGTCGAAGAGCATTTATATCATTGAATACTTGGTTTCAGTATATCATATATCATCATTCGCTTAGTTAATGAGATGTAACAGGCCAAAATGACTCTTGCTGTGTTTTCACTTCAGTGCCCTTGATGGTTGTTTTCAACTTGCATTGCGGGTAGTCTACAGTACTAATTATTTTCCTGCAGTGAAGCTTCACCCTAAAGGCCCGTTTATAGGAAAAATGTATTTTTAAAATTCATTTGCGTAGAGCGCGTGCCGGTGTGGGTTGCTGCCGCTCTTTGAAGGGGTAATGTGTACACAGTTATAGGCTACTATTTCGCCAACAAGCATCGAAAGGTGGATGCCCTATTGAAAAACCTGGGTTGGTGGATGCTGGAATCGTTGGTGGATATGGTGGAAAGAATAGTGGATATGGTGAAAATATTAGTGGATATGGTGGAAATAATAGTCGATATGGTAGAAACTGTAGTGAGCATAATGGCTGATGACGGCGAGAGTGGAAGAAATGATGGCAGATGGTGGTGGTGGTGACCGTGGAAAATGCCGGCTCATTGTGGCGAGGAAAAACGTGTTTGGTGGAAGATTGGTGAGCAAGGTGGATGACGGTGGCATGATGGAAGCTTGATGGATGACGGTGGCATGATGAAAGGGACATGACAGTATGTGAAATTACTTATTTGTACTGTTTCAATCTTGAATAAGCAGCGATATATGTTTACGCTCAAAAGAAACCAACGCTGCTCATTACGCTTTCTGGTACGTTTTTTTAGATGCGGAGCATCTTATACTCGCGCCTTGTAGTGCGCCGTCCGCACCGCTTCTCGAACATTCGACAGCTGACGCGCGCGCATGCGCCGTCGCGCCGTCGCCCACTCTTCCACCATCTGTGCATCCCTTCCTCCTCTACACACCGCGCGCGCTTCACTCCTCCACCATCTGTGCACCCTTCCTCCTCTACACACCGCGTTCGACATCTACAATTCTCCTGATTCTCCAGTGGACGCGCATGTGGCGTCGCGCTTCGAGAACATTAATGCAACACCTGACAGTGCATGCGCCGTCGTGCTGTATATATACTCAAGGTCGGCGCTCGCTCGCTCAGTTGCCGCTCGTCGGTTGGTTTGTACGGGGCGTCGACGTCCAAGGTCGCGGTGAAATGAATTCCAACGAATCCACAAACACAATGATCGAAGTCCCTTCGACCAGCGCCGCCCTTTCGCATACGTGTGTACGTGTTCACTCATTTAACACCCCCTCCTACAACCACGTTAACCAATTTAGCCATCGACCCAAGTAAGTCGCAATTTAACACCCCATTTTACAACCACGTTAACCAATTTAGCCATCGACCCAAGTAAGTCGCACTTTAACACCCCGTTAACCAATTATATGGTCCGCATCCTCCTCAGTGTTCCCCCGAGGGAAGCTGCGGGCAATTTTTTAGATGCGGAAGCATCTTATACTCGCGCCTTGTAGTGCGCCGTCCGCGCCGTCCGCACCGCTTCTCGAACATTCGACAGCTGACGCGCGCGCATGCGCCGTCGCGCCGTCGCCCACCATCTGTGCCGCGCGCGCTTCTCCTTCGAGAGCATTCGACAGCTGACAGCGCATGCGCCGTCGCGCCGTCGCCATCTGTGCCGCGCGCGCGCTTCTCCTTCGAGAACATTCAACAGCTGACAGTGCATGCGCCGTCGCGCTGTATATATACTCAAGGTCGGCGCTCGCTCGCTCAGTTGCCGCTCGTCGGTTGGTTTGTACGGCGCGTCGACGTCCAAGGTCGCGGTGAAATGAATTCCAACGAATCCACAAACACAATGATCGACGTCCCTTCGACCAGCGCCGTCCTTTCGCATACGTGTGTACGTGTTCACTCATTTAACACCCCCTCCTACAACCACGTTAACCAATTTAGCCATCGACCCAAGTAAGTCGCAATTTAACACCCCATTTCACAACCACGTTAACCAATTTAGCCATCGACCCAAGTAAGTCGCACTTTAACACCCCGTTAACCAATTATATGCTCCGCATCCTCCTCAGTGTTCCCCCGAGGGAAGCTGCGGGCAATTTTAGATGCGGAAGCATCTTATACTCGCGCCTTGTAGTGCGCCGTCCGCGCCGTCCGCACCGCTTCTCGAACATTCAACAGCTGACGCGCGCGCATGCGCCGTCGCGCCGTCGCCCACTCTTCCACCATCTGTGCACCCTTCCTCCTCTACACACCGCGTTCGACATCTACAATTCTCCTGATTCTCCAGTGGACGCGCATGTGGCGTCGCGCTTCGAGAACATCAACAGCTGACAGTGCATGCGCCGTCGCGCTGTATATATACTCAAGGTCGGCGCTCGCTCGCTCAGTTGCCGCTTGTCGGTTGGTTTGTACGGCGCGTCGACGTCCAAGGTCGCGGTGAAATGAATTCCAACGAATCCACAAACACAATGATCGACGTCCCTTCGACCAGCGCCGCCCTTTCGCATACGTGTGTACGTGTTCACTCATTTAACACCCCCTCCTACAACCACGTTAACCAATTTAGCCATCGACCCAAGTAAGTCGCAATTTAACACCCCATTTCACAACCACGTTAACCAATTTAGCCATCGACCCAAGTAAGTCGCACTTTAACACCCCGTTAACCAATTATATGCTCCGCATCCTCCTCAGTGTTCCCCCGAGGGAAGCTGCGGGCAATTTTTTTCATTCCTGTGGTGTCAACAACGCTTCAATTTTTGCAGAGCATAGAGTATGCGGCCAGGAATATGTTTACATTTCGCGCACGTACTTACTTCAGTCTGACATCCGCGATGTGTTTTTTTTCGTTGTTGTTGTGATTTTTAGAAGACTAGAGTTGTCACTGTGAACATGACAATAAATTTTTTACATCGGCACGCAGTTGTCGACAAATAAATAGGCTTTAGTTCGCAATTGCCCCTTTCAATGTTAGAGCAGAACACAGCGGTCACTTGATGTCGCCACGCTAGAAACGGAACTATGGTAATTCTTGCACACGCTATTGCTTGTGCCGTACCTTTAAGTTAAAAAAGTGCGTGCGAAATTGCATAAACTTTCACTTTCGACATGCGTCGAGATAAGCCCCAGCGAATTTGACTTTCACCCTTCTGTTCTACCACCATGATTTCCACCAAAGGTTAGTCATGCCGACCGAGCCCGTACAAGTGTTATTGGCGCTTTTGGGTTTCAGAATACACAATTTTGACGAGTCAAAAAGTCAATACAGCACATCTGCGGCATCAATTACCGTAAATGGAGCCTTTTTTATTATGTACGGTGTCCGCGCAAGAAGCGACAAACATCGATGCGACGCGCTTTCAGCAATTCCACCAAAGGTAGGCCTCCCATCACCGACAGCTGCCGGCCGCACTCGCCGCCACTTTGCTGGCTCTTAAGCGAGAACATAGACACGTCAATTCGTATGCTTACTGAACCAATATGATAGCATAATGTTTCTGGCGCACTGAATTCGTTTTGGACATGCCGTAATGTAGGTGTTCCTAACGACAGAGAAACAGCGGTGGGCTGGCACGACTGCTGTGTGCGTTGCGCGACAAACATCACAATCAATTGTGTCGGCGTATCTGTCGAATGAGTATAGAAGCGTCATAAAGCCTGAACAGATATCACCCCTTGGAAGGAGCGAGAAACGGATATAAACTTGGCAGTAACCACCGATAAACTCTACCTGCCCTCAGTCCACTGAGTTGTTTATTTTCTTGCGGGTTAAATTGTAACAAAAACATAGCGCTGTTGCCATTATCGCAGTGGAAATCGTTACAGGCAGCACTTTTTCGTGTTTATCAAACGTGCAAATGTTAGTAGCTGGTGCTGATCTCGTCTACCACGATTAAGCGACAAATAAAACTGAAGTGCAAGAGTGAGTTTGGGAGTTGACTAATTCTCTGACTCCACATCTTCCATCTGGCGGTGTGGCGCAGTAGTTAGTGTATTCACATAGAAATCCAAAGGTGGCAGGTTCAATTCCACACTGGCGCAGTTAGTTTTTACAGGTGCTTGCTACATTCTTTTTTATAAAATTATTTTTATTATTTTTTAGTGGCAGCTCATCACGGTGGTTCTGACGCTGCTTCGCGCTCCAACATTGCCGGCTGGAGCGTGCCATCCACCATCCGCTCCACCATACACCATGTGCACCAATATTTCCACCACCATAATCCACCAAAATGGTGGTTGGTGGAATCCGCCATTCCTATGGTGAACGTTTTTTCAATAGCGTGCCCTGGTTCCAAAATATCAATCGATTCTTTCTGAAGAAATGCGTGGTCTAGCTGATCATAGTTCTCGCATGTAGACCGGGTTTCTCTGAGACACATCAAGCAATGCAAGCAGACCAGGGACATAGCCAAAATTGTTTCAGAAGAGAAAGGGCAGTTAAATCACACTGTGCATGTTTCTGTGTAAATTCTTATTGCAATATATATATATTATATATATATATATATATATATATATATATGCAAGAATATTTTTCGAGGCGGAGGCCGTTTTGATTCCCCCCACCATGCTATGCCCCTGCAGGTCAGTGCGAACTCCTGTGCAGGGAGCCAAAACATCTTTTTTGAATTGAAAAATAAATTTAACTATATTTTTCCAGAATTTTCTCCCACTATTTGCTAATCAGAAGCAGGCAAGACACCGCAAGCACATGGTTTAGATGACAAAATCAAAACTCAGTTTCCACCCAAAACAATGCATTTGTATGCACTGATGGACTTGCCTAATGTGAGAGCAAATGCCACAATCATATGTAGTGTAATGTTGGTGCTATCTCGCTGCCTGATTTTCTTTAATTACATACTTTAGACACTCTAACCTTCTTCCTCGTTCACCACACTCTGTCTAAGTAAAATTTTGATGAGTCGTCTAGCCATTGCGAAACCCACTTCCCGCAATCACATCATTTCTGCGCCGCAAATACCATCTTCCTATATCATCTCAACCTTCAGCTCAGCATTTCAGCAGCCAGAATATTTGTGGTGTGATATGATTAAGCTGCAAGTCATGAAGCTGAGCAAATCATTCAACTTTTCTCAACACCGACACTTTCTTAAGTGTTTTCGAACGTCTAGAACAGTAGAGATTGCTGGTGGGGCCTGACATACATTGTCCTTACCTTAGAATGCGAGCGTGGCCTACACACTATTTATCACAGTACGAATCATCTAGACAGACAAAATCATGGTAATAAAACGTGAAAATGTGAGCAACTTCAGACATACATTCACGACAGCAGCACAGAATTGCGAGAATGAGTGTGGCGCTGTTCAGCATAAACATTTCGACTTTATTTAGCTGTTCACTGCACGCGATACGCGCAGGCCCACTTTCAGGTCTGAGTATTCTGTGCCAATTACTTACACGTTCGCTAGAAGTAAGTTGGCAGAGGAAATACGTTTTTATTGAGTAAATGTTTTTTGTTACTATTTTTGTTGCCTACCTGCAGATAGTCACTGCCATAGGTGTAAGAACATTCACAAAAAAAGTGAGCTGGCATTGCTATACGCATCTCAAAGGCAAACCTGCCTACATCCAAGAAATGCGATGAAGTAAACAAGGCATTTCTTTAGCAAGAAGTGATTGATATCTTGAACACTGTATATCCACCTTTTTTCATGGTGCGTGTAGGAAAATTCTAGGTTGCAATCTGCCTACGCAAGAAACAGGAAATCAGACAGCCACCCCTTTAGAACACAAAGCGAGAAGAAATTCTGTATGAATTTCTCAGAAAAAGTTTTTAGTTACCAAAAAATTCATCCTGGTACGCCGATCGAACCCGAAACAAACGCCTTTCAGGGGTGGTCGCTCTACCAATTTAGCTAACCAAGCACGAGGGTGAATTCACTGACAACTCGAAGCATATGAACACAAGTTGTGAAAATAAGCTCTGCGGAAAGTCGCCAGGTGGTGGAACGGTTAAGAAAGGGAAAATAGAAATCCGTACGGAGTTCCTTGTGGCTTCGTGCCAATAACGGGTGGTTGTCTTCTTTCTCTTTCTTGACCTTTCTACCACCTTGGGATACTCCGCAGAACTCTTTTGTAAAATGTCATGCGTTGGCCCTTGAAATAGCTGAAGCAGCTCTCACCCACACACGTTGTACACAAATAAAATTTACGAATACACTTTTCTTGGAAAACGACCAGTTACCGTGTGTGAAGTTTTGCTGCAGCCATACAATGGGTACTCTAGAATTACACACAGCGTAAGCTAATAAAAACCACCGACACTGAAGTGAGAACGTGCACACAGCAAGGGTCATTTTGGCCCATTATATATTTTAACAAATGAAAGGAGCAAATACTATATTGAAACTGTGTTTTTACTGACCTAACTGCATTTTGATAAAAATATTTCATCGACACTGAGACTGGAGATTTTTTTTCTTTTTTTAAGAACAGCTTTCGTTAAAAAGCTTGTTTATTTAACTATTTATTTCTTTTTTTTACGCTTGTAGGAAAAGGCTTCTAGAGAAATATTGCAAAGGCTCTTTTCTAACAGCAACACAGTTTTGAAGTATCTGTGTAGAATAGCTAACGCGCCAACATGCAAGAAATTAGGCAAACTTTTCTGATTTGGGTAGTGTTTGCCAATTTCAAACATATTTTCTCCTTTTGGGACAACAAGAAGGCGTGGATATAGTTCACAGTACAGCCTAATTAAACCATCACACAAAAAATTTCATCACAAGTTTTACGTTTCCGTGAAAATTGGCGATGAATTGCAAAAATATTGCGGTGAGCAATATTTTTTCGTGTGCTGGAAGCGTTTTCTGCGAACAAAACTTTCAGTTTTGTGCACTTCAAATTGGCCCACATAACTTAAAAACCCAGATAAAAATATCGACTTGAAACGCATTTCAATCGCTTGGCGAATCACCCAAATTTTAATATTTTGAGGATTTCTTCGGGAACAGCACAATAAACACTTATGAGTAAACTCAGAGATATAAGGTGATTTTGTCAAAGTCACGTGTCGCTTGTGTTCTTAAAAACAGACCCTCGACAGTGGACAGTGTTTCAAGGCTGGACTCTATTGCGTCTCTTATATTCAAATGGTGGTTTTAGAACGTTGAACTCCACATATTATTCAATCAAATCAAGAATGAACTTGTTGCATGACAGTTCATTGTATACACCGGTGTCAAAACTCTTGTGACAGCTTCATGAGACCTAATGTTCGTAAGTATGAGTTCTTTATTTCCTTAAGGCCTTTGACCGTGCCTTGCTGCAGAGTGATTTCACCTTCATGACAAGCAAGTAAAGGCTCATTGCGTTCTTTCTTCTATTGAGGCTTCAACAGCTTCCTTACTAGCATCCCCATCTCACTTTTTTTTTCATCTGAGCTCTGCAGAACGAATTGGAACTATATGTGCAACCATAGATCTGAAAACACTGTATGCGTTAACTCACTCAGACGTAGAAAACACTATGGCTGAGATGCAAACCATAAAAGCATTACCCAACCCTCTCCGTTATCTTCTTTTCCACCCAGTACAGTTGCTAAAGCCTCTCGCGGCTACTCCTTGCAATGTGCAGCAGCATTTCCATTACCTCAAGCCTTCTATCAGTAAAACATCCTTAGGAGAGTGTACAACATTACTAAATCAAAGAAAGGAGAACGAGCTGCAAGAAATGCGTTTCTACACTGCTGAATTCTGAGAGGAGAAGCCCTGAAAAGGAAGTTTTGCAGATGACATCAATTACCTGACAACGGCATTCTTCAGTTCTCAGATATATCGTTGTTTATTACCACATTTTCTGGGAATATCAGCCACAATCGAAAAAACTATTTTACCCTTAGACTCCTCTCAAAATACACTGACAAAAAAGAGGGATTGGTTCCTCAAATTTCGTATCGACTAAGAGCAAGTTATGCACTCATAACGTTGATGATTGGTATGTGGGGCTTAACGTCGCAAAACCGCCATATGATTATGAGAGACGCCGTAGTGGAGGGCTCCGGAAATTTTGACCACCTGGGGCTCTTTAACGTGCGCCCAAATGTGAGCACACGGGCCTACGGCATTTCCGCCTCTATCGGAATTGCGCACTCATAAAGTTAGCCATAGCCATAGCCCAGGTATAGTTTTTTTCCTAGAAGGTGTTGCTCAGACCCAGAATGGGCCATAAATGACTCGGTGCTATTTTGGTCAGATTAAGTCCGAGTCCGGTCGAGAAAACATTTCCTAAGTCTGAGTCCATGTGAGTCCAGTTGAGGTAAAAAATATTGGGCAGTCAGATTTAGAGTCAGCCCGAAGCACGAAATATATTTTGTGAGCAGGTCTCAGTGAGCTCAGCCTTTCATATCTGACGCATGTTCTTACATACTCATCTACGGTTTTACTATCAGCATTAGATCAGCTTAGTTTGCACTGAAGTCTTTTCACAGATATCTGAAGAGTGCGCTACCTTGTACTTCCTTTTAATCTAAGTTTCAAGCTTGAGAGCGGTTGGCGTCATGCCCTTTCCCAGAAAACTCTTTCAGGGGCAGATCTTGACAAAAACATTTCGCGTTAGTGCAGAATAAGAAAACGTGCCATTACCCTATTGAAAGGTGCACTGATTCGTACTTGAAAGTATGATTGCTGAAGGTGTAATATAGAGCATCGATTACATGAGGTATTGGCATTAAAGTGCATTGACACCAAATTCGAAAAGCGCCAATTCTACAGTAATGAACCCACGAGTATACTCTTCCAGCCTCAGGTGAAATTATGAACCTCAGTGAGTTCGGCTGAGTAATACGTTGATGAGTTTGACTCCTAGTGAGAATGGTTGAAAAAATTTTGGTGAGTCCGAGCCCAATTGAGTCCTCATAGAAAAATATATTGTCTGAAGTATATTGAGTGAGCTATCATTTTTTGCTGTCCTACAACAACATATTATTCAAATAGTTAGAACAAGTGATCGTTACGCAGCCACTATATATAGTATGTGCATAAACAAAAGTATTTTGTCACTCTATGCATCTGTTTCAAATATCGAACTGCAGTTGCCTCCCAGGGGCTACTTTAGGACCTTGGTCAATCACAGCTACAAAGCGACTAACATGACTGTTCGGGCGAGCTGGTAGATCATCGTCAAAAATTTTTTACAGCATGGTAAAACTCGGCAAAAATGGAGCTGGCATGGACAAGCATTGTCTGTGTCAGCTCCCTCTTCATACAATTTTTTTTCCTGTGCAGTTAAAATTTTTATGGCAATCAGCTGCATAGCACAATTAGTATGGATTCGACATTATATGGCAGAGCTACAAATGATAAGAGTAGCAGCTGCATGAGAGATTGCGGAAGATTGAATATCTAGAACCACTCTTTGCAGGCAGTTATTACTGGCTTAATTGAGCCACTTTTGAAAAACAGTAGCAGTATTAAAATTGAGAAGACTGGAAAGTCGGTGCTTCATAAGTGGATTGAGCACTCATTTGAGTGAGTTTTGATTTACAAGCAAATAGTGGCAAGACAGGTATCTCCATCACATCACTGATTGCTTTTGCGCCTTAATGTATTTCTCTGCTTTCACCTGTAGTGCTGCACAACTGGTTTTCTTTGAAACAAACTGTCAATAAAACTCTTGTAAACCAATTACTTCAAACAGCTGCTAAACGAGTAAGTTCTACAAACTTCAGGTTTTCTCAACATATTCCTTTAAGTGGCAGGTGTAACCGCCAAAGAAACAGGAACGCTTATTAAGGGAGTACCCCTCTCCTCGAGTTAATGTAGAAGTTCTGAAAGGGGTGCAACGTCGCAGCAATGTATTCAAGACATCAATGCTAAAAATTATCATGACCGCAAAAAGGCCCAGCAACGATGGCGTGACTGACAGCTGTCGCGATGGCTGTGGTACAAAAGGCAATACTTCCTGAAAACCAAACATGAACACATGCAACGGACGAGCATTACAAGACTTTAAAAAAATGCGGGGTTGCTCGGAATATCATCTTGCAAGGCCGCCAAATTATGCCCACGAATTCTTTAGCAAATCATTTGAAGCTTTTGGTTACAGCATAGAAGGAAGTATCAGGCGTAGCTCACTTTTTTTGTGGTCCCGGTGCCAGTTCAGCTTCGCCGAGTGTACGCGGAGCATCGGTTGTTCGACTCGCGCTTCTCGTCAATTCCTTCCCCAGCTTCTGCGATTGGCAGACAATGCCTTAACAGGGCATTTGTACAGAATTCAAATAAGGCTGCAATACTCACGGATCAAGTTCAGTAAGTGGTAGCTGCGGGTGTCATCCTCGCCAGTGGAGAAGGCTTCGTAGAGTTCTTTGTCGATATCTACTCGACGGAAACAACGTAGTGGGCAAGAAAATGCCCTACTGTAGGCGATGAGAAAAATGTTTTTGTGGTTAACACAGTAGAATAAATCCAGCTGAGCGTCGAAATCACACTGATAACTCAAACAAAATTGTGAAGTGAGAAAAAAAATGTATGAATAGCTGGATGTATAAGGCTGGCTGTACACTTCAGACCGGGCGGCAGCTCGTACCACCTAGGAAGAAGCGCAGCATTACCTACTGCAACATTCCTAAACAGTGCCAAATTTTATTTTTAGTGCTTTTTCAATTGTTATATGTGTTGAAATTTTCTCAACTGCAGCAAACAGCTCGAGTGGTTTGTAATATTGGTGCATTCACTACAAAGAAAATGTACACTAGGTGGCCCGCCACTTTAACGTCAGCACTTTGTTGACGGGGCAAAGCTGTTCACGCAGAGTAGCAGAATGTGCGCTCTAGCAGAAGAAATGCGAATGTTGTTCGCGGTGCCCATTTGATTCTCATTGTTTCGGCAGCATCAATCATTGGTCCTGCTTAGCGCGAAGCTGCAAAGGCTGGTGACTGTGTATGTTGCACGTAAATAGGTCGTTCGTAAATCCCCAAACCAACTGCTACCACCTGCATTTCTAAACCACGCGCAGCAGCAATCAAACCCGTCTCCAATGTTTGCGAGGTAGCAAATGTGATACGTGTTTGTGTTGCCGGGTTTCAGCAGCTTAACCCAAAGTTCTGATGAGGAGCGTGTGTGTGTGCGTGCGTGCACGTGTGAATGAAGCGGGTAATTTCCAATCGGCGTCAAACAAAAAGCGCAACATCTGCGAAGCCACTAATGTGATGCGTGCATATGCTGTCGTGTTCGTACAGTGTAGCCCGAAGATACAGAAGAGTGGCATGTATGTGTTTGTGAAGCGCGTAAGTTCCCATGAGCATGAAACGAAGAGTCCACTTCTGCGAAGTCGCATAAGTGATGCGTGTTTGTGGAAAGGAATTTGTGACCGTCAATTATACAGATAGCCTTGTTTTTTCATCGTGAATTGTGTGGTGTGAATGTGCATTGATGTTAACCCACAATGGTGTTTTAGTGGTTAAGGCACTCGGCTGCTGACACGCAGAATTTTTAGGGGCGAACCTCCTTAAGACCTCACGATGTCCGCCGTCTCCCGTCTGTCCGTAACACGTCTTCATCTGTTTGACATTTCTGAACCATTTTCTATGTAACCTTCAAACTATGAGCAACAGAGGGCACTGTGGTTAATTATAGTTGTGATGGCGCTGCTGTCAACGCTATATATATGTGACGCTAGATGCGGGACACGTGGCCTGGCTCATACGCCAAGTTTATTCCATTCTCACTTCTTCCTCATCTACTTCTTCCAACTCCTAACCATCGCTACCTTCTTACGTTACAGGATTCCCCCTCCCGCCGAAAGAATGCGCACGTTGCATATTACAATGCATGATGAACAAGCAGTCTACAACACACACAAAAAATGTCCCAAGGGGCTGTAGTTCCACATCAGATTGAAGTTCCGTAAAGTCGCACAAAGATTTCACAGTAGAGGGCAGCAATCCGGGGTTAGTACAGCTCTGGTGGGCGAGGCTGACTGTTGCGTTCTGGAAATCACAAGTACACCTTGAGCGTAGAAACTGATGAAATAGCTGCCATTATAGCGAGGAGTGGACGCGTTTTAAAGCCTTGCATAAGATCGGTCTTCGGCGTCGCTGTCCTTCCTGCGTGCGTGCTCGTTGTCGTAAACTATTGGGATGGTGTCTGAATCATTGCGTGGTAGAACTGGTGACTTTTTGTCTTGTTAGGTGTTTACTGAGGTTTCGGAGCTGTAATATTAGGCGAAGTCTTAATCTTTTGTGCCAAATTCGTTTCTGGCACCGATCCCTTATGCGAAGATGCCTCGCTTCTTGAATTTGTTTTAAGAGGCTTGCTTTGCGTCGTCGTCCTTGTTGGTGTGTCTGTTGGAGTGCCTGCGATTCACGGACTTGCTTTTGCTGGCGTTGCTGATGTTGCTGTGGTTGCATCGGAACGTGCTGAGGTGGGAGCGCTTCTTGAACATCAGGCCGGTTTTCTTTACAAATTTATGTAGTGTCCATTTGGCAGCTGTTGCAACGCTTTTCAGGCAGCGAAGTTGATAGGACAGACTTGACTGGAGGAACATCAGAGGCACCTTCGACAGCATTAATTTTGTAGGCTTCTGGCACCTGGCAACCAGTTAGAGACGCTTCCGAGCCTTCTGTGTTTGGGCTTTCGGATGGCTGAGCTCTCAATGGCGACGCCGCAACAAGCGTGGTTTGGTCAAATTCCAGTTGGGAATGGCTGCCTTTCTGTGCAACGAATGATTGAAGCTCTTCTGGCGCATGAAACTGAACGGTAGGTCCCGGGCTTAACTGAGTACGCTTTGAGCTCCTCTGCTCTATTCCGACCATAATGAACGTGTGAGACGCGAGGTGGCCGTTGTGAGCGACCGAACATCCTCACGATATAAAAGCAGGAGGTCGGTCAATGCGTGAAGGCTGCTTTTGACTGTGACGACCGAATGCGGTTGTCTGTGGATGGTTTGAAGTTTTCGTTCGTCGTCGTCTTTTCTTGGTTTGGTGATGGCACTGAGAAAATAGCGGATGGTCATCGTCGTTGAATGAGGAGACGCTGTCGGTAGTCCCATTGTTATTTAGGAGTTCATTGCAAGCATCATTTGTGTCAAGGAAAGCAATAGATACATTTTCGTTTTTATCAACGAGACCTGCATTCAATGGTGACTCCATACTGTTTCAACTTTGGGTTGGTCCCGTTCCCGAGGATGACATCACCACACACATGGATGGACGTGGTTCCGATTCCGTAGGTTTATTTTTTTGCGAAAGAATCGAGCTACGCGTTCCTGAAATACAACGTCTTTCAGAATGGCAGGGGCTTGGCAAGGTATTTTCCCGATGCACCAGGTCATCTACCGTGAATACGGAGTCCTTATAAAGCAAGTGGTGAGCGATAGGAGCGTTTGAAGAACCACGTGATGAAAACCCAGGTGGTGGACCACGTATGCGATATGAAGAGTGAAGGGCATCAGTAGGGGGAGCGACGTCTCGTGTCGTATATTGGTACGACAACTTCGGAAATACCGACTTTCGTGCAGAAGGGAGGCGTGCTTGATGGTTGAGTTGCTCATTAAATAAGCATGGTCGTCTGTCAGTGAACTCATGCGCCACTTGATCTTGTGGTAGTTGTCGATTCAAGCTGGGCTTTCGAATGCTTGAAGACTGCTTAAGAAATCGACGATAGATTGCGATTGCCTGCAGATAGGAGGTTATACGCGAGTCTTCGTCGTAGTCGTCATTGTATTCTTTAAATCGGATGGTCATCTCTTCTTTGATCTTCTGCCACGATTCATCATTGTCGAAGATGTGGGTAGAGTAAAATTTGAATGCCTCACCAGTCACGTAATCGCTGAAGTTTGTAACCATCTCCCGTTCCGACCATGATGCAGCGGCGTCCTGGAGCTCGAATAGGTTGAACCCGTCCTGTACGGGTCCATCGTCCGCTGATCCGGTGTAATTGGGGATGTGAAGGTGAGCAGAAGGTGTTGTCATGATGATGGCAATGATGTAGAGTTGGGATACACTTGTGTGGTCCACGTTCGGTCACTGCGTCTTGCTGAGGTGTTCGATGATGATGGCCGGCTGATGATGTGGCTGCCAGGTCCTAATCCTGTCGACTCGTGTGACGCTAGATGCGGGAGACGTGGCCTGGCTCATACGCCATGTTTATTCTATTCTCACTTCTTTCTCATCTACTTCTTCCAACTCCTAATCTTCGCTACCTTCTTACGTTACATATATATAACCACGTTCAATACCACACATTCTCTTCTCTCATATGGACAAAAACAAACGCCGGAAAGCGCGACGTACTCAGTATCAGCGTCGCCGTCAACGGGAAGCTATCGCGGAGACAAAAGAGAAGTAAGCAAACGCAAACCCGGCGACGTTGACAACAAACGACACAAACGACGGCGACAACAAAAAAAAAGCTTCTGTTGCCATCTTCAGCTGAGCGCAGACATCACAGAACAGTGCCTGCTACCCACCAGACTCCGACGTTGCCCGACCGAATTTGAACATTCGCTTTATTGAAAAGAAAGAGGGGGCACACCTAAGGACGGCTAGCTGGTCTCTGAGAACGACGTTCGCTTGTTCACTCGAAGTGGTGACCCGACTCGCAGGGATGACACCATCCGAGTCCTGAGTATGTTCATAAAATTTCGTGGCGGCAACAATAATGCATTGCGCAAAATTATTGAAAAACAAAGAATGCTCTTTGTCTCGTGCGAACAGTCATGAATCGACGCAGAGGCCTCAAGGAAGACAGCCTGCTTCGGCTGAACAACGCCTTTGTGCTATGTCACTTCACTTACACGGGGTCAGGAAGAACTGCCTCAAACCAAAGAGGGACAAAATCAACGCCGTCATTCGAAAAATCCTCGTGCGAGGACTCAGGCTTCCAGTAAGAACAGACACCGAGGACTTCCTCCGGCTCGGCATGCGCAAAACCACGGCAAAGATTGCCTGGGCCCAGTAACTGGTTGAGATAAAACAGTTCTCAACCACATCATCTGGTAGGCAGATTCTAGAGCAAATTAAACTCGTCCCAAATAAGGGCTTGGCTACGAAAGCCCAATTCCCCAGAAAAATGACAAAGAAGCTTTTCATCGCTGCGTTGCTCTGCGACATGAATCCTGCACACAACGCAGGTCGTCAGAAGACAAGAGCTTCGAAGATGCTAAAGGGCACATCTGAGTATAAGATAGACGCAAGCATCTTCGTGAACGCCGCCGCGTACCGCAACGGCAAGGCTTTCCCGGGGTTAATTGTAAATTCACTGGGCCAAGTCATCAACTATGCCCCCATTCGTATAACAAATCCCGAGGTGGCCGAACAAGTTGCCTTTGGACTCGTCATAAAACATGGCCGGAGATACAAGGTGTAAGCAACACAAAGTTGGTTTAGGGCATTCCAGACCTCAGCCGTGCTGCCCGGCAGGTCGTTAAAATTTTTGAAGGCACCAAAAACAGCGGCAGCTCCACACACACAAATGTTTTGGTTCCCTGCTCACGTCGCGGCGAAAGAGGAGGTTCCTCTTAACCTCAATGACTGGGTTCACGAGGCTGCGCCTTGCTTTACTGGCCACGCTATTGTCGGATCAGATGACTTTCTCCCTGGGCACAGGGATGTACTTAGTAATCAATTGAAAAAAACTAAACCATTTTACTTCGAGAGAAGAGTCTCCCCACCATCTCATTGGAAGCTAAGCAGGCCGCAAGTGGTCAAGCTCTGACTCCTCGAAACTCACCCATACCCAAATCCGGTGACGCTCAAAGGCATATATCCGGACATTTACCCAAATAGCTTTTGTGGAGCCTGTGGCGAGGCTGGTAGTTTGTGTCATATGCTCTGGAAGTGCGGGTCATTGGGCCCTAGGTTCACCAAAGGAGAGTGGGACACACTCCTAGGTTCCGCCCATGAAGACCAAATTCTCGCCCTGCAGCGTGCCCGTGATCGTGTTGGTGTGCTAGACCTGCCAGCCTCATAGAATTAACCAGGTGCGCATTTTACCGCGTTTTGCTGGACCCAAAAAAGTTTTCTTTCCTCACTGACTCACTCACTCATTCACTCAGTCACGTGACCAGTTCTATCCAACGAAACTGCGGAGGCGTCGCATGCACACAGTCGGAGCATGGCTAACGGAATCTGCGTGCATACTCCCGACTCGCACGCTTACGCAACGCTTCTCGTGATTGAATGATATGTGGGGTTTAACGTCCCAAAACGCAACGCTTCTCCTGCTAGAGAGCTGGGTACAAGAGTGCATTCGAATGAATGCTGTTCGAAATGACATTAGCGCGCGAGGCGCGAGCAGACGATGCCAGATGGGGCGAGGATGGAGTGTTTTCATAACTTGTGTATCATGTGATGTGCCGTCCACTGCGAAAATTTCTCCATCATCAGCTCATGCGAATCCAGCTCTATGAGCGCTGGAATGCGGATGGCGGCTGCATGATGACCAAAGCGCGAGGATACAAACGCACGTGAAACGGAGGCAAATTAGTTTCGCGTTTTCCTGCAATTTCGCGTAAAGGTAAGATTCGGCGTCACGCAGAACGTGAAACACCCATTCGGCGCGCCCGGTGCATCCAGCTTCGGTATCTCCGGCACCACAATCTGTAAATTCGACGATGGTTCTCTGAAACTACGCGTGATATTTTATATTTTAAAGACTACGCTCACCATACAATTTGACATGGAAGAACTTTGCTCCGAAAACGATTGCCCTAAACTTGACGATACGGATGTTGATTAAATTTTGTTTGTTATTCATCATTTTTGAGTCCTCAGTTTAGCAGCAAGATCTTCCGCCTCAGCCTACAAATTGGCTGAGAAAACTACAACTGCCTAACTGTTACAGTTCTTTAAATAGAAGTCTGTATTGCTTAAACAAGCACCCTCTGCAACGTTTGCAGGCAGCCAAGGAAATGCAGTCACTTTTTTTCTGTTAGCCAGTAGCCTGTCGCAGGGGTGTATCGTGTACGGTGCTCGGTTACTGTTTATAAGGTCGCGTGTTCGATCAAGGACACTGTGGCTGCCTCTCTATGGAGTCAAAACTTTAGAAGTCCGCGTACTGTGCGATGCGAGTGAACATTGAGAAACACCAGATTTCGGGAGCCCTGCATTTCTGTGTGCCTCGAACTCATATCTTGGTTTTGGCTCATAAAACTGCAGATATTTTAGCTACTGCCAGTCTATTACAATATATTGACTAGAAAGCAACTTATTAGCTTTTCTTTATTCATCACTAGTGTTTTTCCCAAGATCGACAGTTTTGAAACTCGACGTAACACGATGAGTGCCCGCAAAACTCCCACGCCATTGCTGAAGAGCCGTGCCACGTGAGCCGAACACGAGTGAAGAAATGCCCGGGCCGACGCAACCAGCTAGGCTGTTAGTTCTGGTGCTTGGGTTTTTGCAATCTTGCGTCATCGGTGATGGGCTGTGGTTCGACGTTTCTGTGTCTACGCTAAGGAAAGACCTACCATAAGCCAAACAAGCCACGTTAAGGCCCTAAGCCAACCAGCTTCAATGCTTCTTGAGCATTACACGACTAATATGAACTCCCCCTCCTCTTTTTTTGTTACCACCGTGGCACCCTAAAGACCCTAGCACTGTGGCACTATAAGCATCAAAGCATTGGTTTGATTTTCAGTGTGGTGGTTGTTTTTAGACTAGGGTCAATTCTATAATTACCGTGTACTTTTACGTAGACTGATGCACGCTAATGAACCCCAGCTGGATAAGAATTGGTGAGGTGCTTCACACTAACGCGTGCCTCAATATCACATTTGGGAATTTACATCATGCTTCATCACCTTACATAATCATGCATCACCTGTACTTAATCCCATGTACGCTAATGTTCACGGTCGCTTTCCCCTCCACCAGGAACGTCCGGAATGGCTTCTTGCTTCCGTGGTTCTCGGCATCACTCACCGTCCCGTCTTCGTCGCTCTACGTCGCCACTTCGACCAGCCTCTCAGTTCACTGACCGCCGCATGGAAAACTAAGTTATGCGGCTTTTGGAGCAAAAGCTGCAATTAGCGACGTTAGAAAAATTCTTTTATGACTACTGCATAACATGATATCTGCTTTAGTAGACAGCATACCAGTGGAGGCAATAATAGAAGCTGGTGCTAGTTCATCAGTTATTCACTGTTATTTGTGCGTGCATCTCCGCAAGTTTACTACGCCATACGATGAATTTATGTAGTTCGCTGCTCAAGGGGACGCCATGAGACATTCCACGCAGTGCACTGTTAGTGTGTACACTGACAAAATTCAGCATTGTATACAATTTGTTCTGCTTAGTTCGTTTGCCCAAGAGGTCATCTTATGGTAGGATTTTCTTCCTACAGCGTCCACCTCCATCTGCTGCCGGCAGCGCGTTCTCCACATGAACGATACCGCCTATTCACTTCATGCAGAAGACACACCACTTCGTTATTTTGTGCAAAAGACACTGAGCTACCTCGACGCAGTCAGCGAATGGTTAGACTCATGTCTGATCTCATTGACCGAGTCGTTGTGATCGTACAACCCTCCGCGCATAGTGCCACAAGAAGGATAGCCTTCGCATCAGGCCTGAATTGCTTCGACGATGGCTTCGCATACGTTCGTGCAACAAAGCCCACGCCCAAAAAAATACTGGTTTCAAAGGGCTTCGACTCTCAATTACAAGCCCGCTTAATACGGCAGGTCGAAGACGCCGCCAGGGCCCATGGGATCATGGCCGTCGTCTAGGTTTGGTCCTCCTTTCTCCTCTCGCACCTGAAAGGGGAAAAGGACCTTTCTGCTAACTAAATAAAGTTTGTTCATCATCATCATCATCAAAGGGCTTAACGTGGGCTTGCGTTCTTACAACGGAGCCTCTTTCTGTAATTCCTCTTGAAGACGCTTCCCCTGAATATCCCCATATTGAAAGTTTTCCATCCATCTCCGCCCTCGAAACTACCATCAGCTCCAACCTGAACCCTTCGACAACCCAACAGCCACTTGCCTTGCTGTCTAAGCACAAAGCATTGTTTGACGTTCATTCTCCCATATTGGGACGCATTTGCGTCACCACGCATCGGATCGACACCGATGGTACTTCCATCGTTCGCCGTCAGCCATATCACGTGTCTGTAGCCGAACGGAAGATGATAGAAAAAAACGTTGGCATGTTGAGACGGAAGATAATACGCCCACATGCTAGCCCTTGGTCATCGCTTGTCGTCTTAGTTCGGAAAAAAAGACAGTTCTGTGCGGCTCTGCGTAGATCACCGGACGCTAAACAAGATCACGTGCAAGGATGTATACCCTATGCAACGTATAGATGATGACTTCGATTCGCTACAGGGAGCCGAATACTTCTCAAGTCTCGATCTTCGTTCTGGGTACTGGCAGTCAAAATGCGTGAGGACGATGGAAAAACGGCGTATACATCACTAACAGGACTTTACGACTTCAATGCAATGCCCTTCGGCTTCTGCAATGCGCCCGTAACAATCGAGTGCATGATTGACACCATTCTGCGTGGCCTAAAGTGAAAAACGTAATTGTGCTCTTTGCACGACATCATTGTTTTGCCGTCAACCTTCTCTCAACAGTTGCACCGTTTAGACGAAGTCCTCATGTGCCTTGGTACCAATGGCCTACAGCTGAACACGAAAAACGGCCGTTCTGCAAGCAAGGCATTAAGGTCTTAGGCCTCATTGTAAGTAAGGCTGGCATTCTTACGATTCCGCTAAAAATTGGGCGTTCTTCATTTTCCTCGACGCGAAAGGACGAAGGACATACACAGTTTCCTCGGTCGGGCTTCATTCTTCAGTCGATTTTTACGAGACTGCCTCGATAGCGGCGCCTTTTCACAAATTACTGGGTTATGGTGCTCACTTTGACTGGTATCCTGCTTGCAAATCAGCTTTTAGCCATCTGAAAAACGCTCTAACATCTGAACCGGTACTTCGCCATTTCGAATAAACAGCACCCACACTCCTGCATACAGATGCTAGCGGTCCCGGCATCGGAGGTTTTTTACTTCACCGTGATTAGTCACCAAGTGGTCATTGCGTATGCAAGCCGCAGTCCTGATCAAAGGTGAGAAGAATTACTCCATCACTTAACAGAAGTGTTTAGCTGTCATGTGGTTGGTGCAGAAGTTTCAATCGTTTCTACATGAGCGTCATTTTACCATCTCTAAAGACCAGCATGCCTTATCTCGGCTTTCCACACTCAAAAATTTATGAGGACGTCTTTGTCGGTGGATTATATGCCTTCAAGCATTCGACTTCACTATTACCTACAAGTGCGGTAGGAAGCACCAGGATGCAGGTGCGCTTTCTCACTGCCTACTTCCTAGAGCGCCGTCCACCGGTCCGGCAACTGAATTCAGCGATGAACGCTTGGATAGACCTTCCACATCTGTTTCGTCCTTAGCCGGCATTGACAAGAGGTCTCCTGACAACACCGACTCTATCATAACGCACCAACTCGCTGACGCTTACTGTAGACGCATCATACATTGCCTTCAAGAACATTTGTGACCTCCTATTGTTTGCCTTCGGTGACAGCTCAGGCAGCTGAAACTCAATAACCACGTTCTTTACCGTCACATCTATCACCCGGATGGTCAACGCTGGGTGCCCGTTCTGCTTCGCTCTCTTCGAGCCAATATTCTTAAGGCATATTACGACGACCCGGTTGCTGGTCCCTTTCGTTTTCAGAAAACGTACGATCGCATTAAAAGTCATTTTTACTGGCCTGGGCTGTCTACCAGTCTAGCAAATTACGTCGTCTTCTGCAACCTTTGTGAGTGCCGAAAGCTTCCGACATCACCTCAATGCGGAGAGCTGCAACCACTTCCATGTCCGTCGGCACCATTCGAAGTCGTTGGCATTGACCTATATGGACCCCTTCCCGCGATCCCCAGGGACCATCGATGGATAGTAACAGCTGTCGACCACTTGACATGTTAAGCTGAAACGTCTTGCGTGACTTCAGCCTTCGCTTATGACGTGGCTGCATTTGATTGATTGATATGTGGGGTTTAACGTCCCAAAACCACTATATGATTATGAGAGACGCCGTAGTGGAGGGCTCCGGAAATTTAGACCACCTGGGGTTCTTTATGGCTGCATTTATGCTTGAAGCCTTCGTCTTGCCTCGCGGTGCTCCTCGTGTCACCCTTAGTGACCATGGTAAAGGTTTCCTTTCGCAAATTGTAGAGGAATTGCTCCGTGCCTCTGGCAACAGCCACAAGACAACCTCCAGCTGTCACTCCCAAACCAACGGGCTGACTGAGTAATTTCATCGCATACTCTCTGACAAGGTAACCATATACCTTCAGTCATACTACACCTACTGGGATGCAATTTTGCCGTTCGTAACTTTCGCCTTTAACACCTCTGTACGATGCACAACTGGCTACTCGTTATTCTACTTTGTCTACAGCCGATCGCCATCTTCCTTTCTTGCTGTCTCGTACTTGGCCGCCCCTGTTACACCATCCGCATCCTCCTGTACACAATATGTGTCCCACCTCCATTACTGTCGCCAGCTCGTCAGACTCAACACTAAGCCGAGACAATAGGACCATAAGAATCTGCATGTCGCATCCCACACATGTGTGATCTTCCACCCCAGCGACGAGGTGCTACTCCGGACACCAGTTCGCACTCCTGGCTTCTGCGACAAATTTCCGTTGTGGTTCCCCAGCCCATGTACAGTCTTAGAGCAGATATCACGCATTAATGATCTCGTTGAACCTGCAATTGCTCCAAGTGACCGGCACTGTCGTCGTACCGAGATAGTGCAAGTCTCGCGTATGAAGCCTTTCGCAAGGAATTAGTGTGGGCATTTACAACACGCTTCATCATCACATGTACATAACCATCATCACATTGTGTTTTTCATTTTTGTTAGTGGACATAGGTCTTAAGTCTGTGCTGTGATTCAGGTGTGACTGATTTGGTCACATCATCCAGGCCTAATAGAGGCGTGTATAGTACTAAGTCACAATATTTAACTATGACGAAAAATTTGCAGATCCCACGTACAGTGTGATTTGATTTATAGGT
The DNA here is from genome assembly GCF_013339725.1 of Rhipicephalus microplus. NCBI lineage: Eukaryota > Metazoa > Arthropoda > Arachnida > Ixodida > Ixodidae > Rhipicephalus > Rhipicephalus microplus. Next base: position 118,857,413 of record NC_051166.1, on the reverse strand, counting down.
GAAGCACGAATGAGTAAGGTTGATATGTCACTTAAATACCAGCACAACGTTACGCGATGGATCTAAATAGTGTCGTACATGACTTTCATGTCATGATTATTATGTCTGCGCCTGGCATTTGTGTTCATCGTTCATTCACGTCACGTAAGGCCAAATGTAGGAATACCAACTGTAATACCAAATGCCCTCACTATCTGGCGTGCTTCTGGTAACTCTAGGAAGCAGGTGGGCTTGCGACACGCGGAAGTGCGTCCTACGTCGTGGTAAACTGGCGCCCGGTCGGCACCTTTGATGAAAGCTTTCGCATTGGCATGCCTTCGAATATTTCTGTTCTAATCATTTCAGACGACTTCGTAAGTAGAACCACGTGCGTGGAGTGTGGGGTTCCACTTACAGCACACAGGGGACAGGCGGATGACTGTCCCGTCGGCAATAAGTTGAATTGTTAGCAGATTTGTCTTTTGTATGGCAACGAAACATGGAACATCTACCTTTAGGTTTAGATAGTTTTCGCCCGCTGAGCTCGCCCTTGCTACTGCGATCTTGTTATAGCTTCAATATACTTTCACTTTAACTGCTATGTTTTATAGGGCGAGGGCATGAGCTCTCACACGTACATGAAAGCGGCGTCCTTATGGCGGGTTTTTATTTGCCATGTGTACTGTCTTATTGCAGAACAAACGGGTAGCCATTCGCCGAGAAGGATGTAAAGGCGGATTATCGAGGTATTAAGATAATCAAACGCTCCGTCAAACGCTCCGAACCAGTCTCAAGGACTTAGGCACCATCAGCTCAGCGAAATCCCATGGGACCGCCCTACGGACGGTTCATTTCCGAAGTGCTCTTTTTTGTAACTCGTATGTCCGTAACTAAGTTTTATATTCTGTGGTCTGTGAATATAGGTTTTTCCTCAACTTTACTGAACCTTCTATTGTTTTAAAGGGGATAGTCTTTGTTGTGGAATTCAGCACCAAAATTTTTGTTTGTCTGTCTGTCTGTCTGTCTGTCTGTCTCTCTGTCTGTACAATTGTCTGCTTGTCCGCGGTAACATCTCCCTAACGCGGTAACGGTACCTCAAACGGCCAACCCCATCCGCAGTGCCCACCAATATTGCTCAAGTTTCAGTGTTCATACTTGTGTTCGTTAAAAAAGCAAGTGTTCAATTAGAAAGCAATTATTGCGCATATCTGAGGCACCATAAAAACTCGGCGATATTTTGTATGTGTGCCTTTATATCAGAGAAGGCGCACACAAGTAATTTTAAAGACTGTAGCGTTTATAACGCTGCGCGGACAGTGCAACGCGATGCTCAAAAAGGCAAATGTTTCCAACGCTTTGCTGAGAGGACACGATAGTGGCACCTGCCCGTCGCTTTGCGTTGTACGCCTTATTGCTTCCGAGACAGGCGAGCATCTTTCTTCGAGGGCGCCCACACCTTCCTTCGTTTTAGAAGATAAGATGGTGCTCGTGTCTAACGTGCCTCGATGCGCTTGTTTGCCTTCGTGGCACAGAACGAGACTCTCTATCGCAGCGCTTCCAGATTACAATTCACCAATTTTCTCGCCCAGAACAATAAATAAACGCTTTTTTTTCTCTCTCCACACGCAATAGTATCGTTTTTCGACGAAATTTGCAGTGAAACATGCCGACATGGCGTAAATTTTGCTTCCTCTTCTTGCGGCCAGCGACTAAATCACCGCTATTGCGTAGCGGCACTACGTTAGTTTACTCCCAATTTGCTGCTACACCACCACAGGTGGTGCGTATCGGGCGTCAAGTGGGGAGCGTTGTTCTCACAATACTAAAAGAACCCGAATTTTCTCTAAATCTGCTATACTTGGAGCTAGCGATACGGCCGCGAGCACACGAGGAAAGTAGCATGTAGTGATATTGTACATGACATGCATGCCAAGATTATTATGTTTGGGTGCCTTATATACCTTCGTCGTCTATTCACGCCACGTAACACCGAATTTGGTATATTTGAAGCTAGCGAAACGGCCGTGAACGCATCATGAGCGTGGCATGTAGTGATGCCTTTACATCACACGCATGCCATGACTATCATTTTACCAACAGTAAAATACCTTCGTCATACATTGACGTCACTTTACATCAAATTTGGTATACGTGAACTAGCGAAACGGCCGCGAGCTCATCGTGAGCGTGCGATGTAGCCATGTTGTTATATGACACGCATGTCACGGTTACCACGTTAGGGCCTGTCACTTATATTCTCCGTGTAGTCATGTCACACTATATAAGTTTTGCAATATTTCATGGGAACTAAACCACCAGAAGATGAGCAAGATCATGGCATGTAAATCATAACATTCATGACTTTTACTTCATGATTTTGTTATTGTGACTAGTCACGTATGCTGGCATTAGAACCATGCTATGCTATAGCAATTTTGGTATATATCCGAATATTTAAACGGGCCAGGGGGGCTAATAGCCCTAGCCAGATATATAGATAGATAGATAGATAGATAGATAGATAGATAGATAGATAGATAGATAGATAGATATGGTCAATAACGCCGAAGTTCGCTAACAAACGCTTCGCATTTGAAAAGTTCAGAATATCCCACGGATCTTCGAAATGGACAATATTCATAGCTTCCGGAGAGAAAGAAACCGTGGTGTAATTTTAGGGGCTAAGCTTCTTACACCACATGTCGTATGTCTAGCGTCGTCTTAGTCGTCGTAGTCTGCGTAATAGCGATTTACATTCATCCATCCGTCTGCTTCGCCCCACTTGTCATCATTCACCTGGTGGATGTGCTGACAATTTATCTTACTGAGTGACACGTTACGAAATAACGCTAACTATGAGTACAAATGTTGAACAGTTGCAGATGTTTATATAACTACTAGTGCAGTTTTGCACGCGTTAAAAATCTGATGGAGGCGTTCCATTCCTTACGTCAAAAATTGGGCGGTCTGCATTGGTCGTTAGGACGAGGAGAACTGAACAGCCAATGAAGGAAATTGAGCCCTGCGTCACAGTTTTTACGTCGGCTGGGGGACCGTATAGCAAGTTGAGAACTGTTCCTAACATGTTGAAGAATGTTTAACTACTATTGCTCACTACTAAAATGTGTTTTCACTAATTTTCAAACGTTGGTATGGAACGTGGCGCAATGGAAACGTATTTTTTGTTATTGTTTTGAAATGGACGCAAGGCGACGCCACCATTTAGCAGGACGTAGGGTGCCTCAATGCGTGCGAGGAGTGGGCATCGAGTCACTCTAGTAGGACGTTGGTTCGTTCACACCGAAGGCGCGCGCCCAAAGTGACGAGGCGGCAACGCGGAAAGCGGAAAAAACCCTTCTCTCCAGGCCGTGAGAGCGGGAGAAAAAAATTTTCCCCGTATCTGCATGTTACAATGAAAAAGTCATGAAAAGACGATAGTCTTGCGTCTGGAGAGTGTGAACAAAACGTTTATTTGGTATGACGATAGTTATAGCGCGAGAACAAAACGACGACACAGAGACAAGAAGGACACGAAAGGACACGACTCTGTGTCGTCGTTTTGTTCTCGCGCTATAACTATCGTCATGCCATACCAACTAGCCCAAGCTGCCACACTTCTAAGTTTATTTGGTATTCTGAGCAACAAAATTGGTGAATGTTATTCTGGAGGCGCTGCGTTGGACTGCCTCGAGAGTGCAGTGGAAGCGAACGAGCGCATCAAGTCAAGTTACACGGGAGACGTGAGCGCTATCTGGCAGTTATATAAAAAACGAAGCGCGCAGCGTGTGCGTGGGCCTTTGAAGCTATAAGATGTAGAACGCAAAGCGACAGGTAGGTGCCACCTCGACAGTAGGTGTCGTCTTAGCAAAGCGTTGGAAACGCTTGCCTTTTCCTGCAAGTGTTGCATTGTCAGCGCAGCTTGTTAACGATACGGTTCTTAGAATTACTTATGTATGCGTTTCTTAGTATATAGACGCACATACAGAACATTGAAGAGTTGTTCTGGTGCCTCAGATATGTGCAATTATTAATTTTTAATTGACAATATCACGTGTATGAATGCTGAAACTTGAGCATTATTGGTGGGCGCTGCGGATGGGGTCAGGCGTTTGGGGTATCGTTTGGGGCCGTTTGGGGTGTCGTTAAGGGCGGACTAACAGACAAATGTACAGACAGACAGAAAGACGGCCCAAATTTTTGCGTTGAAGGTGCCTAAGAAAGATTATCATCTCTAAAACCAGGCGACTAGGGCGGTCACTCTCGGAGCACTTTTTTTCCGCCTGACGAGGCTCACCGCTTTGCCACAGGAAATCAGTACGCCACGCAGCAGAGGCGCGGCCGTGGCGCTGGTAGGGGTGCGAGTGTACGTTTGTGAGAAGCACTGGCACGTCATAGTGACTCGTACGCAAATGCGCGAGATACCCGCCTACTTTTCCGCGCGGCGATTCATGGGAGGTGGGCGGTCTGAAGAGGTGCACGCACTGGCCGTGTCGCCACTTTGAAGAGCTCGCTTGCCCACTTTACCGTGCCGCCTTAGGTGTGAATGGGACCTTAGTGGCGGCGCTAGGTACAACCCCGTTTCAAGCGATTGCTCTAATCATGTTTCCGCCACCATTTAAATTCAAACGGCGCCACGTTTGTAGTCATTGGCTTAGTCGTGCGAAATCAAGGCGGAGGGCTCCTGAACTGGTTGCCAAAACGAGCGTCTCCTTCGCGTTTCCGAGGCTCAGAGCGCCATCGTGCTCGCTTCCATGGAGGAGCATCCCCAGCTCACAGCGAATGCCATCAATCGAGCTGTGTCACCGTCGCCAACCGGCGGCGGCTGTGGCATGCGCTAAGTGACGCGTTCAAACATGAAGAGCCTGCCCAGACAAAAAAAATCACGCATATCTACGGAGTGAATAATAGTGATTGGGGCGAAGCTTGAAAGGCTTTCGTCGGTAAACCGTGTATCCGTTCGTCCGTCCATCCGTCCGTCCGTCCGTCTATTCGTCCGTCTGTCCGTCCGCCTGTCTGTCTGTCTCTCTGTCTGTTTGTCTGTCTGTCTGTCTGTCTGTCCTTCCTTCCATCGTCCTGTATGTCTGTCTTTCTTTTTGTCCTTGCGTCCGTCCTTCTGTCTGTCTGTCCATCCGTCCGTCTGTCCTTCCACCTGTCTCTGTGTCTCTCTGTCTGTATGTATGTCTCTCTGTCTACAACAAAGGACACGGGCAGACAGACGGGGTAGCTGCGACAACGGAGGGGAATTGAGTCACAGTGTAAGTGCACGAGGCCCGCTGCGACGCTATGTTGTCAAATACCCGGATACTGAAAAGGTGGAAAGGGCTTTCATTTCAATCCAATTCATGCCAACTTCGAGCCATTTCAATCTATTCTCTTTGTTTTGGACGGTCTGTCTGACCACTCCTTCACCTCCGTCTGAAAAACGGACGAGAACAGAAACGTGACACCTTAGTTCATGTGACATATAGAACGTCACAGCATTCTTCACGGCTGAAATGGGCCAATTGCGTGTGACTCAATGAAACAGAAAGCTTCTGAACAAATTTGGTTCACGTGGCATGAAGCGCCACGGCATTCGTCACGGCTCAAATTGGCCAATCAAGTGCGATTCAATGGAATCGAACACCTCCATCCAAATTAGGAACGTGTACAAGATCGCACCACAGTTGTTTGCAATTGCGCCTTGTTTCACGAACACCACGGTCTATTCAAAAAGTAGTTCCTGAGACCTGGCATGGCCCTAAGGTATAATACTTGATCGCCACGCGAAATGATGGTGTTCAATTCCTGCTAGGACCCCTGAATTTGTTATTTGCGTTCACTGGGTCAACGCTGCCGATGTGAGATTTTTGTTACGCTTGCGCGTTAAAATTACCCATCTGTGTTTCGCCATTTCTGGGTAGATGCTCAGTGTTAATCACCTGTTGTACATACCTACCCACGGTTGTGTGCCATTGTATGGTGGAAACTGTTTGATGACGCACGCGACGTGATTGTGACATTATTGAAGTTTTGACCAGCCTATCATATTCATCAAATCACTCTAACCTTCCGTACTAATATTGCCAATGCCAAGTTAAGCGGGTGATGATGAGGGCACCCAGACGTAATCGGCTAGATAGATAGATAGACAGATAGATAGATAGATAGATAGATAGATAGATAGATACATACATACATAGATAGATAGATAGATAGATAGATAGATAGATAGATAGATAGATAGATAGATATACACGTAAATGAACGCCATAAGTGCGCACAATACGCTAAAAAGTCCTTCGCATTTAAAATCAAGAACTTTCCTCACTTCTTGCATAAACGACGCCATAAAAGCGAAAGTTCGAAAAACACAGCCTATCTTCACAATGAAAATAAGCAAATAAGGCCCTGCATCCACAAAACGAATCTTGATCTGAACAGGCTTACAGTATCTTGTGTCAATAATCTATGCCAACCATCAAGGGCGCCGTAGCCGCTAGTATTAGTGCTCGTTTGATGAAAGTGTGCTGCGATGTATAATGTCATTTACGCAAAACTAGTGACAATCGAACATTGTTTGGTGGGCAAGAAAACAAACAACCTAAGAAAACAAATATCAATTCACAAACACGTACTTAGTTTTTCTCTTCTGCAACAGTGTAAACCTAGTCGAGTTACATTGAGGTTTATACAACACTGCACAAGTCCAACATCCTTTTTTGTCCATCTTTGCGTCCGCTGACTAATTGTTTATGGCATCTCACTTCACTCAGACACTTGCGAAACACCTCGGCTTTCAGGCGTTTTTGCTACGCCTCGCGCTGTCTTACACTGTACAAGTCCACGATCTTCAGTGGTGGCATCGAAGTGGCTAATAGAGCTAAGTTCACCAAACGCAACACCCATGGTTGGTGACATTTTTCGTCGCTACAAGAACTCCATCTGGCTAGCCCACGTTGAGCCCTGCCTTCAAAAATCGCAGCTGTGTTAACCATCGAAGTGGTCGCACTCAAAGGAACTGAGATTACCCCTGCAGAAGCCACCCTCGAAGCCGGATGGATCTTTAGCCACTGAAACAAGCAACGCAAGCATGCATTGAACGCTCCGGCATCGCCAACTGGCCAGGGAAGCGCGTCCGATACCCTTAAGCTCAACGAATGTGCCCAGAATCTCCCTCGCAAACCCAGGCAACCGCGTCTGCTAAATGATGACGTCAAAGTTGTGATTTGCCCGAGGGACAGCTGCAACCTCTGCAAAGTGGGGGAGCACAACTACAAGATGCTATTTTACGCGAAGCGGATCTACATGCAATGCTACTCAAACAGGACATTTACCACATATGCGTTGAAGCTAATCTCTTCGTTGTACGCACACCTCATTTATCCAACGCATAAATCTACAGTCTGATCTCCAAACTACAGGCGCAAACTGAAACCTATGACGCTCTAGCCTACGTTACTTACCCTGAGAAAACAGCAAAGGGAGTGATCCACAATATTCCCCCCTACGACTCTCCTGAGAACATCTCAGCAAGTCTTGTTAATGACCGCAACCTCACGATACTGCAAGCTCGCCGAGTGGGAAAGACAAACACGGTACTCATTGTATTCGATGGTGACCAGGTAACTTTCCAGGTCTCCTATTGAGGAGCCGAATACAAATGTTACCAACATAAGAAGCGCACCAAATTCTGCGACAAATGAGGGGCAGTCGGCCACCGTTCGATTGTGTTCCCCAAACCAAATGCCGTAATCTGCACGCTGTGTGGCACAACGAACCCTGCTACTGCTCATCTATGCACCCTTAAGTATCTTTTGTGCGGCCAAGCCCACCAAACAGGTGACAAAACCTGTCGTCAACGCTACCAGACACCTCGCCTTCTCATTTATCGTCGCCAAGAAAAAGCTAAGCACCAACAACAACAGTACCTCTTAACCACGATTTCCACGCAAGATGCTCATTCGGAACGCCAGGAGGTGAAGCCTCGCGACACCCACTCCCGCAGCCCAAGTCTAACCTCGATGTGTCGTGGCTCACACAGCCGATCAAAGCAGAGGCGCAAGAGTCAGCCCCAGGAACTCCTATTGGGATCTGCGGCGCCCGAGGCTTCGGATAGTCCCCACCCCCCTTCAGAAGCGGCATCCGGTCTCACCCTAACCACCCCTATGGTAAGCTGGGCTAGCATTGCCTTCCAACCTGCTCCTATATATAATACAGCGCCTACAACTACACACTCGATCACACCTAATAAGGAAACCATGGTAAGTACTATCACACTGGAGCTGCGTTCACTCTGTACGTTAGTACAAAAACTTCGCGTTGAAAACGGTGCTCTTTGGAAGCAACTTGCCCAGCAACCTTTGTCCTCTCCTTCGCTTCACTCTGCTAACCTCCACGCCAATTCCGCCCCCACTCCCCTAAACGAAAGGCTCCAGGCACAGAAGAAGCAGCCACATCATCGTCGCAACCACCTACCGCCTCAGCCACCCATTTTGCCTGTAGAATCTGTACCGCAGCAGCAACTTCACGAGACGATTCAAACCGTTCTTGAACGGCAGTTGCCGCTAATGATTGAACAAATCATCACGCAAATGCCAAACGATCTCTTGATTCAATCGCCACAGCAAAGTTAGAGCACCACCTCACCTTTATGCTGGACGGAAAGCTGGAAGCCCGAGCGACAATTATCCAGAACGACCTTAAAGCCACACTTTCGAGTCTTCTCGCCAGATGCAATAGCACAGTCGCGGAGCTTGAGCGGTGTACACATCGCTCTCACTCACACTCGTATCAGAAGCCTTATGGCCGCATTAACCAAGATGGCCGTGAGTAATCAACACACTCTGTACAGCATCTGGCTGTGGAACTGCCGTGGCTACCGCCGTAGAGGAGCGTGCTACAACAATTTCTATCGGCACTCAAAGAAACAGATACACCAGATATTATTGCTTTACAGGAATCAGGCGAACAAGCTAAGCTAGTCGGATACGCCTCCTTTACGGCTGCTCAAGCCGCTGACTGTCGCAAAGTCCTTACCACCCTCGTGAAACGAAATATCCCTGTTATTCATAACCTCTCGCTCTCTGATACAGAGCCACACATTATATCGGAAATATTTTCTTCATCTCCCCGGACACCCACCAGTATGTTCTTGGTCAATATTTACTGCAGCCCACGACAACCACATTGCTTTCACAAGCGCCTCTCTTATGTCAAGAAGTTGGCAAGAATTTCCCCCCTCCTCGTGGTAGGGGATTTTAACGCTCCCTCACCCGCTTGGGGCTTCATCCACGAAACCAGGAAAGGACAAATGCTGTAGCAAGACACCCAAAATCTTAGCTACACCCTTACCACAGACCCAGCATACCCTACGCGGTTGGGCAACAGCGTTGTCAGAGACACCCCTCCTGACCTCACTTTCACCACGAACATTACGCATGCAGAGTGGCCCAACCTTCATGAACATCTAGGCACCGACCACTATATAATAAAAACGATCTTCAAAGCTGGCCCGCAGCGCAGGAAATCCAAACAGCCTGCCCTGGTTGATGGAATGGCTGCCGCGAATTGCGGGCAACGGCTTCTCCAGAATCTGCCACCTCGATCGAACAATGGACAGCTTCCTTATTACGAGACGTTAAGCGTGCCACTAACACTTCCCCAGAAGACGCCGTAGGCGACACGGTAGACACCAAGCTGCTGCACATATGGGAGGCCCTTGGTGGTCTGCGTAAGCGCTATAACTGCAGCTAATTTAACCGCTCATTACGCAAACGCAATGCTATAATAACGCGTCAAATGGAAACTTACGCTTTTCAACTCTCCCACCAGAACTGGCATCAGCTTTGTAACGTTATGGAACGCTTACCTAACGTAGCGAAAACGTGAAATATTCTTCGTCGTATGATAGAACTAACATCGACAAAAACTGCTCAGCGTCACTCCTTTTTCACTGCTCTGCACAATTATCCATGTCCCAATGAAGACCTTATCCAGGACCTATCTACTCGGCACATTGTCAGTGCTACTTCGGTTGATCTCCCATGCTACACAGGGGTGGATAATCCAGCTCTCGATTACCAGATTACAAAAGCTGAAGTAAGGTCCGCAGTTTCAAAACTGAGGCCCCAATCAGCGCCTGGCCTGGATAAAATTTCAAATAAAATCTTACGAAACTTTGACGAAGAACCACTTGAAACGCTCACATCTGATCTGCAAATGGTTTCGGAGTCGGGAGAAATACCAGCAATATGAAAAACCACCACAATCATTCTGATACCTATACAAAGAAAACCACTCACTATCGAAAACCTTCGGCCGATATCTCTCACATCTTGTGTCGGCAAGGTACTCGAGCACGTTATTCACACTCGACTACAAAGGTACATGGAAGAGCATGCCCTCTACCCGTATACAATGTTCGGATTCCGCCCTAAACTTTAGATACAAGACGTAATGCTGCAAGTGAAGAGTCACATTATCGACGTTGAAGACGACTCTCGGTATGGGACACGTGCTATTTTGAGGCTAGACCTCACCAAGGTATTTGACAATGTGCTACATTCATCCATCCTTGACGCCCTCGCCACGCTCAACGTAGGTGCCCGTACCTACCGCTACATCCGCAACTTTTTAACAGACAGGCCAGTCACACTCTCGGTCAACAATGTGGCTGCACCTTCCATCACTGTCGGTGAGAAAGGGACACCACAGGGGTCAGTCCTCTCAATTTCTTTTCAACCTGGCGATGCTTCATCTTCCGCCACTTCTAAAAGATATCCCCGACCTCCACCATATAGCATATACACGGACGATATCACCTTGTGGATTGCAAGAGGTAGCGACGGAGAGATACAGGATGCACTTCAATTGGCTAGTGATAGAATCACTATTTACGCTGAACAACGAGGATTCTCCTGCTCGCCCCAAAAGTCAGTTACTCGTCTATTGACCTAGATTTCCCTACAACAGAGACCTTCCCTCGATGAATCTGCATGTGCAACATCACCCTATACGAACAGTCCCTACCATTCGCGTATTGGGTTTCCGCATTCAGCAGAATGGCGGCGATTGGAAAACAATGCAACTCTAAACTACACCATCATGTCTATCAGACTACTAGGCTCATTTCCCGCGTCGCCAATGAACAGCACGGCGTGAAAGAGGCCAATCTCATACGACTGGTGACCACCTTCTTAATTGCTTTACGTTGCTCCGTTTATGAAACTTACACTCACCGACAAGAAAAACTAAACATATTGATCAGGCGCTGCTACAAGTGCGCGCTGCGTCTCCCCATGTCTACGCCTGATGTGAAACTCAATGACCTAGGTCGTAATACTATAGGCGAATTCATTGAAGCCCAACGTATATCGCACTATGAATAATTAGGCCGAACTCCTACAGGACGTCATCTCATGTGTTCACTCGGCGTACCTTACGTCTCCCAGTTTGGCCAGAAACTCCCAATTCTTTCGGATATTCGCATCACCTACGTGATTCTACCTATAACGCACAATATGCACTCTGAGTATATAAAGACGGGTAGACCACGCCAAGCAGCTAGGTAAGCGATATGCGAAAGCCACGCATGTGCCTTATGTAGACGCAGCAGAATATCCTATGCATCGGGCCATGGCTCTCGCTGTCGCCACCGGGCCGCAGTACATAATTACCGCAACTGGCACCATTCGCGCAAACACACCTGAAGAAGGCGAAGAAGCAGCCATCGCTCTCGCCTACGCTTCAACCCAAGCATCCTGCATCATCAGCGACTCCAAGACTGCCATCCGCAACTTTAACAAACGTTTGATCTCCCAACCGGTGCTCTGAATTCTAACAAGTACACCTCTGTTACGTCGCCGCCGCGTTGAGATCATCTGGACTCCGGCCCACTCGGGGCTCGCAGGGAACGAACATGCTCATGACGCCGCCCGAGCTCTTGTTAACCGGGCGCGTCATCCAACAGAGCACCACCCCTCGCAACTTGACGCGGCTGAGCGAGAGATGATGTTCTCCTCGTTTCGCGACAATGCGAGGGACAGAATGGTTACCTTTGGAGAAATCATAATGTATCCCCGCAAGGCCAGACATTCCACCACCAGACAAGTGCCTTAGTAAGCAGCAGTCCACTACATAGCGTCTATTACAGACACGCACTTTCCCCTGTCCGTCACTGTACAGCCGTATTTACCCCACTGTTCACACGCCACAATGCAAACCGTACGGTGCACCTAACGCCGATCTCGACCTTATTATATGGGCCTGCCCTGCAGCTACTCATTCAATTAAACACAGCACGAACCCTACATTAACAATCACCACGGCCGGGCAGTGGGAGGCTTTGCTGATCAGCACGTGCCAAGAGGACCAGCTCTGGGCTGTCCGGCTGGCGGAAGATGCCGCCAGGATTCAAGGCCTGGCCGCCGCCTGAGGAAGGGGGTTACAGAGGGGCCGTCTCCCGGCCCCCCGCCACCTCTGGCCCCAGCATGCACACTTCAATAAAGTTTCTTCTCTCTCTCTCATCGCTACAACCCCCTCTCTTCCTTTCTTTTCCATAAGAAAAAAAAGTAAAGTATAAAAAGTTCGTTGCTTTTAAAAGACACGTTGCATATTTGTAATTTATTGTCACAGTTTTTAAACACTCAGATTTGACTGATCGGACACTTAAAAATACTCACACCAAAAAAACATTGCAACAAAACTACTGAACTTTCAACTATAAAACTAACTTTCCTCCGCTTGTCTAGAGCAACACCTTTACACCTTTATAGAATGTATCCTACCGGTACGAAGCCTCAACTGACGCAATTGGGCTTAATAAGTATGGTATTCATGTTGATTCGTTCGATACAGCCGCTAGCGATATGAAGGCGCAAGCAAGTTCAGGGTTTTACGTGTCGAAATGGTGATTTCTATACAAACTCATGTGTAATCACGAGAACATTCGATACTAATGACTCTTATGTAGCTTTGGGGTGTTAACGATAGATTACCTTGACAGGGGTGCGCCTGCTCTAAACACCTAATGAACACAATCGCACAAACACACGCTTGCACAAAACGCTATGCCGTGATGATGTTTTGTTGAAACGCCCCGGCACTCCTCTGGTCGGCTACCTTTTTGCTGCATTGTGTTTATTTCCCACTCTATTGAAAATTTTTTGATGCTCCTGAAGCTAGTTTGTGTCAATTTACGAATTATATTGCAAATGTTAATGACTTCTTCACAAGTACCTCTTGTTCAGGTCATTAGTGTTGCTGCATGCGTCATTACCTTTTGTACAAACACCTCGGCAGTTATCGCACTTTCTGTCAAAAAAAAATAAAGATGGCAGGCCTGCAAAACAGGTTTAAATGGAGAAATCTGGTGCGTGCATCTGATGGCTTGCGGTGGTTGCTGCAAAGAATGTGGAAGCATTGAGAAAAGAACAAAATTAGGAGAAGGCGGTCACATTTTCCAGAACTGACATTCATGCTTTAACCTTCACTTCCCACGCGGCAGCGCATGTAAGGATAGCGGTATTTAAGTTTTTTTTTTTTGTTCCTAGCTTAGATAGCTAAGCATGAAGCGCTGGAAATAACGTAAATTTGAGTATACCTGAGTATTCCCTCAAGGAATAAAAATGAATCTGCGCAGTTAGCGCTAAAGCTGCACTGCGCGTTTCTTTTCTTCAATGCCTGGCGTTGAAAGGAGCGTATCTAAGCGTCTCGCAGAAGCTACGCCAAGCAAAATGGTAACAAAATCGTAGTTTTTGAGACGTCAATGTCACTATGCAGAGAACCGGACGCAACATGCTGTGACACCAGCTGTATACACAAAGTAGATACCTGAGCTTACTTAAAGAAACTGTCACTCTATATTTGCTGGTTTTGAAGGTTACTTTTATTCGCAATTTCGGCATTCAGCGATGTGACCCAGCAAGTTTTAGTATCGTGTGCAGGGCTCCGGAAATAATCTTTTCGCTTTTTTCTTTGTTTTAGCTGCTTTAGCTACTAATACATGATGTATTGCGTCATGACAATCAGAAATGAAAGTTATGAAAATTTATATATGCTGAAACATTATCAGAGGACGCTCTCGGTGAATTTCCTCCCATCCAGTTCGATAAAAAGACACCGGTGTAAACAACGCCGGGGTAAACAATGCTCTATTTTTCAATTTTCCATCTCCTTGTGAGCCAGCAACGCCACGCAATCTTTAATTTATCTCCTCCTCTCTCTTAGAATGATTAGTTAAGCGGTAAATAAGTATTGCCTAGATCCAACGCATCGTGCCCATGAATTGTTACGCAAAGGATTTTGCGAACAGCTGTGAATGTGCCACCAATGAACAAATAAATTATGGCATAGGAAGAAAGATGTACCTGATTCAAAATGCCAATGGGTTGCCTTCTTTTTTCTGCCGCGCCTTGCATGCTTCCCTGCACCGTACTTTGTTTAGACTCTTTTGGTCATAAAGAAAACCTCAGCATTTGACGGTTTTAAGTGTCACAATGACTGCTTGAGTATAGGGCATGAAGGGATAGGAATGATAGCGTGTTGATAGATGGGCGTAACCAATAATTTTGGGTGTTTGGGGGCAGAACTTTAATTTCGGTAGGGCACCCCCTTCAAATGGTTGTTTTCTGCTCAATACACCGTGGGGAAAATAATTCTGGGGAGGTCAAGGGCCTGGTATGCCAATCCCTGGCTACGCCCATGTGGAGATATGACAAAACAAACACGGACAATATATGATGACGTTGATGCATAGCTGGTGGAAACAGTGAGGGTATGTTGACAGAGGCACTGAATTATTCACGACAGCCATATTGAGTTACGGGGTTGGTAGCATGAATGCTGGAAATCCACACTTGAAACTACACCTACCGCACTTGAAAATATTTTTTCACTACACACGACTACGTGGACACAAGAGAAGGATGGATGAACCTTGTGTCTGCGTAGTCATGTGCTGTGTTAAAATACGTTCAAGTACTGTCACCGACTGGCCAGCTTTCTGTCCTTCTACCTTAAGACAGTGCACTGAGACTCGACGCTGCAAATAATTTATCAAGTTGTTCTCTATCTCTCCTCTACACTTTTATCCTTCTCACAATGTGTAAGTTAGCAAACTGGACGTGTTGTCAAATAATACCCCTTATATCCTCTTTTTTTTCTCTGTCTCTTCACAATGAAACTTTCTTTTCTGAAGGACACTTTGCCATTGCCGTTCTACCGCACTGGAAATATGTCCAGGATCAGCTTTAGGTCACATTTATTATGAATGCTTGTAACTTAAATGTGTAAGCATTGGTAAAAAGGAACTCTGGGGACTTGTAGTGCTACTGTTCAGTGTGAATGGTAATTGTCATGAGAAGATTCATTGCATGTTGTGGCAACGTTAAACAGCGTAATTCTTCATGCTATGAAGCAGACCGAATATGTCAAAAAGAAACGTTTCCGTGTGAGACAAGCGAAAATGGTTTCGTGGATGACAAACATCGACAGGATGCTGCCCTGTGGTTTTTCCAGGCCTTACTACATGAAGTGTCTACTTGTGTAATCGAGAACTATATGCCACAAAGCTTTGCAAGCGAGGGCTGAAACATCCGTTTCCTAAGTAAACTTTCTCGCTGCCGGTATTTTACACTGCTAATACGTCATGAAGATTACTGATGAGAGTTCGCTGACGACTACAAATGCGATGCAATATTCAGTTTGAACTACAATTTGGGAACGCCAAGCAGGTGCCCATTTTGTATCGTTTTGTGCATATACAAATGTTTATTTATGTGAATAACGTCTTCTTTTTCCGACTGTGCTTCGCCCACGGTTCCCGTTATAATGTTGCGACGTCAAGTAACTTTTCAAACGTTCGGACGAGCGCAGGGTTTGCGTAGAATGCGTTTTTTAGTATATCGATAATGGTTGAATAGGTTCATTGCTTCCAGTATCTTGCTATCCTTCATTTTCTTCAGTATGACTCTGTAATACAAGAAGTATTAGGAAGTGCTAAGTGTCAAATTTTAAATAATTACGCATACTTATTGCTGAATGGCTCGGTAAATAGCTGCATTTACTTATGCTTATTTCACATAATTATAAACTCCCAGACGCTCAATTCTGGCGGCACATTTACACAGAGAAAATATTTCCAAGCTTTAGGGGTGCCAGAAGAAAAAAGCGCAGAAGTTAGTGGCTGCTGTGGCAAACATTGTGTTCATGAAACTTGCCAGGAAACTATATTTGGGTGGAAAACTTTGAATGTGGTGGCTGCTTCGATGGGTATCAGCGGACCATAGTGCACTGGCACTGGTTGCTTCTGCCTAAACACCAGCAGGCTTAAGACGTCGCAGTACCCACCACTTCCATCAGACTGTTGGGAGAGAAAACTACAAACAGGAACTTCAAGCGAAGGGCTGTTTACTCATTCACAACAGCCACAAACATCTTCGCTCTTTTCTTCTGGCAGCGCTGAAGTGTGGCAATAATTACTGAAATGAAATCCATTCGGCAATGCAGTTATTTGCTAGCACAGTATCCCTCTCGAACAAAGCGGAGAGTCTTCGTCTGGTTAGCTTGTTTCCCTCGTGGTTTTCTTTCAGTGTTCTTCAGTTTCTTTCAATATTGCAGGTGTCAGGCAATGCTCGATCGGTGGTTGATAAGAGGGGGGAGGGGGTAGTAGATTGAATCAATAATTAAGAGTAACTATGTTGAGTGTGCATTGTATGAACGAGAACTTTCACCATCAGAACGTCATTAAAGCCTTCTTGCTTTCCGTCACCATGAGGGGATATCGAAGTCGCGTAGGGCTGGTAATTAAGCACATTTAAGGCTATTATTTTTATCGCAAGTAGTTGTGAGTAAAGTGATGTAGTACCGCCTAAGTACAAGACATGAAAAAAAAGACTTTTTCTCTTTGTGCGTTTTCTTAAGTAAAACGTAGGTTGGTTCGCCGGTGTGAAATACGTGAACGATACTATGTAAATCAGAGCCATTGCGCCAAGTACGTCTAGCGCGTGTATCAATCACAAATACATCAAAAAAATAACGGGTCATTCCTCACTGTCCGGCGCTTTGCGTTCAGCTTGTATCATGCATACCAAGAAACTGAACGCTGCCGCGAAAGAGTGGTGTTAGAAACAAAAACTTCCCTGGATCACACAGAGAGATGTAGCTTGACGAGGCCTTGTGCTAATGTGCCAGAAAATACTTGTTTGTTTAGGCAAGAAGTAAGGTAAAAGCAAATAAAAACAGCCCTACGCAAAAAGAAAGAAAGGAAGACAGCGAGACAAGCTGTTAAAATCCTTCTAGTGACATTCCGAGTTCATTTACTTGCACTCTCTAAGATAACCGCAGTTAGTCTCTTTTCTTCTCAAAACTTTCAGCTAGTTTATTACAAGAATGTGAAGCAGATGAATTAAACATGAAGTAACCGAAGAATTTTCACATGGTCTGAAAGTTAAATCGTCAACACTTCTAGACTATCGAAGATTTTGAAATTTGCCAGAATCTTATGACAGGAGCAAGCACGTAAGCACGCACGCAGGCACACACACCAACAGAGAGAGAGAGAGCGAGATGTGTCAGTTGACTGCGTGAATGAACTGTTTTAGGCAAATGTTTTTCGGAATGCTCCCCTAACGCAAAAATATTCCACTTATACCAACACTACTGATTACAGTTAACGATCGGACACACAAAATTTCTTTTTGGACTAAACCTACGTGCCATATTCACAGCACCCTGTCGGAAAAACAAACTTCCCCAGCATTATGCTAGTATGTTTCTTTTTTTTTTAGATGCGGAGCATCTTATACTCGCGCCTTGTAGTGCGCCGTCCGCACCGCTTCTCGAACATTCGACAGCTGACGCGCGCGCATGCGCCGTCGCGCCGTCGCCCACTCTTCCACCATCTGTGCATCCCTTCCTCCTCTACACACCGCGCGCGCTTCACTCCTCCACCATCTGTGCACCCTTCCTCCTCTACACACCGCGTTCGACATCTACAATTCTCCTGATTCTCCAGTGGACGCGCATGTGGCGTCGCGCTTCGAGAACATTCAACAGCTGACAGTGCATGCGCCGTCGTGCTGTATATATACTCAAGGTCGGCGCTCGCTCGCTCAGTTGCCGCTCGTCGGTTGGTTTGTACGGCGCGTCGACGTCCAAGGTCGCGGTGAAATGAATTCCAACGAATCCACAAACACAATGATCGACGTCCCTTCGACCAGCGCCGCCCTTTCGCATACGTGTGTACGTGTTCACTCATTTAACACCCCCTCCTACAACCACGTTAACCAATTTAGCCATCGACCCAAGTAAGTCGCAATTTAACACCCCATTTCACAACCACGTTAACCAATTTAGCCATCGACCCAAGTAAGTCGCACTTTAACACCCCGTTAACCAATTATATGGTCCGCATCCTCCTCAGTGTTCCCCCGAGGGAAGCTGCGGGCAATTTTTTTGCTTTGGTACAGACTGGAAACGCTGGTACACGCTGCTATTGACTGGCACTTCACAGGACCCACTTGGAAAGAACTCGGTCACACTGATAGGGGTGCATGCTTGACGGCTTTGATGCTGGTGCACGTGGAAATTGCTGAAATTTTCACTGGAGTGCGCTTGGGCATGCTGGAGCACACACTGTTTCTGCCAGCGCTGCGGGTACGTTTATGTGGCGTATGTAGTCGTAAGTTTTGGTATTGTTGAATATAAAATGCTTGATTTGACGGCACTGATAGATCCTATCCTAAAAGAACTAGAGCATGCCTCACAAATTCACATATCACAATCATGATCTGTGATGTAATCGCTGTCAGTTTTATTGTTTTACTTTAGAACTAGAAGAAGAATGCGTTAATAACACAAAACTGCAAACGCTGAAAATGTTCTTTACCAGCACTCTATATTTGCTTAATTCACACTTTGTCAATAACAGCGTTATTTCAACCGCATTAATTCTTGCACCACAAGAATTAACGCTATTATTTTATGTCCCCCTTATTTCCAGGTCTCCCACGTTTCGCATATACCAATTTTCCATCAGGGATGCGTGGCTGTAAGAATTCCGTATTGCAGTGTTTTTAAACTAGGAGCTTCTCACCACTCTTAAAAATCAGCAATCTGTTTACGCCACAAATTGACGATATTTAAAAAAGCCAGTGAATGAGCTCTCTCGACGCTTCAAAAGCATCTCCAGCGGAGGCGAGAAAAACTGCTGTCATTGGATGTGGCCACACTGTAAATGCATGTCGAATAATGCTTGTCCTTCTATTTACTTCTACTTACAGTAACAAAAGTTTGGAAGCTCAAGTGCAGAAACATCAAGTATCGCGACACAGTCCTTATTAAAATGATTTTGGAGAGTCTAATGTGCAGCTAATGCACACCTAATGAGTCACTAGATTGACATTAGACCTGCAAACTCTAATGTCTCTTAGCATCAGGTGTGCAATGGAGTCTCAGATGACAACATGCACCAGAATTTGTGATGATCAAAGTAAGCATATTTTCCATTGCGTGTCCTAATGTCAAGACACACCACAACAAATAAATTCACGTAAATCTATTATACCCAATAAAAACTCAATTTCTTACTAATAAACGTAACAATCGTGGGAATTTTAGATCCCAAAATTACTATACGATTTTGAGGAACGCCGTAGTGGAGTGCTTCAGAAATTTGTGCGACCTGTGATTCCTTAACGTGCACCTAAGTCCAATTCGATTTCTTTCAGATCTCAACACTCACGTTTATGTTGTTTTTCGGAAATCCAAAGCACCAAACAGTTTGTATTCCCATAGATTTTTCGATCATGTTTCAGTAAACATAACATTGACATGACGAGAATGTCTTCGTACACATGCTTTATTATTATTATTATTATTATTATTATTATTATTATTACTGAGATATTCGTGCCGTAAGCGCGATGTGGAGGAAAACTTTATTGGGGCATTCCGAGATGATTTCCACCACCTTACGCGCATAGATTTTGAATATGTATTTAAAACTAACTAGCATAGGGTCGATCGCTTACGATGAAGCGATACCACGAACAGTTACATAGACGCGCCATTTTTTCATTTGCACGGAGGGGGACGGCTATATTAGCCGATCAGTGGACACCGAGGGTAGCACAGGAGATAAACTCATTGTATTGTTTTAGTGAGCATTTGAAAGCGTATTCAAATGTCAGTTACAATTTTACAGCAAAAATACGGCTAGGAGTGGCAACTGCCAACATGTGCGCCCCTCTCCCCCCACCCCACCACTGGTAGGTAGTGGCGAGCGAAGGAGTGATGGAGAGGGAGAGAGAAGGATTATTGCGCGGCCATGCCCCTCCCCCCGTCACTGCTTGCTGTCACAACGCCAGCTGTAACGTAGGTAAAAAAAAACTCGGGGGAGGGGAAGGAAAAAGAACACCTTGTTAATCTCGGGGGGAGGGGGGGCAGGCAAATAGTCATTTTTTCCTATGTATGCCACGGCCAAAAAAAATCAGGAAGGGCGGGGAGGGCGGTGGGTTCACGGGCTGGGTATGCTAGCCCCTGGCTACGCCACTGCGTAGTGAAGTAAAGGAACGGGCACCAAGTCAGATACCTCTCTTCTTTATTAAGCAGGAATGCATGCCATTCATGTTTTTCTCATTGAGTGATTCGTGGGGTTTAACATTCATGTTTCCATAGACATGAGCAAAGCCACTGCCGCAAAAGCACTGCCTTTGAGATCTGTACTTATTGGCATTGCAGAGACTCAAAGATGACCAGCGTTTTTGACAAGAGTTGCGAAACTTTTTTGTTATTTCAAACAAGCACAACTGCATAACTAAATATAATAAAAACTAGTATAAAGCTTTATTCGGTATGAAAAGTTAAAATTGCAATTGATTGTTATTGTAAAATAATTGTATACCAACTTGATAATGCTGCCACTTGCACGCTTAATTTGGTTAGGCTGGTAAACCAGCAGTTGCAACAGGCCTCGTTGTACTGCAGGCTCACCACCAGCTTCAAGCGAGCACATGCGCAAGTCGACGGTTATATAATGGCCGTGTTCACAGATATTGCGTGCATTGTATGCTTATCGTCCTTTGCATTTCGTCTACTGGATAGTTTCCGTGTGTCGGGAAGTTCTCCTGCGTTGATCCAGTGGCGGACGATGCCTCGCCGTACTACATTGCCGCTCCAAACAGCCTCATCGGACGTGCGCCTTTGTGCCCGCTGTCAAAACTGATTTCTTCCTTAATTTATTGATTACTCGTATTGGTCACGTGATTCAATGTCGAGTGTACTTCTGAGGACAATCAACGACCCCGTGTTTTGACAACCAGTGACTGGTGTTATACAAGAGCGAAAGCGTGAGCCTTTGACGAGCAAAAGTTCACAGCGAATGCCAAACTTCGGTAAGTTGGAAAAAAAATTCACACCATATCCACGGGGTGAATGATGATGAGTGGGCGAAACTCCTGAGGGGAAATCATCGGTAAAACCGTGACTGTTCAGTGAAAGTTCGCCCACTACATAATCAAGAAAGACGTGAGAAGCACTGTGTGTGTATATGTACGGCAGGGTCCTCGCTTCATAGCCGTGACGCTCGGGCCTCTCGTTCACGAACGCTGGGATCTTGGCGGTGGCGTCACGCAGCTAGACAACACGCTTCGGCATCGCGCTCTCATACAGCAGGATCTTGGCGGCGGCGACGCGCAGCTTCATGGAGCGCTTCTGCCTCGCGGTCTCACACATCGGGATTCTGTCTGCGAGCACCCGCTGCCGCTGCTCTGGCGCATTTTCCATCGGGACTCCGAGCACGCGCCAACAGCGAACGGATATTATTACAACGCTCCCCGCCATCTAGTAAACAACCGAAGAACTAAACTGCCGCGCTCGCCGCTCTGCGGCCTTATCCATCGGGCAACTACGAGCGTGCACCAACAGCGAACGGATTTTATTACAGTGCTCCCCGCCACCTAGTGAACAATCGAAGAACTAAGCTAGAGGTAGCTACGCCATCAAGTAAACAATGTAAGAACTAAACTAGAGGTTGCTGCATACATAGCCGAAGATGGACAGATCCATACTTTAAGGAGCTTCGCCCCTAAAATTTGCTGAACTACGTAGCTGGGTTACTTCATTGCGTGACGTCTGGTATGGAGGAACTGATGCCCCGGGTGGCGTGTTGCCACAGCGGGGATGATGGACCAGAGACCCGATAGGCAGGTATGTTTTGAGGTGGCTTATTTTATACCGCCGTAAGAACCAGTCGCTGTGTGCGTTCATTACATATTTTAAAGATTAGCCTTGTGCTACGCGATCTATCATTCAGTCATGAAATCCTCGTGCCAGGCTGTTATTCCTTGGCTTTTTACTGCACGCGATTATACTTTGATTCCTTGTCGACGTGTAAAAAAAGTGTCTGCTTTTGAAAATACGGGTGTCGCAAGACCAGTTCACGTTCACACAACTCAATAGTTTGTGCGTTATTACGCGCAATACTATCAAACGACTGGGCACGCAGATAAAAAAAACGCACAGGCCTTTCGGGCACACATGATAGATATGTTTTTGTGGTTGCAGCCCGAAACTTTTTAGCGAGAAATCGACGTAATTCCTCTGTGGTTAAGATTTCAACCTAACAGCCTCATAAATATTTTAGGAGAGCTAACTTGAAGTATATGTATTTCAATAAACTACACAATAAAATATATGTGCTGAAACTAACAGTACACTCCTACCACTGCTTGGAAGATATTGATTTGATTGATTGATTTATTGATTTGTGGGGGTTAACGCCCCAAAACCACCATATGATTATGAGAGACGCCGTAGTGGAGGGCTCAGGAAATTTCGACCACCTGGGGTTCTTTAACGTGCGTCCAAATCTGAGCACACGGGCCTACAACATTTCTTTGAATATATGTGGATATCGAGTAATCGAGTAGTGTTAGTAAAAAATATATGAATTCAATTATGCTAATTAGGATAATACATGACACCCTTTGTTTCAATATTTGTTTGTGAACTTTTGTTAGCCATATAAATCTTTGTTTTCTTCCTAAAGCATGCCAGGTTCTCCATCAGAAATAACTTACAGTGTGCTCATGTAGCAGAGTTATTGCTTGATTGTGTGGTGCTTCGACTTGTATTTTCGTGCTTTTTTTACATCAGCGCTGTATCGATATTGCCTATTTGCTTGTATGACAAAGATGTGTAATCAATGTCTAGAAGTAGGTGATTAATTATTTTTTGTTTTGTAAGGCAGTAACTTACAAAAAAGCTTATTCATATGTTTCCAAATGTTGACAGAAAGTTTCAGAATGTTATTATGTTTGTTAAGGGCTTACGTAACTAAAAGTAATCCTTCAGATAGCTTGTTTGACTAAGTCAAACTACATGGGAGTTCTCTTCAGAGTACCAACACTTCGTTTCCTGAATAGGTTAGATTTATGAAGGAGAACAATATGTATGGCTCGCTCACACCCCACGCCATGTGCACATAAACCATGCATCCTTTTCAAAATGTGTTTTTCATATTTATATGACCCGTACACATGTGCACGCTCTGGTAGTGTTATTATGCAGCTTTGTGAACGCGAAACATGCAGTGGCACTCATTCAGTTGTCAGTAAGAAGGGGCTAGTCCAATAATACCTGTTCTAGCTGTGCCATGATCCCTTTTATCAAGGATTGACTTTTCAATGTATCAATAAACACTTGGCTGAAGACATGTTTGGTTCTTGCAATATGTTTTGTGATATAACGCTTGTTTTTTGTGAAAGTAATATTTTGTGGTATCTGTTACGTATGTGTCCGCGATGACAACTATTTATGGCACTGACACAGAGGACAAGTTGCAGTGCACAATTCGAGCTGTTTTCCTGCAAGCCATGGCGAGCCTTATTGAGTAATAGGCTTTTCATTTTTTTGTTATCACAGTGGGACAGTTTGGACACATAGCACCTATTGAGAAAAGGGTACACTGATCTTTAGCTTAGGTGTGGGAAGCCTATGTCCTTGTCACACAGGTCCCGTTAATTAGGGAGGCGATCGCCGGGCTAATTCCAAGGGCCGAAGTATCGGCCCCCCGAACCGCACCACGAAAGCGTGGACAATTTAGAAGTGGTCCTTTTTGGCGCGCCAGCGGACGCCGGCTGTGGCCCAAAGAACAAGTCAGGGCCGAAAGTTGATAAACAAACGAAATTATATTCTCAATAATTGCAGATCAAAACAACACACAAGTATGCACTCTCCACGAGAAGTGAGTACAATATATCACCAAACAAACAACGTACTACACAGTACAATCAGCCACACTCGAAACAACGGACACAGACAACAATACGCACTACAATGCAGTCGCATGCATTGAACAACCAAGACACTTAAAGACTTAAGAGACAGGAAACCTATCGAGTCCAAAGTTCTTGGAGCAAAAGTCTAGATGATACTCTTCCGAGAATCACTCACTCCTAGTCCAGCGTTGTTGTCGTTCCGCTGCCCTCGAAGTTTCTCTTCCAGGAAACCTCGCCGAAGTTTCTCTTCCAGGAAACCTCACGTCTTCAATAGGC
This sequence comes from Rhipicephalus microplus, assembly GCF_013339725.1. Taxonomy (NCBI): domain Eukaryota; kingdom Metazoa; phylum Arthropoda; class Arachnida; order Ixodida; family Ixodidae; genus Rhipicephalus; species Rhipicephalus microplus. The sequence goes on along the minus strand of NC_051166.1, from coordinate 118,832,898 downwards.
CACTCTCCAAGCTTCAAACTTCTTCGCCGGAAACACGTCGGCTTCACACACGCAGCCGTTGCCACGCGTCTTCGCTCGATAGCAGTAAACACACACTCTTGCCTGTAGCTCGAGTCGTCACCCCTGAGGTGAAAATCATCTTCTCCTGCTTTGTCTCTACGGACAAAACCTTCGCCGACTACACGGCGGAATCCCTACGCGCTCTGGCGCTAACTTCCGTCTTCTCCTGGTCTCTCGTCTCCGCTGCTCGGTTAAATACCTTCCGCACGACATTCCAGAAGGTTCTCGTCATTTCGTCGGCGCGATACGCAGCGAAGGCTGGGGAGAGGGCGAGACGGTTGGGATGCCCTCCGCGGCGGGTGACTCAACTCGGTATGACCACGCCCCTTTCCTTCTAGAAAAATCCAGTGCTTGCTCGGCCGCCGTTGTGGGGTGAGGAGGTTCGTCGGCGAAGCCACGCTTCCGAGAGGAGAGGCTCGCGCGCCCGGGGAGCCTTTAGATGTTTGTTTTCTTTTTCTTTCTTTTTCGTTGACATCGCGGCGTCACTCCGGCGCGTTATCGCAAGAATTTGGCGGCGCGCCCATTTTGAGCGCTCGTTCTGTGACAGTCCTGCACTTCAGTGCAGTAATCCTTAGACATATAACTTGTATAATTTCATTTGTGATACTTGAACTTGCAATGCTGCCAGAGCCAACGTTTTGACACTTAGAGAAGTCTGGATAACAAGAACAGCTGTTTCTTGTCACTGCTGTCTTGACAAAGACTGATCTACTTGTTGAAGAGTTGCAAAAGGGAAAAAGTACAGCATTGTTTATAAGATAACTAGCTGAATAATAATTAGCTCAATATAACACAAGGATAAGAATGGTGCACTTACACTAAACAAAATTGGTTATTGCTAGGGAACCACAATAATTTTCGGTGGTGATGCTCACTCTGCATATTTTAGTGCTTCAGTTGCAATAAACCAGTTAATATAAAAGTTAGGGCATGAGTTCTGTCCTCTCTTCTGGTATTTCTGTTACATTGTGCTAAATATCACATGAGTTGGATGGTTGGCTGCAGCGACATTTTCTCTTATAGTATTTCTTTGTGTTTCCAAGTTTACTTCAATTTCTAATCAACAGCTATTTTTTGGACTACCCTAAAACTGTGCAGTGAAATCTTACCTATAATCATGTAGTTTCGCTTATTGTTGTGATAATTGCTTTTAGCTTCTATTTTTTGTTATAATGAAAACAAAACATGCCTCAAACAAAGTTTTTCACAAGTAAAAGGGTGATTCATCTTTTTGCACTTTTTAAAGGGACAGTAAAACCTTCAAGTTCAAAAATTGTAAATAAATAAATATGTGCAGTTTTGCTAAGTGCACATGCTTCCCGTAAAATTTGGCGAATTCTAGCTTAAGAAAGTTACAACGGTTGTTGTTTCAGCTGGTTTTCAAATTTTCACACGTATGAGCAGATTCGTGGTATTTTTATAGGTTGTAGTGCAATCGTTTTTAAAGTAGCATAATGCAACATGCAAGTACCTATTTCTTTCTACCAAAGTTTGTTCAGATAATCTATATGCCTGAGAGTTTGATCATCTGAAACGGGGACAGCTTTTTTCTTTGCAGGCAGCCGCTATTTGTGTTTCATCGCATTGTTTGGAATATGTTTCTATTACAATCTATGAAAATACCGTGAATCTGTATGTCACACAGCTCACGACAGATCAAGGCCCACCACACAGAGGAGTGTAATCTGTGTGAAAGTGCCTTGAATAGCTCTGTTGGGCCGCAAAATTAAATCCTTGAATGAATTCCTACTCTTATGGAAGTAAATATATGTTAACCATACTGGCAAGTTGGTAAGTACTTGGGAGGAAACAGGAGTGCTTGCAAATACAATCAAAGCTGCATCTATTATTCTTTCTGTGTCAGCGTCTTAGGTTATGCGGCTGTTCCCTCCATATTGTACACTTTATTACCTCGTTTAGCTCGTACATACACTCTTGATTGTATTATCTTTGTGACATGTTGGTTCAGGCAATATTTTTGGCGTCTGCACAATTTCTAAAATAGTCATGAGCTTAACTCTGAAAGGTGTTTTTTTTTCTTAAATACTTGATTAACGCGAGTGTTTTGTTGGGTTGGTTATTCATCGCCTAAAAACTTTTCTATAGTACGGCAAAATATGAACAGAGAGAAGGGAGACAACACAAACCAGCACTAGTTTGTGTTGCCACCCTTTTGATTGCACATGTTTTTCCTGCTGTTGAAATTTATCTTTAGAAAGGGTTGCTATCCTTATCCTATCAAGATGTTCAGCAAGTACAAACACACCCCAGTGTGCATTCTTCTGCTTGTTAATGACCAGAGATCAATTTCATAATTTGCAGTATCTGCTAGTTAACATTCGCAGCTGTGCACTCTAAAGCATAAAGCTAGAAAAAATATTTCCATGTTTATAAAACGTTTGTCACCTTTCAATGTACTTAATTAATGTATCTTAAGCTATCTAATATTACACAAAAGTAATCAAGGGTACAAAAATCTTTTGGCTTGCATCCTGTAATCTGTATCTTGTTGAAAGATTTGTGCAAATGACCTGTAACGTGTAACAACATAATATCTGTGTAATACGTTGTAGGTTACAGAAAGCGCCATTTTGCTATTCTTTTCACTTGAGTTTATATTTGTGTAGCTATAATTGTGTGCTGTGGTAAACCTCCCTGCCACCCCAGAGTAGGGAAACCCTGTGCACACCTATGATTTTGTATCTCTGAGCATAAGCTCTCAATAGTTCTCTGTTAATTAAGACGTAAATTATGTGAACGTCTTATGTAAAACAAGGTTGTGGAATAGACCTACTGAGGCATGTCGTAAAATAGACCTACTGATGCACTCATAAAACCTCTGCATATGTGGACCAGTAGCAATAGCGAGAAACAGCTGTCAAAGAAACAAACGGCAGTAACAGCCGGCAATTTCTGGCTGCTATTACAGCCCATTTGATATTTTTCGGAGTTATAATGTCAATTTTTTAAGAAAACTTTGTGCTCTTGCCGATATGCTCATGCCATTCCATGCCCAGCAGGTGCTCATTAGTGTCAAATAAAGACTAAATTTAATTTGCAAAGAAAAAATCGCGTCTATGCTGACTGTGTGACTTGTAAACATGAAGCCGAACGGCATGATCATTGGCTAAATGAACATTTTAGTAGCAGCTAGACACAATCTGGCGTGGTGTAGTTCGATTCACTTTTCGATTCCGTGGGAGACGGAGGTCTGATGGTTCGCGTTATGCGAGGTGCTTCGGCAGCCACCACTGGCCGTGGTGTCAGGATCCCTTCTGCCCCATCGGAACACTGGGTTTTAATGCCTACATTGCCTTCAGGTGGCAGCATGCAACAGTGCGTGTTGCTACATGGTGATTTGGCTAAAAGATCATACCGGCTGGAACACGTTTGGGCCCCGTTAGAAGAAGTGGGAGTCATCAAGGCGATTACTGGCATTGGAGCCTCCCAGGTGAATTGCATCTAGCTGGTGAAGCTGTGTCACAGAACGAGCGCTCCAAAAGGGCGCGCCGCCAAATTCTCGCGACGAAACACCGGAGTGGAGCCGCGAGGACAACGATAAAGAAAAAAAAGAGAAAACAAACATCTAAAGATTCCCCGGGCGCGCGACCCTCCCCTCTCGGAAGCGTAGGCTCGCCGACAAACCTCCTCACCCCACCACGGCGGCCGAGCAAGCACTCGAATTTTCTAAATGGAAAGGGGCGTGGTTGAAGCCGGGTTGAGTCATCTGTCGCGGACAGCATTCGAACCGTCTCGCCCCCTACCCAGCCTTCGCTGCGTATCGCGCCGACGAAATGACGAGAACTTTCTGGAATCTCGCGCGGAGGGTATTTAATCGAGCAGCCGAGGTGAGAGATCAGGAGAAGACGGAAGTTAGCGCCAGAGCGCGTAGGGTATCCCGCCGTGTAGTCGGCGAAGGTTTTGTCTGTAGGGACAAAGCAGGAGAAGACGTGAGGTTTCCTGGAAGAGAAACTTCGAGGAGAAGACGGAAGTTAGCGCCAGAGTGCATAGAGATTCCGCCGTGTAGTCGGCGAAGGTTTTGTCCGTAGAGACAAAGCAGGAGAAGAAGATGATTTCCACCTGAGGGGTGACGACTCGAGCTAGAGGCAAGAGTGTGTGTTTACCGCTATCGAGCGAAGACGCGTGGCAACAGCTGCGTGTGTGAAGCCGACGTGTTTCCGGCGAAGAAGTTTGAAGCTTGGAGAGTGGCCTATTGAAGACGTGAGGTTTCCTGGAAGAGAAACTTCGGCGAGGTTTCCTGGAAGAGAAACTTCGAGGGCAGCGGAACGACAACAACGCTGGACTTTGAGTGAGTGATTCTCGGAAGAGTATCATCCAGACTTTTGTTCCAAGAACTTTGGACTGAATAGATTTCCTATCTCTTTAGTCTTTAAGTGTCTTGGTTGTTCAATGCATGTGACTGCATTGTAGTGCGTATTGTTGTCTGTGTCCGTTGTTTCGAGTGTGGCTGATTGTACTGTGTAGTACGTTGTTTGTTTGGTGACATATTGTACTCAACTATTGTGGAGTGTGCATACTTGTGTGTTGTTTTGATCTGCCATTATTGAGAATATAATTTCGTTTGTTCATCAACTCTCAGCTCTGACTTGTTCTTTGGGCCACAGCCGGCGTCCGCTGGCGCGCCAAATAGGACCACTTCTAAATTGTCCACGCTTTCGTGGTGCGGTTCGGGGGGCCGATACCTCGGCCCTTGGAATTAGCCAAGCGATCGCCTCCCTAATTAATGGGACCGGTCTGACAATTAATCTGGCGTCCGCGACAGGACTTTTTGGTGCACAGTGTGTCCAAAGTAGTAAGAAAGAGCTTCGAGTGTTGATAGTGCTATCGGAACGATTTGGTGTGTTGTTCAGTGTTCTCGTTAACGAGAGCAGGAGAGTGTTCCGATAGACTGATTTAGGCAGATACTTTTTGCACGCGGCAAGATTTTATCTGCGAGTTGCGAGACACAATGGATCTCGAAAAGTTAGTCGCTCTTGGTGAGAAGATGGGTCTTTCTGGCGCCGAACTACGGAAGTGGGTAAGCCAGAAGGAGAAAGAGGCAGCGGAGAGAGCCAAGGAAGAAAAGGCAGCTGAGCTGGAAAAAGAAAGGTTGGCGGTCGAAAGAGCCAAAGCGGAAAAAGAAGCTGAGTTGGAACGAGAGAGGTTGGCAGCTGAGAGGGCCAAGGAAGAAAAAGCAGCTGAGTTGGAGAGAGAAAGGCTGGTCGCTGAAAGGGCGAAAGAAGAAAGAGAGGCAAAGGGGCGACAGCTGAAAGAAGAAAGAGAGCAGCAATTGAAGTTGGAGTTGGAGAGAGAGAAGTTGGCAGCCGAAAGGGCGAGAGAAGAAAGAGAAGCGAGGGAGCGACAGCTGAAAGAAGAAAGAGAAGCGGAGATGGCTGAAAGGGAACGGCAGCGGCAGCACGAGATGGAACTCGAACGCCTCCGTTTGCAACAGCGAAGTGAAACTCCGGTCCAAGCTAGAGTTGAAAGCAGCGAACGGGAGACCACGGCTTCCGCTTGAACCCAAGCAAGCTGCTCGTAGCGTTTGATGAAAGGAAGGACGACCTTGACGCGTACCTTCACCGATTTGAGACGATTGCGAGGAGCCAGAATTGGCCGGAACATCAATGGGCAACTGCTTTGAGTACTTGCTTGAGTGGTGAAGCGCTCAGTGTGTACGGTAGGCTGACGCCGACCGATGCAGCCAACTATGCAAAGGTGAAAGCTGCTTTGCTGAAGCGATTTAGATTTACGGTAGAAGGTTTCCGGGACAGATTTCGGGCAGGAAAGCCAGCTGATGGTGAGACGGCTGCGCAGTATGCCGCCCGACTTTGCCATTATTTCGACAGATGGATTGAACTTTCAGGGACAGCGCAGGAGTACGATGAACTTAGAGAGCTCCTAATTAGAGAACAATTTCTTACTAGTTGCCACCCAAGCCTGTCGCTGTACTTGAAAGAGAGGAAGGCTGAGTCACTTGAAGGAATGCTTGAATTGGCTGATCAATTCTTGGAAGCGCAAGGTGGAACTAATTTGGCCAAGGTCAAGAAGGATTGTCCCGATGATTCGAAGAAATTGGCTCCCGAAGAAAAGAAGCGTGCACCAGAGAGCATTCCGCGATGTTTTCTGTGCAACCGAGTGGGTCATCGCGCGAAAAACTGTCGAACGATCTTTACGAGCCCTACGGCAGTAAAATGTTTCAAGTGTGGTCAGACTGGGCACAAAGCAGACGCATGCCGAAACGGGGCGAGTCAAACTCCCCAGGTATCCTGTGTGCAAGCGGCACCGAAATCCGGTAATAATGCCGTCACAGATGGATTCGTAGAGTTGAAAAATGGGGAGAAAATTCCTATTGTGGGTGCGGTAATGGCAAAACAGCCAACCGGTGTTTCGAAGGGAATGCCAACGCTGCCTGGAAAAGTTGCGGACAAAAAAATTACGGTGTTAGGAGATACCGGCAGCTCCACTGTTATCGTGCGGAGAAATTTGTTACGGGAAAACAAAACCGGTTTGCCTAATTGACCGTGCGGTTCGAATGCTTCCCGAAGCAGAAATTGAGGTTGAAACCCCGTACTTCAGCGGGAAGGTTACTGCTTTATGCATGACGACCCCCCTGTACGACCTTGTCATCGGAAACATCGACGGAGCGCGAGGACCGAATGATCCGGAATGTTTGGGAGAAGACCCTAAGATAGAGCCCTCGCCAACCCAGCGACCGCGAGATACAGTGGAGGAGCAGCCCGTGACGGATCTCACCAGAGCCCAAGGTGAAGCCGCGGCGCAAGAGACTGTGAATGAGAAGATGATCGTGTTGAATGAGTTCATGGGCCGAGCAACTTGACTTACGTCGGCACGACCTCAACCGACGGGCAGTGTAAAGGTGACGGAGTCGGCCAGCCGGGCCGAATGTAGAGACATGAACAAGCTGGTAAATAAACAGACAGGACGCGTCGAATGTTATGACCCGTTAACGGTGTCGGAAATGACAGCGATGGCTGAGACGCCGCCTCAGATAACGTCGTTGGAAAGGGCTCGCCGTAAAAGAACGAGGAAAAACAAGAAGAGGTCGAGCGAGCACCGCAAAAAAGGACGCAAGCGCCGCTCAAAGTACACAGGATAAGTGCTGAGGTCGAATCAGAATGTGTTTGGCAGTGCTATATGTTAAGTTAATGTGGTTGTCGTCCTGTGTCACAACTGTATGTCGAGCGAGTCAAAATGTTTGTTACGGTGATGTGATGTATAGTATTGTATAATTGTTGTAATGAGAGAACTTTGTACATTTGTATTGTTTGGAATATGTGATGGAGTGTTGCATTCATGTACCTGTGGCTATATTTCATGTGTTGTGGAATTGAATTACAATGTACAATTGTATCGAGTGATCTACCGTGAATGTGAAGTGTCATGAGCGACGAATTGTGTTACAGTCTGTGAGAGTGTGTGGTGACTGTTCGCGCTCGTTTGTGTGGTTTTCAATATTATTAGATAATATTCTTAAAGTGGGGGGCAGTGTCACAGAACGAGCGCTCCAAAAGGGCGTGCCGCCAAATTCTCGCGACGAAACACCGGAGTGGAGCCGCGAGGACAACGATAAAGAAAAAAAAGAGAAAACAAACATCTAAAGATTCCCCGGGCGCGCGACCCTCCCCTCTCGGAAGCGTAGGCTCGCCGACGAACCTCCTCACCCCACCACGGCGGCCGAGCAAGCACTCGAATTTTCTAGATGGAAAGGGGCGTGGTTGAAGCCGGGTTGAGTCATCTGTCGCGGACAGCATTCGAACCGTCTCGCCCCCTCCCCAGCCTTCGCTGCGTATCGCGCCGACGAAATGACGAGAACTTTCTGGAATCTCGCGCGGAGGGTATTTAATCGAGCAGCCGAGGTGAAAGATCAGGAGAAGATGGAAGTTAGCGCCAGAGCGCGTAGGGTATCCCGCCGTGTAGTCGGCGAAGGTTTTGTCCGTAGGGACAAAGCAGGAGAAGACGTGAGGTTTCCTGGAAGAGAAACTTCGAGGAGAAGACGGAAGTTAGCGCCAGAGTGCATAGAGATTCCGCCGTGTAGTCGGCGAAGGTTTTGTCCGTAGAGACAAAGCAGGAGAAGAAGATGATTTCCACCTTAGGGGTGACGACTCGAGCTACAGGCAAGAGTGTGTGTTTACCGCTATCGAGCGAAGACGCGTGGCAACAGCTGCGTGTGTGAAGCCAAAGTGTTTCCGGCGAAGAAGTTTGAAGCTTGGAGAGTGGCCTATTGAAGACGTGAGGTTTCCTGGAAGAGAAACTTCGGCGAGGTTTCCTGGAAGAGAAACTTCGAGGGCAGCGGAACGACAACAATGCTGGACTTTGAGTGAGTGATTCTCGGAAGAGTATCATCCAGACTTTTGTTCCAAGAACTTTGGACTGAATAGGTTTCCTATCTCTTTAGTCTTTAAGTGTCTTGGTTGTTCAATGCATGCGACTGCATTGTAGTGCGTATTGTTGTCTGTGTCCGTTGTTTCGAGTGTGGCTGATTCTACTGTGTAGTACGTTGTTTGTTTGGTGACATATTGTACTCAACTATTGTAGAGTGTGCATACTTGTGTGTTGTTTTGATCTGCAATTATTGAGAATATAATTTCGTTTGTTTATCAACTCTCAGCTCTGACTTGTTCTTTGGGCCACAGCCGGCGTCCGCTGGCGCGCCAAATAGGACCACTTCTAAATTGTCCACGCTTTCGTGGTGCGGTTCGGGGGGCCGATACCTCGGCCCTTGGAATTAGCCCAGCGATCGCCTCCCTAATTAACGGGACCGGTGTGACAAGCTGTGAAGCAAGACCGACAAAGATGTCTTACTTAAAATGGGTGGACTCGCATTCAAGCGTGGATTCTGTGTTGCCATCAACCCAATTAGGCAAGACGTCACCGTGAAGATTCACTGGCTTGAGTTTGTGGTCTCAAATGAGAGCATTGGACAAGTGTTGAGTGACTTTGGAGAAGTCTTGGAGGTTTTGAACCACAGCTGAACAGTCGTGGGATTGGAACACGCGGCATCGTCTACGAGGGTTGTGCGACTAAAACTGAAGGAAGGCTTGGTGCTAGAAGACTTGCTGTACTTTTTAAATGCGAATGCATTCCTTTGTCGGTATTATGTCAGGCATCCGGAGTTGTCCGAGGCAGGGATGGGCAGTATCGAAGATACATGTATCTGAGATGCTATCTTACATAAATTTTGGGTATATTGTATTTGTATCGCGATAAGTGTCGCAAGACGAGTATCTGTATCTGTATTTTCCGTTACATTCGATATTGTACTGTGTATCTTAAGAAACAAGATACTTCGGTCGCAATGCGATACCGTACGAAACACTAAACACAATCTTTCCTCCACTCCTCAGGCTGGTACTGGTGTCACCAAGCCACTTGAATAAAACCAAGGGCTGTGATATCATTTTATTTTTTCATCCGACTCCAACAGTTCGGGCAGGCAATGACGTGTGCGCCTCTCTTTCGGTGAAGCAAAGCAACATGACAGAGCTCATGTAGTCTTGACAGAGACTATATTAGCGTGCTTGCCCACGTTCATTTCAAGTTTTAGTTTTCTTGTCTTCTTAGTGGTGTTAGAAGATGACACTTTCCCTTAGCCCCTTCAAAGCGCCGCGTAATTAGGAGTGTTGTTGAATGGGGGAGTGGGTCGACTCAAGGATCCACGTTGAGGTGTTTTTTTTTCGGAAAATCCAGGTGGCGCCACCGTCACCTTCACGTGAAGTCCTGGCCATGGTTGTCATGGTTACAATCCCGTTATGCCGTGTGGTTTGCGGCGGGCGGCAGTCTGATAGTTCGCACGGTTCGCGTGCTGCTCGCCCGTCGGTCGCAATCTCGCAGCTTTGTTGCTTCGTTCCTGCGTGCGTGGCCGTGAACGGCGTCGCGCAGCGTTTTCGCGCCAGCTCAACGAAATCTACATGTTTATATCGCTAAACGCCTTGCTCGTATCACGCACGCAAGTACTGTGACTTCTGCGGTAATTGCTTACATTCAAGAGCGTTAGTTGAATTTGACTTTTGGGAAAACGCACGCATTGAAAGTGTGATATGAGCAAGAACTGCGATGCTTTTAACATTGCTACGATAGCTGTGATATATGATAATTATTTTACAATTTGTGCAAATTTAGACTCACTGCAGCAAATTGAATATAAGGCAAGACTAAAGTTACCAGCTGTTATTATGAGAATGAAAGCTAGTACGCGAACCTTTCTGCGAATTCGCACCTGCTGTTTACAGACGCGGGATATGATTGAAAAACTGAACCAGTCCTGTTGCACTTGAAATCAATACATGCGTGAGGGTGTTGGTAAATTAATTTTAGTCCCATCGGCCGGCAACTGTGCTATTTGTAAGAAATGACTTCGCAGTGGCTTTATGATAGGTTTTCGTTCGGCATCTAGTGCTGGTACACGTTGTAGGTAATAATGAATTATGTTATATTTTACCTTTTATTTTGGTGGCTGCGATACGTGTCCTTGCAAACATTTGTTCGGAAAATGAACGAGTTCTCACGGATAGCAAGTCTGAGAGACACCGAAAGGAGAAGTGAAATACGTAAAATAATATATTTTAAATTGACTGCGCGACCTCTCTGCAGAAATATAAAAAAACAAAACTATCATCGAAAGACTTCAACACCGTCGCTCAAGGAACGACAGGCTCTATGTTATCGTGCTAAGCTTTAAGTATTTTGCTCTCGCTTATTTCAAAGCGTTTTCCCTGTTCATTTCGTTCACTAAGAAGTGAAGGCGAGTGAGCATGTAGAATGAAACGAGCTTTGTGCTCACTTCAGCTTTCTGATCTGGACAGCCGACAGTTTTTGAGTTCGGAGAATAAGTTTTCGCCAAAACTAAATTCTCAGAGATATTCTCTGTGTGCAACATCGAAGCGCTGAAACGTTCAGTAAACAAGTTTACAAATGCTGCAATTAAATCGTACAGCTGTCGTTAGGCAACAGAAGTCCACCACAGTCGCTTTACTCCGTGAATTGCGAAGAGAGCTGTTAAGCAACCACAACAGCTTTCTCAGACAGAAGCACGCCTTTGCATTGCATGCATGCCAACTTCAATGCACACTTTCTAGCCACCTACCCTGCTGTGTAGTAAATGAGTCTCGAGTCACTCTTCTCCAAAGTCACACATATGTAGTCCGCAAGCTTTTCTGGCGTTGTGACAATCATGCTTTCGACTTCGTCTAGTTTCCCCTGTGATATAGGATTATCTATTTTTTTGTGCGTGACCTTTAAACCTTGTCAGTCATGCACGTATACAAGCGCGTTTGTTATCTCAGGGTTTGCGTTCGCACTGTCCACACTTTGCGCCAAGTTATACAAGGACAAGCAGTTGGTGGTTATTAGAAACTCATCCGGAGAAGGGTGCGCGTTGCAGCCACTTGACTGGCGAACAATGCCGAAGAAGTGTTCCATGAGATCGTTGCTAAGTCGAGATGTCATAAGATATTTGAAACAAACGCTTTCTGTCTGGTACTTAAGCAATGAAAGAGTATTTGCTATAGTGACCCTCTATGGCAGTGGACTCGCTGAGAAAGTGCCGCTTGTTGTCAATGAATGACTGACAGCTATTCAGGAAGTCCAAAACATCGAACAGAAATTCCGCATCTGTGAACGTTGGTCTCAGTGCTTCGGCACAGTACCTGGAAGTCATCGCAGTGAAGAGTCACTGAATCTTCCAGAAAATTAACGAAAGGAACGTAAGTCAGAAGCGGTCATCATGCGTTTCAGATGTTTACAATTATACTTAATTCATTTGGAACATAAGCGCGACTCACAAGAAGAACAGCTGAGTCGCCTCAATGCTGCCACACCATCTCTCGATGTCCTTCGAGAAGGCCAGGCCCAGTGGGTCATACACTGTGAACACAAACTAGCCTAATTAGACGTTTTAAGGGCAGCATATTACCTTTGTTCGCACTTCTACACCCATTGGATGTACCAAAAAAGAGTAATATGGTTCCGCGACCTCAATTTTACTTCGTTAAGCAATAACGTAGATAAATGAGAGGATAAAGAAGGTAAATTCACGATCTGATGTCATTTGTCACAAAGGAGACCACCAGAAAACTCCCCTTTTACCCCCTCTAGCATGTTTCATAATTTATTTTTATTTTTTTGGAGCTCTCTGCAATTTGTCTTCAGTGCTGGCGGGCATGCAATATGCTGTGCAGGGGGATGAATTGCGTTGTCACACGAAAGCACAAATTTGTCAGAATGCTTAACTAATTCACAACGCACTAAGCAATTATTCATTTCTCTATATCGCCGAATGATGTCCGTCGTACGGAATGCTGCAGAGCACACACTTCAGAATGTTGGACTCAGGTTCAACCAGCACTGCGACCACAAAAAACTTCGCTTATATTGTTTTACCATCAAATCATTATATAGCTAAAAAAAGAGCCTGCAAACCTTTGATGTGGCCGATCGGCACCGCATGCACACTCAGTTTACCCTTTTGAATAACGTATCGGGCAGGCGCAGCGTGCATCAACCCACGGAATACAAGCAGGTGTTGAGGAGATCTGCAGAAAAAAAAGAAAGAAATGAAGGGAACTCTTCTGAAGCGGCCGCTACGCAGCAAGAAAGTATGCTCTTCGGCCGATCTCTGCTTCCACCTTTGAACAGCGATGGCATTGTGCGAGAGGGAAGCCACGCAGGCGGAGAAATTAAAAAAAATTAAAAAAAAGAACACACAAAAAAGAGCCGTCCAAGCTCCGAAATGCCAGCGGAGATCGGGAGATGGCCCCAGCGAGGTGTGTGAGTGAAAGCGAAGCCAAGCCATCACGGGATAACGTTCGCCTTCTGAGCGACGTGACCCATTTGAGCTGTGCGGCTGTGTCGTGGTGTTGTGCGTGTGTTTTGTGCGGCAGCGTTACTGAGTTGTCATCACTGGACGTTAAATGTGTGGTTTTACAACAGCGCAACACGTCACAATGTGAGTGCGATGGTTTGGCAATGGCCTTGTGACTTAAGCGAGTGGTGAACGTGTGGTGAGCATAGTGAGTGATAGCGAAGCGAAGCAGTAACGGGATAACGTTCCAGAAGACTGGCAGATCGGGAAGTTCGCACCCGTCTTCAAGACAGGTAATCGGTCGTCGCCTAACAATTACCGTCCCATATCCATCACTAGTGTCTGTTGCAAAATAATGGAGCATATAGTGTACTCTGAAGTAGCGCGTTTTTTGCCTACTAATTTTTTTTTCTATCCCAATCAGCATGGTTTTTGTCCAGGACATTCTTGTGAAACACAACTAGCCCTTTTTTTGCATGAAATTCATTCTCACATTGATGATAATATCCCCATTGAAGCTATGTTTCTTGATTTCGAAAAAGCATTTGATAAGGTTTCCCATTATCACTTACTGCTTAAACATTCATGTCTGAACTTAGACCCCTCCATGCTGAACCGGATTCGTGAATTTCTAACCCATCGCCGACAATTTGTTGTCGCTAACTCTTGCAAATCTCCCTTTTCTCTTGCTCACTCGGGCGTTCCACAAGGTACTGTACTAGGTCCCCTTCTTTTTTCAATTTACTATAACGACTTGCCACGCAACATCACCTCTACTATTAGACTATTCGCCAATGATTGCGTGTTGTATCACCCTGTAAATACTGCCTCATATTCTTCCGTTTTACAGTCAGATCACCAGAACACTATACAGCAATGATGTGAGGATTGGTTAATGTCGCAAAATGTTAACAAAACTTTCCTGATTACTTTTCATCGTTGTAATAACTACATTGCCAACACATACTTTCTAAACAACTACCTCATAGCCGCTACCAACACTACCAAATACTTGGGCGTTCTTATCTCATCTGATCCAACATAGACTTTACACATCATTAGCATCACTAACTCAGCTAATCCAATTTTTGGATACCTACGTCGTAACCTCGCTTCGGCACCTGCTGCTACTAAATGAATAGCTTATAAAGCAATCATCAGGCCTAAACTGGAGTATGCTAACGCCATTCTTGATCCTCATCAAGGTAACCTTTCCACTATGCTCTAATCCATTCAGAACTGTGCTTCCAGATTTATTCTCTCAAATTACTCAAATAACATAAGTGTGTCAGCAGTAAAACACCAGCTTAATCTTCCTCATAGTGCCTCTCGCCGTAAGATTTCACGCTTGTGCTTGTATCATAAGTTTTTTTTTTCCTTCCTTGCCACCAGGCAATGCATTCATCAGGCCTGCACATCGGACATCACGACATTATCACCCCAACGCTGTGTATCCCATACGCCCAAAAACAAAGACCTTCCAGAAGTCATATTTCCTTCAGACAGCACATGACTGGAAAACCTTCCCGCCCACATCACCATGTCATCTTTGTTCGATCAACTGAAAAACGCCGTAAAAAGCCATATTTCATCTTTCTAGTTATGATCTACTGCTGTTTTTCTGTATTTTCTTACGTTTTGTGCCACTTTGCTCATTTTTGTTTTTTGTTTCATCTGTTATGCTTTTTTCTTGCCCACCCCTCATGTAATGTCTCTCGGGACCTTTGAGCTACTAATAAACAAACAAACAATAAACAACGTTCGCCTTCTGAGCGACGTGACGCATTCGAGCTGCACGGCTATGTGTAGTGGTGTTGGGCGCGTGTTTCGTGCAGCAGCGTTACCATGTTCTCGTCGCTCGACGTGAAATGTGCGGTTTCACAACAGTGCAACACGCCGCAATGCGAGTGCGATGGTGTGGCAGTGGCCCTGTGACTCAAGTGAGCATGCGAGCATGCCACTGTGTACAACCAAGCTGCTTATGGGCGTGCCGCATTCGCGGCGCAATCAGGAATACAAATGGCAGGTAATAGTTATATTTCCTTTGTTAGCGAATCCTTATCGTCACTAGAGCAGCAGTAGGAGGCGTCTCGCACTTTGCGTTGCGTGAAAAAAGCAATGGAAAGCAAAAAACAAAGTCATTAGGCTCACATAAAGGTGGGTGGTGCGTGTTTTGAAACTCCTGTGAATACCTCAGAAGCTTTGCGCAGCCAGCCAATTCAAGCGAGTGCACCATAAAAGGCAAGTTTCTGTGACATAATTTCTTTGGTTGCGATAAAACATGAATGAAACAGTGCTTTCAGGGAATATACACTCAAGCAAAAACAAACGCACAAGCGCTGTTATTATGCTGCCATGTGATAAAGTGTGCATTAAGGCCAAACTTTTTTCTATTTATTCTCTTCTTATGCCCAGAATTTGAGCTACTAAGAAGACTTTACGATAACAATTTTGCATTGTTCACATGGACTGCGTCGCAGAGAAAAAATTACATTGCATATCAAGGTATAGTAGCATCACAAGATTGTGGGTGATTCCACGAGAGATCGACACGGGTCAAAAAGTTGATATTTTAGATTTCATTGAGTATTTTATATTTCATGCACCTCTCCCCAGGTAGCCCGAAAGTCAACTTCCTTTTATGATTAACGGCATAACTTACGAGAAAAAAATATCAAACTTCACCAACACGGAGGCACCGATTTCATCACCTGTCATTTTCGAAAATTGCAGATGCTATAAAAAGACAAATATTTTTGTTTCAGGGCAAATATTTTTTACCTTAAATGCATGTCTAATGAAGAATGAATTCATACGGTTTCAACTTTGAAGACCTTAGAAAAATAGCTATAAAAATGTCTAATTTTGCGACAGTTTAAAATAGGTTACGTATTCCCCATTTTTTTTCTCCGAAATTAATGCAGGAAGCGCTTTCAAACTTGGCACGTTTTAAGAATATGGTGTGCTCATTGAGTACATAAGTTATTGCTGCCGTAGGGCAAATGTAAATTTATATATATTGCCTCAAAATTCTCATATTGGCAAAAGTGTACTCTACTAAAATTTGAATAATAAAAAAAACCCATCTTCGATTTTTCTCACAATCTCGCAAATAGACAACCGAAAGACACCATACAGTAATACAGAAAACTTGTTGCATTATTGTGTTTTTAGCGACAATATTCGTGGTAAATATCAGAGCTTTTCGAGAATGCGCTGATAAGTGGAGAAATATAGAAATCGGAATGGAAAAGCGGCAATGAGCTTCAAATGCGAGTAAACGTGATCGCATTTGGTGAAGAAAGGGTGTTTTAGCACTGTGACAAATACGTACCCGTGAAGGCGCATTTATTCTCCTGATAACACAGCTCTAATGGAGGAAATCTTCGACACTGTAACTCAGTTGCAAAACATCTGTCTATATTTGCAGATAAACTCAAACATGAAAATGTTCCAACGCAAGTGTTGGGCCTCACTTGAAAAAGCATATGCGCTTGGAGTACCCTCACTGGTATTTTGGTCGTGACTGCGTGAAACAAGAGATGCACTCAAAATGGCTGCATCTTTTGCAGATCACATTCAGCAGTACGTGATGCTAACAAAACATGACCACGATAAGTGCCCTCAGATGTTCTTAGCCAAATATGCCAAGAACGTATGCCTGGAACACGAGGCAACAATTTCCACCGGCTCTTCTTAAACTGACGAAATGTTTCTAGCTCGTCTGCATTTGCACACAGCAGCTTGACATTCTTGTGCTTCGCGCTCATTTGCGCCACCATTTCGGATGCTGACATAATCACAGCTGAGCTTGCCGCTCTGAGGTTGTAGAGCGCAGCCTGATGCTTTAGTAGGCCACCAACGCCGTCACAAGAGTTCTTGCCATGTCCAGTGGCCGAAAAAATTCACTTTGTTGATATATGATCTTTCTGACATAACTCGAACAACTGGTACTTGTTTTTGAAGTAACTGCATGCATCATCAGAAACATAAGTAACATGCGTGTCAGGCTTAAGTTGTTCCTTCATATAGTTGTGGATTATTTGTAGAACGAAACAGGCATGTGCAGCATCATGGCATGTGTCATTACTGATGACGGCAAAAATTTGAATTGATTGCTTCCTTGTGACGACACACGTGAATATAGACACCTGTCTTTTGTGCCAGTGATACGACTGTACCTCATTCGGTAAAATGGCTGTCCAATTTTCGGCGAAATCAAAGTGAAAAATGCAAGATTCTTTTTCTTGGTTCTCTTTCGCCTGGCGTATTGCTGATTATTGAATGTATCTTATGTAATCATGGGTAATCCACTTCACGAACCATAGACTTAGCTCTCGCAGAAAAGCACTTGCCTGGGCTGTTTTTTGTTACTAGATCGCGTTTTTCCCATACTGCATAGGCTACCTCAATATCTTCAGGGATTCCAAAACATGTGGCTGTCAGAGCGTCCTCCTTAGCACCATAGTCACAATGGCCTAAAAAACAATCACTTGTAGGGGAGTTGCAAAGTCATAGTTCTTTCAAGAAGTCTGCCGTGTAGGAACCATCAGTGACGTCTTTTAGAGGACCACTACATGGTCCTCTAAATTTCTGACAGCATTTCTAGGTTACTAGAAATGCTGTCAGAAATGACAGCATTTCTAGTACCCTAGAAATGCTGTAATTTTCGAAAATTGGAGATGCTATAATGCAATGCTGATCAAGCGACCAGACTTGCCCGAGTCATATATATTAAACCTCACAACATCAAAGGTGAAAATGCAGCAACTCCCCCCCCCCAAAAAAAAGAAAATATAAATGGTGTTTTTGTCATATTTCTATCGAATAAACAGTTGTTAGTTCGCGCTCGTGTGTGTCCTACCTGTACTTCAGTGTGTATTTTTGTGTTCAATTCTAGCGTGTCATGAGTGTCAACCATGTTCAATCATACCAACAAAATAACTACATTGCATTCGTATATGGCTTCAAATCTTTACTCACACATATCTGAAAAATAACGTCTTTTCTAGAATTACCCATGCTTGGGAACTTGTCGGTATTATCACACAGCTTTAATACACCGACGCTTTATTTGTACATAATTAGTACAGGAATGTTTACAATAAATCCATGCTAATCAATGTCATCTGCAACCTAAGAAGTTCTTCACCTTTAATACCTCACTTCATGGCTTATGCATATTTACCACAATAAAATAATCTAGGTACCTGCGCGGCATTGAACTTGAACTTAATCAATCACAGGCCTAAAATTTTTGACTTCCTATATATAGGAGGTGGGGGTTAGCATATTGTGTCCTAGAGCTTGGTTTGCCATGAGGTACAAACTAATTTCACCACAAATGTATACAAAGTATAAAACACTTAGGACTTCAGTTCATAGTTTTAAAAAGTGTGATAACAAATCAGTATAGAAACAGAATTGAAGAAAACCGGGCAGCGAAGTTGAAGCTGAAGTTTACCGCGTGTATGGTTATTTTAGTCACGTTCATACTCATTCTGTGACTGCATGATACTTTCATCACGTAATTTTTTCGTACTATGTGTGTGCATCTTTTTGTGGTTGATATCACACTTTCCTTTCTAATAGCACATTGTCTTGGGCATTGCATTCTCATTTCACTATGGTATGGCCCTCTTTCCCACTCTTTAACTTTTATTCCTCATCAACTTGCCCAACTGTCTGTCTTAGGAATAAGCTTGCTGTATAAAGCCGCTTCCACCTAGTGTCATTTCTAACAATGCGAAATTTTCAAATGAACACGCTATTGAAGAGGTTCCATGCAGTACCATGCATAACACTCTGTATGTATAACAGAACACAGTCAGGGTATTATGCCAATGTTGTAAGATGCACGAAATTTTCGAGTTAGTGTACAGTGAGGCACAGGGTAGTGTTCCCGCAACACCCTGCTTTGTAAACAAATAGGCAGGTGAGCAACTCCTGCTGCTTTCCCATAAATGTCTTCCTGGAAAAGATACAAGAAACCAATACGCTTTGTGTATGCATAAAAATGATTGTATTACCACTGACTCGCACTTCACAGTACGAATGAAGACTTTTTAAAAAAACTCGAAACAAGTGCGAAATTCAGATGCTCTTAAGTAGTTCCTAATACAATTTTCACTTAAAGTACAGAGGGTTAAGAATACATGATGGTGAAAAAATTCAAATCAACTTCAGAAGTGAACTCTTGTCTTGTATGCTACTACTCCAGCAGTTTTGATCTCAGTGTAGTTAGCGATTTAGCATGATGGGATACAAAGGTGAGTTAGATTAATGTCATTGTCAAACCCATTTTTGAAGAAAAAAGCATGCTTGAGGCCCTTGTCCTTACATTTATGTGCACATTATTGAGCTTCAGGTGGTCAAAATTTCTGTACCTCCCCACTACAGTGTCACTTATGATCATATGATGGTTTTTGGACGTTTAACAGCAACAATTACACCCTTTTGAAATGAAACACGTTGAACACTAGCTTATTGAGCAACCCCAGCTCCTATTGAACAACCCCAGATCTCTGATTGGGCGACTTGTTATTGATTTTTGGCAAGAATAAACAGCTTACTTGTAATGATGACAAAAGAAGAGCAAGACACAATATCAGCAGTTTGTACCTTCCCAGCAATTGTCTCAATAGTAAAAATACTCTGCATTTATCAGAAGCACTAAGGCAACAAAATGTAAAACAAAATAACCAAAACGCAGAATCAAGGTAACTACACAACAAGGTTCAAAAGATTCAACTGAGTGATATCAATGCAACTAAATTGGCGACGTATAAGTGACACATCTCTTATATGCTATAAATATTCACGTGTAATCGTGGCAAGTTGAAGTACTGATATGCGACTAATGAAAAGACAATATCATAAAATGCACGTGCTTCCTCAAAACCACAGTGTCACTGGCCACACGTCAGTGACGTCTTATGGTCACGATTACGTCTCTTCAACATAATTTATCTTTCAAGCTAAATCAATACAAGGGTGATTCCACGAGAGATCGACACGGGCCCAAAAGTTGATATTTTAGATTTCATTGAGTATTTTATATTTCGTGCACCTCTCCCCAGGTAGCCCGAAAATCAACTTCGTTTTATGATTCAGGGCATAACTTACGAGAAAAAAATGTCAAACTTCACCAACACGGAGGCACCAATTTCGTCACCTGTCATTTTCGAAAATTTCAGATGCTATAAAAAGACAAATATTTTTGTTTCAAGGAAGTTATTTTTTACCTAAAATGCATGTCTAATGAAGAATGAATTCCTAAGGTTTCAAGTTTGTAGACCTTAAGAAAGTAGCTTTTAAAAATGTCTAATTTTGCGACAGTTTAAAGTAAGTTACGTATTCCACGTTTTTTTCTCCGAAAGTAATGCAAGCAGCGTTTTCAAACTTAACACGTTTTAAGGATACAGTGTGTTCATTAGGTACATAAATTATTGCTGCCGTAGGGCAAATGTAAATTTTTAAATAATGCCTCAAAATTCTCTTATTGGCAAAAGTGTACTCCACTGAAATTTAAATTATAAAAAACCCCATCTTCGATTTCTCTTAAAATCTCGTAAATATACAACCGAAGGCCATCATACAGTAATATAAAAAAACATTTTGCATTATTTTGTTTTTAGTGACAATATTTGTGGTACAAACCAGAGCTTTTCGAGAATGCGCTGATAAGTTGACAAATCTAGAAATCCGAACGGAAAAGCGGCAATGAGCTTCAAACGCGAGTGAACGTGACCGAATTTGGTGAAGAAAAGCTGTTTTAGCACTGTGACAAATACGTACCCCTGAAGGCGCATTTATTCTCCTGATAACACAGCTCTAATGGAGGAAATCTTCGACACTGTAACTCAGTTGCAAAACATCTGTCTATATTTGCAGATAAACTCAAACATGAAAATGTTCCAACGCAAGTGTTGGGTCTCCCTAGAAAAATCATGTGCGCTTGAAGTACCCTCACTGGTATTTTGGTGGTGACTGCGTGAAACAAGAGATGCGCTCAAAATGGCTGCATCTTTTGCAGATCACATTTAGCAGTACGTGACGCTAACAAAACACGTACACAATCAGTGCCCTCAGATGTGCTTAGCCAAACATGCCAAGAACGTATGCCTGGAACACGTGGCAACGATTTCCACTGGCTCTTCTTAAACTGATGGAATGTTTCTAGCTCGTCTGCATTAGCACACAGCAGCTTGATATTCGTGAGCTTCGCGCTCATTTGCGCCACCATTTCGGATGCTGACATAATGACAGCTGAGCTTGCCGCTCCGAGGTTGTAGAGCGTAATCTGATGCTTTAGTAGGCCACCAACGCCGTCACAAGAGTTCTTGCCATGTCCTGTGGCCGAAAAAATCCACTTTGTTAATATATGATCTTTCTGCCATATCTCAAACTACAAGTACTTGTTTTTGAAGTGACTGCATGCACCATCAGAAACATAAGTAACATGCGTGTCAAGCTTACGTTGTTCCTTCATATAGTTGTGGATTATTTGTAGAGCAAAAGAGGCATGTGCAGCATCATGGCATGTGTCATCACTGATGATGGCAAAACTTTGAATTGAGTGCTTCCATGTGACGACACACGTGAATATAGACACCTGTCTTTTGTGCCAGTGATACTGTACCTCATTCGGTAAAATGGCTGTCCAATTTTTGGCGAAATCTAAGTGAAAAATGCGAGATTCTTTTTCTTGGTTCTCTTTCACCTGGCGTACTGCTGATTCTTGAATGTATCTTATATAATCATGGGTAATCCACTTCACGAACCATAGACTTAGCTCTCGCAGAAAAGCAATTGCCTGGGCTGTTTTTTTTTACTAGATCGCCATTTTCCCATACTGCATAGGCTACTTCAATATCTTCAGGGATTCCTAAACATGTGGCTGTCAGAGCGGCCTCCTTAGCACAATAGTCACAATCGCCTAAAGAACAATGACTTGTAGGGGAGCTGAAAAGAAATAGTTCTTTCATGAAGTCCGCCGTGTAGGCACCATCGGTGACGTCTTGTAGGGCAGAAACACACTCTGTGGCATTAGCACAGTATATACAAAGGCACACTCCTCGGTGTGGTGCAAAAAGAATCCACTTCGGCCTCAGTGAATAAAACTTTGAGAGCCCAATAGACGTGTTCGGATTAGCTTCTCTAAAGAGACGGTAAGCGTCTCGTACCGAACGGGTCATAAACTTTTCGAAACAAGCTCCTCTTTTTCGTCGATGATAACAGATACTACATCTTTTTTGTTGGGACTCTGCCGAGAGCAGCTATACTCATCTTTGTAGTAGTAAGCCATAGCTGCCTGGACGTCCATTGGGTTTAGCCGTGTCCTTTTTACCGCATTTGGTGCTAACCATATCCCGTGTTTTGCGCGCCAGCGTCGGGATCTGTATATCATGTAAGCTGACAAGTTTAGTATAAGCGCTTGGAGTTTTCGACGCTCTATATCACTCGGCAACAGTGTCAACAAACGCATGCGCTCTTGATACGAAGAACGCGCTTCATAAGCTTGCTTGAAGTTCTTGAAACACTGGGCACACACACTGCATTTTTGATCTGATGGTTGAAAGTGGCGGTTACACACGTTATGGTGGCATTTTACGGTTACTGTAGAATTGCTCTTAAGTTGTCTTGGCTCTGCATGAACTTTGCTATTTTGGGCATGCAGCTTCTCCAGTCGCATATGTGACAATGCTTCAGGCGTGTTTACGGCCCGCTCTTGACTTCTGCCTTTTTCTTCTTCCGGAAAAAACAAATCAGCTGTTTCAGAATAGAAGCCATTAGACGAAGACAGCATATCTCTGAGGCGTCTGAAGCAGATCTGGCAGACATGGTCGTTGTTATGTGCATGGCGGGCAGCTTTCGGCAAAAGCTTCTGGAGGGCAAACAGGCCGATGTTTTCGACCTTGCGGAAGTTTCTTTGATAAGGTATTTTCTTTTTATGCATCATGAGGTAATCTGAACAAAAAACTCTATCCCGGCTGAAGTGGTCAGCCATCGCCACGCTCCTTGAGGCTCAAATTACTGGCAATGCAACTATGCGTGAAACCAGCAGCACGAAAGTGATCTATCTGTCGTCTGTTCCTATGTCTCTCACCTTTATTGAGAGCAGACGTCAAACAGCGGGCGCAAGTATCCGCAGTGCGAATTCAAACTGAAGCATAGTACGTTAAAATGAATTTCACAATGTTTTTGTCGATAAAATTACGGGAGGCATAATCTTTGTCCCTACTTTGAACTATATGATCTAAAGCATTGCCTCCGTAATGCGGCACACAGCAATTCAACTGTAGAGCAGACGACGGATGACAACTTGCCCTAAAGCGTGTTCTTCAGTCTAATGCGACAGTCTTCGTGCCCCAAATGATCACAATTTGTTATGAATCATTTATGAACTCATTCAACATTCAATTCTCTTACCCAACGTGTTGCAAACACATGGCCGTCACAGCAGCTCCATCTGTGTGTCAGTAATGGAGAGGCACCACATATTAGAAGTCTCAGTGCTCTACGTATAAGAGTGAGTTCAGATACTGTAGAATATCGTGTTCAAAATAGTTACTCCTATCTGCTAAAACAGCCTTTCTTCACCAAATGCGGTCACGTTTACTCGCGTTTGAAGCTCATTGCCGCTTTTCCGTTCCGATTTCTAGATTTCTCAACTTATCAGCGCACTTTCGAAAAGCTGTAATTTTTACGACGAATATTGTCGGTAAAAACAAAATAATGCAACATATTTTTCTATATTACTGTATGATGGCCTTCGGTTTCCTATTTACGAGATTTTGGGCAAAATCGAAGATGGGTTTTTTTATTATTCAAATTTCAGTGGAGTACACTTTTGCCTTAACGAGAACTTTGCAGCAATATATAAAAATCAACATTTGCCCTACGGCAGCAATTATTTATGTAAATAATGAACACGTTATATCCTTAAAACGTGTCAAGTTTGAAAACGCTGCTTGCATTACTTTCGGAGAAAAAAAGGGAAATACGTAACTTATTTCAAACTGACGCAAAATCAGACATTTTTAAAAGCTATTTTCTTAAAGTCTACAAACTTGAAACCATACGACTTCATTCTTCATTAGACATGCATTTCAGATAAAAAATATCTTCCTTGAAACAAAAACATTTGTCTTTTTATAGCATCTGCATTTTTCGAAAATGACAGGTGACGAAATCGGTGCCTCCGTGTTGGTGAAGTTTGATAATTTTTCTCGTAATTTATGCTGTTAACCATAAAACGAAGTTTACTTTCGGGCTACCTGGTGAGAGGTGCACGAAATATAAAATAGAGAATGAAATCTAAAATATCAACTTTTAGACCCGTCTCGATCTCTCGTGGAATCACCCAGCAGCTAGAAAACCCGACGAACGATATATTTTCAATCTTGCTTATGCCAGTTTTTCGTTCTAAATAAAAGTGGCCGAAATAGCCGGGTCTCTAACGAAGACCTGATGCCGCTGTGCAGACCTCATCAAAATTTCCAGAGCCCTCCACTACAGCATCTCTCATGATCATTGGATGGTTTTGAGATTATAAACCCCCCATATAAATCAATGTGTAGGCCGCAAAGCAATTGAAACCAAGAGGTGTGTTTTACGGTTGTGTACATCCAAATATCATCCGAGGTTCAGGGGTGGAAGCAGGCTTCAGTCTGTTAGAGCAGCTTCGGGAGCAGGCATAATGAGGATTTGAGCAATAAAAAGGGAGCTTTGGAGCACCTCTGGAGCAACAGAAGGTGTGTTTTGCAGCATGAAAATTTAGTTTTGGAACAGATTTCTGGGGTCTCACTAAACTCTTAGAATTGTTACTTTCTGGTAAACGCAAAATATTTCAGTGGTTTTTACTAAGCATGCAATGCTGATCAAGCGACCAGACTTGCCCGAGTCATATATTTTAAACCTCACAACATCCAAGGTGAAAATGCTGCAACTCCCCCCCCCCCCAAAAGAAAGAAAATATAAATGGTGTTTTTACAGATTCTAGACCTCAGACAACTTTTGGCATGCGCACGCACACACGCATTATTGCATGCACACGCGCATAGGGAACCGGGCATGCGCATACGAATTTCGGCATGCGCACGAGCATATCTATTTTGACATGCGCACGAGCATACACTTTAAGACATGTGCACGCGCATACGGATCGGGGCTTGCACCCGCTCATGCTGCAAAAAGTAAGCGCTTTATTGAAAGGATATGAATCAAAATTTTTGACACAGTGTTTCGTGGTGTATAAATAGTTGAGTGGATGACAATTTCAAAATTAAAAGCCTGAATCACTAGATTTCTATTCAGTTCACCTCCTCAGTCGTTGGTCAGCGTACTGAGCGGTCTGCTGCCTATGCTTTCGTCCTTCGGGCTGGTGCATTTTGCTCATGATTGGCATTCATACCTGCTGAAGCTCATTGAGACGGTGCTCATACTCTCCTTTCTCAACCAAGCTGTTTCCGTGAGTGCACGAGATTGTTTGTCGACACTTGGACAGCCCAGAGTCGTTCTCTGAGGACGACAGCTTGTCTCCAGCTTCTTCAGCAGCCTGCTTGATTGATTGATTTGTGGGGTTAATGTCCCAAAACCACCATATGATTAGGAGAGACGCCGTAGTGGAGGGCTCCGGAAATTTTGACCACCTGGGGTTCTTTAACGTGCGCCCAAATCTGAGTACACGGGCCTACAGCATTCAGCAGCCTGATTGACTCCATAGACGTAGCACTCGAGGTTGCTCCTGGCAGCTACTCTCTCACGCTGAATGTCATCTTCCCGCTTGAACTTTTCGGCCTCGGCAAGCATTCCCTTACAAAACGTTTTATTGAAAAAAAACTAAGAGAAGGTATTTAGCAATGACAACATATAGAATCTAAATTACAGGAAGGTTGCAATAAAATACCGTTGAGGAAATTGTTGGGCAGTATTGAAAATTGGCCCATCTTCACTTGAAAGCCATCAATGAACTCGTTATAGATTTATCCTTGAGACAAAATGAAATGGCGATGGAAAATACGTTGTGGATCAATTTAAATATCACGAAGGCCCTTCGAAATAAGGGTTTTTCAAGCACAGCCAAGTGACTTTTGCGCACGAATTTATTGAAAAAAAACACTTCATTCACAATTGAGCAACCAACCGACCGTTCGTCGTACGACTTGCGCTTATCAGTCAGCTATCACGGTTAGCTCTTGGTCGCGATAGTCGGCATCAAACTGATTTTTTTATAATTGACCGCCTTTGTCTGCCGCGTGGCATACGTTATCGCTCCAGTTTCGAAAGTTGAAGGTCTGTAGCCACGTGGTGCGAAAACCGGTGAACTAAAAGCGATGTACCGAATTCCTGGGTATGAGCACGCAGCATCAAATATTCTGCTTACTGCTTTGCAAAATGACCAAATTAAGTTTGCGTTATGATATTAAGAATACTTACGGGTCATACTAATGATATTAGGAGGAAAATCAATGAACATTGTTATATGAAATTGTTCTTTTTATTATGAACGACCCAACGAGCCATTTTAGGTCATTTTTTTAGGCATTGATATTTTTGTCTTCCCTTAAAGGTAAGCTGACGATGTGACATGCTTAATTGCCATAGCAATTAATAATGCCACCAGTATGGCGCATGAAAACTTGTTCCCCACAATCGATTGGAAAAACGACTTTTATATTTTAGTTATAATTGGTTTCCTTTTTCGTCCTGCTGACTTTTCTTTACTGACCACCACGCAATCGTTGCTTTAAGCGTTCTTCCCAGACAACTTGGGTGATATGCTGCCATGCACTGTTGTTCATTTATTTATTTTATTTATTTATTTATTTTTATGTACTTGGGTCTAAGTAAAAGAAAACACGTACGACCTCTCGACGCAAGCCACCCGCAAAGTTTCGTAAACTTTGTCATTGTCTCAGAGTGTGCAGTTACAATTACGCGCAAATTCTGGTGCGGCGGCCGCAAGTCCATAGAGGTGAAATGCTTGAGGCGTATGTAGTACTTTCATCGGCATCGTTAAAGAAGACTGCATGGTAAAATTTCCGAAGCCCTGAACTGCATGCTGCGGCCATCATAATGACATTGCTGTTTTATGACATATCCGAGCACTTCTTATTCAGATAATTGCGCAGCACACGGTATCTTGGTAATTCGCGAGCTCTAGCGTCCAACAGAGTTTGCGCTGGAAGTTGCGATCATCATCACCATCATCATCAGCCTGACTACGTCCACTGCAGGACAAAGGCCTCTCCCATGTTCCGCCAGTTAACCCGGTCCTGTGCTTGCTGGTGCCAATTTATACCCGCAAACTTCTTAATCTCGTCTGTCCACCTAACCTTCTGTCTCCCCCTAACCCGCTTCCCTTCTCTGGGAATCCAGTTAGTTACCCTTAATGACCAGCGGTTATCCTGTCTACGCGCTACATGCCCGGCCCATGTCCATTTCCTCTTCTTTATTTCAACTATGATATCCTTAACCCCCGTTTGTCCCCTAACCCACTCTGCCCTCTTCTTGTCTCTTAAGGTTACACCTACCATTTTTCTTTCCATTGCTCGCTGCATCGTCCTCAATTTAAGCTGAACCCTCTTTGTAAGTCTCCAGGTTTCTGCTCCGTAGCTAAGTACCGGCAAGATACAGCTGTTATATACCTTCTTCTTGAGGAATAGTGGCAATCTACCTGTCATAATTTGAGAGTGCTTGCCGAATGTACTCCACCTCATTCTTATTCTTCTAGTTACTTCAATCTCGTGGTTAGGCTCTGCGGTTATTACCTGCCCTAATAGACATAGTCTTTTACAACTTCAAGTGCACTATTACCTATCTCGAAGCGCTGCTCCTTTCCGAGGTTGTTGTACATTACTTTCGTTTTCTGCAGATTAATTTTAAGACCCACCTTTCTGCTCTCCTTGTCTAACTCCGTAATCATGAGTTGCAATTCGTCCCCTGAGTTACTCAGCAATGCAATGTCATCGGCGAAGCACAGGTTACTAAGGTATTCTCCATTAACTCTTATCCCTAACTGTTCCCATTCTAGGTTTCTGAAAACCTCCTGTAAGCACGCGGTAAATAGCATTGGGGAGATTGTGTCCCCCTGCCTTGCACCCTTCTTGATTGGTATTCTGTTGCTTTCTTTATGAAGCACTAAGGTAGCAGTTGATCCCCTGTAGATTTCTTCCAGAATGTTTATATATACTTCATCTACGCCCTGATTCCGCAGTGTCTGCATGACGGCTGATATTTCTACTGAATCAAACGCCTTCTCGTAATCTATGAAGGCTATGTGTAGTGGTTGGTTATACTCTGAGCATTTCTCTATTATCTGATTGATAGTATGAATGTGGTCAATTGTTGAGTAGCCTGTTCGAAATCCTGCTTGTTCCTTTGTTGCGATCACTGCTACATAAATATACAATACGGCTTCTGCCGATGATCCAATTATCGAATGGCGATGACAGTTATTGCAGTCATCAGAGTACAGCGCGCTTAGCTTGTACTTTGAATTTACTTAGTTTGCTGGGTACAAGTTAGCTCATTAGTGAGTTTAATTTCTACTATATATGAGGGCCGCTTATTTTATAGTCCCCACCGAGGGATAATACAATAGGTCTGAGGCGTTCCTGACGTGCACATGCCCTCTCTTTCAATAAAACTGATTGTGCGTTAGTGAGTACACAGATAACATTCGATTTGTGCCGGCGGGTATGAAGAGTAGGAAAAGTAATAGCAACTTGATGCCCTCTATGTAGGCCGACCTATATAGACAATGCTCTACACAAATGCCGCTACTGGCGTTGTTGCTGCTCTACACCGGTTATTTGGTATATCAAAACGGTCTTTCAAGGACAAGTGAAACTGCACACCGGTATTTGCGCCATCATTGCGTAGGCTTATTGTTGAAGCTCGTGTGATTAGATAGCAATCCGGTAGCTTATCGGCAAGCTCAGCAGCGACTTCAATCAATTACAGAAATGAGAAACAAGTACCGCTGACAGTGAAGTTCATTTGAAGTAAACTAATATACTTTGGGAGAACACTGTTTGAGATACCAACAAAGCTTTGTGTAAAGTGTAATTGGGCAGATTTCAGAAATTTTCGAGCCATTGTTATTGTGCACACGCGTTCGCTACCAGATTGTTTGGGGGGGGGGGGGGATCTGTAACTACAAATTTGCGGATGTATCGAAGTATCTCAGGATGCAATTGGCAAGTATCGTATGGATGCAATTCTTGGGCCAGTATTTTGTATCTGTATCTCCAATACTTTTTGTCTGAATATCTTGTATGATACCGCAATACAATTTCAAAGTATCTTTGCCCAGCCCTGGTCCGCTGCGCCGCTTTCACTCCCTCTGCCTTAGCAACAGCTGTGGGCGCGCGCGCTTATGCTCGCCCCTAGCAACCGAATCATTTGGTGCAAGAGAGTGTAGGGGCAGTTCATCGCTGCTCCTTCTCTCGCGGTTCGCTCTCTCCATACCCTGCGCCCCACTTTCCCGTACACTCACGCTTTACTTCTCACCGTTCGCTGGCTGGGAGCCTCTCAAGAACATCTTCAAATGTGTGCTCGAGACGCCACTGTAAAGCACCAACGTCGAGCCGAGAATGCTATTCGTTTTGTTCACTTCATAATATTTTATAACCATGCACGCTAGCTACTAGAGCTGCAAACACATACCACGTTTCTCACGGTAGATAAACGCCACGTGTGGCAAACGGTGTTATTGGCTGCACGGTGTAAGAAAAAAAATGATTCTTGAAACGCTGCGTTCTCACGTGTGAAACGCTGCTTTGAACGCTACGCAATACATTCGCATTTCCTCACGACTCCCTTTTGGAGAGGGGGGTGCATTTTTATAAGTTTGGAGGGAGCACTGTCGTACTTGTCGCCCCGGGTTTGGTGCTGCTGTTTCTGAAACGTCACATGCAAGAACATATACGACAAGACTGCCAGACTGCCCGCTGTGGTTTATGCTGAGCATTTGGACATGAGAATCAAAATTACGCCACGAGTTATGCCAGAGTAACCAAGACCACGCTGCCAACAGACGATGCCCAAAAGAATTTATTGGGCGCCGAGAAGGCTGAGAAGTTGGCCTCTGGCAGTAACGCCATGGGACCCGACACGAAAGTCCAGGCGAATGGAGAAGGGACAGCTGACGTGGCAACGCAAGACAGCAAGGAGTCAACGTAAAGAGCAGAGGAGTTGGCCGAAAAAGGCGGCCAGCGGGATATTCAAGAAACGGTCCAGGAAGATATGGCTGCCAGTGGCAAGATCGGTACATCAGAACCAAGCGCAAAGTATGCGGACGTGACCGTAGGACGCGGAAAGTAAACCCAAGCGCGAAGCACGGAACGCAACTTGAAACGCCCGGAGCGTCAATGGGATCGCGTAACGGGCGCTAAGAGTAAAAAATTATATTCTCTTGAATCCCAGTTGGCGTCATTGTAAAGAGTTCGGAGTCAGGATGGGGACGCGTAAAACACCGGTTTTTCCGCTGCAAAGTATAAGAGACACGGTAAGCGCATTATTGTTGTTTCAATTTTATCATCAACATGACTAGCAAAACTGCGCTTTTACGCTCTGGTACGCTGAGTGTACGTTGTCTAGGAGCGCGTCGCAAACTGTACCAGTTGAAATACCTGATGCAAAAAATGACATTGACTTGCTCGTGGTCCAGGAGACATAAAGTTAGCACTGAGGATGCCCTGTAAGCAAAAGTTAGCCGAAATAGGAGTTTCTGCTGCACATCTGCCCACAAAACTCCCATGCTGCAATTATTTACTCCCTGGTAGGGAGTGGACTCGGCACATGTCGTCATAAAGTGCCTGCTGCATAATGACAGAGTTTATGAACAACATGACCTTGTTAAACTTCCCAGGGAGTTACAGGTCGCATGGTTACAAACTCCCTGTGGGAGTTTTAAAAACTTTTTTCTACGTGACGTGCGTGTGTGTGTGTGTGTGTGTTTGTTTGTATGTAGGGGCATATGTTTGAACGTCGGTGTGAAACACCAGTGCTTTGTGTGGCTGACCGTGTGAGCATCTGTCGACAGGCCACGAAATTATAAGTGCAGCGAAGAATTGAAATGACTGGTTGGTGTTTACTGTGATTATTCAAATATACTTCGCACCGTTGAACCACGCTAGACATCGGTCCAATTTCTCAACAAAACGCCGCGAATGCCGCGTATCAAAGGGCCGAGTTACATAAAATTTCGAAGACTAATTTAATGATAGAAAAAGTAAGCTGTTATGATCGTCAGCGATTGCTCCTGGAGTTTCACCGTAAAATTTCAAAGTGGTTCGAAGTAGGCTTCGCTCGACCACGGCAGGCTGGCCGGCAACAGGTTTGAGAGTTGCGCCGGCGACGCGCTCGCCCAATCTCCGCCGATCGTGGCTTCTCGGAGTGTCGCCGGTATTTCACCGGCTGAAACATCTAAGGGGTAAAAAGCCTCCGCTGCGCCGTCGATGTCAAGACAGCAACCGACAGAGCTGGTGCTGCGCGCCGGCCGCCGTGGCGAGCTCTACGAGCTAGCACCGACCACCGGCGAGGCAAAGAATGTGTTTCACAAAAAATAAAGGTTGCTGGGATGAATAACAGTCCTCTGCGCCTTGCAACCGCGGCTGTCAAATGACTAATTCGATAGCGAGCGCCGAACGAGGCGGAGACACACAGAAACAGCGTACGCCATGCATGCCCATGCAACGCATGCGAGCAATAGGAACCGCGACTGCGAACTGTCTCGTTACTTTAAGTCTATCGCTCCGTAGCTTAAACTGCGTCGATAGTGGACACCTATTTCTGTGTGTGGGAAAAATAACGAGATGTAAAATGCACATCAGCAAACATTCTGTTATCGCCAGCTGTCATTCATCGAATCACCGTGAATAGCCTCCTCTATATAACTTTTGTGCCTGAGCGGTCAGTCCCTCAGCGCCGTCCCCCGATTCTCTTGTTTTGCGCCTCGGTGCTCCGCCAGGGGCGCTCGCCTCCCATAAACCCAAGTATTACGGCTAGGTGGCGTTAGCCGCCGCCCGATCTAAGGGGCACAGCCGCATCAATCTATTCATTTATTATCCATCCATCCTTCTCGCACCGCGCTTGCAGCAGCAGCAGGCGCTCACCGCTACGCCGCGGTTTTCCCGTCACGCGCAATCTGGGTTTGCCGTGCTCGATGTAAAACTCTGCTTGCCCTTGGTGTTTTTTCTGGCATGGTACGTCTCTCCCAAGAGCTTCGTTAACTGCAGTGCTTACTGAGACAGGCGTGCCTATATCAAGTGCGCTTTCTTCCAACTTTTGGCCGATTGCGGGCAAGTTCTCTGTTAAAAGTGTTACATCGTTAAGAAATCCGCTTGCTGCAAGGAATCGTGCCTAAACGCGGTATTTTTATTATCTGCAGCACCACCGTAAAAAGGCGGCTGTCCATGCATGGTCAGAAGTTTGGCTGCACTCCAAACGCTCCAAGATGCTGTACTGCTGCATACCACACTGTAAATCGTGGAGCGGCCGGAAAGAAACCTGAGTTTTTTTTTTCACGAAATTCCGAACGACCAAGTACTTCGCGAAAAGTGGCTTAAGGTAATCTCGAGAGACAACTGGACCCCGAACAGCTCATCCTGCTATTCTACCGTTTGCAGCCGACACTTCGTCCCGTCTGACTTTAAAGAAGGGTGCACGACGCGAAGACTGAAGAAAGGCTCTTTACCCAGCGTCTTCAAAGCGTACCCGTCTTATTTGCGACCTTGCAAACAAACCGAAAGAAGCGATGCGGCCCTAAGGAAGCGTGCTGCGGCTGTATTAACTGGCGAGCCAGCAAGAAAAAAAGAGCAGTCGGTGGTGGCGCACTACATGTGTTTACGAACTTACGAATTGACCAGTCGTGCCCTTCGGACGCCCTACTTGTTGAAGAAGTGCCCAACTCCAGCAGAAGGACTGACCAAGGCTTCGTCCCAAGAACAGCGCAGGTGGATAGAGCAATGCAAGTAGCCTAACGCATTTCTTTGCCGACCATCAAAAGACAGAAGTAGAGGCGTAAGGAATGTGAACTGAGGGCGCAGATTGAAAGGCTCAAAAGGAACTGCTCACAAATATAAAGGGAGCTTCAGAAACTTAAAGAAGACTGCAATGTCCCAGCGTTTCTGCAGGTTGTCGAGCAGGCAAGTGAAAATGAGTCGGTTTCCTCAATACCGCTGGAGCAGGTCAAAAATTTTCGGAAAGTGAAACCGACGCGGTCCGAAGATACAGTCCACCACGCAGTGGTCCTTCGTAACCTCTCAGTGAGCGTATAGGAACACATAAGGAGCTCAGGCCTGCTCCGCTTACCCTGTCGAAGCACTCTGGAGCGCTTCCTCGGTTCCTCACGCAAAGAAGTAGGCGTCACAGACTTCATTAAGCAGAGGATGTCAGCTGAGCTCGCTTCACAAGCGAGTGCTCAGTTAAAGACGTGCTCGCTCATTGGGAAGAATTAAGGGTCAAGGAGCGCCTACTCTATCTCAAGCAGAGAGATGCTTTCGTTGGCGAAGTAGACTATGGCGACTGCTTGCCGCAGAAGCAACCGGGCAAGACAGAAGAGCCAGTTCTTGCAAACTCGCTGCTTTGCTTCATTTTAAGTGGCTCGTCAACGAGATATAAGATTCCCGTAGCCTATTCTTTACTAGAAACTGCACTGGTGAAAACATTCACCCGATCATGACGAACATACTCAAAGAAGTTCAGAGTATAGGCTTAGAGTCGTGCGGACCGTTACCGACAACCATCGGATTAACGTGAAGGCATTCCAACATCTATGTGGGGGTAACCTCAAGCACTGCATACCACATCCGACAAATCAAGATGGCAAACTTTTTCTCGCTTTCAATCAGTGGCATTTAATTAAAAACGTTCGGTCACAGTTTCTGTCACGCGATATCAGAAAGAATGGATAAATAACCGCCCAGTACCTGAAAGACCTCTAGAAATTGCAACAGCACAGTCTTGTCAAGCCAGTGCGGTTCTTGACAAGAAAGCACGTACATCCGACTAGCATGAAAAAAATTAACTTCAGGAGGGCAGTGCAAGTTGTTTCGCCACTTGTGATCACGGCCCTGAAGATCTTGAAAGAGCAGGCAGGTGATACATGTGACGCAAGCTTCGCCCACGTTGGTCCCATCGTCGTATTCATGGACACCATGTACCTTTGGTTCACCCTGACAGACGTAAGCAACTGCGCCCAGCATGTCCACCAGAACAACCCGGACTGCAAGCAGTGCGGATCCGAAGACGACGAACCACTAGGTTGGCTTGAAACATCATTTCTTGACTACCTGGCCGAAATCACGCAGCAGAGCCCGGCCATGAATTTCCTGAACAAGGAAACATACGAGGGCTTGCTTATAACAACCATCTCAAACGTGGAGTGCGTTCGGTACCTTCTCACGGCCACACGCTTCCGTTTCGTTCTGACTAGGAAGATGTCCTCTGACCCAATAGAGGCTTTCTTTGGGTGGTTGAGGAAATCTGCAGGCTTGAACGACCACACCGACGTGAGGGCAGTTTTGTCTAGGATTGTGAAAGCACTGAAGACTGGCATAGCCTGCACGTCAAGCAGCAGCAACGTGATGACTGCAGACAGCAGCTGCTCATCATCAGCGCTCCTACACCGATCGGCAAGAGCAGCACATAATGGCGGCGAAGCATTATAGCAGAGGTAACCACGACCCTCGAGGAGGAGTCACGACTGGGGGAAGACGTTGCTCCCAACGCCAGATGTTGCTGCACTAGCAATGGTTGGTGGATATATTGCAAGAGCAGTCCATGAAACCATTTCCTGTGATGAATGTTTACCTCTGGTGACTAAATCAAACACCTCTGCGCCATTGGATGCCTTAATTAGGCACCAGGACAGAGGTGGACTCCTCTATCCATCTACTGAGCTTGTATTGGTTCTCCGTTTTCTAAAGAATGACGCAAAAGCTTTCCTCGCAAGAGCAAAAAAGATGAGCCAGCCACTGAAGGCTGTCATTGACGACGCCACCAAAATAGTACAGAAACGTGACAAACTCAAGTGCTAGACCCCAGGTCACCACGAAATACTTTTGAACGTTTTGCTTGTGAAGTTTCTCTACACACTTTTTGTGAACTTCGCGACGAGTGTGACTGACAAACACGACTTCGCGAAAGATTTTCATGTCAAACCATTGTCTCGAAACGTGCTCAATCTTTGAGCGCGAAATGAAATAAAAAAAGCTTGAATTGCATTTTACATAGAGAGCTTGTGGTAAAACGTTTATGTGTGCGCACTTCCTAACGTATACGCATAATCGAATGCAATGAAAACAATTTCTAGACCATCATAAACGCAAGAGTGGGTAGGCTGCGTCATGTGCTGTTATTATGGGATTGGTGTGGCTTCTGGCGGCAAGCTCCGGAACTATGAGGGACGAATGGCGCGTATGTATTAGGCGCCAATGCACCGGCCCAAAATTTATATAGGAGGCTATGCACCGTGCCGTACTCTTGAGTGAGGCCTAGTCGTCGAACACGGTAGCGGCAGTCTACCTCAGTTTATTCGTGAAGCTGCTGAATGTGCCTAATTGAAGTATTCATTCAAGACCGCTCGCGGTTTGTGTATAATTCAGTGCATTTCACGAATTAACAAACAGTACTGCTAATGCAAATTCAGCCCATACAACAGAGCGCCAACGGATAAAACCATTTCGCTGTAGTTAAAAAAATTAAAGAATATTAGGCAGGCTTAGATAAAAGGCTTGTGTGTTGAAGTGCTTACATTAGGCCACCGCAACTTCATACCTATGCCGTGCGTGTTTATTGCTTAATTATTAGCAAAAAATGGTCCCTTCAGTGCTACATGGAATGTCAGATTATGGTCCATATATATACCCGGTGACTGAAACGTAGCTGTGCAGCGCGGGTAGCAAGCTGTGGTGAGTGTGAGTGTTGTAATATTACATAAAGGTTGTGTGCATGTTTGTGTACTCTAACCATTATTGTGCACTTCGAAGGTATGCAATTACGTTTACGCTTGCACATGGCTTGGCTGCTGACGTATTTTTTGTGTCTTGGTTGATATAAAACTTGACTCCCATACTGACCTGAAAATATTCCCGAATGAATGTAAATAACCCCCCCCCTCCCTGTCACAATGCAAAAAGCCCCTACTTATGGGAAGTAAATTTTTCACTCCTTCCGGACGGTCTTTATAAAACCCCCATCTTGGCATTTTCTAGAGGACAAGTCATTTACTCCCATATCAGCTCATTTCTGTTTACAGTGTGTGACTGACGTTTTGGTATCACAATATTTTTTGTGGTACAATTAGTGTGTGAGTCATTGGGTGGGAACATCTGCCGGTATAATATCTTTCTCAAGAACTCTCTTGGCGTTGTAGTAGAAGACGTGACAACCTACTTACACAGGCGTTTTGTTTTGTGCGCCTTTTGTTACGGGAACACAAAACTTAGAGTTATCTGTGTATATGCACCTACAAATTTGAGGGACATATGTTTGCTTTTCCGTGAATTCCAAGCGTAATTTGAGTGTCAGAGATCTGTGATTCTGTTGGGCGACTTCACTTGCGTGCTCGATGAAATATATTGTACCTCTACTGCTAAAGTAAGTGATGAACACGTTTATTTGCTTATAGTGTCAATGATTTTTTCCAAGACGTGGCTCTGTTTGCGAAGAGTGGTAGTCACCAACACCTCACACTTTTTCAAGTCTCCTGTCAATCACGACAAGATGGAGCATATGCTTGTTCGGAGATGGTACATATACGTCAAAGCTATGAAGCTTATGCTGTTTCCTTTAGTGATGATTGCTTATTCTTCTTTGAGGTAGGACGAAAGTGCAAAAAAGGTTTTACAAGATATGCGGAAGATGATTACTAAGACAATCAGGCAGGTAGAGTTTGCTGATATGACAAAGAAGGAAATCGAGAATTTTTTCAAAAACGGAAAAAGGAGTGCGACGAAAACATGGGCAATATTCAAACAAAAGATAAAAATCTTGACAAAAGATTGTAGTTGCCAGAACTAGTATGAATTTTGAAAAACAGGAAGGCAAGGTCCGGGTGGAGCTAAATGATTTGGTGAAAATTGAAACAGAAAACCCTGGCCTATTTAGCCACCAAATGCAGACCATTGAAAACAAAAATATTGTCTTGAATGAGATAAATAGAAAGGGACAATTGTACGTGCAAGAGCTGAGAAATACCTCGTGTGAAGCCGCGAGAAAGCGAGCCACCTAAGATGAAAAGGCATACGCTCGAGCTTATGACACACATGAGATATAATAGAATGGCAAAATATTGAGAGAGCATAAATGTATCATAAAAGCTCTTGAAAGCTGCTATCATGAATTGTTTGCTTATCGTAAGCCAAAGAATGCAGGTTTTGTATATGAGTTATTGTTTAAAATGCCGACACTTAATGCTGAGGACACAAATCTATTTGAAACCTCTAATTGTATAGGGCAACTTGAGAGGGCTATCGAAGATCTTGGCATGGGCAAGTCACCCAGTCCAGATAACAATAATACAGCCTTTTATAGGACGTTCAAAGAGGATGTGGCCGCCGCATTGCATGAGGTTTTTCATAGTTCTCAGATCGAGGGACTTGGCCTTCATCGTTTAATCATGCGCACACTGTGCTCATTCCTATTGGAAAAGAGCAACCTGTTTTACTCAAAATGACAGGATACAGGCCAATCGCACAATTATTAAAAAGTAATATTGAAAGTGCTAGCTATGACGTTGCAAAGAATTATGAACCGGAGCATGAGAACCGGAAGCATGGGAGGTGCTACGGTTCTCGCGTGAAGAATTCCGGTTGACGCACATGCGCAGTCTGTGGCGTCATTTCCATCGATGTCCTCATTGTCCGGCACCCATCCGACGAAGTTGTACGAGGGCGTGTAGTGTCGATGCATTGAAGTATCGTTATCGCTATTGTGGGGATCTAGCCTTTCAGGTAGTTGCGTGCCTTTCAAAGTGTTGTGTGTCAGTGAAAACTACGATGACGTGCCAAGAACTTTGATGGACTTGTCTGGCTGGCGAGTTTTACAGCGGTCTCTTTGGCTGCATCCTCATGTTGGGCGAGGATGGGCGCAGACGCCAGTGCCATACCTTAACATTTTGCGATGCTAATGCCGCAAGCGTTACATCCCTAATACTTGACGGCGTGCACGTATCACACCTATGGATCATTGCTGTGGGTGTTCTTCAGCATGCTTACCCTGGCAAGCTGCCTTCACAATTTATGTTGAGGATGCATATTGTAAAAGATCTGCTCAACCTTTTGACATTCTCGGAAGTGTGACGGTATCTTGGCCTTACGTTTGTAGTCAGGTTCTGGGAGAGTTGCTTACCCTGTGTGTCAGAGAACTCCTCGCCCTGTGGGTGAGAGCATAAGTTTTTGGACCGTGTTGATGAGGTGTGCTTCGGCGAGTTCTTCCTATGCATTGTGAACTACCATGCGAAACAATCGGTCAGGGAGGGTATAGTTAGTGGCAGTCTTAGGGTAAGCTTTGTGGCATTTTGCATAAGTAGGTGTATTTTTTTTTCTACGCTGGTTTCAAGTCAAAATAAGTATATCGGTATGTGATAAGACTGTAATAGAGAGCTTGTACCTGTGTTGCTCGATAAATTTCGAGCGATAATATAGAGAGCAGCAGCGAAAAACTACTCGAAGTTCGGAAAAGAAGGGGTTGCCTTAGTTTTTTTGTGTGACCCAGTTAGAGATTGCCTATTGAGCACCCGTTGATGCTGGTCACTGATTGCAAACTATTGACTGGTCAGGACAAGCCCATTCTCCAAATGACAGCAGCAAGGATCCAACGCTGGGTATTACTCATGTCAGCATATCATTATGAATATGGGCAGCTGAACAGCAACGCCGATGTTTTGAGCCGCTTACTTCCGCCAACTCAAGAAAGCACAAGAGAAAACTTTTGGTAAAAAACGTGCTGCCCGTGCTAGCAATGAACGAGTTAGCTTTGCATTCCCAGAAGGTTGCAGAGAACACCGCCAAATATAGAGTGTTTCATGAAGTATTGACGTGGATTGTGCAGGACTGGCCACAAGAACTGCGTGCAGGGCAACAGTGTTTCCGACCTTTCTTCACTGGTAGAGATGAGCTAACAGTGAGCAACGAATTAGTTTACCAGGGCCACAGTGTCGTTTTGCCGAAAAGGGTGCGTTCTTTTATGTTGCGAGAATAGCACGAAAGCAATCCAGTCATTAGGCAATGAAGAGGCTCACTCGCACGTTGCTGTGGTATCCTACTGTTGACCACAATGTAGAGAGCCTGGTAAAAAATAGTCCACATTGTGTGCAGTGTCTGCCACTACCTGCGCCTCCAGTTTCTTTGAATTCGCCTGAAAGTGACAAGCGCTGGTCTCGGCAGCATGCCGACTTTGCTGGTCCTATGGAAGGTCACATGATTGTTGTGCTGGCGGGCGCAGGTAGGAAATGAATAGAGGCAGTCCCACTCAAAACAGCAATGGGTGACGCCACAGTGGTGGTTTTTCAGAATATTTTCGCGCATTTTGGACTGAATCACGTAGTTGTGTTTAATAATGATTCCCCATCAACTAGTGTATTAACAAAGACATATTTTTGGGATAACTATGTCCGTCACGTGACAACTGGCCCTTCTTATTCCAATTCGAACGGGGCAGCAGAGTGAGCAGTGCGCACCGTCAAAGAAGCACTAAACAGGAGCAAAGTGGGGTCACTTAAATGTCAACTTGCTGAATTCTGGCTTCGTTGCAGGGTTACGCTATTAAATTACGACAGATTACCGGCAAACGTGGCTAGGTGCCCAATCAAGACCGAGATTACGTTCTCAATTCCCGGCGAAGTTATGGGGCACAAAGTAGACTGTCAGTACCAAGGCCCTGTCACTGCTTTTGATGTTGTTTCTTACCCGAATGAGAGTTTGGTCACGGCAAAATAACCGTAGTGGACAGAGATGGCTGCCTGGTACTGTGACGGTATCAGTAACGCAGGGAGCTTCTGCTAATTCATGCTCGCTCCTCCCTCTCTCTCGTCTAGGCATTTTTCCCCAAGGCGTTCACACCCTCGTCGCGCATGCTTGTCCTCTTCTCTCTCTTCTGGCAACCCTGACGCAGGTAGCGCCTGCTACCGTCTTTAATCTGTCAAAAAAGTCACAGTTTCAAAAAAAGAGCGACGCAATGAATGCGACAGTAACATCTTCGAATGTTTTACGAAGCAAGGCTAGCATATTCATGAGCAATATTACTTGCAGTAAGCATGCGCTTGCTACGTAATCAAGTTTCTTGTAGTGCGGCAACAGTAGATGACCACATCAACGCTCGTGCGGAGTGACGGCGTCGATATACGAATTGAGACTGGCAGTCAGTTAATTTAGATTCCCTCTCAAGTAACTCTACAAAATGTTGGTGTGAGAACACGGCCGTGCCAGGTAAACATTTGGCACCGTTTTTTTTCCGTGTTGAGAGCACAGCCTGTAGAAACACCCGCCTTCTGGGGGGCACAAGCCGAACGCTGATCGTGGCCGTGATAGCACGGAAATCATGCAGCCCCCCCCCCTCGTTTTTTCCTCATGAGATAAGCGCGCGCGCAGACGGTGGCGGCTTGACAGACGATGTTCGCTCCGCAGGGAGAAGAGGCAAGCGTGTCTTTCCCATTTATATATACATACATATACATATACGTTATTGACGGCTGGTTCGGCGGCAGCGACGACGATGGCGACGATGCCGACAAAAACTTTCTGAGACTGTCGATATAATAGCTATTGCAACAAAAACCGACTGCTCGCGCTTCCCAACAATTCCATGGCCACTACTTACATATAGGCACTGCATCTTGACGTCAACGGTAGTGCCGCTGAAATATTTTACCTGTGCGTTGTAGAACATTAAAAGTTCGCACCGTGTGCGTAAACTAAAAGAGAACTTTTGGTCTTTCAGTCCAATCGAAGTCTTGTGTCTTTGATTACCCATTACCAGAGATTAGCATGTTGCAGTAGGAAAAAAATTGGCTGGCCCCAAGTACAGTTGGAATCGATTATATGTAAAGAAAAAATGAGGAAGTTTGATATGTCACCTTAAATTCAGCACAACGTAACCAGGCGGACGTAAATTGTGTTGTAATAGACTTCCACGTCTTGATTATCATGTTTGGGCGTGTCATATACCTTCATCATCAACTCACTTTATGTGATACCAAACTTCGTATCTGTGGAGCCAGCGAAACGGCTGCGAGCGTGCTTTGAGCCTGGCACGTAGTCATATTTTACATTACATGCATGTCATAATTATTATGTTTGGAAGGGTGTAGCAATCAAGCTATGCCTTGACCCAGCGGGTCATTCGCCACCCCGGAGTAGGCCCAAAA
The DNA here is from genome assembly GCF_013339725.1 of Rhipicephalus microplus. Lineage (NCBI taxonomy): Eukaryota > Metazoa > Arthropoda > Arachnida > Ixodida > Ixodidae > Rhipicephalus > Rhipicephalus microplus. The sequence continues at coordinate 118,791,640 of NC_051166.1, read as the reverse complement.
GGACAGTCTGACAGACGCTGTTGAAGATTTGAGCAATTGTCCAGACCAAGCAGCAAGCAAAGGCGAGTTCCCGTCCTTCAAGTGCGGACTCTTTTGTCGTCCCTTCAAGCAGCAGCGTGACTAATGGACTCGGCGACTCATCGGGCAACGGAAGAGCTGGCGTGACCGGCGACAGAGCTGACGGCGGTGCGGCGCTTCTTTAATCCTCCGTCAAGTAGCCGACCGGCCGGCTACCTATGCCCGCCAGGCATTGTCCCTGCTGGCCGGAGTACGAGACGTAGTGTCGCCAAGACGCCGCGACGCCACAGAGAGGACAACAGGGACGGCGTCTTCCTGGGGGAGACCACGGCGGCTGCCGCGGATCGCCCCGCTAATTGAGCGAACAAAATCGGCGGACCCTTTGAAGTATGCGGCCAGGATCGTGGGCACTCTCGCCTAACGGCACACACACGACGAGGAAGAGCACTGCTGGCGCCACCACAGTGCAGTGTTCACGTGGACCTTGCATGCTCGCCCCCCCCCCTTACCTTTGTGTGCGTGATTGGTGGTCGACTCGTAGAGGAGGAGCCCGACAGGGCATAAAACGACGCGGCAGAGTGCTGGACGTCGCTCTAAACTATGTAAAGTTCAACCACCACGCTCGTGGTTTGTGAAACCACTAACCTTTTCCTTTCTGTAAATATGTGTAAATAGTGACATAAACCTGTTTGTTTTCCGTATCCTCTTGTCTGCGTTCAGTTCCTCCACCCGGTTACATCAGGGACATCACCTGCAACTTCCTCCTTCGTCAACCTTTACAACTGGTTGGCAGCGGTGGGATGCCATCAGCAGCGACCTTCCTTCCCATCCCTAACAACTGGATGGCAAGCGGTTGGATGTGAGCCTGGAGGATGGAGAATCAACAACACGCCGAGATCATGGAGACTGGCAGCTGTTGACTGGTGAGTGCTGGCTTTGGTTTTTTGGTTGCCAGACTGTTAAGATAGAAGTGCAAACTTTTCGCTGGTAGAGGCTACCACAGAAGCAGTTGTTTACGGAACTTCTGGGTAGAGAGTGAGCTGCACCACACTAGTTCTCTGTCATGGATTGGAAGCGTTTGTTGAAGAATCAGCTCCTGATTCTGGGGGAGGAGCTGGGAGCAGAAGTAGATGCGGGAATGAAAAAACACGCAATTGTTGGCGCTATCGATGGTTTGAATCTGAGCACTGAAGATATTAAAGAAACGTGGAACGAGATTCAAAAGCAACAGGAAAGGCGCGAGGAAAGGCGTGAGGAACAGGAGCGTCAGGAAAGGTGAGAGCAAGAGAGAGAGCAGTGGAAGGAAACCCTAAAGGGAAAACTGGAAGAGACAAGAAGATCAATACAGTGCCTTAGATGGTCTCAAGTAAATTCGAGGATCCATGCATTCGAAGAGGGCGAGGATATAGAGAGTTACCTAACCTCTTACGAGAATGTTTGCACAGACATAGGGCTCGACGAAGACTATTGGTCTATCGCCTTGTTGAGTGTCCTTCCGTGCGACTTAATGGGTAGAATAGGGTACCTTTCCGAGGAGGAGTTCAACAGTTACAATGTAGCTAAGGCAGCCTTACTGCGGTGCTTCGGCATCAGAATTGACAGAAAGCAAATTGAGTGCAAGCTCATGAACGCTCCGTTGAAGAACGCGCGGCGGTGTGCTGGTATTAAAACCAAGCCTGAGAGGGGTCCGCGTGTCTTTCATAGCACCAAGGTGAATAGTGAGAGCAAATGGGAGATAGAAAAACGGGAGCGAGGTGAAGAGTTCGAGCGAGCACTCAGCCTAGAGATTGAACTGTCGGAACAAAAAGTTGAGGCAACGCGGTGGAAGATTCAGCCATCCGCAAGTGTAGCGCACGAGAAGTGCGAGGTGCAGCCCAGAGCTTTAGAGAAGGCTAGCACGTGTGAACATAGCAGCGGATTCAAAGGCGAATCGAGTTTGAGTGCTGCTAAAGATGCTGCAGTGAGTAGAGAGGCCGACGAAGGCCAGAGCGAGTGCGACGAGGTACTGCGCCAGTTAAATGCTAGCGAAACAGCTAGGATAGCTGTAGAAAAGCTGGCACAGACCTCAACTGTGTTTGTCGCGACGGTGGAACTTGCAAATGAGGTTGAAGAAGTCAAGAACACCGGAGAAAGCTCAGAAGCAGCGAGCGTAGAGAATGGTATCAGTACAGTTGCAGACAGCTCTCAGGAATGCGAGCAAGATTTTTCGAAGGGAAACAGCTGCATTGTTCCTAAGTGTGTTAACCAGTCTGCCGGTCTAGAGGGTGAGAATAAAGATGACCAGGTCGAAAATCATTTAGACCGCGCGACTGAGACAGCTGACGAAAGCTGTGAGAGGGTTCACGAGTGTGAGATGCGATCGGGAGGCTCGGAAACGACACGCAAAGAGCGGCGCAGGCGAAAGAGACGTCGCAAATCCGCGAGAAAGACGAACAGTACTACGCGTGTAAAAGAAGGCGCAAAACCTGTCAGCGTAGCAAATAAGAGCTTTGCAGCAGCGTCAAAATTACATTGCATGCGTCCGAGCAACCGGACGAAAAGTAAGAGGAAGGCGGGTTCGCGAATGGAATTGCGTGGAGAGCACCGGTCTTTCCGTTCTATCCACAGAACGTTTCAGGGTGCACCTGAGTACAGCGTTAGCACAGGTGAATCGGCCAGACAAGGCGACAGAGCCAAGAAATCAAAGTGCCGAAACACTGTGGCAGGTGGTGCAGAAGCACCCTTGAGCTGTAAAACTACCGATGACGCAACCCGAGGCCAATTTCCTAACGGTGCAGAAAAAGTCGGTCGTAGACGTCGCCGTAGAAGAGTGAAAGGTACGCGCGCGACAAAGCGAAGGCAAGAAGGAGGAAGCAAGCATCGGGGAGAAAGAAAGGAGGGTAGCTCACCGGCCAGTTCAGCGAAGAGGCCTTTGTGGCAGGCAGTAGGGCGCCAGCGGCAAAAGGGTAGGCCCCAGCGCGCATCCCCGCGACGGAAGGTACGCAGGAGTTTTAAAGCTTTGCGGGAACAGGATTGTGGAAGGGGTCTTAGAGGAAAAGGAAAAGCCACAATAGCTAAACACCACATGCCAGCTAGCCCAGCCCAAAGAAGGCATGGTCACTCTGTCCCACGCATCGCTCCGGTCCCCTACGCCGAACTCACAGAAGCCCGCTAAAATCGCGAATGGGGCGTAATGCTGCAGTTCAGCTTGTTGCTCGTGCACGTTGTTGTCTCGCGCGTTTTCAGAGTCGAAGACCACGACCGCCGCGTGTACCGCTGAAGGGGGAGCGACGGCTGTAAACGGGAGAGTCGGACACAGGAGTTTTTTTTTTTTTTGAAACATACTTGTTTGGTTATATTTGGTTTTAAAGTGGTGTTCCTGTGTCGTCTCCACAGCTAGTTTGCTTGGACACTTTTTTCTTCCCGCTAGATTTTGTTTGCGTGTAAGCTTTGTCAAAATTTCGAGTTGAATTGTTTAGCGTTATGAGGAAGCAGTGGCCCGCATCAGTCTGCCGACTGTGTGAAAGTATTTTTTAAGATACGAGCACGCAAGTCGCAAATGAAGTTTTGGTACGCCCGCTAGTTTTGAAAGCGCGGTAGCGTAGTCGAGCGGCGCCGGAGTTTCTATGCTTCGTGCCCTTTAGTGAAGCGCGGCATCGCATGCCGTCTTCAATAGAGTAAATGAGCAATGTTTGGGAAGGTTTTAGAATAAAACCAAACAAAAGCGATTTTCGAAATGCTCATGGGGAGAAACATTCGGTACAGGAGTTTTAGCGCAAAATTAACGCCTGTTTTGTTAGATGCTCATGACGTGTACGGCGTCTAGCGTTATTTTTCATAGCGTTTTGGTTTTTGTGAACATTTACGTTCCAATGAGGGTTTAAGGATACCTAGGTGAGAGAGATATCGCCTATGGTTAGGTGCGGTTGGTATGCAAGCGCTTTTTGGATGAGAGTAAGATGTCGTGCTAGAGCGCACAGCGAAGTCTTGTGCGTTCTTTAAAAACATGGGCTGACATGAAACTACATTCAGCAAATAAGCGTGTTAGTACACGAAGTGCATTACCCTTTATTATTTTAGCATGTGCTCAGAGATCAGTTGAATTCTTTAGCTGAGCGTCATGTTATACAGAACGTTGAGGGACGTTTTTCCGTAATGATTTTAAGGGGTCTTTTGAGTAATCGAAATATTTAGCTATGAGCAAGAGTATTAGTGTGGTTGCCACTTAAAAAAAGCGTAGGTGCATTGTGGCACATTTAAAGACCGGCCTGGTTGCCGAAAACTCATTGCCGGCGCTTGCTGGTTCTAGCGGTTGGTCTTTGTGGTTTCAATGGTGTTGAGAGACTGCGGTTACTGTGATCTCTCCCGTCGAGCAGCTGATACTACCCGACGTCCGAGATCTTGCCGTCGGCGGAGGAGCTGTAGCGATCAAGCTATGCCTTGACCCAGCGGGTCATTCGCCACGCCGGATTAGGCCCAAAAGGACAGTCTGACAGACGCTGTTGAAGATTTGAGCAATTGTCCAGACCAAGCAGCAAGCAAAGGCGAGTTCCCGTCCTTCAAGTGTGGACTCTTTTGTCGTTCCTTCAAGCAGCAGCGTGACTAATGGACTCGGCGACTCATCGGGCATCGGAAGAGCTGGCGTGACCGGCGACAGAGCTGACGGCGGAGCGGCGCTTCTTTAATCCTCCGTCAAGTAGCCGACCGGCCGACTGCCTATGCCCGCCAGGCATTGTCCCTGCTGGCCGGAGTACGAGACGTAGTGTCGCCAAGACGCCGCGACGCCACAGAGAGGACAACAGGGACGGCGTCTTCCTGGGGGAGACCACGGCGGCTGCCGCGGATCGCCCCGCTAATTGAGCGAACAAAATCGGCGGACCCTTTGAAGTATGCGGCCAGGATCGTGGGCACTCTCGACTAACGGCACACACACGACGAGGAAGAGCCCTGCTGGCGCCACCACAGTGCAGTGTTCACGTGGACCTTGCATGCTCGCCCCCCCTCACCTGTGTGTGCGTGATTGGTGGTCGACTCGTAGAGGAGGAGCCCGACAGGCCATAAAACGACGCGGCAGAGTGCTGGACGTCGCTCTGAACTATGTAAAGTTCAACCACCACGCTCGTGGTTTGTGAAACCACTAGTTTTTCTCTTCTCTTCTGTCATCTCGACAACTCACTGTAAAGATGTAAATAAATCCGTTAAGTTTGCTCAAAGCTCTCCCCTAGTCCTTGGCTCGACGGAGCGACGGCGATCGGCCCCGCTACCCGAGACGGCGGTCGCCACGACGCGCAACAAGGGTCATTAGCTTTCGTCGTCTATTCAAGTCACGTGATACCAAATATGTGAACCTAGCGAAACGGCCGCGATCACTCTTGAGCGTAGCGTGTAGTCATGTTTTACATAACACGCATAAAATTATTATCATCATTGGACATGTCATTTACCTTGGCCGTCTATTCAAGTCACGGGATAGCAAAATTGGTGTATGTGGAACTAGTGATACGGCAGTGAGCGCGCTATGAGCGTAGCATGTAGTCATCTTTTACATGACACGCATGTCATGATTATCATGTCTGAACATGTCATTTACCTTCCCAGTTGGTTCGTGTCACGTAATACCAAATTTGGTATATGTGAAGCTAGTGAAACGGCCGCGGGCGCATCATGAGCGTGGCATGTAGTCATGTTCTTACATGACACTTGTCTCATGATTACCATGTTTACACCAGTCACACAGCTTTGTCATTCATTCACGTTCCGTAATATGAAATTCAGTATATGAAATGCTAACAAACCACCGCGAGCGCACCATGAGCGTGGCATGCAGTGATGACTTAGATGACATGCATTTCATAATTTCTACGTTAGGCTCTGTCACTTATGGTTGCCATGCAGTCAAGTCATACTATAGCAATTTCGCAATATGTCATGTGAACGAAACCACCGCAAGAGAAACAAGGAAATGTAAGTCGTGATATTCATGACATACATGTCACGATTTTCATCTTCTGACTATAGTCACTTATGCTCGTCATAGAGTCATATTATTCCATACCGAATTTGATATGAATGTCATTATTGAAATGGCTAGGAAAGCAAACAGTCGTGAGTGGCTAGATAGATAGATAGATAGATAGATAGATAGATAGATAGATAGATAGATAGATAGATAGATAGATAGATAGATAGATAGATAGATAGATAGATAGATAATGTCAAAGTGGTCGAAGTTCACTGAGAAAGCAGCGCATATAAAACTGGTCCATCACTGCATGGTTTCCGCTGCCCCAGGTTTCTCTCCTGCACAACGCCGCCATGAGCGGCAGCGTCAACGTCGCTGCCTGTGTAACGGTTAGTACACGCTGCTTCGCTTCTACACTTGGCTTCCTCTAGTGCAAGATGGTGTATTTTAATTTTTTTCCCTCTCCTTCCCTCTGATGACTCTAATCTTTTTCGCATTTGCCAACCACTCGCGCTAAGTCAGTGAAACCAATTCTGGTCAGTGTCTCAACTTCACTGCTGGAAACGGTTGTTTCCATGAGTTTGTTGAATCTATCTTGAACGACATATTCACCCCGCAGTCATTGTTGTGTGGTTACATGTATATAGGTCTCAAACTACACCCGGGAGTGAAAGTTGAGGTTAAATGGTGTAAGTATGGCAGCTAATTTTGAAAGTAGGCATTAGTAGGATTTTTCAATCATTTAGTCACCAACGCGAAAAATACCTATTAATAGGCACTTTAACCACACTAAAAGCATGTTTCTTAACCAATAATTTGTGCTCTTATATCAAAGTGCTACAATAGGAGAAGTAAATTAAAATAGGAGAAATAAAATAGGCCATTGCCAAAAACTCGATTTCCAGTTACGTCCTGTGGAGTATATGTCTTCTTGACCAGAAGTGAGTTGCGGAGTGTGCGTGCGATAGTGCTGTAACCGGCTACCGCTCCTAAGCGCCCGTTCATGCGTTGAGTGGCGTCGCCGTCACTAGCATAGCCGACGGACACAAAAAAAGGTCAGAAAAGCTCGGCCGATCTCACGTACCTCGGGAACTTATGTTATGCGAAGTATGCGCAAAGAAGGTGACTGGTGTAGTAGGTTCTCTTCTACGTCCCAAAAATTATGGTTTTTGTCATTGTCGATACGCTGTGACGAGCCCTAAACCTTCAACACTGTTCTTGCCTCAACGCAAATCCGCACTCACAATTCGCATTGGGCAGTAAAGTAATCATCTGTCAAGTTTTCGCTGTGTTGGTTTCCTCCTAGGCACTCATATGCCGATTGTTCACTTCAGCGCATTTTCTCAGATTTTCAGAACGAGGTCTGTATGATCTGCTATTTAAGTGCCATATGGGGAGAGTATAAAGTGGCTTAAACTACGTTTGGGTGCTGCTATGTCAGCAGTTATCTTCCGCTTAATGTCGGTTTATTGATGTTGTCGATATATCTCCCGCTGAAGATTCTTCCCCCACAGTCCATTGCTGTTTACGTTTTTGTACCTGACAGGTCGTCCAGATGCTCATCAGTGTGTGAATTCTTTTATGCGTAGGTTATGAAGTCGTGTTGCTGTATATGAAGCCATCGAGGCTGGCGTCGAATGCGGTGACGGTATGGGTCAGTGGTTCTATCTTTTATTGCTATAGCAATTATATGGACATTCTCGGCTGGTTTTTACCGTCGGCGTCCGTCTTTATCGCTGCCATTATCCACCGCACAAACACACACATATATATATATATATATATATATGTGTGTGTGTGTGTGTGTGTGTGTGTGTGTGTGTGTGTGTGTGTGTGTGTGTGTGTGTGTGTGTGTGTAGAAACTAATGGAAGATAAACAATTCAGAAAGACGATTTCTGACCCGTGGGTGAACGTGAGACCTCCCGCTCCTGAGCACGTCGCGTTAGCCACTGAGCCACGAAGGCCCACCTTATTCAATTTTTCGCACTGCTTGTGCCAGAATCGGGGAAAATATTAGTATGTTTTTAGCATCAAAAACGAGATGGCGCACAAAGTGCACTCGGCGTAAAAACCCTGGATAAGCTTGGGAAAGAGCTGTCTTTCTTTTAACTGGAGCCGCCACGCCGGGCACCCTCCTCTTACACCTTCCACCTCTCCGCTACACGTGCCGTCGCCCGGAAAATATGCGCGAACCTCTTTCTTTTTTAAAGATGGTAGGCTTTCTTGGGAACGTGCGACGCAAAAATTGGGGTCTGTCTGTCTGTCTGTCTGTCTGTCTGTCTGTCCATTTGTCTATTTGTCCACCCGTAGCGCTTCCGGGCACTTTAAACGGAACCAGCGGAAATCTCAAACGGCCGACCTCATTCGCAGCGCCCACCAATGTTGCTCAAGATTCAGCATTCATATTTGTGCGATTGTCAATAAAAAGCAATTATCGCGCATATCTGGGGCACCATAACAACGCGTTTATGTTCTGTATGTGAGTCGTTTAGTAGAAAAGGCATACATAAGCTATTCTAAGGACCGTAGCGTTTATCACGCGGCGCTCACCATGCAACGCTTGTACGGGAAGGGAAGTGTTTCCATCGCTTTACTAAGACGACAAGGTGATGGCACCTACCAGTCACCTCGCGTTCTACACCTTATCACCTCTGAGACACGCGCGCATGCCCGTCTCAGAGACGCGCGTTTCGTCTTGCAAGATAACTGCGAGATAGCGCTCATGTCTCACATGTGACGTGACTTGGTGCGCTCGTTCACCCTCGCTGCACGCTCGAGGCACTCTTACGCAGCGCCTCCAGAATACCATTTACCGATTTTCTTGCGCAGAGCCCCGCCACGGTGGTCTAGTGGCTAAGGTACTCGGCTGCTGACCCGCAGGTCGCGGGATCAAATACCGGCTGTGGCGGCTGCATTTCCGATGGAGGCGGAAATGTTGTAGGCCCGTGTACTCAGATTTGGGCGCACGTTAAAGAACCCCAGGTGGTCGAAATTTCCGGAGCCCTCCACTACGGCGTCTCTCATAATCATATGGTGGTTTTCGGACGTTAAACCCCACAAATCAATCAATTTTCTTGCGCAGAACATCAAATAAACGTTTTGTTCAATCTCTCCAGACGCAGGACTATCGTCTTTACGACATTTGCAGATTGCATGCAGATACGGGGCCAATTTTTTATGTTTTCTTTTTTGCCATACCTGGCTCTCGCCACTATCCTATAAAAATGCCATGTCACACTAATAACGAACGTGCTGTGCGTGACTTGGAATTATACCGGACGCCCAGCGATAGAGAAAGGAGGAGAACGATTGATAGATATGTGGCAGCAATAGTCCCAAGTACTCAGTTTTTCTCAGAACGATACTGCGACATGCCGTTTACAGTACAAATTCAGCACCCATGCACTCTGACACTCGTCGGTGTGCTATTTATTCATGGCGCCTTCGCCGTGCCAGGATGCTGCGCGTATCATTGTTCCAGCCGGCGGGATAATGGCTTCACGTTGTTCAACATCCCGTGAGTAAAACGAATGTAGCACGCAGAAAGAAGTAGATTCTCAACATCGGCCGAAAGGAACTCGTTCCGACCAAGAATACTATGCTCTGTGAGGTAGTGTGTATTAAAGACGATAGTCTTTCTTGGGGACTTTCGACGCAAAACTTTGGCCTGTCTGTATGTCTGTCTGTACTATTGTCTCTTTGTCCACCGTTACCGCGAACCGGGTACTCTAAACAGCACCAGCCGATACCTCGAACGGCTGACCCCATCCGCAGCGCCCACCAACGTTGCTCAAGGATCAGCGTTCATACGTGTGCAATTGTCAATTAAAAAGCAATCATTGCGCATATCTGAGGCACCATAACAACACGTATATATTTTGCATGTTCGTCTTTTACTATAAAAGGCGTACATAAATAATTTTAAGGACCGTAGCGCTTATCACGCTTCGCTGACCATGCAACGCTTACACGGAAAGGCGAGTATTTCGAACGCTCTGCTAAGACGACACTGTGGTGGCCCCCGCCCGCTGCCTTGAGTTCTACATCCTATCACCTCTGAGACGGGCGCGCACGCCCGTCTCAGGGCCACGCGCTTTGTTTTCCAAAAAGAACTGCCAGATGGCGCTCAAGTTTCACGTGTGAGGTGACTTGGTGCGCTGGTTCGCCTCCACTCCACGCTCGAGGCACTCTAACACAGCGCCTCCGGAATACCTTTCGCCAATTTCTTGCGCAGAACATCAAAGAAATGTTTTGTTCACTATCTCTACAAGCAAGAATATCATCTTTCGACGACATTTGCAGATTACATGCAGATATGGGGACAATTTTTATTTAGTACTTCAACTGCCGTGTATACTTGAAGCTTGTTGCAAGTTCATGAAAATGCGGAAAATCTTACTTATTTCCCTTGTAATTTCATGGCGTCGCCCAGCGCGTTGCAGTAAAGATTCCTGTTCAGCTTCGTAATCTCAATATGCATTTCACGAGAGAACGCTTGCAACTCAAACGCTTGTTTTATCGTTAACTAACAGGCTTTTGGCCAGAAGAAAAGAAAATGGGCATTTATATGCAACAAGAAGGCGAACGGTCATGAAGACGCAAACACCTGATAGCTTTTGTCAAGCGTAGATGAGTGGCAAATGTATAAGTTGCAAAGTAGAGGACAATAAAATTAGGTGAAATTCTAGTGCAATTATAGTAGTAGAAGATTCAGTTATAAAAATAACTGTAATTGACCATATAATAAATCATGTGGCTGAAGGTCAGCGAAATAAGCGACTGTGATTAGGAATGAATGGGTCCAGCATAAACCATCATCATCATCATCATCGGCCTGACTGCGTCCACTGCAGAAGAAAGGCCTCTCCCATTTCCGCCAGTTAACTCGGTCCCGTGCTTGCTGCTGTCAATTCATACCCGCAATCTTCTTAATCTCATCTGCCCACCAAACCTTCTGTCTCTCCCTAACCAGCTTGCCTTCTCTGGGAATCTAGTTAGTTACCCTTATTGACCAGCGGTTATCCTGTCTACGCACTACATGCCCTGCCCATGTCCATTTCCTCTTTTTGATTTCAACTATGATATCCTTAACCCCTGTTTGTTCCCCAATACACTCTGCCCTCTTCTTGTCTTTTAAGGTTACACCTACCATTTTTCTTTCCATCGCTCGGTGCGTCGTCCTCAATTTAAGCTTAACCCTCTTTGTGAGCCTCCAGGTTTCTGCTCCGTATCTAAGTACCGGCAAGATACAGCTGTTATATACCTTTCTCTTGAGGAATTGAGGGATAGTGGCAATCTACCTGTCATAATTTGAGAGTGCTTGCCAAATGTGCCCCACCCCATTCTTATTTTTCTAGTTATTTCAATCTCATGGTCCGGCTCCGCGCCCCGCCGCGGTGGTCTAGTGGCTAAGGTATTCGGCTGCTGACCCGCAGGTCGCGGGTTCAAATCCCGGCTGCGCAGCTGCATTTTTGATGGAGGCGGAAATGTTGTAAGCCCGTGTGCTCAGATTTGGGTGCACGTTAAAGAACCCCAGGTGTTCGAAATTTCCGGAGCCCTCCACCACGGCGTATCATGCAATCATATGGTGGTTTTGGGACGTTAAACCCCACATATCAATCAATGGTTTGGCTCCGCGGTTATTATCTGCCCTAAGTAGATATAGTCCTTTACTACTTGAAGTGGACTATTACCTATCTCGAAGCGTTGCTCTCTTCCGATGTTGTTGTACATTACTTTCGTTTTCTGCAGATTCATTGTAAGACCCACCTTTTTGCTCTCCTTGTCTAACTCTGTAATCATGAGTTGCAGTTCGTCTCCTGAGATACTCAGCAATGCAATGTCATCGGCGAAGCGCAGGTTACTAAGGTACTCTCTATTAACTCTATCCCCTAACTGTTCCCACTAAAGGCCTCTGAAAAGCTCCTGTAAGCACGTGGTAAATAGCATTGGGGAGATTGTATCCCCTTGCCTTACACCCTTCTTGATTGGTATTTTCTTCCTTTCTTTATGAAGCACTATGGTAGCAGTTGATCCTCTGTAGATTTCTTTTAATATGTTTGTATATGCTTCATCGACGCCCTGATTCTGTAGTGTCTGGATGACTGCTGATATTTCTACGGAATCAAACGCCTTCTCGTAGTCTATGAAGGCAATGTGTAGTGGTTGGCTATATTCTAAGCATTTCTCTATTACCTGAATGATAGTATGAATGTGGTCGATTGTTGAGTAGCCTGTTCGAAATCCTGCTTGTTCCGTTGGTTGATTGAATTCTAATGTTTTCTTAACTCTGTTAGCAATTACCTTTGTAAATAGCTTGTATACTACACAGAGCAAGCTGATCGGCATAGATAACGATGACTTAACCAGCAAGAATGAATAAGGTTGTTTAATAAATAAGGTTGCTTAAGAAAAATACTGAGAATGCCCATGCAAAATTGAGAATGGTTAAAAAGGACTACGCACTATTTGGAAAGCAATATATGTCTTGACAAAACGGTCACTCTGACGGAGAATGACCAGTTGAACTTGAGGATAAATCGGAATGGTAGGGATAGATGATTGCCGACGAAGGGGTCACACGATGGTGTCGTTCTGGATCCCCGTGCGTCCATCTAACCTCAATGACGGGTGGCGCCACCAGCGCCAAGCCTATTTGTTGGCTCCGTCGCACAAACTCAGCGACATCGTCTCTTCGGTGGCGAACCTGCGCGAGACGCGCCATGTGGCGCAAGCGACCCCACAGGTGTGATGCACCTCCAGAGTGTAACTTTCTAGAAAAACGGATATGGGCCTCTGTCTAGAAAAATCATGCAATATAATGTCCTAACAGCTATTGATAGATATTGCGTGAAACATAGGCGATCCTCTGGTCACTTGTTTTTGCTTAAATTGTATTGCTGGCCACACGTGAGCCTAATTATTTTGTTTGTTATCGCAGCTGCATTTTGCTACTTATCAGTTCGAGCCGCTGATACTGAAACGTTACAGGAAGAACCTATTAAAGCCTAATTTGGTTCCGACCATTTTTTCTCACTGCAGAGCACCTAATCATATGAAGCTTCTTCTCAAAAATATGCCACTCCCAAACATAGCTGGTGAGTAACAAGTCTTCAGTTTCGTATAGAACGAACCCAATTCACTATTTAAAACATTTACTATCGGTATAGATCATGAGTAAAAAACCAGGTGTGTAATAATTATCTGCTACAATTTTGGAGGTTGAGGTTTTTTTCCCGTTGCCCATGCAATACTTTTTTGAGTAAACTTAGCAGTGCTCCGCGTCACAGCTGTTTTCTTGTTAAGTCACCCTCCAATGCTTTTTTGAGCCATAGCGTTTCCGCACACACCTAAACAAGTAGTGCAGACTTTCAGGAGTGTGGGTTTTGTATTTCAGTGCCCATAAAAGAGGCACCTCAAGTCATGTGACCAGTAGTGAGCAGTACGTCGCTGAATGTAAGGGTAACTTCAGCACACCGCATGCATGTGCAGTGCTCGGTGCATCATATTTAAGGACCCCTTGGATTTTGGAGTTTAGTGCCAATCGAAGAAGACACCTGCATTAATGATAGTAGTGCCGAGCAGTGCGCCTATGGCGGTGAGTATAGCGTTGGATCGCCCTGTGTCTTTGCACTCTTTGCTATGATATTTTTAAAGCCTTCAACGCATTCTTTCGTGTCAACTGAACTTGCCCGTAAGAGGCCTTGCACTTCTGCGCAAGCATGGCCGTAATGTTCCTGGTGTACTTATTGGTAGCTAGCCAGTTAAATGCTTGCAGTGGTACAGATACAGCGGATCACTACCTGCTTGTTTAAGTGGTGCGTGTCTTCCTCTTTGCAGTTTCCACCATATAAGAGCCCAATGTTGAAGACTCAAGGGAGCAGTCACCCTCTCCTGGAGGTGAATAATACGCTTACTAAGATATGTTTGGTGACGTTGCCTGATACTTTCGTGCAGGTCCTCCAACAGCCACGCAGCCAGCTAAAAGCAGTGTGAACAGTGTGGTGACTTCAGGGGCTCCGGCGTCAAACCTTGCACGTGCGGGGGGTGTGTTGCGCGTTTCTAATGTAAATGTATATATATATATATATATATATATATATATATATATATATATATATATAGATATATATATATATATATATATATATATATTGTTTACGGGTGGTTTATTCAGGTACACATCGACCGGGAAGATAGCAACAGCAGGCAAAGCGTAGTGAGCGAGCGAACAGCCGAGCGAGCCAGGCGATGCAATGCGCTTCCTCATGCGTCCATCTTCTTCTTCACAATAACCCGCGGTATCGATAGGTGGCTATCCTGGCAACCTGGAGAGAGGTCAAAGGGTCATAATACGGCTTGAGACGGTTAAGGTGGACTGTTTCTCGCTCCCGACGACGAAGGTCGGAAGATGGCGTGACGGGGTCAACCACATAATTAACAGGAGAGGTCTGCGCAACCACAAGGTAGGGTCCGTGATACTTCAAAAGAAGCTTAGAAGAAAAGCTGGGAACAGCAACTGGCGGAACCCAAAGCCACACGAGAGAGTCGATGGTGAAAGGGTCAGGAGGGATGTAAGAGTCGTGACGCTATTTTTGGCAACACTGTTGGTCGTAGGTGAAAGAACGGACCAGTTGTCGGCATTTTTCGGCGTGGTGAGCCACCGCATACACAGGCTGGTAGTCGTCGACGTCTGGATAATATGGCAGAATCGTATCAATGGTGCTAATGGGTTCACGGCCGTATAGCAAGAAGAATGGTGAAAATCCGGTGGTGGTTTGGGAGGCAGCGGTGTTGTAGGCAAATGTGACAAACGGAAGAACAAGATCCCAATTGCAGTGGTTTGACGCAACGTACATCGACAACATGTCACCCAGAGTTCGGTTAAATCGTTCCGTTAATCCGTTTTGTCTGTGGGTGATATGCGGTAGTGATGCGGTGAATAATTCTGCATTCAGATAGGAGTGATTGCACTACGTCTGAGAGAAATACACGGCCTCGATCACTGAGCAGTTCACGAGGGGCACCATGGCTGAGAACAAAGCTGCGTAGAATAAACGAGGAAACGTCCTTGGCTGTTGTGGCAGGTAATGCAGCGGTTTCGGCGTATCTTGTCAAGTGATCCACGGCGACGACAATCCAGCGGTTGCCAGCGCCAGTGCATGAAAGAGGCCCATACAAGTCAATGCCGACGCGATCAAATGGGTGGGCTAGGCAGGGAAGTGGCTGGAGAGGTGCTGTGGGGAGGTGCGAGAGTGGTTTGCGTCGTTGACAGGCGAGGCATGAGCGGACGTATTTGCAGATGAAGCTGTACATTCCGCGCCAATAATAGCGTAGGCGAAGGCGCTTGTACGTCTTGAACACGCCACCATGGCCCCACTGAGGGTCATTGTGGAAAGCGGAGCAGAGATCGCGACGAAGATGGCGGGGCACGACCAATAACCATGTGCAGCCATCATTGTGGTAGTTACTGCGGTATAAAAGACCATCGCGGATAGCGTAATGCTGCACTTGGCGGCGTAGCGCTCGTGGAGCCGGTGTGGTCAGGGGGCTTGACAAAAAGTTTAGAATTGTGGCGATCCAAGGGTCATTTCGTTGCTCCGAGGCTATGTCCAAGATGTCGAGTGGCGAAATATAGTGATTGTGACTAGATGCGCTGGCGTCTGAAATGAGTGGGAAGCGTGACAGGGCGTCAGCATCAGAGTGTTGTTGGCCAGGACGACATACGACACGGATGTCGTATTCCTGGAGTGGGAGGGCCCACCGAGAAAGGCGACCTGACAGGTTCTTGAGGTTTGACAACCAACACAGAGAGTGGCGGTCTGTTACGACATCAAAAGGACGACCATAAAGATAGGGGTGAAATTTCTGTAGAGCCCATATGATGGCCAGGCACTCTTTTTCAGTTACGGTGTAATTGGTCTCAGGTTTTGTGAGTGCACGACTGGCATATGCAACCACGTATTCGGCGTTGGCATCGTCGCGTTGTGCGAGCACAGCACCAAGGCCGACACCACTAGCATCAGTGTGAATTTCTGTGCGTGTGCTCGGAGTGAAGGGACGCAAAATTGGTGGAGACGTAAGTAGGCGTCGAAGTGTCGTAAACGCATCGTCACAGGCTTCTGACCAGGTAGATAGTTCGTTGTCGCCTTGGAGAAGTGCATTGAGAGGTGCTATGACAGTAGCAAAATTGCGAACGAAGCGCCGAAAATATGAGCATAGGCCAATCAAGGTCCGCAGTGCTTTCAGATTAGTAGGCTTCGGGAACTCGGATACGGCTCGAAGTTTAGCAGGATCGGGAAGAATGCCTTCTTTGGATACGACGTGGCCTAATATAGTTAGTTTTCTAGCGCAAACAGGCACTTTTTCAAGTTAAGCTGGAGACCGGCATTTCGGCCACAGGTCCAAGTTGATGCAACCATTGTAGATGGGTCGGGAAATCTGGCGCAAAGACGACAATATCAACCAAATAGCAGAGGCAAGTGTGCCACTTCAAGCCGCGTAAGATGCCGTCCATCATGCGTTCAAAGGTGGCGGGCGCGTTACAGAGACCGAATGGCATTGCAGTGAACTCGTATAATCCATCTGGTGTTACAAACGTGGTTTTCTAGCGGTCAGTCTCAGCCATGGGCACCTGCCAGTAGCCAGAGTGGAGATCCAAGGAAGAAAAGAACTCCGCTCCTTGCAAGCAGTTGAGTGCGTCATCAATTCGTGGCAACGGGTACACATCATTTCGGGTAATCTTGTTAAGCCGGCGATAATCGAGGCAAAGTCGTATTGTGCCAAATCTCTTCCGAACAAGGACGACGGGTGATGCCCAAGGACTGTTGGAAGGTTGAATGACACCGCGTTTAAGCATGTCATTCATCTGGTCATCGATAAGGCACCTCTCACTCGCCGATACTCAGTAAGGATGCTGTCGAATGGGCGCATGGCTTCCGGTGTCGATAGTATGCGAAACAGCCGTTGTGCGGCCGAGTGGCCTTGCTTGGCTGTCAAAAGAGGAAGAGAAATCTTCAATCAAGCGAAGAAGTTGGTCTCGTTGTGTCGTCGTAAGGTCGCTGGCTACAGCTGGTGTGAAAGATCGTGTTAGTGGCCAAGGAGTTGATGTCTCGAGGGTGGCCATATCAGTGGGGTCATCCATAGTGTCGAATATCGAAGATGACGCCAGTGGCTCGGCTTTGCCGAGGGTTTCCCGGCGTCGCAAAGTGATTGGCTCTGGCAATGTATGGGTGATGTACATAACAGAGGCGCCTGAATGGAACTCGAGAACGGCAAATGGCAACGGCAGTGTTCGGCGGCGAACTAGAAGTGCAGACGGTGCGAAAAGCACTGAGCCACCCTCTTCAGAGTCACAAGAGATGGAGACAAGAACAGAAGACTGCGCAGGTACAATGGTGTCGTCCCATACTGTGATTTTGCGACATGTGTCCTTGTCATTGATGACATCTGTTAAAAATGGGAATAACTCGAGTTCTGTGCGGGCGTGATTGATGATGGCACGATGTGTAGAGAGGAAATCCCACCCTAATATGACGTCGTGAGAACAAGATGGCAGCACAATGAATTTGATCACACAAAGAACATCCTGGATGACGACACGGGCTGTGCAGGCACCGTATGGCTCGACGTGCTGCGCCTTGGCTTTACGAAAGGATAGTCCAGAAACAAGCATCGGGACATTTCCGATATGGCCGCAAATGCGGGCATCAATCGCTGAAAGGGCAGCGGCAGTGTCGGCAAGGGCTAGGGTCTATGTTCCTTCTATAGCGACACCAATAACGTTTTGGGGAGAAATTTGAGGCCTTATGCATTTCGCCGGAACCGCAGTTCTCGCCTCCTGAACTGCACTACTTAATTTTCCTGGCGCACAGGGCTGCGCCGTCGGTGCATGGGGGAAAGGGAGCGGGCGTTGAGGAGAAGGTGAGCGGCGAGAGGAGGGTGGGGTCCGGGAGGTAGGATCAGGTTCGTAGTCGTCTGAATAACTGCGGCGGGGTTGACGTGGCGCATACGTGACCCATGGTGGACGCGCACTGTTGGAGATAGGTGGTGCACAAAATCGACAGTAACGGGCCACATGTCCCACAAGGCCACAATGAAAACAAATGGGACGGTTGTCTTGCGTGCGCCAAGCGTCGTCGGCTCGTGCGTACTGGACAACTGGGCGGGCGGGCGACGATACTGACGGGCGAATAGGCGGACTACGAGGGCTGTAACCTTGTATCACAGGCCTGGAAGCGACTGCGGCGTACGTCAGGGGAGCAGCAGTCGGAGCCTGATGGAGCGAAGGCGAGACCTCTTAGGCGACCTGGTCCCTGATGATGTTTTGGAGAGGGGGCGCCTACGGGGAATTCGTCTGGTCGTGAAACAAGCGGCATCACTGAAAGCTGGCGAGCGACCTCTTCACAAACGAAATCTTTAATCTGTTGCAGCAGAGATGAGTTGTCAGTAGCAACAGTCAATCCCGACATTGAAATCGCCTGTGGATTAGAGCGGTGCATGGCTGTGCGTTGTTTGCGCAGCTTATCAAAACTTTGGCAAAGACTCACAAGTTCAGACACTGTGGACGGGTTCTTTGCCAGCAGCATCTGAAAGGCGTCGTCTTCAATTCCTTTCAAGATACGCCTGATCTTATCGGCATCGGCCATGGTGACATCAATGCGGTTGCACAGGTCGACAACGTCTTCAATGTAGCTTGTGAATGTTTCACCATTTTGCTGCGCGCGACCACGCAACCATTGCTCGGCTCGAAGCTTGCGAACGGCGGGGGGCCCGATTACTTCCGTCACGTGCGTTTTAAAGGCAGCCCATGTCGGGAAGTCGCGTTGGTGGTTTCGATGCCACACGCTGGCGACGCTAATCAAATAAAATGACACGTAGCTGAGCTTCGCAGCGTCATCCCAGCGGTTGATCACGCTTACCCGTTCGTATTCGGCGAGCCAATCTTCGACATCCTCCTCTTCAGTACCACTGAAGATTGGTGGGTCGCGTTCACGCGATGGGCCAGGGCAGACCAATGTGGGCACCAGGACAGCAGGTTGTTGCTGCGGTTGATTTCGGACTTCATCCGGCATTTCAGAGGCTGGCTTGAGTTTCCGGCTGCGAAGTTCCAGGTTGGCGCGACCCAGCACCTCCACCACTTGTTACGGGGGTTTATTCAGGTACACAGCGACCGGGAAGATAGCAGCAGCAGCAGGCAAAGCGTAGCCAGCGAGCGAACAGCCGAGCCAGGATGGCAATGCACTTCCGCATGTGTCCATCTTCTTCTTCACAATCTATATGTATATATATATATATATATATATATATATATATATATATATATATATATATATATATATATATATATATATATATATATTGTATATATATATATTGTTTTTTTTCACAGCACACCACGCTCTGTTAGATCGCATATTCGGGCTGGAGTGCCTTCGAGAAGATTTGAAGAGAACGCTAGCTGTTGCCAAGAGGAGATACCTTGAAAGTGAGCAAGAAAAGAAAGTGGGAGAGTCAAAAGTCAAACATCTCTTCAGTAATGACTGAGTGAGGTCCCTAGAGTGGCTTTCAGCGAAGGGGTTGCCCTGGAAGGCCGACAGACTGGTGAAAGCACTCAAGCTTCGTCTGTCCTGCGGGTCTCAAGGGTACTCTTTATGGGAGGTAGTGGTTTTGCGTTTCCGGCCGAGCGTACGCTCCAACACCATCTAGAGAGCTTGACATGAGACATGCTCGAACCTCTAAGGTAGAAGGTACGCTTAAGAAGACTTTTTATACCTAAAAACACTGC
This sequence comes from Rhipicephalus microplus, assembly GCF_013339725.1. NCBI lineage: Eukaryota > Metazoa > Arthropoda > Arachnida > Ixodida > Ixodidae > Rhipicephalus > Rhipicephalus microplus. The sequence goes on along the minus strand of NC_051166.1, from coordinate 118,771,894 downwards.
AAGAACAAATTGAGTGCTGTGAATAGGTACTGGCGTTAATCATTCTGCCAATTATTATATGGGATTCAGCACCCTCATGCTTCTCTTTGTAATAATGCTACGTTACTTACATTTCAGAGTACAGATAAGGCATAGATATTTTTGATTTGGTGATTATTATTAACTTTTTCCAACGTTAGTGGCTATGCTCGTTACTCATCTGTGATTTTGATTAATCAACAGAGAAACCACACAGAGTAGACAAAAGTAGGATATTAGGGCTTCAATTTGTGCCTTTGTCCTCGCGCTTATGGCAATGTGCTCTTTCTTCCGTTTCCCAAAAATGATGTTAGCACTACCTATAAATGTATGATGTATGTACAAATGTATAAATGTGTTTATAGCGGATTTTGTATCTCTTCTGAAGATTATAATTTTTCCCCTAGGTGAACCTCATGAAGCCTCATGAACGCCATACCACACTAATGATCGGCGAAATGCAACTCACACCGGGGCTTGTTTAGGATCATTCATCCCGGTGTGTTCTCGGTCCTCCTACACTTCCTCTGGCTGATGGTTCTCTGTCGGAAGATACCTCAGCTACCGACGGCTTAGTGTTCATAACGGGTGGAATGTCAAGCAGATGGAAGCAAACTATTGCGTATAGTTTAACGGGCAATCCATTCAGTGCTCTAGCTTTGAAGAAAGAGATCATTCATATCCTAACGGCCTGCAAGTCACTTAGGCTGAAAATTCATTCAGTGACTTCCAACATGGAGGGTGGAAAATGCCGCTTTGGTAGCTATTCGGTATTCACGTGGGAAGACACAGCAGGCTACACACAAGTTGCGTTTACTCCTGTGCATCTGAGCGGAAACTGTGGTTGTCTGCTGATGTACCACACTTGCTCAAGAGTTTGAGAAATCACTTTATAGAGGTCTGCTAATTTATCCTCCTGGTGATGTAGTCCATAAAAATCACTTACCGACAAATGTTGCTAATCTCGAAGTTATAAAAATCCTTGTCCAACGTGACACTAAACCTGAGCTAAAACTAGCCCCTAACCTAAATTCGGCCAATTTAGACCCTAGTCACAATGGCAAAATGAAAGTCAGCACGGCCTACAGTTTATTTTAAAATGACACATCAGCTGCTTTGCACCTTTTGGTAGAGAAGGGCCTCATATCGAAGAATATGCTTTCGACGGCTTGGTTTGTCGCGGTGATTTTTTGCTGGTTTCGTTTGCTAACATCTAGGATTACCAAGCTCGCATTTAGCAGCGCAGTTGAAGAAGCCTATGAAGACAGGGTATCATTTCTGAATGAGACAGTGGAGCTGTTTTCTAAAATTTCTGTTGGTGCGCAGACAAAATTGCTATCGTAGCCTGTTAAAACAGGCATAAATGTGTCGGCACTCTCTTCTCTCGAAGTGCAAGAGATGCTAATCAATAAATATGAGTTCTAGTAAGTTTTAAAGAGTAGGTTTAATCAAGATGACCTTGAGAATTCGTTTTCAACTTTTCGTGCGAAAAACCCAGTTCCACGCCTCCATGGATTCAAATGTACCCTTCGGAGCACGACATTAGCTCAATTTCAAAAGCCAAGTACCCATAGCAGTTACTGAGACGACGAAGGCTTCATGCTCGTAGGCTCGAATGCGAGAAAGGAACAGAGTGGAGAGGCCACTGCAACTGCTCCCTCTGACATTCTAGAATGGAGCACAGAAAGAGAGGAGTCTATAGTCTACCTAGCAGGGTACGTTATATTGAAAATAACAGACTTAACTGCGAACACTGCTAGGCTTTTCAAGCCTGTAGTGCTGCTAGGTGCAGGCTAATTCAGATGAAGAACTTTTTTACGTCACGCCTGTCGCTCACCAGCCCTTCCTTGGGTGTGATCGAAGTCACAAAAATTGCGGAGAACTTTTTCTGTGCAAAGAAAGAGACTCTGCAATCCAACCAAGTGAGCTTATCTGCAGATTAGCGATGATACTTCAGAGTGTTTGCGTGCAAACATTTTTGCCTTCTTGCCATAGCATATTGCCACATGTCGTTTGTATGTTCTTGAGAGTACGAATGCCGATTTCAGTCCGTACAGACGCTTCTCAGATCGCACTTAAAGCAGCGCAGAGTAGGGGCGGAAATAAGAGTATTGGTATGCGTGCCTCAGTATCCGGTCTTCACTCTAAAAAAAAAAGGGCGAGTAAAAAGGTTGTATTTTTGTCCCACAACAATAAACGTCATCTATATTGCGTTCCATTCTTGCGCTATTGCTCAGCACCTGGTACATTCCAGTGAAGATCGACATGCCCATTATCAAGGTTACATTGCATTCTCGATAGGAAAGTAGCCAGAGCCGAGTTTTCAAGAAAAGAAGCGCACGCAAGCCTGATGACGAATATTGTTGCGAGACAAAAAGACACCCTTTTTACTCGATAATTTTTAGAGTGTACGGTGGACTATTTGAATCTTTTCTAATGATGCTGATGCGCATGGTTGAAAGGCAGCGTTTTTCTTTAACCTAGGGCTCTGAAAGTCTCTTTCACAAGTACGTTTCACTAAGAATTTTTCATTTGGCTTTGTTTATGTCATCTTTTGCTCCCATGTATGTTTCTCGTGAAAAGCTTCAGGAGGCACGTCAAATAAAAACAGCACCTGAACAGTCCGAATTATTTTATTGCTTCTATGCAATATAATGCTTATGGCCCTTACCATTAATGCAAATTTCTTTCGTCAACGCTGAATATTTTCTATAAGTACGTCAACAAACTAGCAAAATATTAATATTTTGCAGCTCTCTCAATCTGCCGGTGCTGTCACTATTTTCTGATCCTACTAGCTAATTTACATACCTATCGCAGGAGAAATTACGCTTGGGTAAATCAGGAAGACAATAGTTTTAACAAATGTACGAGAAAATCCATAAATGAGCACAACAAAGTTGTAAGCGGATATTCCAACTTTTGCTATTATATTTATATGCACCTTTTTAAACCAATGACCACTGTACCACCACGATATCACAACGTAAGTGCTCTTGTCCCATTAAGTGTCATGAAAGGATGGAGTCGGAGAAATGCGACAAAAAGACGCTGCTGCCGACGCCGCGGACACCGAGAACAAAATTTCTGCGAAACGAGGTCTTAAAGTTGTCTCGTTAAAAAGAAGATCTTCACGCTCAAACTGAGCTGCGCTAAGGCAACACCATTTTAGCAGGCGCTCTCGCGGCCGCCTTCCAACGCATACACTCTAATAAAAAATCGGCCTTGTATCTGCATGTTACACTGCAAATATCATCGAAAGGCGATAGTGTTGCGTCTGGAGAGAGTAAACAAAACGTTCATTTGATGTTCTGCGCAAGAAAATTGGTGAATGGTATTCTAAAGGCGCTGCGTTAGAGTGCCTCGAACGTGCGGCGTAGGTGAACGAGCGCATCAAGTCACGTCACACGTGAGACGTGAGCGCTATCTGGCAGTTATCCTGAAAAACAGAGCGCGCGGCGTGCGCGCCCATCTGGGACATGATAAGCTGTAGAACTCAGGATATAGATAAGGTTTGGACACTTGGGAGAGGGTTGTTGGACACTTTGGAGAGGAGGGTTGGACACTTAGGAGAGGATATGGAGGAAAGTATCACTACTTTTCGGTTAAGGCACTTTAACTCGGCGCCCTCCTCTTTGCGACGCACCTGTTCCCAATAAGCCGCTCATCTCCCATGCGTTCTTTGCCCGACCGGCGGGCGATGGGGAAGCAGGCACTCGTGCAGGTGCTTATCTCGCGGTGGGGGAGAATCTTACGACTTGCGGTTTCTCCAGAGCGATTGTGTGGTAGTTACCGAGCGCACAAAGGTCACATCGCTCGCTGCACACTTCCCGTTTGCGAAAAGCGCGCTTTTCAGACACAGTGAGGTAATAACTGTGACACTTGCTAATTCACGCTTTTCTGTACCTGTGAGTATATTTCGTGCGTCGTTTTCGTTTGAGCAGTGCGGTAAGTGTCTAGCTGTGAACGTTGTTAGTTCAATTTCATCCCGTATGTGTTGTTTTTGTGCGTCATTTGCGCGTAAACTGCGCACTGCATGTGTAGATCTGCTTCCCATTCTCGGCGTAACGTTTCAATTTATTGCTCACGCATTCACTGCTTCGCCCTTGCGGTGAAACTCTGACATTTTTTATGATGTTGGTAACCACTACATTTATAGTTCTATCTACTCGTGTGAGAAGTTTTGCAGTGAGGGCTTCCACAAAAGCTCTCTTGCGTCATTAGACGAGGGCGAGCATCTCAGCTTCTTGTGCTTGCCGCCGTTTTTTCAATTGCTGCATCATTCTGGCTTCTGCCTACTTCAGTATACTCAAGTTCTGGCGTGCTGCACTCGACTGATAGTCATTGTTGTCACGTCATCTGTAGATCTAGAACTTTATTGTCTAGAGCCTGGATGGTATATGCTATGGCTGTCTCAGCAGGGAAGATGACCGAGGCACTCGTGGTGAGTAGAGAACTGAGCCTGTTGTTACCCATCACAGTGGTGGCGTGTAAATGATTCGCTTAACGCAGCATTACAATGGTCAGGCGGTGGATCCAGGGCTGTCTTTTGGTTAGTGCGAGAGCTGCTTCGGTCAGGTTGTCGGTGAAGCGAAGTGTCCCGTGAGTTTTTTGATGTGCTAAGCAACCCCGGCAAGTCATTGGGTGCTCTCATATGCGAGCAGTATCACGCTGCTCCTGGCTGGGGTAGCTGTTTCTTCTTACATTCATTTCCAACAGACTAGTGGTCTCCGGAGAGTCGTGTGCTTCTGTGTACATGTGGCGGCCACATCGGCAGAGAAATGTGACTCTCAATTGAGAGCAGACACGTTCTTCATGGCGATTAGCTCTATAGGTTGTGCAATGTTGGACGGACCTGTAGTATGCCTTGCATATGTAGTCCCCACTCAGCTACGCCCCGTAAGAAGGAACGCGCTGTCCGTTGAAAGTGGTAATTGCAGCTGCGGATGCTCCCGGCATGCGCGCGGCAAGAACCATATATTTAGAGTCCACATGAAGTCCTGCAACAATCTCCGCGGGAGCTTGTGCCTGGTTTAAGGCCGTATATCCCTTAAGGGTGCATATCATCTGTGAGTCGAATGTGTGGACATGACCTACTACAAGGCGGGAACGTGGGGTTTTCTCTCTGGCCGTCCCAATCATTCGGAGAGAGCACGTTTCCAAAGGTGTGCGTGGCCGACTCTTTTCTCCGCATTTCGCCACTCCCGCAGAGGATTAAAAAAGCTACGCGCTGTTGCCGTAGTTTGCATGTAGCGAGAAAAATATGTTTTTGTGCTTATGTATAACCTAGTAATCAATATTAAATGTCACGTCAAGGTGTTAGAGAAGCAAAGTCAGTGCTGTGGCGATTACACTCTCAAACTAGCTTTTTCATTGTATATTTGTGCCACCCATGTTAGAGCACCTATTATAGTCCTGCGCCTGCAATAGATCCGCATGTGCTGGAAACCTACTATACTTTGAAGCTTGTGGGCTGTATAGTATGCAGTGAACTGGCGAAGCAGGAAAAAATGACAGTGCAAAATGGAGGAAAGTTAATGGTTCATGCTCACTGGCGAAGTCTCAACTTTTATTTGGTATTTTGGGCTTGCTAAAAAGGCAATGTGTCAATATTTTGAATCCCGCAGAAGTACAATTTAGGCTAAACATGAATGCAATAATGCATGCCAAACTGCGAGTGAAGCAGAGCTTTGCGCTTGCATCGTCCGGAAAAGGTCCCGGAAACCCGCATATGGCGAGTATTGACACTTGAAAATTGCATAGTGTTGTGTTTTTTACTGTAACTTGCCTTGCTCCACCCCGCAGTAATATGTCAACAAATGTGGCCAATAAATGAGTGTCAGTGCACCGAAACTTTCATTTCCGCCAAATGTACCTAACGTCTGTGCACTAACGCAAGTGCCGATGCACTCTAAACTATTATTATGTGTCACAGCAAAATACGAGTGCCTCTAACGCTCTTTTTACGAGCAATGAAACAAGATTTACAAAAAACGTTGCTATGCCTCATAGCATCTCTCTCGAAGTAAAACAATAGGCAATAGCAACATTTTTTCAGAATGTGCAGCAAACCATAGATTCCCAACGTGCGCGAGACTTCACTGCGCGCCGTGGCCACCCAAAAAACGACAAAACTCAACCGAAAATATGTGCTAGTAGTACTTCTTAAAAAAGCTGAATTCATTTACGTAAGTTGAGTACGCTATTTGCTTCAGGACAATAAGTATCAGTTCTAAACAACATATATCACTATTTTATTCAGACTACAGTGACTGCAGGAAGCGTTGTTCACCATTGTATTCCAAAACTTTGCACACTGAAGATATTTATCAGTTACTATTTCAAACATGCAGCATACATTATTCTTTGAGTACATAACAAGCAATTTTAACTTTAAATTGTTAAAAGCACCATTTTATTGCATTAACTCTGTGTTCATCAACTCTTCCTTTTCTCTCATTTTCTTCCTTTCCCCTACAGGGTACTAAGTCTCTTTCATTCTGCTTGTGTTTGCGGTCTGTACGAAAGCGATGTACTCACAATGAGCCTCCATCGAATATTTCGAAAGTCAAGTAGTAAAACAGTGATGTAATCTGGATCTTTGTACACGTACCTTCGATTTCTGACAGAGCTGTATGTTTCGCTTCGCCACGTCAATCTGAATTTACGCCAAACTAGGGAGAAACTTGGAAGAAAATGGTGCCGTGGCGTCTGAGTAAAAGTTGCCAAAAGTGTTTCGCTAACAACAACATTTTTGGGCAGTGTAGCAATCGCATGTTTTTGCACTGTTCCCTTGTCTCCAACTTCATGTTTAGGCTAGCCAACATAGCCTAACATGGTTAACATCACTGTCTTTCTCCATCATTTCTCTCTCTTTTTTTCTCGGTCTGCACCTTTCTTGCTGTCATTTCTGAAGACAACAAATGGCTGCTGCTTAATCTTCTCAAGTTTACTTCAGTGGAGTGCGCATCGAAATCATAGGAATTCATGGCATTATGTACATTCGGTGACAAGACTTAAGCACCACCAAGAAAGCAAGAGAACAAGTGTGAAACAGTAAAAATGAAACAGCCCTGATGAGAACGCCTGACAAAGATGTACCGAGATACACAATAGGTGCTGAACATTTAGTGACTTGAGTGACTCTCACTGACTTTTGCCAAGTAATAAAGATACAAATTTCTTTTTCATGCTCTTTGTCAGCGCGACAACTGTCTTCTTGGTGGTCTCCTCTATCCGGTGATGAAACCTAGAGTAATTAGCATAGGCTCCCTTTGAAGATGCTTCCGCCAGCAGCAGAGTCAGAAATTCAATTGCAACCCTCTTCACGAAGACATGGTCGTATCGGTATCCTGCTCTTGATTATCTAAATCTCCATGTGGTCATAAAGTATGCTTCCAGACTGAAATTGGATTTACAGGCTGCCTATAAGTTAAATGTTTAGCTCTCTTTTTGATGGGCATTAGGCGTTATTGTACAAATGGCACGAATGCTGCCGCAGCCTTCTAAGATTGAAGTTGGCCCTATTTACTCGCCTTCATCTTAGCCGTCAGTTGCTGCTGGTCGCGCTGGATGTCGGCGTTGCCAGGCGATGTGTGGCGCCACATCTTCCACCCGATGGACGAGTAGGTGAATGTCAACACCAGCATGGGAGTCAGAAAGGTCACAGTGAAGATCACAGCCGTGTACACCTGCGACAGTGTAGTAAAAGGCTGGCTTTAATCTTTGACACTGCCTCAATAACAATAAAAGTGATCATAGCAATGTAGAAATCTAATAGTCAGAGTGCATGAAGCCTTTTACGGGCGCATTTCTGTTCAAAGCACACAGGCAAAACATGGATGGCAGTGCTTCGCGTACGCGTACATTAGCAAACCAAATCTGTATGGCGTGAAGCGTTTCAAGTATATAAAACCACTATTTCACTCGTATTGCTGTACGGGTGAAAATTGGTGGCTCAAATACTCGGCTGCTGGCCCGTAGGTCGCGGGATCGCATCCCAGCGGCGGTGGCCGCAGTTCCGTTAGAGGCGAAAGTGCTGTAGGGCCGTGTGATCAGATTTGGGTGCACGTTAAGGAACACCAGGTGGTGAAAATTTTCAGATTACTCATATACATCATCTACTATAATCGTATGGTGGTTTTCGAACGGTAAATACCACATATCGATCGATCGATTGTTCTTGCTAAACGTAGACTTAGTAACTGATATTGGCTCTTTCCCAATTTCAGTCCCAAGTTTGAACAATTTGTAAAAATGGAACTGCTCAGCCCGAGAAGAGAATCACTTCGCTTTAACCATATTTGTTGAAAAGAATAAATTGTTGCCAAAAATAGCCAGCACAAGTTGGATATGCGGCTGAGAAGTAAAAAAAAATGATTCAGTGACTACAATTGGTAACCTTAATAACTATATTTCCATCTTATCAGTAGAACCTCACACAACAAAGTAGCTCGCTTCATTGTTACAGACAACTTCACGTAATCTCAGTGGGCAAAAATTGAAAGAACGCCCTTGTGCTTAGAATCAGGTGCTCGGTAACAAAACCTAGGGGGTCACAACTAATCCCGAGTTCTCCACTAAGCTGTGGCTCACATTGATATCATAGGTCTGGCAGTGAAAACCGCATGTTTACACTACATTATTAACATCTGGGGCTTTATATTCGAAAACCATAATCTGATTATGAGAGATGCCGCAGTGCAGAACTTCGGAATTCGTTTACATCTGGTGAGATTCAAGACAGCCTGACACCTCACACTACACAGTTCTGTGCCATTTTGCATCCGTCTAAATACTAGCGCCACGATCGAATCTACGACATTCAAATTAGCATCCGAGCGCTATATCAACTGCTGTGCCATGGCGGACATAACTATATAATGCATTAGATTGTGTAAACCCTATGAGTTATGAAGTGACGATTCTGAAGTGGACAGTTATAGTATATTAGTAATAAAGTTTTGAGAACTATTTTCGCCCTTCAAAATGAAGTGTCTCACGACCTTCATTCTACATTTTTGCGCAATTCACAGCGTTCATAATTCATCTCTTTGCTCTTCGTCAAACGGCCTACACTTCAAGTTCTTGGCTGTGGGGAAGGCCCGAGAAAGAGCAGAGAAGCTGGGTCTTCCCGTCCCGACATTGTTCTAGGCAGGAGTCAGATCTCTAAACAGCTCATATCGTTCCTTAAAGACCAAATAAATGTCTTTTCTCTCTCTCACACACACTTACGGTGTTATCAATGTCGGAAATGCACATACTCTTTTGTGGACAATGTGAAAGACGACGACGATGTGACTGAGATACTCTCGTTCAGTTTCGCTCGACTGGCCAGACGCGTTCTTGGTTGCGCCTGTGAAGAAGCTCGACTGTGAAGAAGCTGCCCGGGCTCAGGATCGGGCGGCAGTATCCTTGTTGTTCTTTGAGAGTTCGTTATTTTCCGGTAACTGTATTGGTCTTTCTCAGCTGAAGCGAGCCATTCAATCTTGATGTCATTTTCTTCCCCCGGCCAAGGGCACTCCCCTTGGTTAGCTTCCACTCCCGCCAAGGATTGGCCGATGGACTATTTGTTACGCAGTGGAGCGAGAAGTGTCCCTGTGGCGCTGGTACCTGCAGATGGGGGCAGTATTCCGATGAAGAACCCAAAGGCGATTCAAGTGGAGCTTCGAAAAGGCACTTCGCATCTCCAGGAGATCACTGAGGTCCGCCAGTTTGGTCGCGGAGGCATCCTGTGCTGTTCCACGGATCAGGAATGCATTCGTGAGCTCCTGCAATGTTCCGAATTCACAGCGCATCCGGTAAGCCCATTTATTCCGGCACACCTCGCATGCTCAAAAGGATTAGTCCGTGGTGTAGACACAAGCCTGACACCTGCAGAAGTGCTCGATTTGTTTTCGGTGGCGGGTGTAATTTCAGTGTACAGGTGCACCCGTACAATTGACAAAATAAAATCCCCAACGGAATCGGGGATAGTGACCTTTTTAGGAACAGTCCAACCTTCCGAAATTAAGGCATGACCACTGATCTATAAGGTAGAGCCACTTTCCCCCAAACCCCTGCAGTGTTTGAAATGTTGGCAATATGGACATAGCGTCAGAGGGTGCCGATCAGTTCTTAGATGCCGTCAGTGTGGTGAAAATCATGACAGCCGCAAGTGCAGCTCCCAAAAAGAGAGGTGCTGCTTATGTAATGAGGCGCACCCTGCAGACTCCGCAGACTGTGCAGCAAAAGAAAGGGAGCTTGCCATATTGGATATTGTAGAACGCAGGAGGTGCTCTCGGAGAGAGGCCGTTGCAGAAATGCAGGAGAGATCCAAAGGATATGCAGGTGTTGCAGCACGCAATACCACCGCCATGGATGCATCTCTCGCAACATCTATCGCAGAGGCCGTAGAGAAGGCTATGGAAAAGGCAATGGAACGCCTCGCAAACAACCTTTTTGAAAGCTTGGCACAATCGGTTTCCAATCAACTATCTCAAATTCTAGGCGTAGCATCTACGAACGATTGGGCTCCTCAGACATCATTGGTATCGCAGCGTACGGAAATAGAAAGTGCGACAAAACGTCAGCGAGTGGTTCCTCCTGAGGCAGGGACTTCCAAAACAACGGAAGACGGTGATCTTACGGAGGATTTGGAAGTATGTGCAGACATAGATATAGACTCCCATAAGGCTCTGAAGCGAACCCGATCTCCCCAATCAAAAAACTCTTCGCATAATTCGAAATCTAAAAAGTATCTTTCCAAAAAAGAATTATTTGAGAACATGTCTAAGAAAGACTTTTTGAGAAAGGGCAATTTGGACAAAGCAGTTTCTGCGACGGTTCTGTCGTCAAAATAGGTTCACTAACCATATTACAGTGGAATTGCAGATCTATATTTTCCGCAGCCACAGACCTTTCATACCTTTCTTCACAACTTTCTCCGGATATTATATCACTGCAAAAGACCTGGCTTTCAACCAGCCAGAAGTTTTACCTAAAAAATTATCGGCTATTTCGATTGGACCGAGCAAGCAGAGGTGGTGGGCTTGCTGTCTTGATATCAACTAAGTTTAGTCACAAAGCTACGATCTCTTATCGTTGTGTGACTCCAGATTGTGAAGTTTTGATAGTAGACATAATATTACCAGACGCTTCTCCCTTGTCGTTTGTAAATGCGTATTTGCCAGCCGGGGTGCAAGACACACGAAGTCTAGACGATATGTTCTCTGCCTGCAGAAAGGATATATTATTCACTGGAGACTTCAATTCACATCATGTGGCCTGGGGTTTTAAAACAGATTTAAGCGGAAAACGCTTGTGCGAATGGGCTATTGACAAGAATTTATCTTGTTTAAATTCGCAATCTGCTACTTTTGTCCGAGGTCTCTCTAAATCTGTAATTGACTTGACATTTTCAAGCTCATCTCTAAATATATGTTCGTGGCAAACTTTAGACTGTTCTACTAACAGTGACCACTTGCCTACTAGTTTTGTACTGAACTTTCCAAGAATACACGTCGCCGAAAAGGCCCGCTCATTCCTCAACTATAGAAAATTAGAAAAAGACTTGAGGGCTACTTTTGACCACCGCAAGGACATACAGGGTGGCATTAGGGCTATGATTCTGTGTGCAGTGTTAAAAAGATCAGTAAAAGACGCAACGTTTAAATTAGACTCGGCCACAAGAGGTTCTTTTAGTCCATGGTGGACTGAAGAGTGCATGAGGAGCTATAGAAAACGGAAAGCTGCACGGAAACAACTGCTGGTCAACCAATGACCAAAAAATTGGTGTGATTATAAATTCACAGCAGCGGACTTCAAACGCACAAAAAGTACAGCAAAAGATGGTTATAATATGAAACGACATGAGTATCTTTCTAGGGCTAAAAACAAAAAAGCGCTCTTCAGATTTTTAAGATCTCAAAAGATGTTACCACCCACTGAAAATATTGACTCTTCTGTTCTTTCCCCCCGTGAGCTCTCTGATTTAGTAGAAAATATTGCGAAAGGGGTTCAAGATAGATTTATCTCAACTATACCACTGCACATTGTGAACCCAATGGCAGGCGAGGATTTCAAGGAGGTTACTTTAGATGAGCTGGAAGTGATAATAAGGCACTTATCTCCTTCGGCAACTGGACCAGACGGGGTAACAAATGCAATGATAAAAGTAATATTCGAGATTCGTCCAACTGAAGTACTTAATCTGGTGAATTTTTCTTTGACAAAAGCTTGGATACCTGCGGAATGGAAGCTGTCTAAAGTGATTCCACTTCTTAAAAAGCAGGAAAAAGGATTCGCCATGGACAATGTAAGGCCGATATCACTCACGTCAAATCTGGTTAAGCTAATTGAAAGAGTTTTGAATGCCCGGGTAATAAAATATATTAATAATAACGCAATATTAAACCCCAGCCAAATTGGTTTTAGATCCGGTTGCTCAATATGGTGTGCGCATGTTGACTTGGAGAGCCGAATACAACTGGCTCGGCGTTGGCGCCAATACTGTGCTTTAGTTACTCTAGATTTGGCTAAAGCGTACGATAAGGTTGAGCATTCAATTTTATTAAAACAGATGGAATATCACCCCTTTCCCAACTACATCACTGCGTGGGTGTCGGAGTTTTTAAGAGGGAGAGAATATTACTGCTTTAAAGTTGGGTACTCATCGAATAGATATAAGCAGACACGTGGCGTAGCACAGGGGGCTGTCCTGTCGCCAGTTTTATTTAACATTTTCTTAAGCTCCATTCCATCAACTAAGGATACTCAGTTATATGTGTGCGCGGACGATAATGCTTTCTTTGCAAGTAATACCGACCTTCAATCATTATTCCAGACTCTCCAAAATTATCTCAACATGATAGAAAGATGGCTTAAAAGTATTCATATGACCCTGAACGTAAAAAAAAGTGTGCTTCTTGCATTCTCTTTTCTGTGGCCTATCAACATCTCGTTAATGTACAGTAATGAGCTCATTCCGCAGGCGAATTCCCTTAAATATTTGGGCATCATATATAATGACACATTAAATTGGAGAAGTCACATTGATGATGTGTACTCCAAGGCAACACGGGCCATGGGGTGGCTACGGAAGCTTGCAAACCGTAAAGCGGGTTTATGAAGAGATGTGCTAATAATGATATATAAACTTTATGTGCGGCCCATCATGGAATTCGGATGTGTATTATTTTCTGGCAGCGCAGCTTATAAATCGAGACACCTAATACTGCTAAAAAGAGAAGCGTTGCGTTTGTGTTTGGGTCTACCAAAGTTTGTTGCAAATAACGTGTTGTATATGGAAGCTCGCCTACCTTCTCTGCTAAATAGGTTTAAAATTCTTACTGTGCAAGCATTCTTAAAGATATACAGTTCACACCAAAGACTCTCATTTTACGCTTTTATTCAAGAACCGACTTTATTTTTCGAAACCCATCGGTCGCGACTACACACCCCGCAAATAGTATTTGCACAAGCGCTACTAAAGCAACTGAATGTAAAAATTAGACATATTGGTCCAATACACAACCTAAAGTCAATGCTTAGCATACAATTCGATGATATATTTTCTCATAACGCGAAACAATTGGCATATAGGTATTTAAATGACCAGTTAGCAGATTATCTAGCTCATTTAGAGATAAGCAATATCATAGCGACTGATGCATCTGTGTCAAAAGAAAAGGCTGGGGTTGGCATCTTCTCTCCTTCTTTGGACTGGTCCTTTTCGATTCGACTCCCAGATTATACCCCGGTATTCATTGCAGAATTATTGGCCATTGTTCTTGCCCTACGCAAATTACCCTCAAGCGAATCATTAGCAATTATCATTACAGATTCGTTAGCAGTTTGTAATGCACTTTCTGCGGCAGTAAATTCAGAGCTGATGAATACGTTTCGGCATTTAGTACCGAAAAACGTAAAAAACCTGCACTTGCTATGGGTACCAGGCCACCCCGGATCATATTTGAACGAAATGGCGGACTCTTTAGCAGCAGTATCCCTGGGTGGGCCCACCATCCCAGTTTTGCCAGATACGGCTTACGTAACCGCGCTAAGGTTCCGAAATGCTTGCCTGCAATGGGGAAAAGGTAATTTGGATAAATTCAAAGATTTCGAGCATTTGAGCTATTGCTGGAATAAACAGTGGTGTGTATCTCTCCAGTTAAAGGTCAGTTATACCAGATTGCGCTGTGCAGTTCCACAACTAAATTATTACCTTAATAAAGCTCGGCTCAAGGCGTCACCGCTATGCATTTGGTGCAACGAAATTGAAACAATTGAACATTTATTTTTATTCTGTCATCGTTATTCTTATCAGAGAAAAAGATTTTAAGTAGCCCCATTACAAAAGCTAGGAATACAAGTAAATCTACCAGTAATTTTAACATTTGGCGGAACTTCATTTGGTTACTGCCACAGGGATGTATGCTCCGCTGTGTTTGATTACATCAACGCAACTAAAAGATTACCATGCTAGTGAACCCCTACCTTTTCAGATCTTTAGTTTATAATTCGTAGTTATGTCTTTCAAAAACAAAAGATGGTTTGACCACTTGCTCAGCAAACATTTTTGCTTTTTGGTAGTATTGTTTTAAGCTAATTTTTCAGATTGGCTTCATTTTCAATTTAGTTTCATTTAAGTATCCTGCCGCCTGGTTCTTGGCCCATCCCCCTTTGTGGGGAAGCGCCATTCATCAGAGGTCATCAGCATCAGCATTATCAGTTTCGCGTGTGTGGCGTTTGTAACATGTGCGGCATGTGGATTATTCTGGGTGAGTAAATAGTTATTTTGAGACAAGGCCTCATGTGCTGCAAGGACGCCAGTGAGGACATTTCAGAAGTGGGATGGTCATCTACTTGCCAAAGGAATAGTAAACGTGAGTTCATCGGTGCATAGCACTGGTAACCCTAACCCTGAGATGGAATGCTCTGACGATAGAGTCAAAATGACTGGCGCTAGAGATGTGGACTCCAACCACAGAGACATCATCACGATTTGTGAACTGCTACATGCCATTCAAGAAAAAGACAGACTAATATCGACCCTGCTATAACGACTGATCTTGGCCGGCGCAGCACAGCCGCAAACAGCGCCGATGTTCTAGTTGATCACTGACTTAAGCCGCATCATCCGTCCCTTCGATGGCGCCGAAGACGCTCTTTCAGCGCACTAGTGGATTGAGAATATACAAAAAACGTCGAATCACCATAGTTTCCGGCGCGCACACGCTAGAAAATGGCAAGGCACGACTAGTTGGAGCTGCCCAAGGACTGGTGCTATTCAAAGAGCTCTCAAATCACATCGTGCAAGGATTTTGGAGTACGTTTCCGTCATAGCTTTGTCAACCTCGCCTCCAGAGATTACGCGACAGGTCATCGTCCACTCTCGACCCGAAGCACCACGGCGAAAATACATGATGCTCCGGGTCTACTGGAACCACAAGTCACGCCTGCTGCGACCCCCAAAGGACATGTGAACCCGCTTTTCAAACAAGCCCCGCCACATGTCGAGAGATCAAGAGACAGCGAAGCACCGAAAACGAAGGTAAGTGAACAACCGAAGCCGAAGATGCCTGCCGGAGAAACCGGAAACCTGTAAGACAAGTGCACAGCCGAATCCTGAAGACAAGCACATGAACTCCCAACTCTATTTGTGAGAAAAAACGACGAGGACGCAGATAGTGAAGGAAAATCTCAGGAATGCTGACGGAAATGACAAGAAAAGGGATGGCAAAGAAAGAAAGAACAAGGAAGAAGATGAAGCCGCAGCCAACAGATTAAAAACGACAGATAAGGATAAACAGGAAGGACAGCGAGGTTGCACAAGACAAAACCCCAAACAGCCAGCCAAGCCAAGATGACAAAGCCTAAACCAAGCTACTGGAAGGATCAGTAAAATGTGCCCGAGAACAGACAAAAAAGGCGAACGAAGAGCCCCGGATTAGGCTGAAGATGTACAACAAGCCGAAGTCAAGAGAATTGAATGACACCGAGAAAATGGGAAATGTCGGAGCGAATCCGCAGTAAGATTCGCCGTAGACGGGCCAACAAAAGCAAAATCCCGAGCGTAACTAAGCATCGAAGTCGCAGTTAGACAGGATGACACTGGCATCATCAAAGAGGATTAAAAAAATCAGGAGTGGAAATAATCACCAAGGAGTGAAGTGATGCCAATGAAAAGATGGTGGCGTTGGCGGCCATCTTACTAGAGGCATGACAAAGTATCACCATCAGCGATTTAGAACGGAGTGTTACCCTCCCATGCTCAACGAGTTTATTGTGGAAACTTTTTCGTGTCAAATAGTGCTGCAAGTGCGCCTTAGTGTTACTAATTTTCCTTTGTAAGCCTCTAATTGCAGGCAAAGTTCTTTGAATATTCAGCCACTCAAACTTGTTTATGTGTGTTATTTTGTTGGGAATAACTATCGGTAATTGTAGAACTAACACAGCATTTACATTAACATATCAAAGCCACTTGTTCTTCGAGTGCGCTAAACTAGAAAAGAGCACGTTTCCACCATCACGGTAATGGCAACAGCTGGCTTCACTTTTTCTGGCAAGGCATTCAAATCACAGGCATTGCATTGCAGGCATTGCATTGCAGGCGCTTCCACTAAAACAATTTTTTTAATTCTCTTTGGACATCATGCGCGTTGTGGCTTTCCTCGAAGTCAAGACAACCAAGATGGCCAAAAATTACACTTCCGTAAAAGCTTCACACTATGAACAGGCCAACTTCTGCGTTCTATGAAGAAGTTAACGTGCCAGGGTATGGATATAGCTGTATTCTTGAGTTTTTTTCTGTTTTTTTTTCTTCATTTTGTATATTTTGTGTGCCATTAAGTATTAAAATAAAACATTGTCCGAGCGATTGCACAAAAAACAATTAGGTAACTTTGCAACAAGGCCTTAACGAGGACCTTAAGGATGACCAAATTTCGGAAATGCACGTGCCCTTTTGTGAACAGTGTGAAAGAGGACAACGACATCACTGAGAGACTCTCGTGCAGTTTTGCCTGCGTGACATGTGGATTATTCTCTGTGAGTAAACTATTAGTTTATTACAAGGTATCGTATGCTGCAAGGAAGCCGGAGAATACAGCATATCATTAATCCATTGCACAGCAGTACTCCACAGGCTACTTTAATAACGTGATAGCGTTACAGACCTCGTGTCGCAGAAATTCCGCTGCCAGCGTCAGCACCGTTTGTTTCTAGCGAAAAATCGTTCATGAGCGAAATATTCCGAAAGAAACAAATAAAATAAAGAATAGAACGTTTGAATTCATTGGAAAGCGAACTCGGGCCGTTCGCATGGCCAGCGGGAGTTCCACCTCAAAGCCACGATGTTACATAATGCTGCTTCGGGAACAAACACTACATAAATACCATGCAGTGGGCAGTCTTCTTAACACATTTCGTTCGACTGGTGTCAAGACAAAAACGAGCCCAGTCGGCGATTTGTAGGTGCATTTGGGAGGACAATAACTATGTCGAAAAAGGCCGGGATAGTGCGGCCATCACCGCCAAAAACACAAAGCAACATTCAAATAGCTCTAAAAATGGACAAGTATGTACATCTAGTGGAAAACGTATCATGCCTTTCCAGAGGTGTTAATCCAGCAAACAGCAAACCCTAGATAATGTGCTGCCATCTGTGAGGAATTGGAATATTCTTTATGGCATCTGAGATCGCAAGCACGCGGCGTGCATCTTGCAGGCTATGTGACTCTTGCTTTAGATCAAAACCTGTATGTACAATTCGCGCGCTGTGCATGTGTGTGTGTGTATGTGTGTGTGTGTGTGTGTGTGTGTGTGTGTGTGTGTGTGTGTGTGTGTGTGTGTGTGTATGTGTGTGTGTGTGTGTGCCATCTGTGAGACATTATGAAAAACGTGTCTCGTCTACAGCAAAGCGCATATTTAGGTGAAGTAGTGTCCCACAACTAACGAGCCACAATGATGCTAACGTTCAAACACGACGAACTGTGAGCACTGCCTTATCTGCGGCACTTCATGCAGCATCTGTGTCGACTGATTCTCGACGATTAGGGAGTATGCGGAAGTATTCATTTAGCGGTTGAAGGGTGCATTAGGGGCTGGATTTCGCAATCACGTTGAACTCCTAAAGGCGAAGCTTAAGGGTCACCCAATTTTTTTTCTCTTTATTTGGAAACTTTTCTAAAACGAACTTCTCTTGCCTGAAGGATGGTTGTGCTTAAAAGTGATAGTCGTAAACACATTTTCCTTCAATTTCCGTTTCCATGAAAAATCTCACAAGCTTACGGCTGTACAAATGCGCCGGCAAATTGACACTATAATTAAGGGCAATAGCAGAGACTATGAATTATTCCGATAATTTTTGCAGCAGCACTTGTTGATCCTTCTATCAGAAGCTGAATATCTACTGCAACAATTGCAACTAAAAATAATACCGTTACTTTCGTACGACTTTTGGCGTCTTTTCTTTTCACTACGCTGATTCAGACTCTGGCACTCCCTCCTTTAGACCCTTTCTTTCTTAATTTCTTTCTTGTACACAAGCTACCGTTGTCTTTCTACCATCCAGGGGATTAACAAGCATAGAAGGGGTGGGGCAGAGCGCTTGGTGTGAATAAAAAAAACGCTACTAAAGAAGGTCCTTGCAGCCGAGACAAATTCATTTGAAAAAGTCGACTCCAGCGTGATTCTCAATTTCAACATTAAATTACAGCTAAGTAACTTCATCAGTACATCACGAGACAAACACATATTGCACAATAGACATAAATTGGAGGCACTATGGCATAATAATACGCAGCTCGTCGCTACTGTTTAAAAAATGAAATAGCAAAAAATTGGATTGTCACGCACAGAATGGCAAGCAGATTGAAACGTGCCCCTCGCTGCTCACGCAAAAATGACTCTCGAAATGTACTCACAGGCATAGATGAACGCGAATAATCGTCTTATTTGTTACTTCACTGTGTCTGAAAACCTCGGCCTTTTCTCAAACGGAGACTGTGCAGAAATTGCAGTGACATTTGTGCGCTTGGTAACTACAACAGAACTGTTCCGGTGAATTCTCAAGGCCAGCTAGAACGTGTGATCCACCCCACCGCAAAATAAGGGCTGAGCGAGCGTACACCCCCTCCACTCCACGGGCAAAGTACGCGTGGGAGATGAGAGCGTGCGCCGCCACGTCGGGTTGATGTGGTGATCGACGCGCGCTCATTGCGCCATCTGGCTGGTAATGCTGAAAGCACGATAGTTATCTTACGGAATGTGGCAGATATAAACAGCTTTCTGTTAGAACGTTAAAGCACGTGCCTCGCGGTGGCTCTGTGCTTAACGCCTCGCACTCACGTTTCAGAGGTTCCATGCTCTATTTCACGTGCCTGGAGTCTTTTTCAATTATTTTTATTTCTTTCGTTTTCGTATATATTAATACGTTATCGTATATACGGTGAGTGATGGCGATGTCGACATCGACACTGACGCCGGTGGCAAAATCCAGCTGAAAGTGTCCCCTATAATCAGCTATCGCAATAAAATTGGGAGATTCCCCGCACCATGCGACACAATGTTATGTGAATCATGCAGAGAGAATGTGACTGTGGTGTTTTTTTTTCTCATTTTCTGAACGAAACGTTGCGAAAGCACGCAAGATGCATACTTATATTGTACGCACAGACATACGTTCAATAGTCACAGTTGTTTTATATAACCAGTTGTTTACAGCTTTGTAACGATGCCGACAGCCACTTGAGTATTGCCAAAGCCAGAAGTGGTAAGCTAATATGTAGAGCTTGTAATTGCGAGGTTGGTAGCTCTGACTAGTTTCACGCAGGCCAACTTAAGTGAATGACGCTAGAGCAAACAATCGATGTTGACCTGTTGTCACGCCTGAATCACCGGAATACACACGTAATGCCTATAAATTAGATATCCAGCACTAAAACCACAAGATTATGCCTGGGCACACTTTTTTAGAAGCGGTTTGGAGATATGCCGTGGCGGAACATTTCATTGCCACGCAGAATGCTTGGGTTCAATTGCTTCTGGTACCGCGATATTTATTTTTGCTCTCGTCGGGCCTACGCCTCCAGTGTTGAGTTTTCTTGAAGGCCTCCTAAATGAGTTACCAATGTCGATTCAAGTCGTTCCTGAGGTAGAAATAAACTGTCAATTACCTGTGGCACATACCCGCTTACCACGGCCAGTAGTATACTGGTATTTGCCACAAGTGTTTGGAAGAATGGTTCTTTCAACGTATGCCACGTGATTAACCCTTTATTCATGTCATAACCAGACTTGTATAATTGTCAAATCAGTTTAACTTCCTATACTAATTTTGGACTACCCCACGTGAAGCAGGCAATCAACAGAGCACTCAGACGTAAACGGCTAGGTTTGTAGATAGATACCTCAATGGTAACGTATCCATTTCCTAGAACTGTCAAATTGTAGATGGAAGCTCTTAAAGTGCCTGCAGTCCGCTAAGAAATGCTTCATATTGAAATGTGTATATGATTATTCAAACATTTCGGAGGTGATACTAATGATAGATAACTATAATGCCAATGTCACCACCACCGCCATAGCGTCGCGGGGTAAGCTGTGAACATTTTCCTCTTTTTCTCAACTAGCCGATGAAGTATTCAATGAAAAAATTGCCCGCAGCTTCCCTCGGGGGAACACTGAGGAGGATGCGGACCATATAATTGGTTAACGGGGTGTTAAAGTGCGACTTACTTGGGTCGATGGCTAAATTGGTTAACGTGGTTGTGAAATGGGGTGTTAAATTGCGACTTACTTGGGTCGATGGCTAAATTGGTTAACGTGGTTGTAGGAGGGGGTGTTAAATGAGTGAACACGTACACACGTATGCGAAAGGGCGGCGCTGGTCGAAGGGACGTCGATCATTGTGTTTGTGGATTCGTTGGAATTCATTTCACCGCGACCTTGGACGTCGACGCGCCGTACAAACCAACCGACGAGCGGCAACTGAGCGAGCGAGCGCCGACCTTGAGTATATATACAGCACGACGGCGCATGCACTGTCAGCTGTTGAATGTTCTCGAAGCGCGACGCCACATGCGCGTCCACTGGAGAATCAGGAGAATTGTAGATGTCGAACGCGGTGTGTAGAGGAGGAAGGGTGCACAGATGGTGGAGGAGTGAAGCGCGCGCGGTGTGTAGAGG
Organism: Rhipicephalus microplus; assembly: GCF_013339725.1. NCBI lineage: Eukaryota > Metazoa > Arthropoda > Arachnida > Ixodida > Ixodidae > Rhipicephalus > Rhipicephalus microplus. The sequence goes on along the minus strand of NC_051166.1, from coordinate 118,750,708 downwards.
AGGAAGGGATGCACAGATGGTGGAAGAGTGGGCGACGGCGCGACGGCGCATGCGCGCGCGTCAGCTGTCGAATGTTCGAGAAGCGGTGCGGACGGCGCACTACAAGGCGCGAGTATAAGATGCTCCGCATCTAAAAGGCAAAATAAATTAGAAAAAAACGTTTGCCAACGCTGCTACTTTCTAGTTGTACTGTGTTTTATTCGTTACTGGCAACGGGCGTGGAATGCGCAAACAATATTATTTTTAAGAATTTTTTCTTGGTTGATAGCGCAATATGAGGAACGCCAAGAGGGTAAGCTTAGAAAGAACATTGTTATTCTGCAGTTAGTTAGCATGCACCTAAACGGTTTATATACATAAGAATTTCTTCATTTCATTCATATAAATTTGGCTACCACGTCCATAAAAAACACGCTAAGTTGCCTTCAGCAGTAGAACCCTATAATGAATGGCCCACCACAGTGAAATAAAGATCTCAATGCTTTCGATATCGCGTTAACAAAAGCCTTTGCTTGGTCATTATCACAAGTAGGTTCCAGCAAATAAATGTAAAACTACCTATAGGCAGCCACAAAATATTTCTGCGAAACCTGGTATGAGATCGCAGCAAAAGTGCCGTAGTTGTCAGCCGCTGCCGCCGCAACTAGTGTTCGTAACCACTATCATGTGAAATAAAAAAAAGTGAGAAAATATAATCAGGATCGAACGGGGTTCGAACTTCGGTCTTCTCCGTGGAAGCCCTGTATACCACTGAGAGACGCTAGTATACTTTTTTTATTTTGCATGAAATCATCTCCAGTAATTGTGAACTACGCACAACATTATTCATCAGCTATCAGGCAAAGAAACACTTCGCAATGAAGTCAAAAGTCCCAACAACTCTGCGCCTGGCACAGGTGCTTTTCGGAAGACGGATCTCGTAGACCGTGGTGGCTCGGCATGTCTATTATTATGCAACTTTTCTATAGTGAATAAAGTTGCAACAACATAAACAGGTCATATGGAGTATTATAGGTCAGGCTCTTTTTGAAATAGAGAACCTGATACCATGAAAGGTGATTGGTAGTTTTTTTCCGATTGTTTTCATAGAATGTCCCAAGAAAATGCGTCATGACAATTAATAATACAATGCTCTACATCTAAGGTTGGTTGCAGATTTTACAATTTACTGTTCAGGGCACATATATAATTTTTCATTAAACCAAGTTTTTCATTCAACCAAGTAGAAATGTGCAGTTTAAAGAAAAATGTTTTCGCTGAAGAAGATATCAATAGTTTACGCACACGAAATATTACATCGTGAACTATTACATCAAAGAAGTGAATGTGGCAGTCAATGAACGGGTTCAGGGACAATGTTATCTACAAATGCAGCAGTAAACTTTGTTCTGCGAACACTATATAAATACTCTAAACTAAATACTTGAAACTCCGCCACAATTGATGCAGGCTTCATGTCAAGTGAAAACTTGCGGTAACATATGTAATAAGGCGTTTCAGAAGAGAAAAGCAACAACCAGGCGTGACACATTGCGAATTTTGTAACGAGAGGGCCCTTGCTTGCTCCAATCATTACAAAATCCTCAGACATATTTCTGCATCGTCTTCAGCCACTGCATCAACAAAGTGCACGTAATGCCCTACAAGTGTGCAGCGTGTACCACGCGTTTCCGAAAAATGAAGAATAAAGGCTTCTTTATGTAATTTCTGGAGTAGTGCGTACCATGAAAGCGTGCTTGTAGTAGTTGCTCCGAAAATGTGTAAAAAAGGCTGTAGAAAGGCCGACCAATCAGCTTATGCTGTGGCTGTGCTGCAAGCTCCAAACAGGCCAGGTGATTTTTTTTTAGTTTTACTCAATATTGTATGTTCGACGCAACTATTCCATTGTAAACGACGCTCATTAAGTAACTGTGAAACTGCCTGATAACTTCGTCTCCCTTCAATTTGCCTGGATATATAACTTAAGAATTCGAATGAAGGAGCGCCTTAGTAGTCCCTCTATATACTTCTGAAGTTCTGATTGACACGCGATCGCAACTGCCTCCAGTTTTAGCATTTTTAGCTAGCTAAGAAGAAACGCGCACATGAAAATTAGCTGTTGCTAACATCATCAAAGAAACGAGGATACTTGTTTTTTTTTCCGCATTGCTGGATGTATTTCACAGTTTCGTGAGACGTTGCAAAGAGTAATATAGGTACCAACCTCTTCATTAAGGCTGATGAATATACTACGTTATTTTATTGGTTAATTACATTCGGACCCTTAGGTCTAAATAGGTTGGTGATTTCAAATATCACAAGCATGGTGAAAAACGACACCGAAAACATTTTGACCCTATTATGAATAGCAGACAAAGCCATACATGAAGCGGTCGACCATGGGAAACAGCTTTTTTTTCATTTATGTCAGTAAAGGATATAAAGAAATTCCTGACGAATACAACAATGCTTAACACAAATTACAAGCACCGCTTCGTGTTCGGGCGAGGTCAACTGTGTTCGTAGTTTTGATTTCCGCAAGGCATCAACTACGCCGTAAATAATAAGGCTTCTCAAGTAGGACAGCGCGCTGTACTTCCTTAATTTTCTTTCTGCGGAGAAGTGAGGTATTAGCTGAACACATCTGCGAGCTATTTTGTGCACTTCCTTGACGCTTAATTTGGCTGATGATGAATAACTGTCATGGCTTATCATTTCCAGTGGGTGGCAAGCATTCAATCACTCATTTGTGTGCAGCGAGTATTGTGTGATGACTGGTTGTTATTTTACTGATTTGTCACGCTATAAAAAAGTTACTTCCTATACATGACGCCTGTATGGGGTCTTTCTAATTATGAGTTTTAAGTACCAGCGTCGTTTTGTAGAAGAATACTTGACTGCCACGCATGAGCTCTGATTTGAATGCTATTTGAACCTTCACATCTTTTTCCTCATTTTATTTCTTCAGCGTCTATCGGCTACGCAACCAATGATGACGCCACTCAGTGCAGGAACAGACGTTTATTAGCAATGCTCTGAACAAAAATAACTAATTGAATATTTGAATAATAATTCCAGGCGCTTGGCTGAAGTACGATAAGTTACCAGAACAATGAATTGGGACAAATTTAATAAAAAATCAGAGCATATTGGCGGAGTGAATGATGATAAGTGGGGCGAAACATCTATCAGCCCACCCGTGCTTGCGTCCGTCCGCGCGACCATCCGTGCGTCCATCCGTCGGTACGTCCACACGTCCTTCCATTCATCCGCCCGTCTGCTAGTCTGTCTCCTCGTCCGTACATGCACCCATCTAGTGAACACTCCTACTACGGCCATCTCTCATCTCGTATCTCCTGTGGCACATACCCACTCCAGAGCGGGTATGTACCACCGGTGGCTACGTACATACATACATACATACATACATACATACATACATACATACATACATACATACATACATACATACATACATACATACATACATACATACATACATACATACATACATACATACATACATACATACATACGACACACCCATGGTCTAAGGAAGTTCACCCCTAAAAACAAAATGACGTTCACTATTTAGCCCTTCACGGCCTGACCCGCACAAACAGGTGGATGATCAAAGATGCTTACAGAAGAGCACGTGCTTCTGTTTCGGTTTAATAACTGTGGTCTGCTCATGTCAGTGTTTAAGAGAATATATCTGTTTCAGTAGTTTACGAATTTCCTCAATAGAGAGCGAGCATTCGCCCACCAAAATTTACGTCGCAGCACGTGCGTAAACGGTGGCTCCCTTCAACAACGTAGTCAACGGTCCCGCATGTTGTACATTTTTCGCTAGCATAACCATATTATAGTAAAATTGACACTTCTAAATACATGCACCGCTCAAAAAGTGGTCATTATTGCAGCACACACTAAGTACTCCCGCGTGATAAGGATACACGCACGTTTGGGCGAGCTGGGCTTTTGTTCTCTAATCTGCACGTGAAGCGCCGCAGGTTGACGCGTTTGTGTGCGGTTGCGTCTGTGTTCACTGCAAATAGCCTTCTTGGCATCTTGTTGGCATTTAATTGGTAGGTGTATGCCGAGGTTATCTGATGCGTAAATTATGCCACGTAAAGTGATGTTTCGTAGATTGTGATCACCTTTTATGCCAAAAAAAATTTTGTGAATTTGTGAGCCAACATGCATTATATATGAAAGCATCAGTTTTCTACTGTCCATTGCATGGATTTAGAGTCGTGGAGCTTGTTTTCAAGAGATTATGAAACACAGTGCCGGTTAAAATAGCTAAACCTAAGGAACTTCGCAAACGACAATTGTGGGTGCCGAACATTCATTTTTAACATGCAAGAATTTTCAACGCCAGATAGTGAAAAACAAACATATAAATGGTTAGGCTCTTTTTATGTTTTGACACAATTAAGTAGCTAAAATAGAAACAAATTGACGGGGTTTCACATTCGCGGTTTGAGCCAAGTGACTGATGGAAACTGCATTGAGAAAGCGGGATTAATGAGCAGTCTGCCTCCAAGCAAACTTGATCACGTGGCCATCTCCTGCTATCTGCCGACAAACTCCTACCAGCTAGAGTAAAAGTACTGCTGTTTGAAGAATGAACACTGCACTACAAGGCTTTACCTGGCTGGAATCTCTAATGAGCCGATGTTCTTTTTGATGCAGAAAATCATAATCAACAATTATAAGGCTAAATATTGTAACAATTTTGTTAAGCGCTGCTGACAAAACGATGGTGGGCCTCGAGTTAGAGCGTCAAAAAACTTTGCTGAGAAGTCATCAAAAGACCAAGCAGCTTCAGGTATGGCCCTGATCAGCGACTTCATCAGATCACCAATGCGGGAGACAAGAGAAAGCTGCGAAAAGTATGTTCCACAAGATCAATATATAGAGAAGTCTCCTTCTGATAATAAACGCTAGCCAACACACTCTAGTGGTAGTGATAGACCAGACATAACTAGACGAAATTACACAGTGCACCTGAGCGTTAACTTCTACAAGCCAAAATAAGCACGCACTAGATAACACTAGCGAGAATTCAGCCTTCCCACTATCATTCATGCCATATCTGTAATACCATACGTAACATGTATTGCCATTCATGCGATGTCATGCCATGATACTCAAGCCAAGTCATGCATTGCCATGCATTTGCCATGCATACGTGGCCATTCTAGCATGTTCTATGTTAGAAATAAAATTAGTGTGATCTTTACGACGTGTGCATCGTGTCATTTGTGAAATTCGGGCCACAATGTGGAGGGCATGCTTGTCATTCTAATAATTTTCCAACGGCTGATGTATGTTTGTCATACATGCCATCACGCGATACACAGTCTAGTGTACATGAACGTCATTACACGACCACAGTGGTATCCCCATGAAATATTCTGTCTTATGTCGCGATATTCGTAATACCAATGTCCTCTTAACGGAAATATATCAAATATTTGATGAATTCTCTGCAGTGTAGAGGCTTTTAATAGATAGTATAGTCATCTTGTACCTCACAACCCCCCTTTTTTGCGCACACGTGCGCGACTGTGCGTTTATGCGCCCGAGTGTATGTGTGTTCACACTGTTTCTTTTTTCCTCTTTTCTTTCCATCTTTTTTATCGTTCTTCCTTGTGCAGGGTAGCAAAACAGATGTTCTCCCGGCTACCTGCCTGCTTTTCTCCTTTGTATCTCATTTGACAGCTAGCCAGCCTGCCAGCCAGCCAGCCGGCCAGACGGATAGATAGATAGATAGATAGATAGATAGATAGATAGATAGATAGATAGATAGATAGATAGATAGATAGATAGATAGATAGATTCTAAATGTGTCTGCTCCGCCAAGAAATACTTCCAAATTAAAAGCAAGCAGAGGCGGTTCGCGGTCTGTATGGGTTCCTTAGTCTAGCTTTGTTTGATGTGATGTGATGAACTGATGTACAACGCAGGCAGTGTTCTGTATGTCCCGTTTATAGTACAATCGCTATTCTGATAAACTGAGTTATGCATCGGAATTCAAGTGTCACGAGTTTTTTCATAGCAATTATGGCACCGTTTTCTCAATAAATTTCTTCTCTGAGAACGTCGCCGTCTTTACAAATGGCGTTTGAAGATTTCTTCTTCGTTTGAGACTTTCTTTTGTTTTTCCATTTATTCTATCGTAAGATTGCCGGCATTGCCGGTGTCACTGAAGCTGCAGTCAGCCAATGGTATCCTATAGACGACATAGGGCATCGGTAACGCTATAGCAAGACATGGAACCCATGAAGTCTTCGGAGTTGCGTACCCTGCAACAGCTTGAGGTGCAAAACTCCTTTACTTTGTAATGTTCTCTTAAATTTCATTGGCCAGCCGATTATTCGCAGTCCGATACTAACCATCTCAATGTCGTTCTATCTTTGAAGCTCGTTTAAAGTTTGAAGTCCCTTAAGTGGCGTGGAAAATGAAGTTCATTAAAGCTGCCTATGGCAAAGTGGGTTCCACAAAATAAATTTTAAATAACGTGCCGCATGAGTCGTCGTTTTCTGCGCAGTGAACAATGGTGTTGTTTCATTTCAGAATCCGATGACGTAAATAGATGTATTTCTCGCATTCACATTTTTATAGTAAATTGAATGGCTGATTCTACTGAGTTGTCGACACTGTTTGGGCGTGGCGGGTTCTGGTGCTGGAAAGATGCAACAGAAGTCCTTTACATAATGGGAGAAGACCTTTGGAGCTAAAGCGATCAACGCGAAAGTTTATTTTCAGCGACCTCTATAACCAAGTAGGTAGTATAGTGGGTGAGTGTAGTACGGCATAACAATCTTTCAATATATTTGTAACGATAATGGTCATTGTCTGCTAGCATTACGTCTTTGACTCCGTTCAAAAGTCATTGTGAATATGTCTACACGCTCGCCGAACATGAAGATCCAACTGCTATGCGTGCGGTTGACCCATGGCAAGCAATAGGTACGCCACGCATTGATAGAGAGTAAGCATCTGCCGACGAATATACGTTCTCGCCTTGCAAGACAGAAATAATGAAAGCGCACACACCCTGACAACAGCAGCTTTCAACACGAAGCCAAATAGGGTTTTCAAGATCCATTACCGTGTAAATGGGACCAATGCGGCGTAGTCTCCACGCATAGAACGCTTATGATGTAAAGTGAGCCCTCGGGTAAAGATAAATTAAAACATTACGTTAATCAGAGGTTTCGGTTGAAAAGTTATTAAAAAGATGTGTGTAGCAACGAGTGTCGGAAATAATATACCAATAGAACAGAAACAATTCTATTTTTCACCTATATTATTATTACTTCGCTTCTTTAGAGTATAGTAGGGCGCTCATGAGTGTGATGGAGATAGTGAGTGAGAATTTATTAGAAGGCAGAGAGGTCGGCCTGAGCTAGTTCGCTCTAGCCTGCTACTCTACACAGGGGATAAGGGAAAGGGGAAGGAAAGAGGGATGAAGGGTTATGATGGGGACAAGAAGAGGAGGTGCGTATGTACAGTAACCAGTTAGCATAGTACCCTACAGTCTAGTTTCTAGTCCAGTGCTTTTTATAAAGTCTAGAACAGCCTTTGTAGCAGTTTTTGACACTGTTTGGTCGTTCATTGCTGACAATATGTGGCTTTCACTTAATGGTGTTCGTCCAATGCTTGCCAACGTTGCAGTTATCATTTTTCTTTGCGCCACGTATAATGCACAGTCACAAAATATGTGAGCTATCGTTTCGCGCACTTGGCAGCGTTCACAATTTGGGCTGTCCGCACGGCCGATTAGGTGGGTGTAGTGGCGAGTGAAGGCGACGCCCAGGCGAATTCGGTGCAGTATATTAGCATGTCTTCGGCTGATTTTATCTGGAAGACGAAAAGTCATACCGGGGTCTGTTTCCCGCAGGCGCTTGTTCCGGTGATCTGGTAGCGACCAGTAAGTGGCATCGCATTCGCGCATGAGTGATCTCAACAATGTGTTGACGTCACCTCGCGAGTAGGGTACTTTAACGTACATAGGAGCGTTGTATATTGCCGCTCTTGCTTCGCTATTGGCTGTTTCGTTGCCAACCAGGCCGCAGTGTCCAGGAATCCATTGGAGTGTAATCAAGTGACCGCTCCTGTGTGTTAGGTCAAATGCTTGGACGATTCCTAACGTTAACTCGTAAAATTGGCCTCTTCTTGAGCAAGAATGGATAGCTTGAAGCGCTGATTTTGAATCAGACAGAATCGTCCATTTACGCGGTGGTTGGTCGTTCACAAATTTTATGGCTTCTTGTATAGCAACAAGTTCTGCAGCTGTCGAAGATGACCTATGATCTAACTTGTACTGTCGGGAAATACCGAGTTGAGGGATCACGAAGGCTGCAGCTGAGGCGGATGAAGTTACGGATCCATCGGTGTAAATGTGCACAGAGTCGCTGTAACGGTCATCTAAATGTGCCAAGGTGAGTTGCTTGAGGGCAATATAAGAAACATACGACTTATACGAAATTCCACGTATGTGAAGGCACACCAGCGGTTTAGTCAATGTCCATGGAGGCACTGCAGAGATTACGGCCGGTGCAAAGCCTCAAGGGATGCCTATGCGTATCGAGGCATCGCGAATAGGTACAGCCTGGTCGGTCCACTTGTAGCGAAGACAACGGGTGCTGTGCATGTCGGGTCAGCAGACGAAGGTGCACTCGAAGAGGCTCACAGGACGTGTAAACCTGTATAGGGTAGGTGCGTGACTCCTCTATAGTGCCAGAGGTAGATGTGCACCGTGGCAGGCCAAGGCATATTCTCAGTGCTCATGCCTGAAGGCTCTCTAAAGTACGAAGGCACGTTGCCCGCATGCTGGAAAGCACAGGTGAGCTGTACCTTATAGAGCCCACAAACAATGCCTTGTATAACTGCAGAAGACTTTTCTCTGAAGGGCCCCATCTCAGTCCTGCTATAACACGAAGAACATACACAAAACTGATTAGTTTGTTTCGCAGCACAGTCACATGCTTTGACCAGGACAGGTTGCGATCAATGACGACCACTAAATAGCGGTGGTGCTTAACCACGGGAATCACTGCTCCGTGAGCGAAGATTGGGTACCGCGACATTGATTTCTTCGTAAATGCCAATGCAGCACATTTTGCTATTGAAAGTTCGAGGCCCTGACGACGTAAGTACTTAGATGTTATTGATGTGCCTTGTTGTAGCCTTGCTCGCAGTTGTGGTCGCGTTGCTCCAGATGCCCATATGCATATGTCGTCCGCATACGCACTGATTCTGACAACGTCGGGAAGCTCAGCTTCAAGGCCAATGAGTGTTATGTTAAAAAGCATGGGGCTCAGGACAGCGCCTTGCGGAACTCCACGGCTTACGAGGTGCCTGGCCGTGTCACCGTCGGATGTCGACATAAAAATGGTGCGTCCTCTGAGATAGCTCCCTATCCATGCGTGTAGTCGGCCACCTACGCCGATGTCTTCAAGTGCGTCAAGAATGGCCTCATAATAGACGCTATCGTATGCGCCATTTATATCTAAGAAAATGGCCCCTACCAATCTCCGAAATTGTCTTTTCTTTTCAACAGAAGAAACTAGATCTACAACACCATCTATAGATGATCGACCTCTACGGAAGCCATTTATAAAATCTGGTAAGCCGACATTATTCTCCAGCAGCCATTCCAATCTTGCCATTACCATGCGTTCTATCACCTTACCAATGCAACTGGATAGGGCAATGGGTCTATAAGAAGACAACTCGTGTGAACAATTGCCTGGTTTCAGTAAGGCAACTATGCGGCGGCACTTCCTACTTTCTGGGACTGTCGCTGTTTCCCACGTAGAGTTGTAGAACGACAAGAGAGCCTGCCTTGCTTCCTAGCTGAGGTGATATAGAGCCGAATAAGTAATTCCGTCAGGCCCTGGTGCGGACGACCGTCGGGACGTAGAAATTTCAGCGTCGAGTTCATGCATTGTGATTGGTAAGTCGAGGCGATCGTCGCTGGATGGCGGTGAGGCTAAATACGAAGGTGATATCGATGAGGAGGACATACCTACGAGTAAGTGGCAGTAATCTTCTGCAACCTCTACTTTAGGTCAACCCTGCTTTAGAGCCAAAGATCGGAAAAGGAACAACTGTTGAGTGGGCGTCTGAAGGCTTCGGACAGTTTGCCATATTCGAGACAGGGGTTTTCTGGGATCAAGAGAGCTACGAAATACCCTCCACCGTTGCCTATCGGGCTTATCGAGGTGTCACAATACATGTCGTTGTGCTTGGCGTGCTGTAGATAGGTCAGATGGTGATTTCGTCCTCCTGTATTTTCTCTCTGCCCGGCGACGAATTGCACGAAGGTATTCATATTGTGCGTCAAGTTGTGATCTTGGTAGCGACACATTCACAAGTTTCGTATGCGTTGTTAAGGCTGATGCAATAAGGCTTTCTATTTCAGATATAGATTGAATGTTCCCGCACTGAGCATTTACAGAGACTTGGAATCCTGGCCAGTCTACGCTTTTCACAGGCCGGGGAGACGAACGACGGAATCCTTTTAGCTGTATATATGTAGGGAGATGGTCACTTCCATGTGTTTCAACGTCTACAAACCAACAGGTGGTAGGCAAGAGACTTCTGCTCACAAAACATACGTCTAGACAGCTGCTGTACGATGCGCCACGGAGGTAAGTAGGTGAGCCATCGTTAATGGACATAAGGCCCTGGTTGAGCACAAAATCAGCAATGTCCCTGCCACGGGTCTTCATTGAGGCAGAACCCCACATGGGATGATGTGCATTAAAATGCCCAACTAATACATGTGGTCCAGGGCAAGCTTGGAGAACAGACAAGAGATGGGGACAGTCCACGTGGCTTCTAGGAGGAATGTATCCACCAATGATTGATATTGAACGTCGCTTGTGCTTTATAGATAGGCAAATATAGTCGTTAGAAGCATGAGGAGCCACGGCATGTCTCACGTATGTTAAATCTTGACGTACGCATATAATTACTTTGCTCGCATTTCGATCATCACGTGAACACAATGTGACGTATCCGGAAATACGAAACGACGACATCATATTCGGCTCACTTATTACAACCAACGGAAATTTGTATTTAAACATCCGTTGTCGAAAGTCAGACAATCGGCTTCGCAAAACAGGCGTGAGGAGTTATGACACGCTAATGCATGGGCCCAGGACCGCTCACCAAGAAATGCAATCGACTCGAGTGCGCCAACACAAAATATAATTACAGCCTAACCCTTCAGCTATATACATTAACCGCTTGTGGAATTGTCTCAGTGTAGTCCTGAAAGCTACAGTATAAAGAATCTTTAAAAAATATGGATCATCTTCCTGAAGGAAACCCTGATGGGATGTGAAGCACCAGTGGTGCGCACGGCGTTCATCCTGTACAAACGGGCATCGACGCGGGTGCTGCATATAAGAACGGTTCGAAGCGAAACTCGCTGTAGCATTTACTGCAGTAAACGTTTGTTTGAAATGCACAGACACGGAGGAAGGACGCGTAGAAGACGCTTGCGCTTGGCTTTCTTGACTCGCGTCTCGTTCTTGTTACAAGCGCGCATCTCTATTCTCGAGCGTGATCGGCGTTCTTGACTCACACCTCGTCTAGGTCATTGGTCAGCCACTGCCGACGCTTGCGTCCGGAGTCCCTGGCTCGCGCCTCGTAAGTGTTTCAGGCGCGATGTCGCCATTCGCAAATGCGAATGGCTTCGCTAACTCGCAAGGCCGGTGACAGCCGGAAAAGGTAAGCACACACTACCGGAAGCATGCCCCGACGGGGTCCCACCCGTCGGCGTGATCACGCGGCAAGCAGCGGCACCCTGTGCACATTGCCGGTGCCGTAGGACCACGACTGGGCTAGATGACCGCGCGAGCGCGAACAGCGTGCCTATCCGTGGCTGTTTCTCGCCAACAGATGGAGAGAGGTGGTGCGGGGTAGCCGACGCATTGAGAGCAGTAGAGAGAGTGAAGTGAGTGAGATGACACGCTCTGAGCGGCGACAGGCAAGGGAGAAAGTGACGCCACGCGCATGTACTGCGAGGAAAGGCGTGGCTTACTTGGCACCACCCCAGTGAGGGGGGACAGCATTACACAGGCTACTCAAAGAGCTGCTGCGCATCTAAAAATATCTTTAGTCATGCTGGAGAGACCGTGGACTGCCGACACTGGCCTACACGTCGATGCCTTTTCCGGCTCAGAAAAGACGTTGGAAGGCGTGTTACCACGGCACAACGTGTTGTTGGGTTCCAACAACTGTGTGTTAGGCTGGCAGCTCATCGTGCCACCCGGAACAGTGCCCAGAAGCACACTGAAACATAGCCAGCTACTTCAGATGGTAGTCGGGATAACAGATACCTGGTCTGGTCCCTCAGCTGGTTGCCGAGCCGGCGCACGGGACTCGTTCGCCAGTTAGCTCGAGCAGAAGAACGCCTGTCACTTCGGCTCACTATGTCTCGGATAACGGACTCACCTGGTATCTGGGCAGGTTGTCCAGCCCGTTCATCCTTTGTCCATAAGTCTGTGTGTCCGTCAGTGGTTAGTTCGTCCGTTCATTTATCCGCAGTTCGTTTTTCTGTCCCTCCATAGATGACGGTACGCATGTTCTGGCATTTATAGCCAAGCTAAGCCACTGCCAATATTTTAGGAGTGAAGCGTCCAAGTCTCGCACTCCACAGTCACCATTGAATTCCTTCCAGTGGGTAAACGTGCTGAACAGAACAACAGCTGCACGCTCCCGGCGCAGCGAGAGCGCCATCATGGCGGCATATGGCACGTGCTGCACCACGCACGCTGCACACTCAATCGCTTCGTCTTTCTCGCCTCCGAGTGCAGCAAACACTCCCTCTACCAACTGCTCACTCTGCCACCTTCATGAAGGCCAGCAGCGAGATCAGGTGCAAAGCCATTTGCGTCCAACTTCTAAAGAGCTTCGCTCATTGATTGTATTCAAACACGGATCCACTGCTAGTTATTTCCTTAAACTTGCTCTCGTGGCATTTCAGAAGTGCCTTTCAGAAACCGCTTTGTTCTCCGTGAGCGCAGTTGGGTACGCTGAAGACGTTGCACTTAATGTGTTTGGACCAATTCGACAGTGTTCACGTATGTGCGCTTGTATCCAGAAGGGCCTACAGTGTAAGGCCGCCTTTGTGAGATACAGTGGCGTCACGTTATCGGTGCCAAAAACCGAGGCCCTTCTCGTCCATACTTTGGGTAGGCCAGGCCACTTCTCTAATACCTTCAGATGGATGGTGGCCGATAGTCCAGCGCAACGACGTCTGATACGTCTACCAAATGGTAGACAATGACCTCCGATGGTTTCCGGTGCTGCGTTGCGTACGCCATACAACACGTAGCATAGGGTCAGCCATGGGCTGGTCAATTGCCCAAGCAACGGCTGTCCTGCTGTCTTCGCCAGCACTATTTACGACGTGATGACTTTGAGTACCATTCACAACACACTGCCATTATGCATGTTCCAAGCGCGGCAATCGTGACTCATCAACTATCACAACTGCTGCGTGATCCGTATGTGTCAGGGAATGTCTCGGACCTCTAGTGTGGCTGAGACTCTCGCGGAAGGAAACGTGGGGCTTGCGCCGCTCACGGTAGACCTGTACTCACTGTGCCATTTGGAGTATGTCCGTGGGCACCCGTTGTCTGCACCCTCCTCACGCTCTGACGTACTGCGCTAATTTCACAAGTCTGCCAGCTCCTGGATGTATGCAATGGTGTTTTGTATCCAGCGTGCTCTTCACGCTGGCCGCACCCTCACCATTGAGTGCCTCTTCAAGTTAGCCTACACGTGCCTAGAGTACGATTTAATATTCACACCCCTCTTAATATTATGGTGCAGAAAGCTGGGGCGCGGATATACGAGGATCTGGCTAGGAGGCCGGATGTGTTCACTGGTGTGTCCTTCCTGCGAGGTCAGTCAGCTGTAGCTACCTACATAGCTTTTCCACTCAGCATGCAGCGACAGTGCCGCTTGCGGTACAGAGTATCCCCAACAGCTTAGCTAGGCGGGCTTTAGCTGGCTGCCGAATTTCTGCGCGAGTCACCAGCCGCCACGAGAAGCTGCAATCTTCTGTGACTTTAAACGTGCCCTGTGCCAGATTTCGTTAGAAGAACGCGATACGCTTCATTCTCAGAGCACCGCACTCAGCTTTCTTGCCCTTCAGGGGCCTAGCTGTGATCCAAAACTTCTGTGGCTCCCTTCACACATCGGCATCGCAAGAAAAGAGGCTACAGAAGAGCTCGCCGAACGTGTACACTCCGCCAAGATGACGCTGACGGACTACCGAGGCTTGTTCGACTAGCCAAACACAAACCATGATTAACAAGGTGATGGATTTTGGCTTGTTAGTACATTATTCTTCTGCACTGAAGCCACAAAAATCTTGAAAGTGCAGCGCTCATCGTCGTCTCTGTATCGTCTGTTGTGTGTTTCTCACGCTGCCGTGCAGCAACCATTCCCGGAATTCAGTGTCTTACGATCCTGATGCGCGAGTCACCGACGGCCTTCTCCCCATGCCTGCCTGTGGTCTTTCACCCACCGCGAGCAAGCGCTCCTCTTTGTCTGGAGTACCAGCTCCATGAGACCTGCGGAAAGGATCGTCTCCGAGGCGAGATACTGCGCCGAATTCGGTTACAAAAAATCATCGCGGAATACTCTCCGGTGCACGATTCTTTTCTTCGGGCGCCAATTTCTTCAAATCTTCGGGACACTCCTTCTTCACCTTGGCCAAATTTGTGCCACCTTGCGCTTCCATGAATTGGCAGCGAATTCAAGCATGTCTTCTAGTGACTTAGATCTCCTATCTTTCAAGTACAGCGACAGGCTTGGGTGGCAACTGGTAAGAAATTACTCTCTAATAAGGAGCTCTCTAAGCTCATCGTACTCCTGTGCTGTCCCTGAAAGTTCGATCCATCTGTCAAAATAATGATTAAGTCGGGTGGCGTACTGCGTAGCCGTCTCACCATCAGCTGGTTTTTCTGTCCGAAATTTGTCTCGGAAACCTTCGACAGTAAATCTAAATCGCTTCAGCAAACAGCTTTCACCTTTGTATAGTTGGCTGCATCGGCCGGCTATAGCCTTCCATATACGCTGAGCACTTCGCCACTCAAGCAAGTACTCAAAGCACTTGTCCATTGATGTTCCAGTCAATTCTGGCTCCTTGCAATCGTCTCAACTCTGTGAAGGTACGCGTCAAGGTCGTCCTTCCTTTCATCAAACGCTACGAGCAGCTTGCTTGGGCTCAAACGAAAGCCATGATTTTTCCGTGATTTTTCCGTGATGAAAGCCATGATCTTTTGACGCTAGCTTGAACGGGAGTTTCACTTCGCTGCTGCAAACGGAGCCGCTCGAGTTCCATCTCGTGCTGCCGCTGCCATTCCCTTTCAGCCATCTACGCCTCTCTTTCTTCTTTCATCTGTCGCTCCATTGCCTCTCTTTCTTCTTTCGCCCTCTCAGCTGTCAGCCTTTCTCTTTCCAGCTGAAACTTCAATTGCTGCTCTCTTCTATCAGGTGTCGCTCCTATGCCTCTATTTTATCTTTCAACCTCTCAGCTACCAGCCTTTTTCTCTCCAGCTCCAACTTCAATTGCTGCTCTCTTTCTTCTTTCAACCTCTCGGCTGCCATCCCCTCTCTCTCCAACTCAGCTTCTTTTTCTTGCTTGGCCCTCTCTTTTTTTCCTTCTGGTTCACCCACTTCCATAGTTCGGCGCTAGAAAGACAAATCTTTTCCCCAAGAGCTACTAACTTCTCGAGATCCATGGTTCTCGCAAATAAAATATTGCCGCGTGTGCAAAATATCTGGCTAAAGCAGTCTCTCGAAACACTCTCTGCCCACTCGTTACCGATAACGCTGAACAACACACAAAAAACCGTGCCGATAGCACTACTGATGACTCGAGGCTTTTTCCCACTACTTTAGACCCACTGTGCACCACAAAGGTCCTGTCGCGGACGCCAGAATAATTGTCACACGTCTCGTTATTTAGAAAGGGGATCGCCAGGCTAATTTCAAGGGCCAAAGTATCGACCCCTTGAACAGCATCGAGAAATCGCGGACATTTTAGAAGTCCTATTTGGCGCACCAGCGGACGCCGGCTGTGGTCCACAGAACGCTTCAGAGCCGAGAGTATAAACAAAACAAATTGTATTCTCAGTATGGATGATCAAATCATGCACAAATACGCACACTCAGCAATCGCTCCGTACAATATTCCACTAATCGAACAATGTACTGCACAATACCATCAGCTACTCCCGAAAGCAGCGTAAACTAACAACAATACATGCTACAATGCAAAACACATGCATCAAACAACCAAGACCCTTGAAGACTGAAGAGTTTCACAAACTTAGTTAGTCCACAGTTTTTTTAGAACAATGTTTGAGTGACACTTTTCAGGAGTCACTCACTCAAAGTCCAGCAGCTGTTGTCGATCTCCTGCCCCTGAAGTTTCTCTTGCAGGAAACCTCACATCTTCAAGTGGCCGCACTCTAAGCGCCAAACCTCTTCGCCAGAAACACGTCGACTTCCCTACGCGCAGCTGCTGCAACGTGTCTTCGCTCACTAGCGGTAGACACAGTCTTCTGCTTGTAGCACAAGTCTTCACCCTTCAGGTGGGATCCCTCTTCATTACCTGCTTTGTGACTGGACGACCAAAGCCTTCGCTCACATGGCGGAACCACCCTACGCACACTTGTGCATAAGTTTCATCTCCTGCCTACGCGCACTGGCGTAAACTTACTTCTTCTCCTATCTACGCACACTGGCGCAAATTCTCTTCATCTCCTGATCTCTCTTCTCCGCTGCTCGCTTAAATGCCTTTCGCGCTGGATTCCAGAAAATTCTAATCGTTTTATCGGCGCGATTCACAGCCAAGATGGGGAAAAAGCGAGACGTTTCGAGTACCGTCCAGGACTGGTGATGTACCTCTACATCACCACGCTCCTTTCCTTCCAGATCTTTCAAGGGCTTGCCTCAGCGGCCGATGAGAGGAGGTTGGTCGGCGAAACTGCGCTTCCGAGGTGGAGAGACGGCGCGCCTCGGGAGTCTTTGAATGCTTCTTTTCTTTTTCAGCATTGACCTTGAGGTGTCTCTCTGGTGCTTGGTATCGTGACTGTCGCCAGAATTCGACGGCGCGCGCTTTTTCGGAGCGCTCGTTTGTTACACTCGTGTGGGCCGTTCAAAAACTAGCCTGTAATGTCATCGGATCAAAGTTTGTGGTCAAAACAAACCACTGTCCTTTAACCCGGTTATATACAATGTCGCCTAAATGTGCCCGGTTAGTGAGGCGCAGAATGATACTACAACAGCAAGACATAGAAGTTCGCTAAAATGAAGGAACGCTAAAGGTTATTGCGGACGCATTGAGCCGTGTGTTTTTGTTAGTACCTTCCCCTTCCGGTTTTTCGCTGGCGAGTCAGGGCAAAATATTGTCCTCACCGCAGCCTTAGCTGAGCGCTCCCGTCCAGAGTGATCTCAAGGGGCCAAGTTTATGTTGTATTCTACTTCATCGCGTTCTTGCACGTGTAACATTTTGAGGTCTCAATTTAGGAGTCTCATGTGCCACATGTGCCGCTTGATGTAGAGGGAACGAAATTCTGATAGAAACGTATCGAGGTATTAATTTCAATACATTGTGTCTGGTGTTCTGTCGAGTAACAGAAGGCACTTGCTTGGGTCGTCTGTTGTCTGTTTTGGTGCGATTGAAGCTATGAGTTCAAAACATAAGTACAATTTATTGCTCAAGTTGAGCAGCAGAATGTACCACGTTTACAACAGTTTTGACACGCTCGTTATGACAAGGATGACAAGCAAGCGTTACGATTCCCTGGTCATTGAGTTGCACGCAACGCCAAAAAACCACTTTATTTCTGAAAAAAAAAACACCAGGCCTGCGCGCAAGGCGCAGCACAGTGACAGCGAAAGCTAGAACAGCGGCCTTTCAGAGCCTTTTCAAAACACTTATTGGGTAACTACTACAAGGACACTTGCTTGATACCCACTAGGGCGTTAACATGAATTTTTTTGGTTTAGGCCAGCATTCGCTATACTACTTTTTGAGATTCATTTGAAGGCGTGGTAGCCTCTAAACACTTTCAAAGAATTTTGTGCCAATTGCTGAAGCAGCGGCTAACAACGGTGAGAATTTATGGCTGAAGTGCGTATGCGTCACAGTCATTACGGGAACAAGATTACGCTTTGTAATAGGTTGGAGCACTGGACGGTCCACCTGGTATGCTATTCGCATTGTGCGACGACTCGTTGCTCTTTCGCTAATTTAAAAATGCTTTTTAAGTCGTAATTTTGTGATTGCTTTCCCGACGTCAAGCCTGCCTAAGGCAAGTTTGCCAACAATTCACAAGCACCGGCGTAGCTCATTGGTAGAATACTGCGCTGGCACTTAGTGGACCCGGGTTTGAGCCCCACTCTGTCTTTGACGCTAGGTTTTTTTTTCAATTTTGTGCAACGTGGGTGTGGACACCGGTGGCGGTGGCGGTGGCGAACAACTGTACGCGACTTGAGTTGTCATCTCAGAACAGCTTTCGCTGTAAAAAAATCAATGTTGTCTAAGTAAAGGCCAGCAGACACATTTTCCAGTGGTGGGCAATCTCTTCCGACTTTGTTTACAACGTGGCAAGTAGCATCGCGGCGTTTTGCATTGTATAAGATGGCTGGACCGTGCGTGCACAATATTACGAAAAACGCTGGTGGTAATAGCTGTATTAACGCATGGATAAACAATGCTTGTTAATACCAGATGTGTTTTCATTTATGTAAAAGCCGAAAATGAATGATGCACTTTACGAAAGTGGCTGTTGGGTTACCCAAATGACATCAAGTTCCGTACATCCCGCCAATTACGCAGCATTCGGCATGCGAATGCGCACACAGCCCAAAGCACGTTGCATATTTGGTGGTAATGCTCCGAGACACGCAAATATTCTCCTCCTATTGTACGAACAGCACGAGAAGGAGAAACGCCGACATAAATGATCGGCCGTTGCTATATACTTAGGTACTAGCTGCAGAACTGGGCGGATGCATGCAGGTGAACGTAAAATATTTCCTGAATTCGGTATAATTTCACTAGTTTGGACGGATGCTGCTGTCAGAGTTCTCCATAGAATGGAAAGCGTTTTTTAGGCGAACAATGCATCATTCGATTATCTGTGTAGCACAAAAAAAGCTCACTGTACTGACTGTTGGAAACAAATCTTTGTTTTGTCATTATGTATGTACAAAATCGTTATTCGAAAAGTGAAGCAGAGCTTGCAGATCTTTTATTAAGCAGTAAACATTATTCCCCAATATTGTATACTGTCCGTGCTACGATATGTCCTACAGTTTACCAAATTGCTGTACCATGACATCTTTTTAGATACCGAAAGTCTTGCCAAGTGAATGTACGTAACTGTCTCAAGAGCATACTTTCATAAGAAAACGAAAATTTGGGTGAAGTTGAAGGCTCCAGCAACACGCTGTGCTGAAAGAATATGCAATTCTTATAAACAGTGCCACACCGATTCACGTCAGTGCTAAACTGATCTATCATTTTTGAGTGCCTTTATACTAGTTGCATTTTACAGAAAGCATATATGGTCATTGAGTTAGTAGATAAATATCGACAAAGAATATACTTCGTTTTTGTTTCTTAATAAAATTTTCAGCCTTTAGTTAAAGATTTGGAGCAGTAATTCAATATTACAGTTTAGCAGTACCTACGGCTCGTTGTTCATTTAATTGTCGGTAACTCTAATTAAATCAATCAAGGCTTCATGAAATTGTTGTACAGCTGGGTTCCCGTCTGTGTATAGCGCGCGCAAGTAGCCGAAATTGCTTGTGAGTGTTGCAGCACTTCTTTGAGGGGCTATGTAACTACTAAGCCACATACGTCGCCGGTTTCTCTCGTAAACACCACCGCATATCTTGCAGTAATATGACACAATTAGGAAAAATTCAGATCAATTTATCTGTCAATCAGTTTGGAATGAAATGTTCATGCTCTGTGATGACGCACATATATACAATATGATGATGTGTACAAAACGTCCATTGTTTTTCTAAATTTTGTGACTGCTAAGCAGTACACAGTGTGTTATTCTAAAGTCAGGGCATAAATAGCCTTGAAACGGCTGGTACAGTATAAGATACTGGCGAAGTCTTGCTATTCTATATACGCATTTCCGTGTATGTCCTCGTCTGTGACTCATTCATGCCTCCATGTATGTTCCTGCAATGCGTACTTGTCATGGTGATTACATTAGGTAATTAGTACTTTCCCATCAATATACATGAACAATTCACTCAGCTTAATATCCTACATGTATTTCTGTAAGTGAATCGTCTCGATATGGCAATGTGCATGCACATATGAACTCCCATTAACTAAAATTCAGCAATTTATTATTTATTTCAGTCAGAACTATCCACGAACTGCTTAGCGAAGTAGCGGGTTTCACTAATCAGCATTTATATCTTCACTTAATGTATGTTAGTTTTTTTGTGGCAAGTAAACGGTTAGTATTTAGTCAGTGAATAAGCAGGCCTTCTCCCCAAGAGTGCATGCTTAAGCTAATGTTCTTTCAATATTGTGGAGGCCCAAATGCATTTTTGCTAAAATGATGGCATGGCGAATCGTCACGTACCAACTCGGGGAGGCGCCGCCTTGGTTACGTAGTATTTTCTGTTTCGGCTGGCTACCTAAACCAATCCTTTCAAATGTTTATTCTATCTCCCTCTCTATGGTTAATTATGTACAACAGTTCCTCACACATGCAGTTCACACAGCACACAGTTGATCGTGTACGAATGTGTGCTGCGCTGAAATACAGAGGCCGCATTAACAAAACTCACAGACGATCCAATGTTCGCGCAAGAGAAGTTTTGTCAATTAAGTCGATTCAGGATGTGAAAAAAAAAGTCGTAAGAAGCCATCGTTGTCACATCGGCTGCTTCACTAAAGCACGCTGCTATTGCCCAGCAACAAGCCAGCGATAATGATGCAGTTGCTACATTTCCTTATGTAACCGAAGAGTGCTCCTCAGTGGATTCACGAAGCAAAATTTTTCGTAAAAAGAGCGTGGCTAGAAGAAAATTCTAAGCGTGGTCCGGGCCACTTTTACGAACATCGTGGCTACTTAGAACCTGCGTACGCGGCGGGATACCTGAGTGCTGTGGCTGATTTTGAGTTAATACACTGCTATGTTGGGCGGCCTGATGACTTCTGGTGCGTTTTTATTCATTTGTGTGCTTAGAGTCTCGTATGCTGTTTCCATTGTATTAAATGGACAGTATTGACAGCCACAATCGTCTAATAAGCTAGGAGTCGAAGTAATAAAGAATTCTATAGGGTATCATTAGTGTAAAACTATGCATGCAAAGACTTGTGGTCTGATTAAATTAAGATGCTATGTGAATGGTCGGTGAATTCGAACACGGAACGATATAATGTCAACCTTTATTTGTCATGTCGTTGTGTTGCGTCCCACATCATCAAATTAAAAATACAACTCATGATGCTTGTCACATTGGCGGAAACTATCAAGGCGAATAGGAGTACATTATCTGCGCTATTGCAAATAAAAAGGAACGGAACTTTTCACTTGGTCGTTCGTAAAGACTGTCCTGTGGTTGTACTTTCGTACACTTTAATTGGTTCTAACTGTATTGGGCACGATTTCTAAAGTACAGCTGCCGATTCACTTTGGGACGATCTGGAACGGGCACGTACTTTGCAAACCGAAGCGTATTAGGGTGTGCGTGATTACGCATAAAACAACAAACAAATCAAGCTTTTTCCACCCACAAATGTTTGGTAATCTATGCGAGACGTGTTAATAATGCAAGCGGTTAAGACGCAATGGCTCCAATAATTACGAATGACACCGGACATGTGCAAACCCTCATAATTCTCGAGCAAATCTTGGCTGAATTCATCCCTTCGACAATTACGAGCTGTTTAAAATGGCGCAAGAATATTATTCAAAGGTGAAGCCAGCCACTGATTTGTATTCTGCGCGAGGAAGCGACCACCTGAAATGGGAATGTTGTGTCGCGAAGGTGAAACCCCCACCACATGATCTTATCGAAGCAGACGACAAACGCGAGCAGACGATGGCTTGGCCCACAAGCGCAGCTTTTCATTTGTTGTGAAGCAGTTATTACTTGCTACGTAGTTGTTGAAAACATTATGGCGTCGTAAACAGCGTAGTAGTAAGTTCGAACTTTATAAAAAAAAAGCCTGTCGCTTGAGTTCTATCAGCGTTCGTCTGAATGTGTTGTGATTACCGCTGCTCTTTCGGTGCTATTAAGCGGTGTATTGGTGTACGGTGACGCGTAGCGAAGCCTCTACCTCGGTTTGTTTATCCAGCGGGATCAGAGCCTATGCATCAACGATATCTAGCACTCCAAAAGGCTGCAATGTGTGTGCGCTGGTAACTGCTCGCTCGCTTCGCTTTGTACTCTCTCAGTTGGCTGCTGCGTGACTTTTCTGATCGACAGCGCTTTGGCACGTTACATGAGAAACCCCCAGTTTGTACGGTAACGTATGAACCACGCACTGTGTTGGGTTTCTGCTTCGCCACTGATTAGCCCATGCGCTTCTATTGTGAGCAGTCCAATGTTAGTGATTGAAACGATGTTCGTTGTGAACAGTGGTGCTGTGTGGACGTTTACAAGACTTCTGAAGAGGCTGTGCTTGTGTGAGAGGAAATTTAAAGACAGCGTTGATGACTGTTTTGCCACGCGAAGTTGCGGTAGTGGAGCTTGGCATTTTTGCGTAATACCTGGTCACTTAGTTTTTTTTTGTGAGAACCATATTCCAAGCACCGTGATCTGTCGAGCCGAAATCGCAAGATGCTACATTTTCATGTAGATCATGTTCTTTGGCAGCGTGCCTAAACTGCTCTTCGGGGAACTCTTGAGTACCTGCCAGCGACAACCCGTGAACATTAAGCTTTCCTCCTGCCTTCAGAGAGAGCAAAATTTCACTGGTGCCTTGCTTTGAATGAAGTTGTAGACCAGTACCGGCTAACTACAGGCTGTCGAGTCCATCTGCCTGTCGTTTTGCGGGGCACTAGATCCTTGACAACAGCGACCTATGGCCAGTTATTTAACATTACCAGTAGACGAGCACGCCTGGCTTGCACTTCATTTCTACGTCATCGCCAGCTTCCAGCCTACGGACGTTCTTTGCCTGTTGGACACTCACCACACTTGATCCCCGATAACACTGACGGGTAATAAATGTTCTGCCACTGGTGAATAGAACTTGCGAAACTAAATTAGTTGCAAATCGCGTAGTGCTATAACATGTAAAAGTTTTTAAGCCCGGCAGATGTACTGTTTCCCCTTGTTAAGTTCAAGTATAAGAAATTTACTCCAACCGTTGTATACACACATCTATTATAGAGAGAGGGGGTAAATACACCAGAATTTTTTTGATTGGATATAAGCGAGCTCTTGTTGAATTAATATTACGAGCCTCTCCATTTACTACGTTTGATTATTGAAAATGTTAAAGTGAATTTATTTTCCAGGAGCAAGGTTGCACCTGAAGAATTCATGTTATTCTGAAAAAATTGTTTGATAGAGGATTGCCGCTGGGGCAGCACTATACTTCACTAGGTCATATATATTGCGGTATGTAAAGCCTACACGGGGCTTCAGTTTGTTTCAAAGTGAATATATCTGATTTTACTACATCGACGAAGTGATAGCTCTGTGTTGTAGTCATAGAAGTATTAGAACTGAGTGGTTTTAATGATGTTTTCCAAATATTAGGTCATTGCCTCATAATAGAAATTAGAGTTTGTTAAGGTCCTGAAATGCGTTGGTGGCACGCACTGTGACATCAAGCCTCCTCATCACTTCGAGCACCTCTATAGAAATAGGAATGACTCTTGCTCCCTGAATATGCAAGTCTCTATCACTTGTGGGACTGTTATGATCCAGCAGACGTGGACGTGGCCGGGAAGCATGCATGGCAGCATCATTTAGATGAACTGTGATTTGCCTGCGAGCTTCGCGAGTAAAAAGCTGCCTAATGGCAAGTTACTACTTTTTTAATGCATTCGCAAGTTCCGTGGACTGTCACGCCAACCCGCGGCCACCAGCGTAATTTTTAGAGAGTATCGGAGTAGCGGCGGTACAGCGGCACTCCAAGGGTGCGTTTGCTTTTTGCTTCCTCGAGTCTTTATTATCTCACCCCCTCCTAATTCCAGAAGTTGGCATGAATTGACTAAATTTAAAAGCTTCAAAAGCAATCGAACTTGCTGCGTGCCGCATTGTACAAACAGAGCGTCGACAAGAGTCAGCCTCCACGCCTTGCCAAGAGATGCAGCGAGGAAAAAAAGAATGGATTATGAAGTTGAGATTCGGCAAGATGCGCACGTGTGCAGCACGCGCTTTGTCAACACCAACTACTTCTGTAGCAAGAGTGCAGCGCGCACTTTGTCAACACCGACTACTTCTGTAGCAATAGGTAATAAAATGAGAATATCTGATTTGTGTGCAACCTTTCATTATTTTTATGAGGAAAATGAAGGCATTTATTAAAAAAATGAAGTAGAACTTACGACAGCGTGTTGAAGTAGCACTAACATTGCTGTGCATTTATGGTTTTGTTTGTGTCAAGCTCTAGTTTAAGGTCGCTTTTATGATCGGGTGGAGGGTCGTCAAAACCCTGCACCCGTATAACATCACTTGAATGAACTCCAGCTGCACAGTTGTGGTCAGCGTAGCGGGAACGAGCTGCTTAGGTTATTCTTTAGAAATACATAACAGTTTGTGAATGAAGCACTTGGCATGTTGTGTTGTAAAAAATACTTATACATTAAAGGTATTCCTGGAAGGAATATTCGTTAATGAAGTTACAATTCGTTTTTTTTTTCGATGCAGACCCGCAGATAAAGAATCCTGCAAGGAAGTTACTGAAATCATCAGCTGATACTTCTCAATATTTGCCTCAGTGGCCTTACTACAAGAACTTGTCACGAACGCAAACCGCAGCGGAACGTAGTGCTCCTGCATCTGTGAGGCATTCTCAAGGTTTGTATCACTTGAAAAACGTGTGCATATGATAGTGGCATTACTGTGTAATATTTAGTTCATCTGGTGGCTCATGCTCAATAAAGATTTTTTTTAGGGGCGAAGCTCCTTAAGACCTCACGATGTCCGCTGTCTCCCGTCTGTCCGTCACACCATGTAACCTTCAACTTTAAGCAACATAGGGCGTTGATGGTAACTGTTTTGCATGTAACCTTCAACTTGTGAGCAACAGAGGGCGCTGTGGTCAATTGTAGAGGTGATGGCGCTGCTGTCAACGTTATGTATATATATAACCACGTTCCATACCACACATTCTCTTCTCTCATATGGACGAAGACGAACGCAGAAAAGCGCAACGTGCTGAGCATCAGCGTCGCCGTCGATGGGAAGCTACCGCGGAGACAAAAAAGAAGGAAGCGGATGCAAAGCGGTGACGGCGGCAACAAAGCTCTACACCACAGACTAGGGCTAAGGAAGCAAAGACTAAGTGGGAAAAATGCCAAGCTGACACGCAGTTGAGACAACTTGAAGCGGATGTAAGGCGACAATACTGACAAAAAATTCTACACCAGAGACGATAGCTAATGAAGCTGTGATTATGAAGTCAGAACGTAACCCGGAACTCGGAACCTCATATCAGGTATAAAGAAGAATCACCGCTATATCACAATCAGTCTCAGCACTATCTCTTTGAATAAAAAATTATATAAGTATCACCAACACAATCAATCTCAGTACTATCTCAACTTAAATCACAATAATCACCTCCGAAGGCTTCGCCCCATAATTATCTTCAAGCAGCTTGAAACGCAGTGATTTTTTTGTAAATTCTGTGCTTTGATTATTGCATGAAATCTACAAAACAGCTATGAGCTTCACTTGTGAAATCACCATACATTCATGATGCGTGGTGTAGGGAAGCTCCATGTTTAGTATGCGAAAAAAAACGCAGCACCTTTCGCTTGGGCCTAAGCGAACTGATTTAGATTTCGCCTGGGCATGCATATAGGTCGTTTTACTGCTTGCAGCAATAAAAAAATAATATTTCAACAAAATAATATTATATTTAATAATGCAAAAGCCTTTGCGCTTGCCTGTGTAAGAGAAGCCGCTGCATGCACATCACTATGATGTACTTTAAGCGTCGTGAATTGCCTGCTATGCAGCTACAATGGCCCTGAAAACTAAAGTGCCACACCATAAAGCAGTAGTACTGAATTCATCTATGTACTTTCCCCATCCAACGACAAGCAGGTGCACTAGCGATTATAAATAAGTGCTATAGTATTGTGGCATATATTTTTAAGGTGTCAAAAATATCGGCACATCGAAAACTTAGTAAAATCACACATCGGTAAGTATTCGCTCAAAACAGAGGACGTGAAAGGAAATATAGAATGTTGTCACACTATTTGGGGTTTTTCTTGACAAACCACGTAAGGATTGTGAAGCACGCCTTTAGTAACGTGCACGGACAGCGTGCACGGACATCGCATGGTACCCGGTCTATAGAATCCCACCTACATCGCAAAGGAACCACCATGGCTGGGATCGAACACGGGACGCTCGGGTGAGAAAGAACATCGTAACCACCATGTTAACGTGGCACACACGTACGGAGCATTGAAGAACAGTCAGATTACTTGTGTCCCCGAATGTGAGTGCACGAAAGGCACGTCTTGCAGACCAGCACGATTAGCGCGAAGACGAAAAGTAATCTAACATTCCTATACAGAACCTTCTAAGTCATATGTGAATTCCACTTTGTGTGGCTTCTGGCGGACATGAGACGTGTGCACAACGACAGGTGCCTTGCAAAACGACAGATGGGCTACTGGCTTTCACGCCACAAGTGATGTGTTTGGCATTCAGGAGCTCTTAGCCTTCAGTCAGGCATAGTATCCGAGTTTGCAAAACATTTAGGTGGCGCATATTAGTCGACTGCTGAAAGGGATAGGGTCATCCCGAAGAAAAAAAAGCACTGCAGTGCAGGCCACACATGTGCTCAGCGACTCCCATACTCTTAGTGGGCGCCATATTGAACCACCCTATGAGCCCCCTATGGACGAGGAAACTTGCGAATAGCTATAGGTAACCACCAGCTTGTTGTTCACAGAATGAAAATCCAAACACGGTTGCTAGCAGTGGATGCTTGCATTATTCTCACACACAATTCAAGTCAAACATCATTAAAACTAAACTACAAGATAATTTAGAACGTTTTAAAGTGTAAAGCCTGCAGATTAGTATGAAAAGTCGATTCATGTGAGGCTGAAAAGCGCGTGCTTTGGACAAGCACAAATACTTCAATTCCTTATTTAACTCTCGAGCTTGTCACTTACTCGGTGGATTAACTGCTTTGGAATGAATCAGTAAGTGGGTGAAAATTGCCTAGCCGTTTACAACTTGCATGGAGGAAGACCTTTCGTACAACCCTCAGGCGACAAAGGGTCAGTAAATGCACCTTTTGCCTGAGGTAGCCTCTTCTCATTCAGTGCTGTGGAATGTTGATTTCAGCCAAAAATGTTCACAACCATTGCATAGTGATAAATATTTTCTGCAATTGTGCCTAACCTAAGTGTACATTTTTAAATTATAAGGGTCACTCTCGCTGTGCTTCAAAGTCATGACTCCTCATATCCCTGTCCGTGGCTAGCCCACTTGAGCAGCAGTGCGGTGCAGCCAGCACTCGTGCAAGCGAAGTCATGGAGCGCTGCCTTGGTGTCCTGGCAAGACGCAGCATATCCGTCTGGCATGACACGGCATCAATACTATTGGTGAGTGTTGGTGGTAGCTGTAGGAGCCTGTTGAAATGAATATGCAGATTGAAAGTGTGTTTGTTGCGTAGGAATATTTCCCACAGTTAAGTTGAAGTGCATTTATAAAGGTTTTTTTTTTCATCTGGGACTATAGACGTGAGCAACAAGCACTCCCATAATCCGCAAGTGCTTTGTGTCCACATGACTGCCCATGTGCTTCTGCACGCTGTAGGAAGGTGGCTAAGGTTAGATATCTTTAAAGTTGTGAACATTAGCTGTTCTCTAGTAACACACTTTAACTTGTGTGGCCTAGTGGATTCATATGTGATCGGCTTCTTGCATCTAGGGTATGGTCGAAGTAGAAGATAATTTATTGCTTATTATGCCTGGCAGAATTATCATGCTTTCAAAATTAACATCGTAGTTATGCACTTGTATCATAAAATATATTTCAGTATTCACTGTTTGTGTATCTGTTGACACTTCTTGTCGTTTGTATTGTTTCTTCATACTCGTCATCGGCTTCTGAAAATACGAACGCTGTATATATGAGCTCATACCTATCAACTGTACACTTTTGCATGTAGCATGGTTGTAACGATGATCTGTATTTTTCTAGATTCCAGCAGTAACAAGGAGTCAGGTACTCGACGGTCATGTACCGTGTTAACGAACAGAGCACAAAAGACCAACAAGTAGAAAGGGCCCGTCAGTGACTGTGTTCTTCTGCTCAAAGTGCACGTCAGCAGAAAGAGCACATTGTGATGGCTGGAGCAGTTTGAATTGTATAGTAACATTCTGTGCAGGTGCAGTTTACCTTCTTAGTAGTGCATCATTCAGCAGTTCCTTTGCACTTGAGCATTCTGCTATAAGTAAAATTTGCAAGGAAGATACCAAACCATGACACTAATTTAAAGCACGTTGTAGTATAGTGGGCCAATCAATTTGAGCTGCAGATTTTAACATGTGTGTTAATCAAAATGCCTGCGTCACCTATGCATTTCAAGTGCCATCCAAAACAGCATCCATGGTCGACAATGGTAACTGTGTTTGCATTCTTTGTAGTAAAAGAAGTAAATCCATTGATGCAGTAACTGTGTACTTAGCTGATATATTCATTTAGTATACAGGCATTTGTGTCGCACCAATCATTTCGTGTATGTATAGCTCTGGGAAGTGCTTCTCTGAGGACTTTTTTTCATTTGGGTAAAAGAAGATCATCCCTACTCCTAGAATATCACCCACTAGGTTTTAGTACTTGTGTAATGTTATCCCACTGTCTGTTCCTTCTTCAACAGTCTACTTCTCTATTTCTACTGTGTAACTTTAACTTTTAAAGTAGTGTTCGCTCGGGTAGGTTTCTTCATAATGCAATTGTGTATAATGCAAATGACGTATCATCTATGCAGCTTTCCTATAAAAATACCGAAAGTATTCATATCAGTTCATATGTAGCTATAGGATGCATTCACTTATCTTTTTTCAGGTGTTTTATCACTGTTTTACTATACAAGGGCTACTCGTATGCTCTAATAATGAAGCTGGCGACTTGAAACTAATTTGAAAATAGAAGTAACTGTGAGCTTATTACCGCTAGTACTATACTCAGAGAAGTGGTGAAAACTATGTTTATTAGCATTTTTAAAGTGTGTGAAGGTCAATGTTCTTATGGTCTTTCATTGTGGTCCTTGTTTCACGCACATGAAACATAATTACTTTGTAGTGGCATAGTATAAATTGTGAAATAACACATATGTGCGGACAAACATTGTGGTTGAGGCCAGCAGCAAGATATACATACAGAGCACTGGAGCAAGCTTCACATACTTAGTGTACAGCCTTTGCCCACCAGTGAACTAAATTTTTTTCAAGCAGACTAAAAGACTGCTGTACGGCAACTGTGCTGATCAGCAAACTTTGAAGGCTTTTTGAAGTTTGTTTTTGGGGTATAGAATTTGGTCTACAAGTGTCAATAGAAACATTGTTTGCACAAAGGAGCTTAGGCAGCGTAGAATTGCATCATTTATGTATTGTCTAGAATTTCGTTGCGCTGTGCCTATTTTCCAGCTTAGGTGCCCTAAGATGGCTTATTACTGTGGTGTGAATGAGCTGAGCTATGTAAATAAGCACTCTAGTGTTACTTTCACTAAAAGAATACTCTGTTTGTTTCTATTACCGTCACTTAAGAAAACTTTCGCTAATCAACTCACAACTCTCATAGTTAGCTTTAATTCTCATACATAAGAACAGTCCCACTTTATCTTGCTTTCTCTGTGGCTGGCGTTCTCATTGAAAACAAACCTAGCTTTTTTATGCTCTCCAAGCATTCGACAATGCT
Organism: Rhipicephalus microplus; assembly: GCF_013339725.1. NCBI lineage: Eukaryota > Metazoa > Arthropoda > Arachnida > Ixodida > Ixodidae > Rhipicephalus > Rhipicephalus microplus. The sequence goes on along the minus strand of NC_051166.1, from coordinate 118,720,555 downwards.
TTAGGGAAACTTTTCATGATGTCTGCTGGGCCAGAAAATTGTCTTTATTATCACGATCACTTAGATTTCAGGCTTTCGCGGACACAATATGAGAGTCGCGCTAAAGGCATCTCTTTCTCTCTCTCTCTTAATTTTGTTTTCATTCTATTAGAGCGTGTGGTAATGTATCTTGAGTCCACAACTCGTGAATGTTCCTTGCTTTGTTTACTCATGCAAACACCGTATGGCGAAATAACTGCCCCGTGTTTTCTGAAAAGCATTAGCACTGATACACCTCCCAAGGAGTCTCCCTCGTTTTACGTAGACACATATATCTAAGCGTAAGCGTATGCATGTTCTCGCATTCCGGCTTTATCAAAATGCTGCGCTGCATGGAACCTGCGAAATTGCGCTCATGATTTCATTTGATTTCTGCTGTTTTATATTTCCGCAGAATTCGTCCACGGGCACAAAAGATGCCCCTGCAGTGTGTTGTAATAAGCATATTGTAAAGAAGGCAACATTTACGTGTAGCTGCAAAACTCCCTTTTATTTACCCCTATACCATGCTCGATTATTCTGAATTAGTTGAGTAGCAGCGCAGCCTATTATAACTTAACTGGTCGTGTAAACAGGGGAAGACATTTGGAGCACATCCCAAACATTGATTGCATCAATATTTGCGCAGTTTTCATCGTGTGGTGTACCTGGAGTGTTGCTCACTTGTACTTGGCGAGAAATCACACGGAATATTGCTTAAAGCCACTGAACAAATATATTTTTGTTACGGGTATTGATGAAAGACAAACGCTTGGCTTAGCGCAGGACACCCAGACGTCTATTACAACGCGGCAGCGCGAAAGCACTGTTGAGACACTTGCGGAACTGGAAGCTGAGATGCAACAAATCATTATCGTATACTCTCGATGCTAGACGCTTTGCGTGCTACGTTGCTATCATCGGCAAACACTTTTTTTTCTTTTCTTTTTGTTTTGCCAGCTTTCGAGCGTCCTCCTCGCTCTCTTAAGTGTTGAATAAGTTAATTTCATTACACTGCTATTGTACTTCCTTGATAAAAAAGAAATCTTTGCCAAGAAAATGCGCAGCCAAGAGAAAGATTTGTGAATACGGCCCCAGATCTTTGAGATAGAATTTTCTGGCAAAGGCACCCATATGTGTAGACAAGGCAGACAATACTAAATAAAAAAAAGGAGGGGGGGAGGTAATACATGGCGAAACTGCGCGCAAGCTGGTACACGAAAGCTTGCAGTAAAAAGCATCGCACAAGCGTCAATGCGCATCACAACCTAGAAAAGCACGTCTTTGAATAGGTGTCCAAGTCACCAACGAGCGCAGAAGCAGAAGCCAAACTAAGTGAAGGATGGGGAGGCAGCAGACGACTGAGGCGCACGCTAGAGGAAAAAAACAATCACCAGGTGTAAGGGGAGTATGCCGCCATTGTATAGTTCCAGATGATGAATAGCGTGGCATAGAGCCATGGTTACGCGAAAAATAGACATAAACTTCGCAGCAACACAGTCCATAAGGACAGATGATAGTAGGTGCGTTGCTTATAAGTGTACAATGCTGTCAATCAGCCAAGCCTTTTTAATTCCCTTCTTTAACGTTAAACTCTATGGTGTGACTTGATATGTTTGAAGCCTGGAAAACAGCACGTCGACGAAAGTCTGCTCTACATTCAGAAAAGGATGTAATTCCATTCCCCTTTCATTCTGTGAAAAACGCACTTCATTCCATTCCCATTACCATTTCTCTAAGCTTTGTCACCATTCTATTCATATTCCGTTCCGGGGTAGAGTATATGTGGAATAATTCCGGATTCATTCCCATTCTGAAGTGACAACTCTGCAACACTGGGGCGAGCAAGCTTTGCTCAAAAATGTCCGATGGACAAACAGTTGCTAACGCTAGCTCAAAGTTTCCTAACCAGCTTACCATGACGCCGTCGATTTCGAAGGCGTCCGTTTAGGAATGTAGTCAGTGGTCAATTGGTAATTATTCACTACCTTTATACGCTAAGGAGGCAAAGTACTAAGCATATCGAACTTGAGGAAGGCGTATTGAACCCCAACGCAGCTGAAGCACAAAATAAGTAGCGGATTCTCACCTTTCCCGCCCTCTCGTCCCAATTTTCGTGACAGTCGTAGTAGGTGCCGTCGGCCCAGGTAAAAGGTGTGGCTCGGCCATGAACAAACTGGACGCTAGACAATAGTGCAGCCACCAGCCAAATGACCAAGATGATGTGGGGACCACGCTTGCGGGTCCATCGGAAGCTCAAAGGAGACATGATGGCGTAGTACCTGCGTTTTTAACGAGCACAAACACAGTGAGAAATACTAGCAAAGATGACAACGGTATGGGTTCTTGAAAAGGAACGTACGCAATGTGCACTATATATTCGCCAGCCAAATATAGTTTGTTGTGAAGACAGAAACGAGGACATTCGCTTAGCCATACCGAAGAAAGCTAGTACTGGTGCTTGTGTACTTGCCATCTTCTTCGTTATTTACTTTATTTATGTTATTTATTTGTTTATTTATTTATTTTTATTATCAATACGTTGCTCCTTAGAAAGAAGAGTGCTAAACTTCTATGCACGTGGCATAAATTTACAAGAAGTGGCCTCAATGGCTGACTTCAAGACGTGTGTTTGGGCAAGTTTGTTCATACTTGATCAGAAGCGAACGAGCGCTATGAAACGCGGGCATAGACTGCCTAGTGTGCTTGTTGTCTAGGTCCATGTCTTACGGCGCTCGTTTTTTTTTTCGCATTAAACTGACTTTAAGTTTGCTTGCTCTGTTACGATGAGAATGGTGTTGGAAAGTCGGTAACAGTCTTCACAAGAAAGGCCGTAATCTATGCCCAGCGACATTTTTGTTTTATGAAATTTAGATAGTAAATCTGCACACAAAAGCAAAACAAAAGCACTTTTGCTTTTGTTCATCCTTGTATGGTGTAAATACGCTCTCTGCAAAATTTTGACACTATTCTTGCTATGTTTATGGACAGTGTGTTTCACTAGGCGAGTAACATTAGGGAGCTGATAGGATTTATGTTCTTCAGTGGTTGCTCTGACGCAATGTTGTTTTGGAACCGCAAAAAATCTCCTAAACACAGACTAAGACATTTTTCTCGAGAAAAAAATATGCAAAATTTTTCTCAATTGTTGGGTTCTGTGCCTGGGACGCAACAAAAAAACATGTCTAGCTTTCTTATTTTTCATATTTTTATATAATTAAAATAGCGTTGGATATACTTATTGACATTTAGGCTCCCAAATCAGTTGCAAATTTATGCCATCCCTCAGCCCTACGCCGCTCTTTATATGGAATAAGTGACTTGTGCAAGCAATCGAGCTGTGCTAGCGCAACCCTGTCTTTACTTGCCTATGCAGCGTCCTAAGCCGCCCTCGATAAAATCCGAGACACTTGCGCTGCCTATAGTTCATGATAGCTATGTCACTCCGCCTCAAAAGGTGCGTTATCGCTGGGGGAGAGGTTTTCTTTTAATTTTTTTCCTGAGCTTCAACCCCGCTGAAAATTTGTGCCTTTGTGCAGCTACATGCTTAATAATGCAGTGAATGCACGCCGAGATTCTCATGCTGAGACAACAACCTGAAGCGGCTGGGCGAATCTCGGTGCCTAACAGGCGCTTAGTATCATGTGAACTGACGGTACGGGTGAAAAGCGAAGGCAGCCATAAAAACGCCTGCCTGTGTACGCAACGATCAATGGAGACCAGCGCGCCGGTTATAGAGTGAAAAGAAAAAGAGGCAAGCTTTGGCCTAGCGAGAAAAAAAAAATAAGCATTCAATACCAATAACAACATGAAAACAAGATTATTATTACTCAATGTACGCACCAATCAACAGGCAATCGTGAAAATTAGGATACAACTACAGTTGAAACTTGGTTTAGCAAAATCAGGTTTTACATATTTCCCCATCTAACGAAGAAATATATATATTGCCCATAAGGTTCTATATTGTCATAAACGGGAACAAGGAAAGCGTTCATGACACTAAACTCGAATTACTGAAGTTTTTCAGAAAACAATTGAGCAAGAATGCAGTGCACTTTGGTTTTTGAATTATTTACAAAGACGGCTTTACTTCGGACGTGTAATGCTCTCGCTAGAACACCTATCTACGCTAGTCAAGAGTACGGGGTTGTTTTTTTTTTTGTTCGAGGCTACACGTCGCCGTCGTAGCGCTTTAACGTATCAAATGGCGCTTGGTGGTAGTGGTTCGTTGTCCCTGCAAATACACCCACACGACACGCTGCATGATTGTTTTCGCTATTTAATTGTTTGTGCAGGTGGATGGCACTGCTTGCCGTCTAGGAACTTTCTCTCTCTGCCTGCTTGCACATTAACTGGATTTGTTTTCCATTTTTTTTTAGCTCTGTCAGCTTGAGTATCAGCAGGCGTGACCACCTACCTCGCCTGTAACATCTAAACGTGGAATCAATTATTGTTCGGCGTCAGGCACGTAGCCAGAAGTGTTTTACAGGGGGAGGGGACCATTTGAATTTCGGGAGAGCACCCCTTAAAATGGCCATTTTTCGCTCTATAAGCCATTCCCAAAAAGATTCGGGAAGGGGGAGGGCACGTGCCCGGTGTGCTACCTCCTGGATACGCTCCTACTCGGCGTGCCCTCGCAAACTGTCCCCATGTGCAGGCGTGTGTTATTACTGGCAAATAAAATGCTGTGGTAGCTTTCAGGTGACTCTACTTTACAATTTTATATTTCGAAAGCTCCAACTGTATATCGACAAAGAAAGCACGCACTGAAACCGCGCAATTAAATTTAGACTTGTAAGAACAGGTAAAAAATTATGAGACACAGGAAAGACTAAATAACCCAAAAAAGCATAACCAGTAGTGTAGCATCAAGCTGCTACTGAAAAAAAAAAATTGTGTAAAACACTTAGCACGTGGATACATGACGAGAATTTTCTCTTAGTTTTGACGGATCCAACCTTGTCACAGGAAAAATTCGCTTAGCACTTGTGAACAGCATTCTTTTTAGTAATGAGCCATTGATTACTTTGAGAGATATGCACTTTTGATGTAATGCGAGACTGACACGAGTGTGATACACGTAACTACAAGATAAAAACAACACAGCAGGTGACAAATCGCATATTAGCTTCCACAAAGCATGTGGGGTGTTGCCTTGTGATTTGTAGAGAGATAATTTTAGCGACCATCGTCCAAATAAAAAAAAAATTGGCGTATTCCACTCCTGCCAACGCTCCGAACGATCAAATGTTCGCCTCATCGACTAGCGCAATGTTATAATAGAGCGAACCAGGTCCCTATAATCCACAATTGAAAGCTATGGTGGGCAGTCCCATTTTCAAGTCTGAAGGAGAGCACAAAATGTGCACTGGCAAAGCAGGGTCGTCGGAAATTATACGAACCGTACTTTCGGGCACGTTGCCAAGGGCTCACCTATCTATTAACAGCCCCCCCCCCCCTAAGTACACTATGCACTCGTCAGGGCTGTAGCCGAACTTTTTTTAAGAGGTTGAGCCGAAACATGGCCTGTTTTAAAAAAAAACCTATTTTCATTATTTATTTTAGAGAAAACACACCCCTCCAGAGATATTGAGAGAAAATACGAGCCCCTAGCCCCCCCCCCCCCCCCCCGACAGCAGGCCTGGTCCTAGTACATACGGACAACAGTGTTTGCTGTCACTGTGCAGAGAAATCTTGGTGTTTGGCTGATGTCTGCAGCCAAGCGTCCGCGACGCTACAGTAGGCTGCAGTAGGCTACAGTGCTTCACGTAGTGTGGCGCCATCTCTCACAGAACGTGTCAATCCACGCTACGAAAGCGCTGCCTCCGGCATCGCGCCGGTATATGTAAACTGGTAGCGTATATAAAAAGTACATGTAAACTAGTAGCGTAACTTCCATGGAAGCCCATGTATCAAGTAGTTGACAGCACGTTGTCGCCTTCGTAATGTAAGCATCGACGGGAGAACTGATAGCAAGCAAAACATAAAAAAAATAAAATAAAACCTCACAACCGGATGCAGTAGTGACGTCTTGCATTTGACCTACATGGCGCGAAATAGATTTTTTTTTTCAATTGCTGACCTTTCGCATGCTTTTGATTACCCGATTTCATTGCGCCTTTACGGATCGATGGTTGAATTCACGAGAAAAGAAGGAAGTCCAACAAAAAAGATTGGGCAAGCATGCAAGATGGTTTATTAGCCGAATACTCTACTTTCAATACACACGAGATATTTTGCAGATGTAGAACTTGTGATACAACTGTTCACGAGCACAATAGCACAAAAGTTCAAATACTAACGTTAGTCAATCGAGAAAAACCAGTGCAGTGAGACAGCACCTCTGAAAATATCTCCTTGGCAACCTAAGAGTAGAGCGTTTCCTTGATAATATAGCACGCGGCATTCGCCGTGACCGTAATGCGAGGGCACGCCGGCCGTGTGCCAGCGAAAGCAATCAGCAATCAGAAGTGTGGCTATCTACACATTCTGCGCACTTGTTCAGTTCTGAAATGTCGCGCCAGTAAACAACACATAAGCCAGTAAATTAACTCCAGAAGTTACGCATGAAACCACCGCGCAAAAGTGAATTAACTGAGCTAAGAAGAAGCCCAGAAAGCATACGGCCACAATTAATTAGGTTCTACTAAAACATGAGGCCTTCAACCATTTAGCGAACTTCCAGATAAGCCGTACAGTCAATTTTTAAATTCGAATCATTTCTTAGTACCACCATGTCACGCGCCATGCGTCGGCGTAGTTTACACCCCGACTGCGCATGATCGCGCCTCACGTGTCGTGCGCATGCTTGCGTCTCGTGCCAACTGTTTGTTCCCTCCTCTCTCTCTCCTCGTGAAGGCGACGCAGGCTGCGTCTGCTAGTAAAAACCGACTGCTCGAGCTGCACAATGTTTGACTTACCTCCCCTTACATGTAGGCACTTGATAGCGCATGAGCGTTCCACCACTCGTTGAAAGGCGATGCTTCTACTTCATTCAATAAATAAAAATAATAAAGACGAAATCGCAATTAGGCATTCCAAAATCATGCCAAATTATGCAACAATCATGCGATACCCCCCCCCCCGATTCTGGGACGCATTTACTCGAGTTCGCCCTGTGGAAATATGTGGTCGGCATTCTTTACTTTTCTTTTTCGCATATAAAACTAAGAGCATTTGAAAAAAATTCTCTAGTTTTTCCGGTTTTCTTTATTTGTCCCTTTAACCTAGTCGCGCTTGAATTGCACGACTGGCGTCGATGTCAGTGGCAATAGGTTTTCAACCTTTTTTTGTTCCAGGTTTCGCGACCGATATGATGTGACCATGGGGGTCACTCCGACCCCGTTGGCGTTCAAAAGAGCACTGGTTCTTCGCTAGCGTTTAAAGGAGCAAGTGTATGACAGCCTACCTGCCTTTGGCACTTCGCTATAGTAAATGGTAATGAGACCTCAGTGCAGAAAAAGTTACAGCTTGAGTGAAAGTGTGAACAAACACTAAGATTTCTGTAGCAATATATAACTTGCAGAGTGTATAAACCACTGCCGGTGTGTGTATTGAGGTCCTGTAATAAGGGTGTACTTCTAAAAAGCACGATTGTGTCTTCAAATTTAGGTAGATTGCCCAGATGCCATGCTGTCTTCGTGCCCGTATGTTCTCGCTGAGAGCTGGGGTAAAGGCGCTAGTGTTTGGCTTAAGGTCTCTTGATGGCCGCTCCGAAAGGTAACTATAAAAATATGGTGTTCTCGGCCACGCATTGCACATGGCGCTGTTTGCGTTTTACATAAACGCTATGTGACTACGTATACAGACCAGAGGCCTTCGTTATGCCCAACCAACGCTTTCGATTTAATTTATACAATAATCAGACATTTTGTTTCTCCTACGCTCTCCGATGCAGTCAAAAACTCGCCATCCGCCATTAAGGCCAATTATCTGTTTCAATAGCTGAGCACTGCACAATACGGCATTTAAAAATTAGGTAACCCTAAAGTTTTCCCTTTTGAACTTGAGCGCAATAGCGACATTCTGTTCCTAGTGCGTCTTTCTTATTGTTCGTGTCACCTACAAGACCAACAAAAGGGATTGGTCACACTGTATCTTATAATGTATATTTTTATGCAATGCTTGCTAAAAGAGAGAAATCAGGTCAGAACAATATTAATGTTTCTTTAGAAAAAAAGGTGAAAAGGGCAAAGAGTTTGATAAACCTGAATATGTATAAAATTTGTGAAAAAAGAAGGGGGACGAAAAAAAGCAGCGTATCCTTCCGGTTGCCTAAATGAATTTCTATAGTGCTGACATAATAGCACTACGGCCCGCACCGAACTGACTAGCTCCAAACGATAAAAGGGTGGATGTATTACTGCCAACCCCAGCATACCAATTGGTCTCTCAAGAATTCTTTGGCGGAGTGAGGTGAAACAGCGGCATGTGAGAAAGAAGTGATCTATTTCATATTCATGGAAAAGAGCACATAAATTAGTTATTGAAATGCTGATTTGTGAAGATGATAATTTAACAACTCTACAATGAAACTTGTGAAGGTCACCTTACATTGACGGGAAAGACATTTTGCAGTGTTCCATGTGAATTTCACGTGTCGAAATTCATCAGATTGTAGGATTGATGTTTTGTTGTTTTTTAAGACTAACAGGTTTTAGAGTCGTTCGGCAATAATAAAAGAAAACTGTGGAGCTACCAGTACCACCGGTAAATCTAAATCGGCCGAAACGAGCGAGTCAGCAGTTTTATTTAGTGAAATTCCAGCATGCCCAGTGACCCAAAGAAACCGAACTTCTGATGGTCTACGCGGTATGAAAGACCAAATTATTTTGGGAAGAGTAGACTGCTTTTCGAACGTTAATTGGGTACAAACAGACAAGGCACCCTAAATAATAGTAGCTTTTTATTGCTGAGAACTTAGTTTTTGCAGAGCCAATTTCATTGCCAGGAATTCTGCGAGATAAATTGGCGTGAAGTGCAATGCACCTGCTGTACGCGGCCTTAATAGAATAGGTGCAGTAGCTTGTGTGTTTATTGTAGTGATTTGATTTATATATGAGGTTCAACGTTCCAAAACCACCATGTGATTATGAAAGATGCTGTAGTAGAGGGCTCCGGAAATTTCCACCACCGAGAGTTCCTTAACTTGCACCCAAATCTGGCCTTTTTGTAGTAGGGTGCCGGCTTTCAACCACGGAGTCATTATGATAATCAAATATTCTGACGCCCGTTCGCAATGGATGCTTGTACCACGCATTACTGCAGCATTATTTCATGTTGCACTGAGAAGCATGCACACAGAGCACGTGTGTTTGTGAAGCATGAAAGCTATTTTCATTGCATTTCCAAGCATAGGAAGTTCTTTCCCCTTCTTTAACCAGAAAAGGCGTGGCCTTGGGGTATAACATCCACTTTCCACGCCAAAGACCTGAGTTAGATCCCCACTCCGACCCAAACAACCCTGCTCCAGTCCCCACTCTGCTCCAGGGGTTTATCAATTGTTCATTTTATTTGCATCATTCTCAATTTTTCGGTCAGGCGTAAGATGATCATTTTTCGCTCACAGCCAACGACGCCGACGCGAACACCAGAATGTCTGCAAAACGAACTCTTTAGAGCTATCGCGTTGCTATAAGCTGTGGCCTGCCGCTCTTGCACTGATGCAATATTGCCACGTTCAACGGGGCTCAGTTTGAAATATTGTGAATGGGTGATTATTGCACGCATTATACTTGATTGTATACATTACGCAACTCCATTAACCTTTTGACATGCATGATGCAATCTGCAGATTGCAATTAAGTGCGATGCTCACACTTTCTACACAAAACCAAAGACAATCATTTCGTCTGGCAAATATACACCCCTCACCATTCGAGGTAGTACACCTGGTCATAAATGAAACTTGTGAAGGTCACCTTACATTGACGGGAAAGACATTTTGCAGTGTTCCATGTGAATTCACGTGTCGAAATTCATCAGATTGTAGGATTGATGTTTTGTTGTTTTTTAAGACTAACAGGTTTTAGAGTCGTTCGGCAATAATAAAAGAAAACTGTGGAGCTACCAGTACCACCGGTAAATCTAAATCGGCCGAAACGAGCGAGTCAGCAGTTTTATTTAGTGAAATTCCAGCATGCCCAGTGACCCAAAGAAACCGAACTTCTGATGGTCTACGCGGTATGAAAGACCAAATTATTTTGGGAAGAGTAGACTGCTTTTCGAACGTTAATTGGGTACAAACAGACAAGGCACCCTAAATAATAGTAGCTTTTTATTGCTGAGAACTTAGTTTTTGCAGAGCCAATTTCATTGCCAGGAATTCTGCGAGATAAATTGGCGTGAAGTGCAATGCACCCGCTGTACGCGGCCTTAATAGAATAGGTGCAGTAGCTTGTGTGTTTATTGTAGTGATTTGATTTATATATGAGGTTCAACGTTCCAAAACCACTATGTGATTATGAAAGATGCTGTAGTAGAGAGCTCCGGAAATTTCCACCACCGAGAGTTCCTTAACGTGCACCCTAATCAGGCCTTTTTGTAGTAGGGTGCCGGCTTTCAACCACGGAGTCATTATGATAATCACATATTCTGACGCCCATTGGCAATGGATGCTTGTACCACGCATTACTGCATCATTATTTCATGTTGCACTGGAAAGAATGCACACAGGACACGTGTGTTTGTGAAGCATGAAAGCTACTTTCACTGCATTTCCAAGCATAGGAAGTTCTTTTCACTTCTTTAACCAGAAAAGGCGTGGCCTTGGGGTAGAACATCCACTTGCCACGCCAACGACCCGAGTTAGATCCCCACTCCGACCCAAACAACCCTGCTCCAGTCCCCACTCTGCTCCAGGGTTTTTATCAATTGTTCATTTTATTTGCATCAATCTCAATTTTTCGGTCAGGCGCAAGATGATCATTTTTCGCTCACAGCCAACGATGCCGACGCGGACACCAGAATGTCTTCAAAACGAGCTCTTTAAAGCTATCGCGTTGCTATAAGCTGTGGCCTGCCGCTCTTGCACTTATGCAATATTGCCACGTTCAAAGGGGCTCAGTTTGAAATATTGTGATTGGGTGATTATTGCACGCATTATACCTGATTGTATACATTACGCAACTCCAATAATCTTTTGACATGCATGATGCAATCTGCAGATTGCAATTAAGTGCGATGCTCACATTTTCTACACAAAACCAGAGACAATCATTTCGTCTGGCAAATATACACCCCTCACCATTCGAGGTAGTACACCTGGTCATAAATTAAATTTGTTGGAATCTTCAAGGAAAGGCTTTAGCTGAAGTGAATCGGGAAAGGGAGGGTGGTGCACCCTAATTACGTGGGATTGTGAATATTGGATTTCCGAACCGTATGGAATGCGAATCGAATAGTGATGACAGTAGATCGAATACAAATACGATTAGAAAACTGTTTGAATAGTTTTCAAATAGTCTGGAACAGTGTTCTATGGAGATCTAGACTGGTAACAGGCCAATATTCAAAGCAGCCCGATACTGCCGGAATCTTTCACTTGCAACAACTTTAACAAAGGATCAATACGGTTACTTTCAACTGACAAAACATACTGTTGTACTTAAACGGACCATCAACTAGAGTATTCGATATATTTCTAACTGCAGGCTTAAATACAGCAGTGCCTACTTGGTCGACAGCTTTTAATTAAAACTCATACTTACACATTAGGCAATTTTCAATAGTTAACAATATCATGAATTCCATTGTCGACCTTGATAAATCAGTGGTTATAGGGTACTCGGCTGCTGAGTGAAAGGTTGCAGGTTCGATATCGGCCACTGAGGTCGCATCGAATTTTTAGGGAGGCAAAATGGTAGAGGCCCGTGTTCAGTGCCACGTCATTGCACGTTAATGAACACCAGGTGGTCGAACTTTCTGGAACCCTCCACTACGGTGTCCCTGCTAATCGTATTCTGGCTTTGGGACCCAAAACCTTGTATATAATATTATGAGTTTTATATAAAAGTATTAAATTGCTGACACTTCCCTATCGGAAAAATTGCCATGGTGGATACTGGAAAACATGGTGGGAGTAGTGGAAATAATAGTGGGCATGGTGGAAATAATAGTGGGCATGGTGGAAATTATGATGGCTATGGTGGGACGTAGTGGAAAATATGGTGGTTATGCTGGGACATACTGGGTGATATGGTGTACACATGATGGGTAAAGTGCAAATAATGGTGGAAAGCAGAGGCTAGATAGTGGGCAATAATGGGACACTCTGCCCACCATTGCGATAATGCTGGGAAGCCCTAAGTATATGGTGGGTGGTGCTTATTATGGTGGGTTACATGGTGTACCAAGTTGAGAAACTCTTCCCACCATTGCGATAATGCTGGGAAGCACTAAGCAGATGATGGGTGCTGCTTGTGATGGTGGGCCACATGGTGTACCAAGCTGAGAAGCTCTGCCCACCATCGTGATAATGCTGGGAAGCAGTAAGCAGATGATGGGTGGGCTTATAATGGCGTGCAATTTTATAGTGTACAAAGCTGGGATCTGTACACTACATGTTCTACCACCATGATTTCCACCAAAGGTTAGGCCTACTGACCGAGCCCGTACAATTGTGTTATCCGTGCTTCCGGGTTTCAGAATACATGATTACGACGATTAAGTATGACAATACAGCGCAGCCATATGGCATCAATTAACCTAAATGAAGCATTTTTCATTGTGTATGGTGTCCACTCAAGAAGCAACAAACATCGATACGATGCGATTAAAGCACTCCCAGAGAACGTAATTAAGTGTCTTCTCACCGACAGCCGCCAGTCACTATCGCCGGCACTTCTCTAGCTTTTGTACGAGAACTCAGACGTGCAATTCGTGTGCTTGGTGAACCAATATGATAGCGTAATGTTTCCGGCACACTGCATTCGTTTTGGCCAAGCCGTTATGTAGTTGTTGCTTTAGCGAAAGAGCTACAGCATTGCGCTGGCGCGACCGCCCTCTACATTGCGCGAAAAAGCATCCAAATACTCAATCAAATAAATTAGGCGGGCGTATCTATGGAATGAGCCTAGAAGCGTCATAAAGCGTGAGCAGATGTCGCCCTTTAGAACGAGCGCGAAACGGATATTAAACTTGGCAGACCCCGCCGGTAAACTGTTGCTGCTCCCCAGTCCACTTGGTTTTTTTTCTTGAAGTTGTGAATTGTAAAATAAAAAATAGCACTAGTGCCATTAACATAGTGGCGATCGTTACAGGCCGCAGTTGCTTGTGTTTAATAAATGTGCAATATTTAGTAGCAGGTGTAGATCTTGTCTATGTTGTGTACACGACAAACATAACCAAGTTGAACCTTAGGTTTGTATGGGAACTAAGTCTTTAACACGCAATCAACGTCATGTTGGTGTGGCACAGTTGTTAGCGTCTTCGAATGGAAATCCGCAGGTTGCAAGTTCGATCCTCCGTGGCGCCGTGTTTTTTTTTTACGGGACGGGTGTTTTTTATACCGTTTTTATAGAATTCTTTTTTATTTTTTCTGGCAGCTCGTCACGGTGATTCTGACGTCATTTCGCGCTCAAGTGTTGCCGGCACTGCAGCACCCACCATACCCACCATGCGCCATGGTGGGCGTTTCCCACCATTCACCCACTACATTAATCCACTATAATGGTGGGTGGTGGTTTCCACCATGCCCACCATTCGTTTTTTTTCAATAGGGTTGCCTTGGTGACACTTGAGTTTTGAGCAAGACGATTGATCATGTGACCAATATGGCGTCGTTCGGGCTGTTAAAACATGTGGTGGTTGCTTTTGGCTAATTCAATGATAAAAAGGAGAAATGTTACTCCTCACTCTTGCCACACTTTATTCCTTCGAGAATTTTTCATCAGTGATTATTCGAAAACTATTCAAAATATAGTAGGAATTTCGAAAATACTGAATCAAATAGAAAGCTTTTCGATTCATTATTAAAATTCACAAATATTCGCACAATCCAAAAATTAAGGTACTTCACTAGGATTAATTATAGACCAAGCAGCAAATAAAGTTCAGGGGACACCCAATATGTCGCGCGATGTACGCCACACTGCTCGAGATAGGTATATTGCTGAGCGATTTTTTGAGAGGGTCGGCATAAATTCCTTGAAGCGGTTTTTGTATGCAAGGCATTTCTTAGCGAACTTCGGTGACATTCAGCTTATCTATCTATCTATCTAGCCGCTTACGTTTGGGTGCTCTCGTGGTCACGCCCTTAACTTGAACCAAAATTAGCATGGGAGGGTAAGATGGTTTGACAATTATGGCGGGATGATCAAGACATGAATAATGTGACAATCCCGTCGCATAGATTGTCAAACACTTCCCGCCAGACAGTGGCACATGCACATGGGTGGTTATGTGCCACTGGTATGGGGTTATGTGCCACAGGTGATTGACACTTAGTACTACCGAGGAATGAGGAGAATACGAATGGGCAATATTAACGAGCGATCATTAAGAAATACCGACATCGGTAGCGCCGACCCAACGAATGCAAAGAATAAATGTCAACGAATGCAAAGAATAATTGTGAGGGCCCCAGCTGAAATCGAACCCAAAAATTCTGCGTGGCATTGAAGCATTGTACCACAGAGCTACACCAGGTCTCGGAACTGCTTTTCAAATAGACCCTAATGTTCACGAAACATCAATAGTGGTTGCAGTGCTGCCTATCCAATTTCATGAATATTACATAGGTACTCCGTTGATACAGCCGTCACGTCGGGTTAACGTCAATTGTGGTTAGTTGTCATGCGCTGAAGTTTATTTAAGTAGCAGTGTTCAGGGCCAGCATCTTCGTCAGCATCAGCGCTTTAAATCAGCTTCTGATTTTGCTAATACGCATGTTCCAACAGGCATCGCTGCGCAGGTGGAAACAACTGGTTATATTAACATGTGTAATTCTTCAACAATTGTCTGTGCGTGCAACATTTGTACATATATTTAGCGTCATTTCATGACGTTTCGCTCAATGAAAAAAAAAATTGCAACACGCTTACCTGCTGTTCGTATGCTTCTCATAACGTCAATTCACAGGTACGTAGGATCTGCGGAATTTTCTAGGTCAGTTTAGCGAATGATAAAATTCTGTAAATGTGCGCAAAACGTGAGCAACGGCAATGGCATGCCTGTAAAAGCCGAAAAAATATGACACACCAGCTTTTTTATTGCGATAGCAGTTATATGGACACTTTCAATAGGATTTTGCCGCTGGGTGGCGTGATCGGCGTCGTTCATCGTATACGCACACCACGTCTGTATATATATATATATATATATATATATATATATATATATATATATATATATTCCGCGCACGAAACAAAGAACGAAGACGATGTGCGCGCCAACAGTCTCGTGAAAAGGGGGACTGAAGAAGACGACGTGCTTTGTTTTTGCTCGCCTGCTCTTGGCTCCTGCATAAAAACACACGCCGTCGGTTCTCGGACTCAACGTCTCGGTGCACTGCTTACGTTGAACCGCGACACTGGTGGAGGCGCTGGGTTGCAAGCCTGCCGATGCTCAACACCCCATCTGGGAGCCGTTCATCAAGTCCCGACACGCAGCCATCTGTTACGACACCACTGCACCGCTTCAGTCGGCGGTTGCTAGGCCTATCTCCTGAGCTGACCTCCTTCGACGAACATTCTACCAGGCATTACGTACCTCCACCAATGGCCTCCGCTAGCCAGCCACAGTTGGTCCAAGGGATACAAGGCAGCCCCGTTTCCGATCCAACCCAGGTAACACTTCTTCAGCCACTTGTGCCTGATCGCTTCAGTCGTGCCCTACACGAAGATGTTGAAGATTGGCTTGAGCATTACGAACGCGTTGCCGACATCAACCAGTGGAATGCTCAACAGAAGCTCGCCCGCACGTATTTCACTCTCGATGACGGCGCTCACACGTGGCTTGAGAATCGAGAAGGCCGTATATCCACATGGGATGACTTTCGTCATCAGCTGATTGACACCTTTGCTAGCGTCGACCGTCGTGAGCGGGCTCAGCAGTTGCTCGAGTTAAGGCTTCAAAAACCTAACGAAACTGTGGCAATGTTTGCTGAAGACGTGACGCGCCTCTGTCGTGGGGCTGATCCCAACATGTCCGAGGAGAAGAAGTTGCGCTACCTTATGCGTGGCGTGAAAGAACAACTGTTCGCTGGACTTGTGCGCAATGCCCCAACTACCGTGGCCGATTTTATAAGAGAAGCCACTGCCATTGAGCGTGCTCTGCACCAAAGATTGAGGCATTATGATCGCTCGTCCACTACCACCCCAATCAACGCCGCTTCAGTGACTCTAGACAATCAGGGCTCCCTACGTGACCTTATCAGAGATATTGTCGGCGAAGAAATGCAGAAGCTTTGGAATCCTCCAGTGGATACACCAGTGACCGCCGTTGCCGCAGTCGTTCGTGACGAAATTAGGCACGCTTTTTCAGCAGCTGATCTCGATCGCGATCAGCGTCGACTGAGTTACGCCGACGGTGTCCGCCGACCACCACCCGTCCAGCCCATTACATCATACTACCAGCCACCTACAGCCGCACCTTCGTCGCAACCATTGCAGGAGGCTTTCAGACGTCAGCCCATGTCTCAGATGTCTCCATGCCACCAGCCACCACTTGCCGCGCCTTACTCACCACCACGAGAGGACATAAGACGCCCACAATTTCGCAGAACGGACGCTTGGCGCACCGTCGATCGGCGCCCTCTCTGCTTCAACTGTGGTGGTGCCGGCCATATAGCTCGCTATTGTTGGTACTGCGACACATCGCTTCGCCTGTCTCGGCCAGGATACGACGGTCGCCGTGCCAATGACGACTACATTGTTCGCCATGACGACCCTGCTTTTCGAGGACCTCCAACAACGTGGTCTCCCTATCACGAGTCGCCTCCTCATCGCCAGCCCAATTCCGCCCACAGGTCACGCTCTCCATCCCCTGCTCAGACATCATCACCGAATCGACGTACTTTTGCTGACCTTCGGGCAACAAGGTCGCCCAGCCCTTACCGGGGAAACTAAAGGCGGCGACCTCTCGGGGTAAGGTCGCAGCCCGACCACAAGACGATAAAAAGCCCCCAGTACTGCCGCGACAGAACGACTGGACGCCAACGAATATTAACAACGACGAAATGGTGAGCGCCGACCTCAATGTAATTATTGACGGAGAGCAAGTGACGGCATTAGTCGATACGGGTGCTGATTTTTCCATAATAAGTCGTAAGCTGGCTGATCATCTTAGAAAAGTAAGAACGCCATGGACAGGACCACATATAAGAACAGCGGGTGGTCAATTGCTGCTCCCCACAGAAAGATGCACAGCAAGAATCAGCATAGGAGATTCTTCTTTCGTCGCGACTTTCATTGTTCTCCCAGAGTGCTGCAAAGATTTAATTATAGGAATGGACTTTCTCAGGGAGCATGGCGCAATAATCAACATCCCGGACCGCGTGGTTTCATTTTACGAGAGTGCTCGTCTGACTGATCATACATCACCAGAGCACAAATCCTTTCGTCTCAAAGACCACAATATAGTCGTGCCACCTCGATCGTGTATCCTCGTTTCAGTAGCATGTGACGTACCGTTCGACGGTGAAGGAGTCGCCGACCAACTAACCTCGCTGCTTTTCACTCACGGGATTTCCGTAGCACGAGGAATAGTCAATGTCACCGACGGCCGAACGAACTTGCTGTTGACCAATTTCACCTCCGAGCGACGGCACCTTCCAAAAGGCACAACGTTGGCACATTTCGACGAGATCGCAGATGTTCATGACTGCTTTTCAGCACTCGAAGCAACACCTGCTCAAGACCCACGTGACCTAGCACCTAACCTTGACGTCAGCCCTACTTTAACTCAGCAACAGCGGGAACGCCTGCTTGTGTTGCTAGACGAGTTCCACGACTGTTTTGCGTGGACCTCGAAAGTTGGCCGGACGTCCTTGACCAAGCACCGAATCATCACAGAGGACACGGCTAGACCAATCCATCAAAATCCGTACCGTGTGGCTTCAAAAAAGCGAGAAGCGATAGAACAGCAGGTAACAAAAATGCTTGAAGACGACGTCATTCAACCGTCGAAAAGCCCCTGGGCATCACCTGTTGTTCTAGTGAAAAAGAAGGACGGCAGCCTGCGTTTCTGTGTGGACTATCGAAAGCTAAATCAGGTCACAAAAAAGGACGTGTACCCGCTTCCTCGCATAGATGATTCAATTGACAGGCTTCGAAACGCACGTTACTTCTCTTCCATGGACTTAAAGAGCGGATATTGGCAAATTGAAGTAGACCCCAGGGATCGGAAAAAAACCGCTTTCGTGACGCCAGACGGACTGTACGAATTTAAGGTTTTACCATTTGGCTTGTGCTCCGCTCCTGCTACATTCCAGCGTCTCATGGATACCGTTCTCTCTGGCCTTAAATGGAGAACCTGTCTAGTATACCTTGACGACGTCATTGTGTTTTCTACAACGTTTGACGAACACCTTGAACAATTGCAAATGGTCTTGCAGGCCATACGGGTCGCAGGCCTGACGCTCAAGCCGGAGAAATGTTACTTCTGCTTTGAGGAACTGCAGTTTCTTGGCCATGTCGTCAGTTACGCAGGAGTTCGTCCAGACCCCGAAAAAGTTGCCGCCGTAGCACAGTTTCCAACACCATCAGATAAAAAGGCAGTGAGGCGTTTTCTGGGTCTCTGTGCATATTATCGGCGATTTATTCCAGATTTTGCGCGCATTGCGTCACCTTTAACTCGTCTCACGAGGGATGACGTTGCATTTGTTTGGGGCGACGAACAGGAAGATGCTTTCAATGACTTGCGGCAACGTCGACAGACGACCCCCGTGCTTGCTCATTTTGATGACACAGCCCCTACAGTGCTCCATACTGACGCCAGCAATGTTGGCCTCGGAGCTGTGCTTGTACAGCGCCAGGATGACGAGGAAAGAGTGATAGCTTACGCAAGCAGAACTCTGTCACGCACAGAAGCAAATTACTCGACCACTGAAAAGGAATGCCTCGCCGTGGTGTGGGCAGTTATGAAATTTCGCCCATACCTGTACGGCCGCCCATTCAAGGTTATCAGTGACCACCATTCGTTGTGTTGGTTAACAAGTCTGAAAGACCCTTCCGGGCGATTGGCACGCTGGAGCCTTAGACTACAGGAGTTTGATATAACGGTGGTGTATAAGTCAGGAAAACGACACACGGACGCCGACTGCCTATCTCGATCACCAATAGAGTCAGCTGCTGCTTTTGATGAAGAGACAGCGTTCCTCGGAATCCTCGACACGTCAACCATCGCAGATCACCAGCATGACGATCCTGAGCTACTTGGCTTGATTAATTATTTAGAAGGACGAAGCCAGAATGCACCCAAAGCCTTTACAAGAGGACTATCGTCGTTCTGTCTGCGAAACAATGTCCTTTACAAAATGAACTTCTCGTCAGACGGGTCCACCTACCTGCTTGTCGTCCCTACCACTCTTCGTTCTGAGGTGTTGCAAGCGTGCCACAACGAGGTAACATCTGGACATTTAGGCTACACGCGCACACTGAGCAGAGTTCGAGGGAGATATTACTGGCCTAAACTCACCGCTACCGTAAAGCATCATGTTCGGACCTGCCTCGATTGCCAGCGGCGCAAGTCACCTCCAACAAAACGAGCCGGTTTGCTACACCCTGTCCAGATCCCGACAACGCCGTTTGACCAGATCGGAATGGACCTTTTGGGCCCACTTCCCACCTCTAGTGTTGGCAACCGTTGGGTTATAGTGGCGACCGACTACCTTACTCGCTACGCCGAGACAAAAGCCATCCAGAGTGGCACAGCAGAGGAGGTGGCCCGGTTCTTCATAGAGAACATTGTGCTGAGACACGGTGCGCCATCGATCGTTATAACAGATCGCGGAACCGCATTCACGGCCGCGCTTTTAGATCATGTGTTGGTGCTCAGTGGTACTATTCATCGCAAGTCGACAGCTTACCATCCACAAACCAACGGGTTGACCGAGCGACTTAACAAAACTCTGGAAGACATGCTTTCAATGTATGTGGACTTCGAACACAAAAACTGGGACGAGATTCTCCCTTACATAACGTTCGCATACAATACTGCGAAACAAGAAACCACACGGATGACCCCATTCAGCCTTGTTTACGGACGAGAAGTAAGAACGATGTTAGACGCGATGCTGCCACACGAATGCGATGACAACGAAACGAGTGCTGACGCGCTTACTCAACGCGCAGAGGAAGCCAGGCAGCTCGCTCGTCTGCGAATATACAAACAGCAAGAGTACGACGCAGGCCGCTATAACCAACGTCATACACCTGTAACGTACGAAACCGGGGACAGGGTATAGGTGTGGACGCCTGTACGAAGACGGGGAACTATCCGAAAAATTGCTCAGAAGGTACTTCGGACCTTATCGAGTGCTGCCACGACTAAGTGACGTTACCTATGAAGTCGTCGCGGATAGCCCAAACTGTTCAAGGCGTCGCCAGCACCGACCTGAGCTTGTGCACGTAGTGCGCATTAAGCCATACGTCAGCGAGTGACTCTGCGAGGCACCGTCGCTTCTACAAAGTGACTTCTTGCGCAAATTACTGTCTCAGCTATAGCATCGGGTCGATGCTCTTTTAAGGGGAGGCAAATGCCGCGCACGAAACAAGAACGAAGACGATGTGCGCGCCAACAGTCCTCGTGAAAAGGGGGACTGAAGAAGACGACGTGCTTTTGTTTTTGCTCGCCTTCTCTTGGCTCCTGCATAAAAACACACGCCGTCGGTTCTCGGACTCAACGTCTCGGTGCACTGCTTACGTTGAACCGCGACAATATATATATATACATATATATATATATATATATATGGGGTGAAGAAGTGCATACTTAGGGGCTCGTTTTTCGGTGTTTGGACAAACTAATAATGACATCTAACTGACAATATAGCCAAGGCAGTGTAGGGGAAGTTATTAGACCAAATCGTAATGTAAAGGTAAAGAAATAAAAGTTGGTGAAAAGATACCTTGCCGTGGGCAGGAACCGAACCTGTGACCTTACCATAACGCGTTCCATGCTCTACCGCTGAGCTACCATGGCGGCTATCCTCTTAGCCACTTTATTGGGTATGTATGCGAATTTAAACGTGGAAGTGTCAGCACCATCAGTAGCCGTGGCGGCGAGTGTGCCACACTTTTTAAGAGCCTGTGTGGCGTCACGTAGCAAGTGAACTTATTACGAGCTGGCATCTGACCAATAGTCCCTCGTATACAACCTAAGGTACCAAGTCTGCCAGTACGAGACCCTCGTTACTGAATAAAGGGGAGAAGTTTATACCTAAGGGCTCGTTTTTCCGTGTTTGGACACAAATAATGAGATATAACAGACAATAATGCCAACGTCGTATAGGGAAAGTAATTAGGCCGAATCGTAATGTAAATGTGAAGAAAGAAAAGTGGGTGAGTAGATAACTTGCCGTAGGAAGGAACCGAACCTGCGACCATCGAATATTGCGTTCGACGCTCTGCCACTGAGCTACCACGGCGGCTACCCTCCCAGCCACTTTATTAGGTATATATGCGAATTTAAACGTGGGAGTGTCAGACAGTGCCGTCAGTAGCCATGGCGGCGAGCATGGCACAATTTTTAAGAGCCTGTGGGGCGTCACGTAGCACATGAACTTATTGCGACCTGGCATCTGACCAATAGTCCCTCGTATACAACCTAAGGCACCAAGTCTGCCAGTACGAGACCCTCGTTATTGAATAAAGGGAAGAAGTGCATACCTAAGGGCTCGTTTTTCTGTGTTTGGACACATTAATATTGAGATCTTAATGCCAACGTAGTATAGGGAAAGTAATTAGGCCAAATTTTATTGTAAATGTGAAGAACGAAAAGTGGGTTAGTAGATAACTTGCCGTAGGAAGGAACCGAACCTGCGACCACCGAATATTGCGTTCCATGCTCTACCACTGAGCTACCACGTGGGCTACCCTCCCAGCCACTTTATTAGGGTATTTATGGGAACTTAAACGTGGGAGTGTCAGTCAGCGCCGTCGGTAGTTATGGCGGCGATTGTGGCACACTTTTTAAGAGCCTGTGTGGCGTCACGTAGCACGTGAACTTATTATGAGCTGGCATCTGACCAATAGTCCCTCGTATACAACCTAAGGCACCAAGTCTGCCAGTACGAGACCATCGTTATTGAATAAAGGGAAGAAGTGCATACCTAAGGGCTCGTTTTTCCGTGTTTGGACACATTACTAATGAGATATAACAGACCTAATGCCAACGTAGTATAGGGAAAGTAATTAGGCCGAATCGTAATGTAAATGTGAAGAAAGAAAAGTGGGTGAGTAGATAACTTGCCGTAGGCAGGAACCGAACGTGCGACCATCGAATAATGCGTTCGACGTTCTATACACTGAGCTACCACGGCGGCTACCCTCCCAGCCACTTTATTAGGTATATATGCGAATTTAAACGTGGGAGTGTCAGTTAGCGCCGTCAGTAGCCATGGCGGCAAGTTTGGCACACTTTTTAAGAGCCTGTATGGCGGTACGTAGCACGTTAACTTATTACGAGCTGGCAGCTGACCAATAGTCTCTCGTATACAACCTAAGGCACCAAGTCTTCCAGTACGAGACCCTCGTTATTGAATAAGGCAAGAAGTGTACAATTAAGGGCTCGTTTTCCGGGTTTGGACAGATTATTATTGAGATTTAACAGACAATAATGCAAAGGTAGTATAGGGGAAGTTATTAGACCGAATCATATAGTAAGTGTGAAGAAAGAAAAGTGGGTGAAAAGATAACTTGCCGTGGGCAGAAATTGAACGCGTTATTCGAAGGTTGAGGGTTCTGTTCCTTGCCATGGCGAGCTATCTCTTCACCCACTTTTCTTTCTTCAGATTTAGAATACAATGCGATGTAATAATATCCCCTATACTTTCCTTGGTATTATTGTCTCTTAGATTATATATATATATATATATATATATATATATATATATATATATATATATGTGAATATAATAAAGAAAAAGGCTCCGGCCAGTGGAATTGAACTTCCGAGTTTTGTTTGTGAGTGCGTGGCGTTAGCCAATGAGCCATGAAGGAACACACCTCCTTTAACGTTAAAATGGCAAGCTATATAGACGGTTTGAAGATAGCAAGCGTTGTACCCAAGAAAACTTCCGGTCATTTCATCTACCAGCTCCTAACCTTGAAACTAAAAGCACGTTCTCAAGTTTTTTTCAGGGGTAAGCAAAGACTCTCTTTAGTTTTTTCAGATAAAACGAACAGGCGTAAAGTCCAAAGGAACCTCTTATCACTTTTATGTAGCTCAAAGATGCATTCCGGTTCACGTCACGGTTCCGTTCAAGTTGCTGGCGCGGGTCAGGCTCCGGCTCCCACTCTGGTTCCTGGCCTCACGCCGATTCCAGGCCTCACCCCAGTCTCACCGGGGTCTCGCGCCAACGATCGCCGAGCCCATCGGCACCACCATCGCCAGGCAACGCCAACAAGAATAAGCGGGGAACTCTCAATTGGGCGGGCGCCGTCCGGGGAAAAGGAAACACTACATCACAGGTATGGTCGGGTTCACTCCCAGAGCATGATACACACACCACATCTGAGATAGCGATCTTAAAGCACGAAAATGTGATGATGAAAGAAACAATACGCAAACTCATTGTCGCAATTGCCGAACTGAAAACTGACAGACACGCACGCGCTGCTACGCCCACAACCGACAAGGACGACAATGCAGTCACCCCGTTGCAGCCGCAACCCGTAGGCGCCGGTAACGACGACGGCGAGAGCGCACCCAAGAAACGAGTGGTCGCCCACGACCAGCCAGCTTTAAAGGCATAGTTAGACGACATTAAAAGCACGCTATCGGCGATTAAGGAAAGCCTTCGCTTTTTTGGCGAAAGCATGGCTCTCGTGCAGTCTACCCTCGTGGCACACGGTAATCGGATGAGCCGAGTGGAGAAATATCTCGATCATGTCGTCGTCTCTGCCGTTGCCGCGGGTAAACCGTTGTCGCAACGTACAGCCGTGCCCAGTCCACCACTTCACGCGGCCCTTATGCACCTGCCGGGTGCTCAGGCCGACTCTTACATGCTTCAAGATGGCCAGGCCAATTGACGAGTTGCAAATCCAGCAATGGAACTGCAGGAGCTTCGCCAACAAGAATACCTTCCTGCAGCAATACCTCCTTAGCCATGAAACCAAACCTCACATCATGCTATTACAAGAGACTGTAGTACCAACCGCCACGTTTTCCGGATACCAGTGGTTGCCCGGCCCCTCGGCAGGACGTGGTTCCGCCACCCTGGTCGCTAACAAGCTTACCTGCACAGCGCACAGTCTCAATGTGCCCAATTGAACATGTTATGGTCGAAATTCTCCCTGGCAACTTATCACAACAAAGCGTGTACATGCTCATTGTATACAGTAGTCCCAGCCACCATAGACAAAGATTCACACGCTTGTTCCAGAAAGCTGTCCGTGTCACGGGGCCTGACCCGCTAGTGATTGCGGGCGATTTTAACGCCGTGCATAGCGCCTGGGGCTACATGTACGACACACCCAAAGGTAACGAGCTTTGGAAAAATGCGAATGACATGGGTATTATTCTCATTACGGACAAGGCCTTCGCCACTCGCACCGGTACATCCACGCAAAAGACACTACACCGAATCTCTGCTTCGTCAAGAATATCACCGATGCCCGCTGGTCCTACCTCGCGGTAGATCTCGGTAGCGACAACTTCATATTGGCCGTACACCTCCCCACAGTAAGCAGGAAGACCAAGTCGTACACGTGGGTCGACTGGGACCTCCTTCGTAAGACCCGCGCAGAACGACCTCCTCTCGATGCCCCACCGAGCCTCGAGACGTGGACGGCCCAGCTCAAAGCTGATGTAAACAAGGCAAGCAAAACTATCAGTACAGACCTTCCAACCGAAAATATGGACAGTCGTCTCGCCCACCTACTTGAGGCCAAACAATCTCTATTGGCCCGGTGGAGGGCCAGCGCCTTAATCGGAGGTTACGCAAACGCATATCACAGCTGAAGCAAGACCACGATGGGTCACTGCCAGCACCCTTTCAAGACAGCAGTGGGACGAAATTTGTAACTCGATTCATGGTTAGGTTCGTAATGGCAAAACGTGGAACTTACTCAAACACCTACTCAATGAAACCAACACCCTCACAAATTAGCGTCATTCGATCGTGAAGATACTTCATCAAGCTAAACAGGACAGTTTCAGCGGAAGATGTTGTCAAGAACCTCGTGGAACAATATCTCCCACTTTCCACGGGCCCTGTGACCCCTCACCCTGATTACTCTGGCAGCGACAACACCAACTTAGACGCCGACTTTTCTATTGAAGATGCATGCGCCGAGCTCTCCATGAGCTCAACGGCCGCTCAGCCCCTGGACCCGCCGGCATCACCAACAAGCTCCTACGCAACCTGGACGATCCCTCCGTCACCTACTTCACCAACACTACCAACGAAATATGCAAAAAGGGTGAGATACCCGATGCTTGGAAACTAGCTCACACGATTCTCATACCCAAACCGGAAAATGCGCCGATTCTAGATAACCTACGCCCCATATCTCTCACGTCGTGTGGTGGCAAAGTCGCTGAGCACGTCGTCCTCAACAGGGTTGGTCGATACCTCGAAGATAACGACTTCATCCCGCACCACATGATTGGCTTCCGACCAGAGTTATTCACTCAAGACGCCATGTTACTCTTAAAGCATCAAACTCTAGATGGCGGAGAAACACTCGGGATACTCGTGAAATACTCGGTCTCAATTTAGAAAAGGCCTTCGATAAAACAACGCACTCGTCAATTTTGAAAGTGATCACAGCCCTCGGCCTAGGTCATCAATTTTACTACTTTATCCGCTCTTTTCTAACTTGACGCAGAACCGTCCTCCGCGTAGGAGACCTAGTGTCGGAAGAAGTGGAGCTCGGACAGCGAGGCACCCCTCAGAGATCCGTCCTCTCACCCACACTCTTCAACTTTGTGGTTATCGGGCTTTCCGAACGACTTTCGAAAATCGACGGGCTAAATCACACTATCTACGCGGATCATGTAACCATATAGTGCACCACAGGGTCAGATGTCTTCATTGAGTCCGCCCTGCAAGAGGCTATCGACACCGCCGAGTCCTACCTCGACCACACCGGTCTCAGGTGCTCACGCGCGAAGCCGGAGCTGTTGATATAATTGCCCAAACGCTGGGGTGTCAAGCCCAAAGGCTGGAAACCTCCAGCGGAACGCAATATCACCCTCCACACCAGAGATGGTCGTACTGTACCCAGGGTAGACACGATCAAGGTCCTCGGCATAATGATCGAGTCCCACGCGACCAACACCCAAACAGTACACAAGCTAAGGACTAAGACAGAATGCCATACGACTAGTACGTAGAGTAGCCAACAGGCACCATGGCCTCAAAGAAGACAACCTGCTGCGTCTCGTACACGCGTTTGTTTTGTGCCATTTTACCTCTGTTGCCGCTATACACAAATGGCTACGTGCTGAGCGCGATCAACTCAATGCGCTTATTTGCAAGTTGGTCAAACGAGCCCTTGGCCTCCCTATCACCACTCCAACGTACAAACGTCTCGAGCTTGGCGTACATAACACGCTAGAAAAGATCGCCGAAGCTCAAGAACGCGTGCAATTGACCCGACTCACCACCACCAAGGCGGGCCGCCATATTCTGCGCGAGCTCGGCTTCTTCTCCTCGAGGGCCAAGGATCCCCCAGAGTTGACCCTAATTCTCCGTGAAATCCGCGACCTCATCAAGATCACTCCCATTCCCCGAAATGTACATCCCGAATACAACAGAGGCAGGCGCCTTGCGCGGGCGACCGCCATTCTCAAGCGCATACACATGGAAGCGGACAACGTCACGTTCGTGGACGCCGCTGCCTGTCACAACAATGAGCCTTCGCCGCGGTCGCGGTATCATCCACGCAGCAGACTCTTAACTCTGCCACAATCCTTACCCGAAACCCTGAAGTAGCGGAGTAAATAGCTATAGCTATAGCTATGCTCGACAGGAAACGGGAATTCATCTACAGCGACTCCAGGCCGGCCATCAAAGCCTTCGAACGCAGAGTCATCTCCGATCAGGCGCTACGTATCCTGCACAAAGCAGACCCGAGTGCCCTGAAGCACCATACTGTCATCTGGTTCTCCGCCCATCTCGCCCCAGGTGCCGGGTGCCCTATCCAACCTCAACGAGATCGCCCATGATGCAGCGCGCGCACTTACCGACCGCACTACCACAGGGCAACCCCGTCTTGCTGGGTGAGATACCAATCGGGATGCACCAATTATGTACAATGAAATAACAAAGCACTTTTACCTGCAACGCCGCATTTTTCCACCCCCACATCCAAAGCTTAACCGACTGCAGGCATTAACCCTATAGCCTATTACAGACACACACGTACCCAAACCTTGCCACGCTTCACGTTTATTATTCTCATGCATACCCCTGCGACACATGCACATCATGTGAACACACAGCGACACTCGTACAGATGCTCTGGGAGTGTAGAACAACTCCTCTCGACTCTACCTCAAGCAAGTGGGAGAGGTCCCTCAGGAGCTCACTTCTCGCCGACCAGCCATGGGCCGTCCAGCAGGCCCACGAAGCGGCCGCCAGGTACTCCATGTCGGTCCCTACGTGGGAGACGCCCGCTACGCGCTAAGCGCGTCCTACAGGACTGAAACAAAGTTTTTTCATTCTATTTCATTGATTATATTTTGCCAACTATGGGAAGGAATGTGTAGAAAATGAGTGGGCTATTTTCTAAAGCACTTCTTGCCTATCGATACTATTGAGGCACAAACCGGATGTCATCAAGGATCTGTGTTTGTAAACAGTGAACGGGTCTATAAATATACCACTGACTGCTTTCGATGGAGATCTCGGGG
Organism: Rhipicephalus microplus; assembly: GCF_013339725.1. Lineage (NCBI taxonomy): Eukaryota > Metazoa > Arthropoda > Arachnida > Ixodida > Ixodidae > Rhipicephalus > Rhipicephalus microplus. Next base: position 118,692,514 of record NC_051166.1, on the reverse strand, counting down.
GAACTATCGTGTTTTCAGCATTACCAGTGAGATTACGCATTGAGTGCGCGTCACCAGGCCGTCATGAAGCGGACGACTTGCGCTGGTGCGTTCATATGCCACACGTACTTTGCCCCGAGAAGAAGGAGGGGGGGGGGGTGCTCACGCGTGCGCGTGCTCATCTGACGTTGGGTAGAATCGTATGCTTTGGGCTTTCACCTGAACGATTCTATTGTAGTTACCGGGCGCAGAAAGGTAACTGCCCTCGCTGCACAGTCTACACTTGCGAAAAAGGCCCGCTTTTCAGGCGCAGTGCAGTAACGACTCATACTTAATCACGTTGATCTGTACCTGAGAGTAGGTCTCATGCGTCATTTGTGCGTGAGCAATGCGGGGCAGGTTTCGATCTGCTTGTAATTTTTTCCAGTGACATTCCAATTTGTTGCTGTCGCGTTCATTGCTTCGCCTTTGCGGTAACAAAGCGGTGACATTTTTTATAAATAGTTTCGAGAGTGAAGCTCTTCAAGCTCGAGTTAAGAAGCTGTTTAACCACAAGAAAACCTCCGTGCCGTTGCTCATCCGCTACGCACATTCATGAGACGTTCCGTTCAGGTTCGGCACTGAGTTTTGTGGCGTGGCGCGAGCCGACAACGAGCGACAAATAGACCGGGTTGCCACCGCCAGCTTTGCACATTAGTTCTGGCGCTGAAATATGAGCACTCTTGAATGATTTATCATAAGGTGCGGTTCGACTCTCCTTTGTTAACGCCAAGTAAAGGCCTAGCATCAGCCAAGAAGACAGCATTAAGCCCCCAAGAATAAACAGCTTCGCTGTTCTTTAAGCATTACATAGCCAGTGTGAACTTTTCCCGCCGCCTTTTATTTTTCTTAAACACCGAATCAGTGGTCCTGATAGTGGTCCCCAGCTCGTAACCAGTTGCTTAAGTGTTTTTTCTAGCTTTTTATAGGGCATTTATATTCATCTTGCTCCGTTTTAAAGATAAAATAGCAGGAATATAAATGCTAAATCTTGTCCTTCAATTATACAACGTCTGGACACCCATAACATTGCCCGAATATACCGACAATATGATAGACTTTACTGACTAATATGTACCCGTCAGTCTATATTTTTCAAGAAACTCGTGTTCAGCTAATTGAGTGTGCAACTTCGCCCTGCGCTGCCAACACCATGAACACATAATGTGTTAAAGTTACGTTTGAAGCCACCTTTTGAAATATGAGCGAATGCGACATCAATACTTTGTGATACGTTTTTGGTAATCTTCCTCGAAAAGGGTCCCTGCCTAATATTTATTTCGCATTGCATACGAATTGTTACGATTCAAAATCAAAATTGTTTACTTCACGTCAAATAAAGGAACAAGTGCATATTAAGAATATACAAAAGGATGTCACGTAGTTACAAACTGGTGTGGGTAAGGTGACACGGTTACAGTTAAAAATTTTAAAGACGATAGTCTTTCTTGGGGACCTTCGACGCAAAAATTTTGATCTGTCTGTCTGTCTGTCTGTCTGTCTGTCTGTCTGTCTGTACTGTCGGTCCAATTGTCTGTTCGTCCACTCTCACCGGCATCGGGTACTAGAAACGGCCGACCCCATCCGCAGCAACCACCAATAGGCTCAAGGTTAAGGGTTCATGCTTGTGCGATTGTCAATTAAAAAGCAATTATTGAGCATGTCTGGGGCACCATAACAACACGCATATATTCTGCATATGCATCTCTTACTAATAAACGCATACATAAGTAATTTTCAGGACCGTAGCGCTTAGCACGCTGCGCTTACCATGCAACGCTTGCATGAAACGGGAAGTGTTTCAAACGCTTTGCTAAGACGAGATGGTGGTGGCACCTACCCGTCGCCTCGCGTTCTACACCTTATCACTTCGGAGACGGGCGCGCACGGCCACGCGCTTTGTTTTCCAAAAGAAACTGCCAAATGGCACTCACGTCTCACGTGTGACGTGACTTGTTGCGCTAGTTCGCCTCCGCTGCACGCTCGGGGCACTCTAACGCAGCGCCTCCGGAATACCATGCACCAATTTTCTTCCGCAGAACATCAAATAAATGTTTTGTTCACTCTCTCCACACGCAAGATTACGTCTTTCGACGACATTTGCAGACTACATGCGGATATGGGGCCAATTTTTTTATATCAGTCCGGCTACATCTCTTTCATACGTCTTGTTTAAATGTACTATATATATTTCTTGTTCTTAGCTTTTTTTATTCGCTTAGTCCTAATTTAGGTTTTGATTCTAGCTTTAAATTGGTCGTCATGAATCATCTACAGAAAAGTCCCTGCATAGTCTCCTCACTTTGAGACCCTCTTCCGGCTATATTATTTATATATTCTTGCTCTTCAAGGTTGAAGTTGCACTGAAGGGAAAAAAGATTTTCCGCTTATTAGTAAAGTAAAGTTTCACAATCCCGAGAACGTCACTTTTACTGCGACACGGCGCTTGATAAGCGAGAAATCGCGCGAAAAGAAAATAAGAGTGGGGAATCCACCCTGAGATCCTGCACCATACACCGTGACGTGATAGGGTCTCCAAGCCTTTACTGGGCCCTACATAGTTTATAGATGATGAAAATGATGAACATTGTGATCTGTGGGTACCATAAACCTAACATATGATGCATCAAAGTCAATGGCGCGAAATCACGAATCCCTCTGTCTCAGGATTGGTATAACACGAAAGTGAAACGTGTCTTCACAAAGGCAGCTGACCATTTATTCTGCAGCAAAGGCGAAAGACTGAATCCTACAACAATATATTCTAATGACACGGGAAGAACGGCAAGAAAGTATACACTTGCAGCACACACCTCAGGCAAACAACACTTACGACAGAAGCATGATTGATAGATATGTGGGGTTTAACGTCCCAAAACCACCTTATGATTATGAGAGACGCCGTAGTAGAGGGCTCCGGAAATTTCGTCCCCCTGGGGTTCTTTAACGTACACCCAAATCTGAGCACACGGGCCTACAACATTTCCGCTTCCATCGGAAATTAAGCCGCCGCAACCGGGATTCGATCCCGCGACCTGCGGGTCAGCACCCGAGTGCCTTAGCTACTAGACCACAGCGGCGGGGCACGATAGAAGCATACGCACGACGAGTGCGGAATAAGAAAAGTCACAGGTCAACACTTAAAACACGCTGCTCAAACCCAATGAAAGACTATTGAAAGAACTCTCAACAATACACATGACGAGCGTGAACAAATGCCACAATTCCTACCTCTTCGCGTGTGAGCAGTTCACTCCTTTCGAAAAAGCGGCCACGCCAGAAAGTTAAGTGACATTCGGGCAGTTTTTAAATCCTGTAACTTCAATTGAAACTCGCGGTACAAGCACAAGAGATACAAAGATAAGCCCAAACCGCAAGATAAGCGTACGCTCACGAGCGACCAAGCTCCTTGAAGGCGCGCATGCACTGCAAAGCGCTGTGCGAGGACTTATAGAGTGCGCCTAATGCGCGCCTTCGCCCTTTCTCGCTTCTGATGACGTAAACGCGCTGCAACTTTGGAGCTATGTGAACCGCCAACGGTGTACGGTGTACATAAATGGCTAACCATTAGCAAGCTAGACAAAACATGCGCGCTGTGGCGAGGTGGTTTCGTGCTGTGCAGCGAGGTCGTAGGTAGCAGAAGCTTTTCTTTACAATCGAACCCCTCGACATCACCTAGCCTCTCTACCAGTGGTCCGACCATGCACATCTTACTGCAAAACAGTGACCGCACATGGTGAGTCGATCCCAACTTCGTTCTCTCCTGCCGCTAGACCTGTGACTCCGCCATGGTGCCTCGCTCAACCAATAATTAATATTAACATACCTGGCGTCGAGAAAAAGGCCAATTTGTCGTCACCGGCTCTTAAACAGCTCACACTACTTCTCTTGTATGAGAAATATCAAGACTCCACACATATCTACACTGACGGATCGGTTCAGCCGGACAGCTCTACAGGAGCAGTAGTGATACCAAGGTTGGCCACGACAATTAAATTCAAGACATCTCACGCAACAACATCAACGGCAGCAGAATTGGCAGCACTTCGTGCCGCGTTGCAATTTGTAGTTGATCAGCCTACGCGCAAGTGGACTATTTTCTGCTACTCGAAGGCGGCACTGCAGTCTCTACTATCAGCCTTACGCCGTGGACCACACGAGCAGCTGGTACTAGAGATAGCAGAGATTATACACCACCTGACTGAGAAAGGGCACCAAATTACATTTCAGTGGTTGCCCAGTCACTGCGGAATCATCGGCAATGAACGGGCCGATCAAGCTGCCCGCTCAGCCCACACAGAAAATCATAAACTGCGACTACCACTTTCTAGGACGGATGCTGCACGAGAGCTCCGCAGACTTGCTCGCCGGAAAACAACATCGCAATGGAATCAGCCGCACTTCAAGCATGCCCGACTGTACTCGCTTGACCCTACGCTAAGTTTTCAAGTCCCGTCGAGGCTTCGCCGAGCAGACCAGACCCTGTTATGTAGGCTGTGGTTGGGCGTTGCATTTACCAACGCCTACGCTTTCCGCATTGGGATGGCCGACACCGCAGCCTGTGGCCACTGTGGCAAGGAGGAAACCATTCAACATGTTCTTTGTGAGTGCCTAGCGTATAGTAGGTGGCGACTATGCCTTCGCAGGGAACTCAACAAATTAGATGATCAGCCTCTGTCGGAGCAGGAAATTCTGCAGTATCGTCAGGATGCGACTTCACAGAAGAGGGCCCTGAAAGCGCTGCTGAACTTTTTGCGATTGACCGGCCTTGCTGAACGGTTGTAGCTGGGACGCCCTTCCAGTGTGTGTTTTCGTTTTTTTTTTATGAGTGCGCGTGCGTTTTTTTCCCCTCTCTCTTACCCCTATTTCTTGCCCCAACTTCCCCACCCCCAGCGCTGCGTAGCAAACCAGATGCCAATATCTGGTTAACCTCCCGGCCTTTCCTTTCTCACTCACTCACTCACTTTACAATCCATTCAAATATATTATACATCATTTCCATCATGGAAATACGTCAGCAAAGTAGCGCTGAATCCTGACAAAAAACACTTTCGAGTTAAAATACATTTTGAGGATGTTGTCAACAAGCGCGGAGAATGAGGCGCGAATAATAAAGATGGAAATTGAACCTCAATTTTTTCCTATAACTTTGAACCTATGGAAGGTAAATATGTGACGTTAGAGTTCTCAGAGAGCAGTTTGTCAATCTACACCAAGTCATTGTTTCTCCTTGTGTCCCTTTATTATAAAACATGAATATAACTGAAAAAGCTTGAACACTCATAATGTACCATCATCTAAGGGGCTAGTGAAGGTTCTGTCACGTAATATATTTAGTTAGAATCATAGGCTGGAGCCTTCTAAAATGCTGCAACACAAAGTTCACTAACATATTAGGGTTTTCTGGTATGTGAGAGACACTATATATAGTTCAGTATAGTTTTGGCAATGATTCAATAGTGTAACTAAATTGAGAAAGTTCTCTCATGGCGTTTCTTGACTTATAATGGGCTGGATTTTATTATGCAATTAGAGATCAATTTTTTTTCGTGGATGTTTTGACAACGTTTGAAAAAGTGCTCTATTTTGAAACTTTTTAGAACGTAGTTTGCTCCACGAGGTCTGCACCTTTCACCAGAAAGTTGTGCCACTATGGCTTTCACAAGAAATAGAAGAAGCAAGTATCCACTCCGGCTCGGTGTATAGCCGCTGACTTATGTACAGTGTCAGTAATTTCTGGAAATACTCATCGACAAAAATCTTTCCTGCTTTTCTCAGGTGAAGAAACTTCAAGCGAGAGTACCTGCAGCATCGTAATTGTTCAAATTCATGGGGATAAACACAATAAATATATACATGCCGCTCATTAGGTAATTTTTCAGAAAGTGTGTATTGAAAAAACCTTCACCAATTACCAGCAAATGACCAAACTCTGTAATTACTCACAACAGTGCCCTAGTGCACTATATTCGCTTCTAAATTGTACCCACAAAGCGCTGTTGTCATGAAAGTGCTGTTTAAGAGGGTAGAAAGTTTGGCCTTCAGCCTAACATATAAATATTGATATATGTAGTGTGTGTGTGTGTGTGTGTGTGTGTGTGTGTGTGTGTGTGTGTGTGTGTACTTGTGCTTATGCGTGCACGCGTGTGTGCGTTAATGTATAGCTTTTCAATTAGTTCAGTCGCAAAAACACTAAGCCTGCAGGTGCGCCAGCTATGAGATGATGGAGCTTTGATAGTAAGTGCAAGATTCAGTGAATTGCTGGAACTATCGTTTATTTGTTTATTCTAAAAGCTTTACGACGTCGCCATCTAGAGAGGTAGTATAGTTTTCATTTGTCTGCGCATGGAAAACGTCCAGTAACCTACGATGGGTGGTGTCCCATTTTTTGATATTTGGCGGCATCACTATACTCCCAAAAGCAGACTCGACAGCGTCTTGCCGCTCTGCCAATGACGCCACCGCCCACACGTGACGACGACCTCAAGTTTCACTACTGTGCTCTTTAAAATATATAAATGCGCGTCGCTGATTATGCAGAGCTTTGTCAAGGTGATATGCCCGTATAGTTTAGCGCCTATGTCATGCACGAACGTCCACTTCTTTGCATTCTCCGCTCGCAAAAGGGCATTCTTTATTCTTACAAGTGAAAGAAAGTCCAATTGACCTTCTTATATCACAGAAAGCTGGTGATAAAAATAGGAACGTGCCCACGTCGAACACAGACTCTTTAGAGCAGGCTTACCACAGCTATTTTCTCTTTTGCTTTAGCTGTCTGACCCAACGTAATCGTGGTTTTCTTTGGAGTAAATCGAGCGTGAAGACAGCACCGCGCTTGTCTCTCCATTAAGTGAAACTGTATCATGTGCAGAATTTCTCGTTGTGCTCTTTCGAGGGTGATGAAAAACGGCCGCCAAACGGCCGTCCAAAAAGAAAATGTTGTTAATAGCCCTCGGATAAAAAATGCCGCTTTCGTATGTGTGTAATTCACGTGGTACGATGCGGTCATGTTTACTATTGTTTCTAGAATACCGGTTCTGGTCGCGCACAGCTTTAGAAAGCACCCATTCGTGTACTCTGGTGCGACCGCAAGTTATCGCTTTAGATTGTGCTGCCAAGCAGATATAATCGGTGGCTGAGGAGAAAGCGGCAGTAGCTAACGTACGCAATACGCTGTAAGCGGAAGTCGGAGGTGTGTTACGCAATGAATCTTAGTTTTCAACAAGCCCGCAGTGATGTCTTGACATGAATAACACAAAATTGCTCTCGCATATGTCATGAAGCCCTTTTCACCAGTCTCGTGCGGGACATACCTGCGTGCCAACGTCCAGGGTATTCAGGTATATGCCACAGGTGAGAGAAAAGATTAGTGAAATTAGACTATTCAAATTCGATCGGATTGACATGACATTATAGCTGGGAAACATATTACCGCATACTTAGGAGAAATGTGCCCGCAACCTGGTTGCACCGATCTTAAATAAATGTGGTGGCAGTGACGATCATCGGTTCGTGTAACAATGTGATAATATTACATATCAGCTCCTATGGTTGAGCAAGCTATCGTCAAGCGTCGCTCGTCCACGCAGCGCAAGGACAACGAACACTGGCCGTCTCAGCGAATTCTCAACAAGCACATTGCTACCATGAGATGGACTTCTCTGCTCTTAACGTCAGTATATTTACGTTGAAGCTTGATGCGGCTTATAGGCGCCGAGACATAGAACACGTGCTTGGTGAGCCTTGCATATGTACACAGCTACTCCATTTTCACAAAGACGTCTCGCCCACCTTTTGTAACGCTTGGCTGAAAGATGAAAAGTGTGGCATTGGCAGTCATAGTTAGTGACTGATTCGCATGAATCAATTGTAGTGATTCATATGTTGGGTTTAAAGCTCCAAAACCACCTAATGATTATAAGAGACGCCGTAGTAGAGGGCTCCTGAAATTTTGACCACCAGACACTCTTTAACCTGCACCCAAATCTGAGCACACGGGCCTACAGCATTTTCGCCTTCATCAAAAATGCAGTCGCCGTAGCCGGGAAATCAATTTGCTTAATACACATAAATGTTCCCGAACCAATTTCAAATGCGCCAAGTCGGGTATGTTGCATTTAAGCTATGTTACCTAAGCCAAAGTTAGGTGGTAGCGAAGCTTCTATAAAAGGCCTCAAGTCCGAAAAATGGCGGCTAATCAGCTGCTTGTGGGGCTTAGCACCATCTGCGTTGGAGGAAACACTTCCGGTGGTGCGGACAAAAATAGTGAAAATGCTTGAATATCGAGCAAACAAGTGACTCCATTTTCTTGGCACTAGTGTAAAATTTTATAAACAAAATACGTTTCGGTGGTTCAAGATTGCGGTAAGGTGATCTGGCGATTCCTTGGAAAATACGCTTCAAGCAACACCAGCTAAAATCTTATCGACTTCTGAGCAGATGGTGGTGTACTGCCACTTTATTTGCCCTGGTTTTAATTAGAAACTTATTCTTGCAACTTTTCGTTGGCACTCATGGCATCTTCCGCAGATGGATTAAAGGAAAGCAGCAGCTTACAATTCAAAATTACAGCGTTGCTTATTTGTTTCACACACACGCAGGTCCTGAAATGCACTTTGCTTGTGTGCTTCTGTTTTAATGAAAAATGACACCTAGTCCCGCCAAAATTATGACATTTCCGCTTGATTACACGGTCGCAAAAACGCAATTTTATTAAGCTGCGCACATTCAACACCCAGTAGTAAAAAAAGTGCACGGACATTGCGTGCGCTATGTTTTGCCCTATGCTCCAATAAATTACTGTTACGCATACTTAACTGCAAGGCGTGCGATTAGCAGCACGATAGATAACTTAATGATTTACTCACCGATAACAGGAGTAGTAGTATGACACTGCGTATTCGCGACGGAAACGGAGCCGGAAGCATACCGATTCACGAAAATTAAGCTATAGCACTCTGAACCGTGGTTCCGGCTTCCTGACATGAGTCGCCAGACGTACTACGAAGACATGCGTCGGAAGACGCACTACATGTGTCGCTACTGCATCATTGCCCATCAGTTGTTTGCACGGGTGCTGAGACACTAGGCATTCACTAACAATAAAACACCGCAATGAAAACGTTCACTAACAATGAAACACCGCTCACCACATGGCGTACAGCAAAAAAATTATTCTATCACCAGAATAGTTCAGGAAATTCATGCAAGCGCGGACATCAAAGCACACGAGAGGGCGTGTCGCATTATAGTTACTTTACGAGATCGTTTTTGATGCATCGCATGGCTGTGGCTGCTTCGAATAGCCTAACGTTATGCGCCTCTCAGTGGGTGCCAAGTAAGAGTTTTTTCTTAACAATTAAACATTTTACAATTTGTTTCACATTTAACGTGCATAATAAGTGTTCGGAAAATATATGTCATTTGTAAAACATTACGATTCTTTTGTCCTTGACTAAAACTTGATGTTTTCTTATTAGAAGTTCCCTCCGCAGCTAGTCCCACTTCAATTGCAGCAGCTAAAACTCACCATGTTAATGTCATTGGCAATACGCCCTGAACTACTGTTTGCCCGAAGTTTCGATCGTTCTCAACCTAAGTGTCCAAATGAAATTTAAAATCCTGGTAATTCATAATTTTTTTGTCTTCAGAAGAGGCTTGAAGTAAGACGTTTTCTAAATACGATACTGAAGTTTGCAAAACCTCGCTAAAACAAGAATAGTTCTATAAAATTAACTCAGATTCCCTCAAGAATTCCCACGCAGCAGTTTAAAGGAGGCCTATTAAGCAGTGTGGCGCCTTCAGCACTCTTCAAATATATATGCTACACACCCCCAACCGAAACAAGAAGAAAAAAAAAACTACGGGAGTGTTTCATTGCAGCCGTTGTGGCGCTAAACTTTGCCCGAATAATTGTGAGTTTTTACACCCCGTCCGTACCGCGTACTACAATGCATTCTACAGCAACCCGAACGAAAACGGCGAAAAGTGTAGACGCCACCGTTCTGGTATGAGGTGAAATTGTTTCACATAACCTTCATTTGGTAGCAGAAGAGTGATTTTAGAAGACCACAAAAACAGTGTATTCTCTGGAGCTCTTGACATGCATGTTTAAACCCGGAGGTAAAAAAAAAAACAACTCTGTATTTTTTAGGAGAGGGAACGACAAAGCAGATGAACCAACAACAAACTATAAATCACAGGCCTATACATACATATTGGCTTCATTCGAGCGAAACCCTTAGATATGCCTCATCAAACAAAAAAATATCAAACTTAAAACTTTGGCGTTGGCATCGTCGGAGTTAACTGCAGCAATGCAAGAAATGAACTTGACGTGAGTACGTCACTGTTGATGCCACATATTACGAAAACCTTTGGTGTCGCCATGACGTAACTCTCATGCCCCATAACGTGATGTCACATGCTGACGTCATTCCATGATATTGTTGCTTGGTCTAAAGGTGGACTCCTCACGGAGGCTGTGCTAAAGAAATTTTGGTGCGGAAAGCTTTCTAGAGGGGGCGGGAGAGGCTCAATGCATCGGCTGTGAATATAACTAAGAACAAGACTTTCGCCTTCGAATCGTATTCGTTAAGCGCATAAGGGGGTCTTAGAGCTTTAAATAAATCTTGCTGTTTATTCCGCATATCTATTAGGCTGATCATACTGAAGTATGGTCTGCCATTTCCCTTTATAATAATATAGAAGAAGACATATCAATAATCAGGAGCAGGTACCTACAGTATTTTCCATAAGGCTACATAGGACAATGATTCCCATAATCTATAGAAGAGGGCATATATTCAGAGGGTAGATTGCTAACAGGGGAGCTTACGCATGTAAAAAGAATTCAACGAAAATAATATAAGTAATCATCGTTGCAGTCCAACGTCCAAAAACCAAATGACTATAAGAGACGCTCCTAATTAAGTTTTCTTTCTATGGTTGTTTAAGTAATGGTTGCATGCATCACAATAATTTATTATGTCATACGCAGAACAAGGGCTACAGAATTGCGTTGTTCAACTTGTCTACAAAAATATTTCTGATAGCCAAGCAAAAAAAAATATTGGCCGCGTATCTGCGTGTTTCATCGCAAATGTCAAAAAGGATTGTTTTCTGTCAGGATGGAGATAATAAAACATTTATTTGGTGTTCTGCGTGACCAGATCAGTGAATAGAATCCTGTAGGAGCTACGTGAGACATGAGGGCCATCTGGAAGTATTGTTGGATAATAAAAGCACCTGTAGAACGCATAGTAACGGGTATGTGGCAAGACCGTATCGTCTTAACAAAGCGCAGGGAACACACATCTTTCCATGCATAGCGTAGCATTACCAGCACAGCGTAATAAACACTCTTGTGTTTAGAATTGCGTATCTACGCATTTATAGAATAAAAAGCATGCCATAAAATATTGACGTGCTCATAAGTCTGTTCATATATGCATAATGTTTGCTTTTTGATCAACAATGCGCACAAGTACGAACGTAGACACCGGATAAGATGAGAGAGCGTTGAGGAAGAGGTTGAACATGGGCCATGATACCCGAATCATTTTTGTTGACAAACAAACAATAATACAGACAGACAGACAGACAGATAGACAGACAGACATGAACAGACAGACAGACATACAAACAGACAGACAGACAGACAGACAGACAGACGAACATACAGACAGACGAACAGACAGACAGACAGACCGAGAGACAGACAGACAGACAGAGAGACAGACAGACAGGCAGACAGACAGACAAACATACCGACAGACAAACAGACCAAAACTTGTGCGTTGAAGTAGCTCAAGAAGGACTATCATCTTTAAAGAACTTCGGACCTGAGGAGGCGGCGCTAGACAATGCGGAGAGGTTGTTATATAACACTTCGCATCCCGAGGACTCGTTCAGAACGCCTCAAGCACAGTGTCTTAATCGTAATTAATGTTCATTCAGCCGTTGTCAGTTAATGCTCGCGAATTTGCCCGAGCACCTAAGCTCGTCTCGTTGTACACTTACAACGTAGCATGTGGTTTAATTCATTAGCGACGCTACAAGTGTGCGGCCCTCTTCGCGTACAGTATACCTCGCTTCCGTCTTCTCTCTGCCTCCTTTATGCACCACTACTTTCTTTAACACCGCCTGTGCCAGGAGGCAGCACTCCTATTGTAGGCGGCGTGCGTGAGAAACTCTTTTGTTCGCTCGCAGCCAGGTTGCTCTTTGCTCTCCTAATTAACGCCGTTTAGCAGAGTTGTGTTCCGCTGAGGAAGCAAAGCATATGGCGAGCGCTATGGCTTTGCTCTAGGCCTCTTCGTTTTTTCATGACTCTTTTTTTTATTCTCTCTATCTCCCTTAGAGCTTGTTTCCTCACATGGTCGGCAAAGTTCTCGCGAAGACGGAGTGAGGCAGCCCATCACTCAAGTGACTATAGAAAGCGGAGACCCTGAACCACGATAAAGAACTTAAATACCCCACAGGAGGCGCTCTCTGGAACATCCACCAATCCCGTTCGCGCCGTGTCGGGGATCAGGCAGGCACCGCACTGCACTGCGGCGTTGATAAATGGTTGTCCTCTTCATGGAGTAATGCATCTTTATCTTTTTCTCTGCCATTATTTCTGCCCACATAGGCTACAGTTCTCGGTGTCTGCTTTGTCTTACGATGTGTCTAACTACGAAAAAATGCAGCCCGCTTTTCCCCAACGCCACTCCGAGCGTCTTTACGTCGACGATATACAGACGACGTCCACTTGCGCAGCGCCCTGGTATAACAAAAGAGACCGGCTTGTGCAAGTTCAGGAGACTGGAGTGGAGGGAACAACAGTGACAGATGGGGAGGGGGAATGCAAAAGGCCCTGCACAAACTCAACAGCTATGGTGACACCAGGCAAGCAACGGGACAGCATTTGCTCTGAGCTTTATAGTGTCGTCTCGAAGAGCCAAGATATATCATGCCGGTACAATTTTTACTGGGCCCTACGTTACCCACATTCCTATACGCGAAAGATTTCGACGTGAGACCGCGCGATTAACGATATTTTAAGCACGGGAGCAACGAAATATACAAAAAAGTGAGGCGTTGAAATACAGTGGCAGTGTTTCTTCATCTGTGAATGGCGCTGTTTTGTAGCTGCACGGGGTATATTTACCGCACAAATGTGCTGTGTGGCAGTGTCGCGAATGCACACGATGAAATACTTTGCCGTGACGTATAGCTTCGGAAAAAAGCAACACGTTTCCCCCAAGCACACTCTACGCATGATGCATGCGTTTTCGCTCTCAGCTATTTTCCACAAAGGGGTAGTATTAAAAATAGTTATCTGGCTTACTAAACACTTATTTCGACGTGTTAGTAATCCTACACCGTGATACCTGCTCTTGTGGTAGTGGTGGTCAGTGGCTTAGCCAGAAATTTTTTCGGCGTACGTGCATGTGGTAGTTCTGGTGAAGCATACATACAAATGAAAAATTGCAAAATTTTCATGAGGAGAATAGGGGCGAAGTTCAACCCTGCCAACCCCACCCTTTGGTGAGGCCTGTAATTATTTACTACCGAAGCACGCGGATTTAGTCAATATTTTTCCGCGAATCCAGCGAATAAGCCACTGAATGTATGACTGTTTCGCGCGAAAAAATAATGAAGGTAGGGGTCAGTGGGAGGGCGCTACTTTTCAGTGCTTCCCCGGTGTTTTGCAGGAAGGCAGTCAAAATTTGTTGCGATATTTCTTCTAGAAAAATTTTAAAAATCGCAGCATATCCACGGAGTAATTGAAGAGTAGGGCGAAGCGTTTATCGGTCTGTCTCTGTCTCAGGGTATGCTGTGCTGACTACGTCGGAGGGGTGGACTGCCTTAGACAATAAGAGCTTCACCCATAAAAGTCATTTTCAAATATCTGGTGCGTAGCGAAATCTTCGTAGGCTGCAGATCATCGCTTTTTTTTCCGTGTTGCAGTGGGGCCATCACCAAAAATAAATGATCGCGATCAATAGTATCACCGAAGAAGCCACAAATCGCGGTAGCGCATCACCCAGCTTTGAACAACTAATCCAGGGCATCGAACATATGGTCAGAACTTGGTATAGTGAACGTTCATGTCATGATTTATTCAATATTAAGAAGAAAACGGCAAGCGTTCAGGCAACATCAGTACGTATTGCGTTTTTACAAACGCTTGAAATACAGGTATTCTTGCAGTCTTGTGCATCTTTTGTCGCGAGAAGAACTCCAAAACCTTTTTTACAGCGAGTTGCCACCACTGACACTGCCGTTTTGCGTTTCCTGTTGGTGATTGCTTTCTATATTCCTCTCCTTAAACGACGCTCAACTACAGCAAAGCTAGAATAGGCAGGTGTATTACTATTGCGTGGCAAACTGCAGCACGCAAACTGCAGCAAGCATTCTTGTCACGCTCCCTATATAAGAGGCACGACGCACTCTTCGCGGAGTGAGGAAAGTGAAAGAATAAGTTTAAATCACACAACAATGCTAATTAGTATAATATATGGAAAGGTGCTTGACCCGCAGTGAGTGCAACATGTTTGGAGAATGGTGCTGCAGTTTGTGTACCACTCAACATTCCAATAATAACTAAGCATACACATCCACAATCGCACCGGGTTTCCTTGTTACCGAGGGCACGTACAATGTATCTGTCTTCTGCACAATGTGAACGCAAGAAACAGTAACAAAGCCTATGTCTGGGGCTCGGTGAGTGGTCGCGCAGGCCTACCCAGCCACTTGTCGAGCTTGCGCGCTTCAGTGGAGAGAGCAAAATTGCACGCATATTTATTTATGGCAATTCCTAGTCTTTTAGACAGCTTCTAGTGCCTGAGATTCCATGTGGGACGACGGCAATTATTTTTAAGGTAATATGTTGCTAGTTTAAGAGAAGCCTAAAGTGAGGGCACACTGCAGAAAAATATTTAAAAAGACGATGAATTGACGCAAGTGTTATCACAGTGTAAGAGAAGTCACAAGTGTCATGCAGTACTCCGTATAATGCCTAAAAAATGGCCCCTCTATAAAATTTCACCCACACACTGTTCAGGCAAGCATGCTATGCAAGCGCATCTGAATATTACATGCACACTGGGCCATTGTTTCACATCGTGGAAACCTTCCGAGATATAAAAAAAAAACTAGCAGATCATCCGTGAATGAATACAGCTGATGTCTGAAGATCTTTAGAAATGGGACGATAACGACTAAGCGCATGATGTCGCTGGTGCCTTTCATGAAGCCGGTAGGGTCGATCGGTGGCGGGAACAACTGAGCGAGTGAGAGTGCGGTGCGCGCGGCGCCGGGCGAGTCATCTGCCGAGAGCGTGGACTCGTGCTCGGCGCGCTTACCCGGCGCCGGCAGCGGCTACGGCAGAGTCCGGGCCTAAGGAGCTTCGCTCCGAAAAAAAAAAACAACGTAAGTCACGAATCGTATCACAGCGCGGTGCGTTGAACTAGGTACATGTGCCGTTTGAAACTTAAAACGTGGCTCTTCTTGCGGCCACTTACTGCACCAGCTGGAGCACACCTGCTGGCTACCCCTTCATGTCATTTCTCATAAGCGGAGACTACAGTTCCTCCGAGATCAGGGTTGAAGTCGCTGCGCAGGTCCTTAGTGTGTGCGAAGAATTTGTCGATTGCTACCCCCTGTTTTAACAGCGGAGCTGTTCAAACTGGCCGCAATCTGTCCAACTTGAAAGAGAACCTCGGATTAGTATGCGCCGGAGGAATTGGGCAAGCGCCACTAAGGAGTACAGCAGGCGCAAGCGTTGAGCGAAATCAAACACGTAAAAGAGATAGAGAGAAAAAGAGAAAAAGAAAACGCTAGAAAGAAAAAAATATTACTCATAGATTCCAGCGACCACCCGCTGGCGTCATTGCCAGAGTGACCACGTTTCTTCAAATCTTTTAAGGCGCACAGTGCACACATCAAATGTCTAGCGCATTGTAAACCAAACATTCGGATATAGATTTTGACTGGCTGAATGCAAAGCAACTACAGAAAGCGAATGCAGGGAGGGGGGGGGGGAATATGTCAAAATCTGTGCAAATAGACATACTTACAAGAGTGACACATACATGAAATGTGAGCCGCTGGAGTACAACATTGTAAAAGTGGCTCACTGAGGGAAAAAAGCAGGAAAAGGCACTTGTGCAGAAAATCAATTTCATAGATGTCAAGGTTATTTGCCAGTGGCGTGAAGCTATTCGTCAAAATTGTTTGTAAGCCAGGTTCTGAAACTTGGAAATAAGTGTCGAATTCTTCATGTATAAAGGCACGCGAAATCCTATTGAAGTTTGATAGAAAACCCCGTTTAAAACTTTTTGAAATGAACTGAACTCTACTCGAATTCGGCAATTTCATTTGGCGTCCAGCGGTGATGTACAGAACGCGTGACATTGAAGCTAAAAACATCGGCTTACTCTTCGAGACGTGTACTCATTCTTTTTATTTCTTCTTTCACTACAGGAGAAACTGCCGTTCGAAGTCCTACGCACATTGCCCACAAAGCATACGCAGTCTACTCACCGGGAAAATGTTCTTCGTAGTCGACTTATCGCACACTTGCCGCTGTGTAGCGCTTTGCTTTGTCTGATAGCCAAGCAGAGGGACATAAAGATCTATTGTTCCCTTTGGGGGCACAACAGCCGTACACGTGACAATAGACCCGCGAGACCTCTTCAACGAGTAGTGTTGGCCGCATCCCCTTGCAGTCCAGCAGTGGCAGAATGTGAATGGTGCACGCACTCTCAAAGGAATTCAATTAGCAATGTTCGAATGACGGCCTCTAAGGTAATCACAGTTGTAGCGGCGTCGAGGGGCCGAAACACCTAAAGCTGACGCAAGCGATAACAAGTACAATTAAGTTACAGTGCCGAGTTACGCGCAACATGGTAGCCAAGTTAAGCAGTGGGCAAGGAAAAGCTTGCGCGAGTAATTACTGCGTAATATGGAGTGGGTTGAAATTTGCCCATAGTAACGCGAGAAAGTTTTTGACGGAGTTTGAATCACCCACAGATAGCCCTATATACGTAGTTCTTTTTGTCATGCCTGAAACATGTGGCTTTAACCTTTATGTCACGGTCAACCTAGTAGCGCAAGCCAACAATAATGCGACAGCGTTCAAGAGCTCGTTTTGCGGAAATGCCAGTAGTCGGCGTCGTTGGTTGTGCGCAAAAAATTGTCACTTTGTGCGTGACCAAAAAATGAAGAGTTATGCAAATAAAATTGGTATTGATAAATTATTGGTCCGAGTGGGGATCGATTCCGGGCCATCTGCGTGCCAAGTGGGTGTACTACCACAAAGTGACGCGTCTGCTTCTGAATGCAGTCAATTTAACTTTCTCTTCTTTGAATCCGGTGAAAATAACTTTCGTGCTTCTCAAACGCACGCCCCCTGTATACATGCTTCGGATTACAACAAAAAATAATGCACATGATAATGCGTGGTACAAGCGCACATTATCATCGGGCGTCAGATCACGTGATTATCATTACAACTTCACGAATTAAAGCTGATCCCCTACTACAAAAGGCACACAGGCTATTGTGCTGGCCTATTATTTTAAGGCCGCGCAGTGGGTGCATAGCAAGTTTGCAAATACATCGTGCACTATATGTCTGAAGTACGCACCAGAGACAGGACATCGCTATAGCATTCAGCTCTTAAAGGCGAAGCTTAAGTGGCCCCTAACTTTTTTCTATATGAAATGACAGTACAAACAAAGATGAAAATAAACCGAAAACCAGGTAAAGTTAGCTTTAGCGCTAAACAAAAACAAGTGTCAAGATGATGCCGGCTGGTAACTTCAGTTACACGAGGTCTATTATCCTTCTTCCATCGCGCTTGGGAACGTCGCTAACTGACGGCTTGCTTAAACACATTCCTAATTATCCTCGTTCTTTCTTACTATAATCAATGGCTTCAATCATCAGCCCAACGCGTTCGCCGTGAAAAACGTCATCATCAATCGTCGTCATCATCATCAACATCATCATCATCATAAATACTCACGTGGCTGCTTGCTGATTGATATCTCTGATTGAAGATGTCATCATGGTTCATTATCACCATGTCCAACACATTAATCTTCGTTGAAGGTTTTCATCAGTGTCATCATTATTACCATTCAAGTGCCTATTCGCTTGCCTACAGCTCTATGCTTCAACACGTTCGTCATTTTTATCGTCGTTGACCATCGTTAGGGACTTTTAGCCTGGGCGTATACTCTTTAACGTTCACTTGGTACTTGAATATCAGATTCCGTTTGCCGTTCTTACGACCGGCCCCAGCATTGGGATTCTCCGAAGGTTTGCGAACCCCTCTGGGAGATCGTCGACGCATTCCCGGGATAGCCGGCACCTGAGACGGCCTTGCAGCCAAGCGAAAACAAAGGTCAACGCACTGGTTTTGCGCTAGGGAACCAAGCAAGAGGAGTTGCGGGAGAGAACTGGTTCTTGACCGACTGTGTCGTCAACCCCCACCTCCCCATTCAGGCTCCTCCCTCTCGCCGGGAGAATTCCGGAATCTGCTGTGCGTTCATGACCATGTTTGGGCATCTTTAGGGCGTCGTGACCATATTTGGGCATCGTGTTAGGTTGTGCCCCTCCATGTGTTGTGAGGTGTATTTCCCCTCCCTCGTGGCCGAGGGGCCGGGGCCACCGTATTGGCTGACGATGCGGACAATGCGCCCAGTGTCGGCAACGCGGCGCTATAAAATGCCGAAGACGTTTTGTATCTCCCTCTCTTTTTTCTTTGGATCAGTTGATCACTTCTCAACGTGTAAATAAATCTCTGTCGTTCGTTCGGGCGCTTCTTCTCGCTGTATTGTCGGACGATGGATCCTGCGACGGGGCCAGCTACCGAAAACGAGACCGGCAGGACCCGGAGTCCCAACAACTGGATGGCAGCGGCGGGATGCCGATAACCCCGAAAGCGACCACTGGACGGAGTTAGCCCGAAGTCCAACAACGGGACGAAAGGAGAAGGATGACACGAGCTCATTGACTTCCAGAGGGAACCGAACGGCACTTCTGAGAGGCACAACGCTGGAGACATGACTGCGAACTGAGTGAGTGCCGGCTTTCTCTGTTAAATTTTACCAGGCATTTACTCTATGTGTTAGGTAAAAGCTGGTAGAGAGGGGCTGTCTTGGTCATTGGGTTAACAGGTAACTTGCGTCAGGCAGAAATTGTGTGATAGCTTGGTTAAGCTCTTTCTTTCAGTGGCGTCAAGGTTAACAGTGGCAGGGCAGGATTCCGTATAAGATCTTTTGAAGCTTTATTTGTAGACTAAGTTAACGGAAAACTTCAGGCAAGGCAGGAATCTAGAGCTGTCGTTGCCGTCAAGGTTAATTAGTTGCAGGACAGGAATCTTTGTGAAACAGAGACAGCGGTACTGGAAGAAGCCATGAATCTGAAATCCCTGCGAAAGTCCATGTTGTTGCTACTTGCAAGGGAGTTGAATCTGGAGGTGTCGGACTCTCAAAGAAAGCCAGAGCTGATAGAGGCGATTCTCGCATTGGGGGCGGAGGATGACGAGCTGTCAGAATGTGTCGAGGAGATTCAGGAGAGGCAAGCGGCAGAGGCCGAAGGAAAGGTGGCGGAGGCCGAAAGGAAAGTGGCAGAAGCCGAGGCAGATAAGATACGAAAGCACGAGCTTGAAATGAAGCGCCTCGAGCTAGAGATTAGCCATAATACTAGAGCAGGAGGCAGCGAGGCATCCGGTACCGCAGAGCGGGTCAGGTTCAAAATGACGGACCTAATGAGATCGTACAAGCTAGGGGAGGACATTGGGCTGTTCCTCGTCAACTTTGAGAGAACTTCCGAAAGGCAAGGTTTTGACCAGGAGACATGGCCCCAACGCTTGTTGTCCCTACTTCCGGGGGAGGCATCTGAAGTAATCGCGCGCCTGACGAAAGAGGAGGCTGACGAGTACAGTGAGGTAAAGTCGAGCCTTCTCAAGAAATACGGGTTGTCAGCGGAAGGTTTCAGACAAAAATTTCGCAACGCCGTAAAAGAGAACAATGATTCATACCCGGAGTTTGCTTACAAGTTAATGGCCAACATGGGGGAGTGGCTTAAAGAGGCAAAGGCGTATGGGAATCATGACAAGGTGCTCGAGTGTATCGGTCTGGACCAATTCTATCAAAGGTTACCAGAAAAGGTGAGGTTCTGGGTGCAGGATAGACCAGACGTGAACACCGTAACGAAAGCCGCAGAGCTCGCTGAAGAATTCGTTACGCGCCGCGCCCTCGGGGCAAGCAGCGAGCCAAAAAGGGAAAAATTACTACTACCGAATAAGGCACCGTTTAGAAAACAACCGACAAGTCTCGCACTAAAGGGTGAGGAAAACAAGGCATCTAACCATGGGGCGTCGGCAGAGGCAAGCAAAAGGAAATTTGAGGCGAAACAACCGGCAGCTTGTTTCAATTGCCACGAAACAGGGCACTTCGCGATACATTGCCCGAAAGAAAAGGTGACCTTTTTATCTATAAATGAAGCCGACGAGAACATGAAGTTGTTAGAGCCCTATATGTACGACCTTACCGTGAACGGCAAGCAGTGTCGGGTTCTTAGAGACACCGCAGCCACTATGGACGTAGTTGATCCGTCTTTTGTTCAGTCCGGACAGTATTCAGGAGACTGTGCCTGGATTAGACAAGCCGTAGAAGCAAACAGTCAGTGCCTTCCCGTAGCTAAAGTTGTCCTTAAAGCTACATTTGGTACGTTGGAAATGGAAGCCGCGGTATCGCCATATCTACCCCCTCAGTATCCTAACTTATTTTCAAATAAGTCAGATCAAATGCTGAAGGAGAAAGGTCTAACGTTGGGAGAAGGCATAGTGCAGGCACTGACTAGATCGAAGGCACGTACGCTGGCTGCGAGAGCAACATTCACTGAGGCAAACAAGCCTCAAATCGACAACGGGCCTGGTTGCGAGTTGGACACCACGGTAACAAATCGACTTGTGCGAGAACAGGCTGCAGAAGCCGTAGTCGCGGAGGCAACCATTCCTAAAGGCGACGATGAACCTCCTCCCGAATTGGAAGGGGTCAATTACGCCTCGTTGACCGAGCAAATAGAAAATGCTGTTGCTCCCAAGCCGATTCCTGATAGTACAGAGGATAGCACAGAGGGTGACACATTCCAGGTACTAGGAACTACAAAAGAGTTGTGTGTCATGCCAACTTCAGATAATTTCAGTCGGCTGCTGCAGGTGAGCCCCGCTTCATTATTAACCGAACAAAAGGGTGACCCGACGCTTAAGCAATTCCAGGACAGTTCGAAAGAGGGAATCGCTAAATGAAATGTGAGATTCCAAGAGAGGAGCGGCATACTCTATCGAAAATATCTAGATAGACAAGGAGTAGAGTTTGACCAGGTAGTCATACCTCAGGCGTATCGTCAGGATTTGCTTAGTTTGGTGCATGGAGGATCATGGTCAGGCCACTTAGGCGTAAAGAAGACGAAAAATTGTCTTTTACAGGATTACTACTGGCCTGGATGCTTTAAAGATGTAAGAGAGGTTTGTAAAATCTTGCGATGTGTGTCAGCGAGTGGGTAAGCCGGGAGATAAGGCGAAATTTCCAATGAAGCTGGTACCCGTAATCACGGAGCCCTTTCGTCGGTTGGTAATTGACACAGTAGGTCCTTTGCCCAAGACAACTTCTGGCTACGGTCACATCCTGACCTTAATCTGCCCAGCTACTAAATTTCCAGAGGCGGTCCCGCTAAAAGAGCTAAGTTCCGTGGAAGTAGTGAACGCACTTCTGTCCGTGTTTGCCCGGGTAGGCTTTCCTGCGGAGATACAATCAGACCAGGGCACCATTTTCACGAGTGCCTTAACGACAACCTTTCTAGAGCGGTGTGGCGTGAAATTATTGCATAGTTCAGTCTACCATCCGCAGTCGAACTCGATAGAGAAGCTTCACTACGTGATGAAGCGAGTGTTAAGAGTCTTATGTTTTGAACGAAAAACTGACTGGGAAATGTGCTTACCTGCAACGATGTTTGCACTAAGAACTGCACCACATGAGACAACAGGGTTTACGCCAGCGGAACTTGTTTACGGCTGCAGACTGCGATCTCCTCTTCGTATGCTGAGAGAGTCGTGGGAAGGTCAGGGTGATGATCCTGTAGTAGTGGAATATGTCCTCACCTTGTTGGATCGTCTAACAAAAGCCCAAGAACTGACCGAGAGTGCGATGACCAAAGCACAGCAGAAGGCTAAGCTTTACTACGATCGAACAGCTAAAGCGTGACACTTTGCTGTAGGAGACAGGGTCATGTTGTTGAGGCCCTCCCAAAAGAATAGGCTTGAAGTGCAATGGGTCGGCCCGGCCGAAATTACTCGAAAATTGTCTGACACCAACTATGTGGTAAAATTACCAGGAAGTCGTAAGGTACACCAGGTGTATCATAGCAACTTACTCAAGCCCTATAAAGAGAGGGAAGCCATCGTGAACATGACTTTATATGTTCCGGAAGAGGTTCCGGCAGAAATTCCTGAATTAGCTCCCGAATCGGACGAAGTCCCGATCGAGAAAAGAGTTGAGGGTTTAGTATCAAAGTCACAGCTGACAATGAAGCAGAAGCAGGAATTGCGTGGACTTTTGACCGAGTTTCAGGACAGATTTGTAAGCGAGCCAGGCCGGGCATCCGTCCTCACTCATGACATAGAGCTTACCTCGTCGGAACTGGTAAGATCTAAGACGTATCGGGTGTCACCTCGCCGGATTGAGCTAATAAAAGCAGAGGTTAACAGGATGCTGGAATTGGGCGTGATTGAGCCGTGTGAAAGTGATTACGCTTCCCCGTTAATTCTTGTGGAGGTACCCGGCAAAGATCCGCGTCCTTGCGTAGACTGTCGTAAGTTAAACCTCATCACCAAGGATCAGACACACCCAATTCCCCACATTGAGGAACGCGTCGAGAGGGTAAGCATCGCGGATTTTATCTCAACGCTAAACCTAGTGAGAGGTTACTGGCAGGTGCCGCTCACCAAGACGGCGAGCCGGTACGCTGCATTTATTTCACCATTGGGGACATTCCGCCCTAGAGTGTTGAGTTTCGGCCTAAAGAACGCGCCTCACTGTTTTTCAAACTTAATGGATAAGGTTTTGCGGGGTCAAGAGGACTTCGCATTGCCTTACTTGGACGACGTCGCCGTGTTTTCCTCGTCCTGGCCGGAACACTTGGCGCATTTGAGAGCAGTACTGACACGCCTACGTGAAGCAGGTTTAACGGTAAAGGCGCCCAAGTGTCAACCAGCACAAGCAGAGGTACTCTATCTCGGGCATGTTATCGGTCGAGGGCATCTCCGTCCCTCTGAAATGAAAGTGCAGCTATCCGAGACTTTCCCCAGCCCCGAACGAAAACCGATATTCGGGCTTTTCTTGGAATAGCTGGTTACTATCGTAGGTACATCCCTAGATATTCCGGCATTGCCAGCACTCTTACTGACGCGTTGCGCAAGACTGAGCCCCAAATGGTCGACTGGGATGAGGAGAAAGAAAAGGCTTTCCGCGTTTTGAAAGCGGCCTTGTCGAGCCAACCTTTGCTTAGTTCACCGGACTACTCGAGGCCTTTCATAGTCCAATGCGACGCTTGTGATAGAGGCATGGGGGCAGTTCTTAGTCAAAGGGATGAGGGGGATGAAGAGCATCCCATTCCTCTATGTCAGCCAGGAAACTCACCCTTCGCGAGCAGGTTTACAGCGCTAGCGAAAAGGAATGTGCGTGCTTGGTTTGGGCCGTCCAGAAAATGGCTTGTTATATTGCCTGAAGCAAGTTCATTGTGGAAGTGGACCATTGTCCTCTCACCTGGCTACAGACCATGTCCTCTAAGAACGGCCGCCTGCTGCGTTGGAGCCTCCTTTTGCAACAATATACGTTTGAAATACGCTACAAAAAGGGTGTACTCCATGGCAACGCTGATGGCTTAAGTCGATGCCCCTGACGCGAGAGGATGTCTCGAGAACTCTGGCATTTTTTTTCCTGACCTAGACAAGGGCTAGTGATTGCTTTTTTTACCCTTTTAGGTGTACTTGTTTGAAAATGTTGAAGACACGGCTATTCAGGGTTTCGGGTTCGGTGTGCTTCCAGTGTTGTTGTTTTGTGTCACCTTAACGTATGAGTAACATTTTGAATAAATTGTGTATTTCCTTTAATATCAGTTAAAGGGGAAAATTGCCTGGTGGAGTTTGGTGAAATTGTCCGGCACTCACCGGCTTAGTAGTTGTGTTTTCATGTGCGTATGTGATGTCTGTTGAGCCCACAATGAAGCAGGTGGTGCCCTCTACTTCATCAAAGACGGTCGTCACCAAACCGACTGCCGGCGCTGATCTCTCCGGACAGTGGCTGCAAACCTCAGCCCATCGAGATCTTTACCCCCCCCGCGCGAGAGACTGTTACGACCGGCCCCAGCATTGGGATTCTCCGAAGGTTTGCGAACCCCTCTGGGGGATCGTCGACGCATTCCCGGGATAGCCTGCACCTGAGACGGCCTTGCAGCCAAGCGAAAACAAAGGTCAACGCACTGGTTTTGCGCTAGGGAACCAAGCAAGAGGAGTTGCGGGGAGAACTGGTTCTTGACCGACTGTGTCGTCGACCCCCACCTCCCCATTCAGGCTCCTCCCTCTCGCCGGGAGAATTCCGGAATCTGCTGTGCGTTCATGACCATGTTTGGGCATCTTTAGGGCGTCGTGACCATATTTGGGCATCGTGTTAGGTTGTGCCCCCCCCCCCTCCATGTGTTGTGAGGTGTATTTCCCCTCCCTCGTGGCCGAGGGGCCGGGGCCACCGTATTGGCTGACGATGCGGACAATGCGCCCAGTGTCGGCAACGCGGCGCTATAAAATGCCGAAGACGTTTTGTATCTCTCTCTCTTTTTTCTTTGGATCAGTTAATCACTTCTCAACATGTAAATAAATCTCTGTCGTTCGTTCGGGCGCTTCTTCTCGCTGAATCGTCGGACGATGGATCCTGCGACGGGGCCAGCTACCGAAAACGAGACCGGCAGGACCCGGAGTCCCAACACCGTGTTACCGGAACGCATGTTTTAGGAGAGTTTTAGCTCCCATACGTAAACCTTTACGTACGTACGTAAATCTTTACGTACGCGCGCAGACGTCTACCTTTACGTGTGCACAGACCAATAAATGCTGACAGATTCATTTAAACTAAATTTAATTTTATATAACGTGGAATCACCAATGCGGCCAAATTATGAAAGAGGTTTACAGGGTTTCAGATATCCCACTGTACGTCAAGGAGTGTGAAAATACCGGGTTACCATATGATAGTGTCGACATCTTGTGATGATTCATGCAGCCTCAGTCTTGAACACGTTTTGTTTCATCCGGATTTTTTGAGGGCAAAATAATTAAAGAGGTAACTCATTCGTATAATATGCTGAGTTTACTCTGCCACAAAAATCTCCTGTAGACAGAAACGGCTCTGAGCAAGTGTGCCGCTCAGCAAGAGCTGATAATATATTTTATTTTGATATTGAAGTCAAATTTCTGGCGGCTCACCTACCGACATCGACACAAACTATATGTCAGGCTACAGTACTTATCCCAGTGACATCACGCAGCTTTCTGGCAAGTTGTGATGACGTCAAGCACCGAAACACAGAAATTTCACTTGCGCATTGCTCTCTCGATTGTCTCCTCGTGACGTCAGGCCAGTGTCATCGAGCGTTTCTGTGAAGCGAGCAAGCGGAGTCGGTAATATAGTTTACGCGCCCACCAATACAGTATATACGCTTATCAATAGGCAACTGAATAGTTTGATTTCAAATTGGGCGTCATAGCGCCAATACTTTGCCCTGTGAATAGGCTTGCGCAAGCGAATCGTAGGACAATAGGAGGAAGTTCCTGAGAGCCCAGTCTGACCCGGTGCGGAGGCAAGCGTGAGTCGACTTTGTTCATTGCGGCTGAGGCGGAGACTGGACGCCAACCAACCCGTGTTTACTTTGTTTGCTCCACTTCACTCCATATGTGTACTCGTACAACACGCAGTTGCTGACCGACTTCGCATTGTCGGCAAAGAACCTGTGCCTTCAAAAGCACAGGAATACATGGTGCGATTCAGCATTAGATTCCGCGTGCGACGCCGCAAGCGGCGTACAACGATTCACGACACATGGGGAGAACGATTTATCAGCGCTCGGTCTCCGCCTCAGCACCTCAGCTCGCACACTCGGAAGTCATCGTATCCTTTTTATTACGCGCAAAATAAACAAGCTCACACAGCCATGCTTCCTTGTCCAATAACATTGCCAATAAAGCTACGCCGCCACGAGCAACAAACTTCGCCACACAGCCCAAATCTCCACTCCGAGCAAGCCTATATATAGCAAGGCCGACGTTCTCAATAACACCACTCGCATTCAACGTGAGCTCATTTTTGAGTGCTTCTTTTCGCGTACTCAATAGAAACTTATACACATATGATGTTTTTACACGTGTAACAGGTTTTCTCGACGGCCGCAATGTAAAGAGGAAAGGTGGAGGGAACGAAGCGGGCTGCTTGACCGAGATGGTCGGTATCACTGTTTGTTTACCTGCAAAATGGCCTTCCATCGCGGCTCGATACCTCTTTGCTAATTCGGAAACGGACGTTGCTTTGCAGAAATAGCATACTTCAAGTATCACTCTTTTCAAAGATGAGTCATTACACATCATAAACAGCTATTCGAATGTTTTTCTTGCCATTCTCAACGGCGATATCCACAGATACCAGCGTGATCGGGGTGATTGGAGTGGCGATGAACAAACCTGCAACAGGCGCCCACCAGTGGCACCCCCCGTCCCCAATTCTCACCATGTGTCCAGCACTAAAGTGATGCTACCCAAACGTTGAGCCTCCATGCCGTGATGGTTGCTACGCACGCGGCGCGCAGCGGATGAAGCAGACGCTCGAAGAAGTGGCGTGCTGAAGAGGCTATGTTGCAAAAACTTGCGCGTACACTTACTACCGCCTGGTGGCGCTGCTCCTACCATGTCGTGTACCCTGAATTCAGGGTACATACCCTGAATAATGGTACATACCCTGAAATATGGTACATACCCTGAATTAGGGTATGTACCCTCGGTACATACCTAGGGTACATACCCTGAATTCAGGGGACATACCATACCAGGACGGGAGTATTGCGAACCAAGACATATCGGGCCAAATACGAAGGGGTAGACACGGTATGCAGTGCGGGTGGAGAGGAAGAAGAAACTGCCGAACACTTGATAATGTTCTGTAAAGGGCTTCACCCAATAGTTCAGGATGATGGCGCAGAGTTTTTCAAAGCACTGGGGTTTAGGGACAGGGAGGGAGAAACGGACATTAAGCGGGTAGAATTAACTATAAGGAGGTTATCTGATTGGTGGCTAAAGTCAAGGCACGAGTGAAAATTAAACCCTTCACTGCAAAATACGAATCCTCAACCTCACTATTTAAAGGAAAAAAATAAATTTAGTTTTTGGTTCACTGAATATTACGGCTTGGTGGCACTAGCCACCGCCCGATCTGAGGGTACAGCCATATCCATCCATCCATCCATCCATCTATCCATCCATCCATCCATCCATCCATCCATCCATCCATCCATCCATCCATCCATCCATCCTTCCATCCATCCGTGAATTCAGGGTGTAATAGGAACAGAAAGTATAGCTTTTAAAACAATGCTGTAAATAATTTTCAGGGCGCACTCACGCTTACCAGTGCGTTTACTATGTTTTCTGGGACTTGGCTTATCATTCGACGTAAAAAAAACGATAAGAGAAAAAATTCGTGTAAGTACCCATTTATTGTTCCGTAAAGATCCGTGCACGTACCAATCCCTTCCTGTATCCGGTAACACTGTAATCTAAAAAGTATACGTAATACAAGCTAAAAGCCCTTATTATCAATGTGTTCATAGTTACATGAAAACTGAATGCTTTCATTATCAGCAGTAGCAATAATAATAATAATAATAATAATAATAATAATAACTGGGGTTTATTGTGCCAAAACATAATATGAATACGATAGACGCCGTAGTAAAGGGCTCCGGAAATTTCGACTACCTAGAGAACTTTAACGTGCACCTCGATCTAAGTACACTAGCTTCCAACATTTTCATCTTGATCGCGTGTCGGATTCGATGCCGCGGCCCTGAGATTAGCAGTAGAGCGCTGTAATCACTAAAGCACAGTGGTGGGGCTCAGAAGTCGCATTGTTCAAGAGGTCTTTGCTTGTTGATGGCCCTGCTTTAACGTGCTAGTTATCGATGCTTTTCAAATCAACACAGTAGCTTTATTATTTAGCTCAAAAATTACGGCATGTTTGTCTTTAGTACTTGATTCACGTACCGAGTAAAGAAAATAGTTTCTATACATAACTTCAAAAAGGCGTATTTAGCTACATTGTAGATAATGTTTTGTGCAGAGCAGCACAGCACTGAAGCGGCTTCCACTACGATGTGGCGCTCTCTCTGCCTATTACACGACTTCGTTACGTCCGGCGTCCGCAAACATGGACAGCACAGTGACAACTCACCCATCATAAAACTTTGGCCGCTCTCAGTAGGAAAAAAAAACTTACACAAAAATAGGACAAGCCTTCCTGTTCTCTAATAAACCTAAATATAAATTATGAACTGTCATGAATATAGAGAGAACTTACTACAAAAGTAAATGCACGTATATATATTTCCAGGCGACTTTAGAAGAACGCCATTGTTCTGTGGTGCTTACTACTGTTTGTTGAGAGAAGTTTGCACATGTAGATGAAGTGCTGAAGTGATGGCAATATTTCAAATCAATTTTCAATGCAATGCTTTGACTAGCCTGAAGCCACTTGATCGATATATTTGTTACATATATGCAGGCTAATTGTCTTCGGCGCGTACTCATAATATTGACACGTTGTGGAATCAACGCATGTGACAATAATTTTGTGACAATATGCCCGCATGCTGCATTTTGACCTGAAACTCCTCAAGTGAACCGATTATAACAAGTTTCCAAAGTTTTCACGCTAACTGATAGCCGAGAACGAAAGATCCACACTCCGAAACGGGAATGTACGAGAATGAAACACATATTATAAAAGTACATAATGGTGTCTCCTTTCCTCGTAACTGCTGCGTTTTAGACAATAATACTGATCTGCTGCTGTAAATATTTTTCTCGCTTTTGTGTTCAACCAGTTTGGGGCGGCTATTGAAGGTCAATGCTGAACTGAAAGTTGAAGTGTTGAATTCCGGCTGCGGCTGCCGCATCGCGAAGGAGCGAAATGCTTAGAGACCACTGTCGTTACGTTCAGATGCACGCTAAAAACCCTATGTGGTCGAAATTTACCCGACTTTGCGAATGCGATATCTTTCATAATTGTATGACCATTTGGGACGTAATACCTCACCACCATTTATGCTGCCAGGTGAACAATAACGCTGTGTATATATATATATATATATATATATATATATATATATATATATATATATATATATATATATATATATATACAGAGAGAGAGAGAGAGAGAGAGAGAATTTTGCGTTAAGCGTTAAAGCTGAAGACAATAACATTGTTCAGTGGAATGCAAAAAGAACGTAAAACAACGATGGTGTACTGCTGATGGTTGAAGACAAGTGCACGCCACAGCAACTCTCCGTTTGCGCTGCGAGGGTAACTCTCAGATAAAGTGAATTCGGCCAAGTGCAACGTGCAACGCATACATGCGTAAAACGATCACGAAGTTTAGTGTTAAGCTGAGGCTGTCTTTTTACGGCTGGCATCTCGCCAAGTGTTGGATCAGCGAAGCGGCTGGTTCAAAAGCGTCAAATTTCTCTTTCTTTCTTTTTTTTTCAGCCAGTACGCCCTACTGAGTAGAAAAAAGAAGAGATAAACTTGGTTTCATTTATAAAAGTGGAGGTAACCGTGCATAACATGAAGAGGCACACTATTTAAATGACAAATGCACATGTTTACAGCGATAGACAAAGTTGAACGTTCCTTATGATACGATATGCCTCGCAAGATTTCTCATGGACAGTGTGATTTTACAAAACTGCTGTGCTTTTTAAGGTGGGATGACACTAACATGACTGAGAATACGACGTCAGATGATACGTCTCCATTCAACAAATTTCGATGTTCTTTGAGGCACCTGTTAATACATTCAACGGTCTGGCAGATGTGCATGCTATAACACATCAAAAAGGAACTTCTTGAACAGCTTCTACCCAACAACTAACAAACAATTGCCACTCTTTTGACCACAGTTTATGTTTTTTTTCTGCTAGAAAAGGGGCCCAACGATCATTTGCGCAATATAGAACCAATGCGACCACACTTGTTTGGTGCAGAAAGCACAAAACTCTCCCCATACCACTTCGCTACACTTTTCAGTCCAATCGACTGCTTTTAGATTGGAGAATAATGACACTATTTTTGTTTACATCGTTATTCACGTGTAAAGAACGTCCGCTTTTATCTTTCTATTAAGCTTTTTACAAACCGATGTAATGATACGCAAGATATCCTGCCACCTTGAAGCGATCAATTTGCAGCTGGAACCTACTGCTCAGCTTATTTGCGCGAAATTTTTTCACGACACAACGCGCAAGCAGTTCATCAAAATTCGTCATTTAACCATATTCGAGTGCACCAACGCAAAGTGAAACAATGGTTTTCCGGAACGCGAACGAAACTGATACCAAACATGCTTCGGGATGAAACCTATCAAGTACCATAAAACTCTAAATTATCAGAACAAGGCACTTCACATGTAAATTCTAGTCCAACCGTTCTTTAAACAAGTTTAGATTCTATTCACTTCTTTGTATAGTGCTTGACTGGCCCACTTAAGTCGAATGATAATATACACAAGTATTGGCGTTAATAGCCCAATCCTAAGTCGTTATGGCTACAAATGCTTTAGTGGCTTTAAAAGTATTTGTTGAATAAATATTACTTTGGTGTTCTAACTAACATTACTTCCAATAGTTCTTCTTTGCTACATGTATCGGCCCACGAAATCTAGCTTGCCGCACTATTATATACGATATTCATACGCTCGGTAATATTTACACTGACTGCGTTATTCCCTGGTTCTTCAAGATGAGCGCAGGCGCGATCGGTCATCTTTAGTGGAAATATTCCCAAGCGCAATAGTGACCCGTTCGTTTCGTTTCTTGCTCGAACGACCGACTCGCTCAACGTACACTATTTTGCCATAGTGTTCCACGCGCCCTCAGTGCACTGTGGGATTGCTTGAAAAAGGTCTATTGACCGGGTGCCCTTATGTATGCATGGTTTTTTTTATATTTACACATGTCTGTACATTTTTTCGACTGCCGCAATGTCAGCAGTATACGGACAACGTCTATAGCGACCTATTTTTCACGTGCCCTAGCTAACTCAAAGTACAGAAAGTAGTCGCCTTCGGAGGTGAATATTTGCTAAGGGTCTTCGTTTAGTACCAAGCTCCCGACAAATGCTGTTTAAGATTTGGTTTTTCTGGAGCCATTCTCCTAAGCGTACACGCCGGAGTGCAACCACTTCATTGTCTTTGCCGTTTGAACAGTGATTTTTGCTTGTGTCGAGCCACACTAGGTACAGAAATAACTGCGAGGCACAAAGAAACGGACATCGCCATGTCAAGCATTGTCTTGTATAACGTCGATAAACTAAATCTCACGGATCGCGGAAAAGCACAGAATTCCGACTGACTACGTCGAAAATAGGATCAGAATACAGAGTGATCAAATCAGGAAGGGGGTGGAAAGTAAAAACTCGACAGGTAAACGGAAAACAAAAAAGTATGCTCCACGGCAACCGTGTATCAGCAATGCTAGAGCAAACCCATACAAAGAACAACGAGAAAATGGGTTCGCTGGTTATGAGGGGTGTGCGCTGTAGAAAAACAACGTCCCTTTTGGGAGAAAAATGAATCAAATTAAGAGGAGGAGGATTGAAAAAAATTTAACATGTGAACCAAGACCTGTGCGTCTAATGCCAACGCCTTGAAAACAGCAAAGATTATTTCCGTGCAGAGTGGGTGGTGTCACGAGAGCACCTTACTGTCCTAAATTGGAACGCACTCATCGCTCCCGTGTTCCTGCAGCCGCTTTGGTTACACATTTCATTTTTTCTTCTCTGTTTTCATTCAGTCCGTTCTTTCGAATGAGAGGCTCTTCTGTAGTTCTGGCTACGAATCAACCATGATGTTTGTTCTCCAAAAGTAGTATTATCTCTGAACAATCGCAAGAGCCTGTCGTGTAATTTTCGAGTGTTCTTGAAAACTGAGAAAATCTGAACTCTTCTTGCTGAAATGATATGCTTAATGATCTGCACAAATTGCTTTATGCTCGCTAGATCAACGCACTGAAGAGTAGATACCCTGCTAGTTGTCGCTCAAGAAAGCCCCCGGATGCCATTGCTATTCATTGTTTATCATGCATGTTGATCATTTGATTGATTCGTGGGGAATGGCGTCCCGAAACCACGATATGATCATGAGAAACGCTGTAGTGGAGGGCTCCGGAAATTGCGACTATCTGGGGTTCTTTACCGTGCACGCAAATCTTAGCACATGGGTGTACAATCTTTCCACCTCCATCGGAAATTCAGCCGCCGTCACAGGGATTCAGTCCCGCGACTTGCGGGTTAGCAGCCGAGCACCTTATCTGCTAGACCACAGCGGCGGGGCACGCATGTTGTTCAGAAGTGAACATAAAATATAATGCCGCATCATGCACATCAAAACGCCACACACACACACACACACACACACACACACACACACACACATATATATATATATATATATATATATATATATATTGATTTGATTGATATGTGGGGTTTAACGTCCCAAAACCACAATATGATTATGAGAGACGCCGTAGTGGAGGGTTCCGGAAATTTTGACCACCTGGGGTTCTTTAACGTGCACCCAAATCTGAGCACACGGGCCTTATATATATATATATATATATATATATATATATATATATATATATATATATATATATATATATAAAGTGAAAAAGACGATGGAAAACGTACGAAAGGTTAGTAAAACAGCGTTTTTTTGTTTGTCGTGTTCTTTTTTTTTTGAACTGCATTGTCTACCAGAACACTTGAACTTATGGAAAGTATAAGAAAACCTATTAGATCAAATAGTAATGTAAATGTGAAGAAAGAAAGCTGGGTGAAAAGATAACTTGCCGTGCGCAGGAACCGAACCTGCCACCTTCGAATAACGCGCTCGATGCTCTATGTTTGAGCTACCACGGCGGCTATCCCCCAGCCACTTTATTGGGTATATATGTGAATTTAGACGTGAGAGTGTCAGTCAGCGCCTCCAGTAGCCATGGTGGCGAGTATGGTACACTCTTTATGAGCCTTATTGGTATCACGTAGCACGTGAACCTATTACGAGCTGGCAGCTGACAATAGTCCCTCGTATACAACCTAAGGCACCAAGTCTGCCACTACGAGACCCTCATTAATTAATCAAGGGCATTTCTGCCAAACGCGGGCATTTCTGAGACACCAGCTTTTTAAGGCTGGCGCTTGAATATTTGAAAATAGTCAATATAGATTTTTATTTCAAACCTTACCCTTAAACACGAATGCAGGAAGCTCTCCGTTTGGTACAAGTTATGTGCTACATAAATAGTACCACGTTTCCACCAATAAAAAGATTTTATTTTAAATAAATAGTAAGAGCTCTATTTTTATTATTTTGCCCCAACCTTTGTCGCGAAACGAGACGCTGCGTGGGAAAAACGAGACAGTGTAAAAAAAATAATTCCTTATGTTTTCGTAGTGTAAAACATCGAATTCACTCCGTCGGCCCCTACGCACATCGAAAAGGCCCAGTCCTTGCACTTCACGCATTTAGTTTAGACAGAAATGGGTGCTAGAATGCTCCGAAACTCCTTGCAGTTGAAACACCACCAGTCTTTTTTGTGCTAATGTTGTATTTTATTGAACGGTTGCACCTTATTGGACTATTCAACAATTCAATGCTAGATGGGTTCTGACGTATCTTCTTTGACTCTTTTTGCCATTTTGATGCAGAGCTGCTCAGGCATTTCGTGGCTGTTTACTTCGTGAGCCGGGTTTTCTGGGGCAATGAATTTTAAAATGTGCAAAGTTTGAATTTTCTAGTGCTTGTTTTCTATATAGGGTGGAATCGTCATTAAAACTCGATCCCAAGACGTTATTTGTGAATGACTCGACTTTAAGATTCCGTTAATTCTTTTTTCATGTGCCTCTTTATGGTAACCTAGGGAACAACAAAAACCTCTATTCAATCAGAATTCAGGTTTTCACGTCCTGAACCGCAATCAGTTATTTTGCATGTCATTTTCCTCCCAAGAAGCTCTATATAATATTCGCTTGTTCGCCCGAGCCCTTAAACACTGTAAAATAGTGCATAGAAAGTTTAAGTAAATGGTTCAATTATTAAGGTGCTTTTTGAAGCCCCCTTTGGACCACGGTAGCAACTGAACAAAACTTTTTTGTCATATAGGTAATAGTATAAAGTTACTTAATAAATACTTAGGCTGTCGATCTGACGCTGCAGTGTTCGTCGAGCAGAGTTTTGCGCTTTTTTGATGGGTCGCGAACACACTGACATTAGTTGCGCAACTTTTGGTGCGTGAACGTTGTGAGCAACCAGTAACTTTTACACCAGAAAACGTGGACAACTCCCGGCACATATCGTTGAAATATAAAACTGAAAAAAGCAGGTCTTGTATTCGCGATAGAGGTCGACAAGATCAAAATGTCGCGTTTCGCCCCACGTTTTACTCTGCCCTACTCTACGGTATACCGACGATATTTTTCGTCCTATCGCCTTCTTCAACTATGCTCAGACTTAAGAGGGGAGGGGGGGGAGTGCAAAGGTGACTGAAATGCAATTTTTCAATTTTCATGACATAATAATTCAGTATTACTGAGAAGTGCTTCCATGAAGTGGAAAGTTTTCACGCGTTTTAAAATGGCGACAAACGCGCCTGAACCTGTGACTTCACCGCGGCCACACGTACTTTAAATGGCGTTTCTCCGAACACTACATTTAGTCGAAAAAAAAATTTTGTGTTTAACCACTGCGGCTACCAAATGCAAACTTTCGTGACTTTTTTTTCAGTACCATGTGCTTCTTCTGAAGCAAAACAATCTTGTTTCCACCAGATTATATTTGTTGTCTATTAAGAAGAAAGCCATCAAGTTCTGATTATTCAGGATTTACATTATAAACTAAAGATGGGTGAAACCTAGAATTAATATTTTGCTTGATCAGGTTATTCGAGACAAATGTATTAACCAGAAGAGATTTCTGCTTTCTACATGCAATAGCTTTTTTTCAAATTTTCCTTCAAGAAATAAGACCCGCCGCGGTGGTCAAGTGGCTAAAGTACTTGACGTCTGACTTGCAGATCGCGTGATCAAATCCCGGCTGCGGCAGCTGCATTTTCGATAGAGCCGAAAAACGTGCAGACCTGTGTGCACTGATTTGGGTGCATGTTTAAGAACCCCGGGTAGTCGAAAGTTTTGCAGCCGTCTGCTACGGCGTCTCTCATAGTCATATGGTAGTGTTGGGACGTTATACCCCACATATCAATCAATCAAATATTATTCAAATATTGTATGTTCATTTTAGAGGTGCTTTATAACTTTTTGTCGAATTCTCAAAACATTTAGTAAAATATCCATTCAAGCAGATTGTAGAGTTATGTACGGCTGGATTTAAAAATAAAAGAGTGATGGGCAGTAGTAGTTTGAAACCATCTTTTGATATTCATCTTCCCTTAAGATATCGAACTTGTTGAAATGTTTAGCGTTTAAATAAGTCCGTTAGCACTGCAACAAACCACAGCAACAACAGGATAACGTACATCTTATGGACGTGTAACCTGTGCGCTAAAGCGATCACGCATTTTGGGATCACACGGTTTCGTGAGGCCTAATTATTTTCAGCCATTTTGCGCTTTTTCAGCTTTTGGTAGGCGTTTGTGGTACACAACCTTCCTTCTTCTGTCCGTGTTTGTGCGTCCTGTCCATTTAAGCTTGAATACGTACTAATTAGCTCATCTCTGTAGTTCTAAGCTTCATTTTAAGTACTCTGACCTCTTTCGCGTGTTCTATTACTTATCTGAACAATCATGCTTCTTTGGCTCCTTTATTCACACTTTGTTAGTTCCGTTCTAGGAGTTTCATGTGGTTTTCTAGAAATAGTTTGCCCATCCGAAATTCAACTTTGTTGTGGCTTTCTGAAAGCATCGACAAGACATGCCAGGAGGATTTGTGCCATACTTTCCGCGGAATCTTATCGCCAAGTCAGAATTTATCAGGAATGCATCAAGGTCTATTACTTTACTCCACTTGGCAATGGCGCCAGAAACAGCTGTACGCTGAATGAACGAGGGTAGCTAAGCAGCATGCAGAATTCCTACAGGTGGTAAAACTTCAAGAAGTTCAATCATGTAAGAGGGAGAATTTCGCTACCTGAAATTCCTCAAAGGCACCCTCTTAGATAACGTTCACTGCAAAATGCAAGCGTTAGAGCCAAAGTACTGTTTTAGGCCAAACCTCAAACCTATACACGTTTTCAGCTGGTCGCCTACTATCCCTAGACTAGTTCCTGGAGGCGAACACTGCATTTCAGATGGCGTTGCTCCTATAAATAGACCTAATATGCATCTCGAATGCATTGATCCTTATCGGCCTTTTGTTCATTATTGTAGAGAAAACAATCTCGACCAGTAATTTCAGATAAGGAAAATGTTTCACTATTTCGCCGGAGTGTATGTTCTTATAAAAGCAATAACAGGCATAAAAAGGAAGTTGATGACGCTCACCCTTAAAGCATCAGTAGGTAAAACGCGTTGTCGACGTTTTGTTAAAAATACTTTTGACACAATAGCTTCTAACGTCATTTTTTTTTTCGGCGAAAACGAGCGCGATTCGTTTTCCAGTGATTGTTTCAGAGATAAAAGTTTGGCAGATACTACGTACCATGGCCATCGATGTCACGCGAAGCATCGGGAGGGAAGGTAATTGTGACGTAGCTTTTTGTTAGGTTTGATGTACTGCAATACTGATTGACGTTTCACCAACGTTACACCGGCATACAGATTTTCCCGAAGGATTTTCGAGACCTGACGTGGCTCTGTTTGATTGCCACGCGGAATACCTGAGTTTGATTCCTGCTGGCACCATCACGTCTATTATTTTCCTTCCTCTGTTCAACGCTGCCGATATCAGTTTTTCTGAAGGATCTCGCATTTAAATTACCAATGTCTGAGGAGAAAACAGCGCAAGAACGGAAAGAAGAACATACGACCTCCTAACTGTATCGCTGACGAGCAACCGAGTGTGAGTTTATTACACCGGATAATATATAGCTGAATAGCTGAAAAAAAGAAACAAGACTACAACCACCACATGCGCATAAAAATAAAATGCAAGGTGGATGTGCCACAAGTCTAAATGCGCCAAGTTAGCCACTGAAAAGCCTAATCTCTCTTCCGAGGAAGGCTAGTGAAGGCTTAGTCACATGCATGTTTCCTTTTTTTTGATATAGGGAGCTTCATTAATTTCGAGCTTGATTAGACCTCATACTTCCTTTTGTCGGACAATAACTACACATGGTGACTCCCTACCAACTGGTTTTACGCCCGCGGCGAGACCTTCAATTCCTCCATGGTGCCTCAAACAGCCAGTCATCAACCTGACAATACCAGGCATCCAGAAAAAACGAGATTTCTCAATACCAGCCCTCAAACAGCTCGCCTTACTTCTGCTGTACGAGAAGTACCAAGACTGCACCCACGTCTACACCGACGGCTCCGTCCTGCCAAACAGCTCAACAGCGGCGGTCGTTATTCCAACGCACGCCACAACCATCAAATTCAGGACAGCTCATGCAACCACAACAACAGCAGCAGAGCTTGCAGCGCTTCGCGCTGCGGTGCGTTTCATTAATGACCAAAGCACACAACGGTGGACGATTTTCTTCGACTGCAAGGTGGCAGTGCAGTCACTTCTGTCAAATCTACGCCGTGGTCCACACGAGCAGTTGGTATTTGAAACCGCAGAAATGCTACACTCTTAAAAAAAATGGAGTGACGTTCTCTCCATTTAGGGAGAAACGGCGATGTCCCCAATGTTCGTCTTTAAATAGAGAAACGTTGCTCCCTTATCCACGGAGAAACACGTTCCTCCTTATGAAAATCAACATGGCTGCCCCCCGGCGAAGCGAGTAGGCTTAGCAAATGCAACGATTCTCGACTGATAAGGAGTACACGGCACTGAAAGTTACAAAAAACGGTCCCGCTGAGCTTGATATTGCACCAAATGATTATAAAAACAAGCAGACGAACCTGTGGCGGTGAACACATCGCGAAAGAGAACGACGGAGCAAGTACGTTTCGTTCGGTCAGCGAAGCCACGTTCACTCCGATAGACACGGATATACACTGCAGAGCCCTCACCTGAAGAGTGCATGCTAGGCTTGCTGTATTTATTTCTCGCAGATTCACATAGTGTAGCGAGGTTATCCATGCGTTTACGGGTCCACAGGTCACGAGATGTGCCTCCAAACCGTAGACTCGATCGCAGCGAAACCATTCCGACTCAGTATTGCAGCTTTGATAGACAGATGTTCAACGTTATATAAGTAGCTGGAGGTTTGAGAGCGTCATAACCGTGAAGTAGGTGGTAGCTGGCGTCATCTAGAGGGACTGAACAAAACTAAAAAAAAGTTGCCTACCGCGACGTACATTGTCATACCCACTTTCACGGCTCCCTTGCGGATTGTCAACGCCTCAACCCATTCAGGACTTCTTACGTCACAGCCCATTGAGGATTCCTGTCACTGACACCGGAAGCCTAAATATGCGCTGGTGCAATGCATATAACTACACATGCACACATACTGACACATACACATGGACACATACGCAACAAATATACGGTATCATTTACGCTAACAAGTACGCAACAAGAGCAAAAATCAACCACTCACAG
Organism: Rhipicephalus microplus; assembly: GCF_013339725.1. Lineage (NCBI taxonomy): Eukaryota > Metazoa > Arthropoda > Arachnida > Ixodida > Ixodidae > Rhipicephalus > Rhipicephalus microplus. The sequence goes on along the minus strand of NC_051166.1, from coordinate 118,653,456 downwards.
CAACGAATCACACTACGACGTGTTTACTCACACCATACTATGAAAGCGCGCCAGCTTATATAGCGATGAATTTCGACTGACCATAGTGGCACAGGTCACAAGTAGGTTTTCTTACACTTTTTTTACGTTTCGTATCAATACCACAACATGCGCACACGTAAATATATTGTATCTGATGCTAAGACAAACGCGAGTTTATCAATGGTTGCACAATAATGAACGGAATAATTACTAGAGCTTATCAGGTTTTCACGAAGGCGGATACCCCCAAACCTTGCATAGTTGCCCACGGCATTCCGAACGCTGCGCCATCTGTTGACCACTGCCACAGTTACTTTTTTTTTCTCGAAGCCTTCGAGAGTGCAAACACTTGCCGCGCGTTAGCCATTTCGGAGGTCACGTTTCTTTTTCTTCTTGTTACTTGGAGAGGGCGCAGCATGCGGACCAAACTTTGTCTCCGTCGTGGTAGGTGTTCTGTGGTCACGTCGACCTCGTTTAGTTGCTTCGTCTAAACGTTCGCTTATATTCTTTTTACGTGCGTACCACAAGTGTGACCGTTAGCCATGGATACAGTACACCACTAGCCCTTCAATGAGAAGGTTTTTTGATGCGGTAACGACCGTCCTAGCAGTGTATACGTACGTTACAACGCGGGTCTTGCGAGAGAAATAAGCGATGACCTCGCATCCGACGGTATTTTTTCGTGAGCTATGACAGTGGCTGTTGGCGTCGCGACAGCTCTAATACTTGAGTGGAGGAACTATCGCTGCAGTGCGCAAGCTTACTATAACTTTATATAATGTTGTGTCTGCATACATTTCTGCTTCAGATGCCTCTCGCGATTCGCCTCGCGAGTCAACTGGCAATCATAGTGCGTGCCACAATTTTGTTGTTAGCGCTGCGGCTGTGGTGGTTATTACTCTGGATTCGGAATACTCTTTTCACAAAGGTGAGTGAGCGTTAGTACTCACTTGCTGTGCACAGCTGTTACTAGAAGTGCATTTTGTGTTGAGTTTCTCACGAGAAAGGAGAATCATGGACGAGAAAGGCATACTGCATGCGTGCATAATTCCTTCCTACTTCTCAGTGCTGGCATGGGCAATTCAAAACGAATGCGATTCAGAATTTGGTTTAACCTACAGAAGTCATTGGTTCACTTTTCACAAAAGTTTAGTTATGATGATGTTTAAAAAGTTTCTGATGGTTGTAACCTAGCCTGGCGAATAAACACTCGGTGAAACTTCGCAGCCTGTTTCCCTTCGTATTTTCACCTGCCGTGGTAGCGTAGCCTTATTGGGTGTCGTGTGACTATGCTGGAGGACGCAGGTTCGACTTCCGGCCACGGCGGCCGTATTCGAATGGGGGTAAACTGCAAAGAACATCCATATGGCGGTAGTGGCACGTATAACTCTATCAATTGTATATGATCGTACTTTCACGCATGGAGTGTACAGTGGTATCAGGTTTCCTAGAATGATGAAAAGTGTGATGCTTTTTTACGCGCCTCGTTGAATTCACGAGTGCTGTTGGTGCCTTGCGAAACTAAACATGCGTGGGCTTACCAAGTGTGTCGACACCGAAAAAAATCATTATTTTTTTTTACACTCTAAGGTAATCGATAAAGCAAGACTGTTTGGGAAGCAGAGCTCCTTGTATTCGTGACAAATTGGTAGTATGAAACAACACGAGACACACATGAAAGTGTGCGGAGCATCGTGCGAGTGCCTGACGATAAAAAAAAGAGAGGCTTTTACTCTATTCTAATAAAACAAAAGAAAACGTCACTCCTGCATTGCTTACAACAATCTTAGGTAAAAGCAATCGCTCGCGACTGGCCGCGGCCGGCTATAGGCTTGGCGTGCGCATTCGCGCGAGCAAGACCCCCGTGATGAGGAGAAACTTGAACGCTGAAGGAGGAACGTTGCTCCTTTGGTCCTTGCCGCGAGAGGGCGCGACGGGTAAAGCGCCTGAAAGGGAGGAAGTCGCTGCGCCGAAGGAGCAACGGAGCCCGTTTCTCCATTCTCGCTCCCTTTTTTTTTAGAGTGTACACGATATAACAGAGAAAGGGCACCACGTTATATTTCAGTGGTTGCCAAGCCACTGAGGAATTATCGGTAACGAAGGAGCTGATCAAGCTGCCCGTTCAACCCATACAGAAGACAACGACCAGTCAATACCTCTCTCAAGGACGCACGCTGCTAGGAGGCTCCGCATTACCCGCTGCGGTGGTCTAGTGGCTAAGGTACTCGGCTGCTGACCCGCAGGTCGCGGGTTCAAATCCCGGCTGCGGCGGCTGCATTTCCGATGGAGGCGGAAATGTCGTAGGCTCATGTGCCCAGGTTTGGGTGCACGTTAAAGAACCCCAGGTGGTCGAAATTTCCGGAGCCCTCCACTACGGCGACTCTCATAATCATATGGTGGTTTTGGGACGTTAAACCCCGCAAATCAATCAGGAGGCTCCGCATTCTTGCTCGCCAACGCTCCATGGCTCTTTCGAATGAGCCTCTCTTTACGCATGCAAGATCACGATCCCTTGATCCAACGTTTAGCATGCAGCTTCCAACAAAAATTCGACGAGGCGACGCTACTGCTCTGTGCAGACTATGGTTGGGAGTCGCGTTTACCCGTGCGTACGCGTTCCGCATAGGTATGGCCGACACCGCCGACTGTGCACACTGCGAAGATGAAGAAACAATTCGACATACCCTGTGTGACTGCCCGAAATACAACCTGGAAAGACAACACCTTTCTAATAAACTAAACAGGTTAGATGACCAGCCGCTGTCAGAAGAAAGTATACTACGCCATCGTCATGACTCATCGTCACAGAAGAAAGCCGTGCAAGCGCTATTGGGCTTCTTACGAACTATTGGCCTGTCGGAATGCCTCTGAGTGGACTGATTTTGTGTGTGCGTGTGTGTCGGTGTTTTTCTCTTATTTATTTTTTAACTCTCCCTTTCTCTTTCAACCCCCTATTCCCCAACCCCAGTGTGGGGTAGCATACCGGATACTAGCATCTGGTTAACCTCCCTGCCTTCCTTTTCTCTCGTTTCTCTCTCTCTCGAGCTTGATTCTGTAACGATATTGAGGGAGCACCTGGCAATTGTGGAAGAGTGAAGCGCAGCCACACGATGAACAATGGACTGCTACGGTGATGTTTGTTGAAGTCCAGAAACGGTACGCATGCTCTCAGGCGGTCGTTCACCGCTTGTGTAGTGTGGCGCTTGTGTTTTGCTTCGTGGCGTTTTTGCGCTGTTCCCTCTTCAGTAGTATTTATTAACTGGACCTTCAAGACACCCTACTAATCTCTGTTCTCGTCATTACTCCCGTACATCCGCTTAACGCGGCCCATGGTGCACGGGTATACGTACAAGCGCCACACATGATCGGGGTACTGACTGTGAAGACCTGCACCACGGGATTTTTCTAACTTCAAGTCGTCACGTCATCACCGCACAGTCATAATTGTCAAACCCTCTAACTCATTCATGCTAATTTTGGTGCACCCCAAGTTAACCAGGAGATCACGAGAGCTCCCAGACGTAGATAGATAGATAGATAGATAGATAGATAGATAGATAGATAGATAGATAGATAGATAGATAGATAGATAGATAGATAGATAGATGGATACATAGATAGATGTATCTATCTTACGAAGCAGTGTCAGCCCGAAAAGAGTGATAGACTTAACACAAAGGTTGGAGATTACACGACTTTTAAAGGCAGGTCATCCTCTGTTTGCAGTGACCACTGTCGCTGAACGTTTAAACAAGTCCGTTATGTTAAGTCTGAGCATGGTGACAAAAAAATACGAGTAAACGTGCGGTGTTTATAGGTATACTGTATTGAACAACATATCACAAAGGCGAAACAAACTAGGAAGCAGATACGACGTTAACGTTGTTTTTACGGCTGTCACTAAGTTATCAGAAAGCTTGTGCCTCTGTGTGGACAAAGATTGAGTGAGTAAAAGGTAACAAGAAGCGAACCGGGAAAATATTCGGTTCGTGAAACATACCAACAAGCTGACTGATTGCGTTCAAGGGTAGTAGTATACAAAGTCCCTTTCAGCTGTGGTCTCTTCTATCTAGGACAGACGCGTTGCTGCATGAAGCAAATATTATTGGAACATAAGAGATGGTGAACGCAAGGCTCATCTTCCCAAATTTCTTAACATTGTCGAGAGCATAAGTGCACACGAACATTTGATGAATACTCAGTTTTGTACCCGCAGAGCGTGCATTAAACGCGTGCTACAAACGCGCGCATTATCATTGGTAGCTAGAGGTCATGCCTCATGCAGGCGTCCAATACCTTGCTTGAAGATGAAATCAGTGTCTTAACAGTTATCTTTCTGGTTGACCACCACGCGTGTCGATATTATAGGTTTACATACTGCATGCGCATGCGCAGATAAGTTTTCGTGCCTTTTTTTTAACCTGTTCTGCGCTTCATTGTTCACTTGTCAGTAGGTGTGTGTGGTGTCCAGACTTGCTTCTTGTGTCAGCGTTTGCACACCCTCAATCTTCGACAACGGTGGAGCCAAGTCACGTGATGTCACTTGAGCCATAGAAAAAACAAATTGATTGATATGTAGGGTTTACTGTCCCAAAACCAACTTATGATGATGAGAGATGTTGCAGTGGAGGCCTCCAGAAATTCGGACCACCTGGGATTCTTTATATTTAAAAAACAAAGGCACCGCGCCTCAGTTAAACGCGCAGCACGATCACAGAGAAAGCTTGAAAAGCGGCCTTTATAGAGGATCTTTTAAATATTGCTGGCGCAACTTCTACAAGCTCGCTTGCGTGGAACCTACGATGCCGTAAATCACCATAATGTTTGTATAGACGGTAAGCGGCACTACACCATTGTTTGCCATTTTTGGCAAAGCATGTTACCGACTACCCACTTGTCGGTTTTACGCGCACATTGTTGATGCTGTGGCTGACGACGATGTAGAATTATGCCTGATGCTTTTGTAATAGAATTTGGTAACTGAGTGGGCCACTCCTTATGCAATTCAAAATGTGTGACGCCTGATTTTTTCTTTACTGTTCCATAACACTTTGTTCCACATTCCAACGCATATCTTTATCTGATATGAAGCATGCATAGAGTGAGTTTGCAGTGGAGGTTCAAGCGTCGTTATAGCTGAGTTCAAGAGCAATTCGCTGCCACGTGGAGAATCCGCGTTCGATTTCCGTTTTAACCGGAGCATTCTTTGTTATTTAGTGCGACTTTGGCTACGGATACAGGTGGTGGCAGGGGCAGCGCAATACTACACAGTAAGCAAAAAATATTCTAGTTTCAGGTTCTTGCGGTTCATGACCTATGAAAACTATCTCACGTAAACTTTTTACTAACTCTAGGTGGTGCAAAAGGTGCTAAATGACATAGTTTTGCCACCCCCTCTCAGACGCGCAGTAAAAGGATGTCAAAATCCAGTTTTATTTCGTGGGAAGCTTCTATCACATGACTTTTAACCTGCGTTTCAGAGTTTATTACCACGTGACTACAAGTTGCAGCTTCTTCGGGCGCTTTTGCCTCTCATTCTTTTTACCTGAGTGCCACCCTCCATGAATCTTGAAGGTATTCGAACACCACAGACGTAATTATGTTTTTTGGGGCAAAGCTCCTTATGGCGTGGCTTATGCGTCCCCGTCGTTGGTAGCCACCCCTCGTTAATTGTTGAACTGGCCATAGAGCGTGTTACTTATACTATACGCTGAAAAATGCAAATGTACGACGTTACAGGACGTTACTTGTTGAAAAGAAGTATTGACGTCACAAGTACGCGAGGGAGAGACGATCGCAAGACTACGATAACATGTTCTTCGTCGTTGCCAGGGGGCGCCCCTGGGTACGCCAGGCGACACTCTATAGTACAATAAAAGCTCCGTTTTGGCGCGCGCGCGCATTCAGAAGCTCGGCCATGGAGCATGGAAAAGGCTGCTGAGCGGCATGCGCGCAGGGCTGTGGCGGCTCGCCCTCGAAGAAGGACGCCGACGTACGGGCGCGCGAGGCATAAGCGCACCACGAAACTGCATGGCTGCGCCGTGAGGACCCTGCAGTACGAAAGTGGGGAGCCGAAGCTAGGCGGCAGCGGGATGCAGACCCAGCTTCGCCCTACTCTCCATCATTCACAGCGTGAATATGCTGTCATTTTATTGAAGATTCGTATGGCATTGTCGCGCCTCATGGCTGATCTCGAGTCAACGCACATTCCCCGAAACTGGGAGTACCTTAAGCATAACAGGTGAGAGGAGCATTCTGTGAACGAAAAAAGAGCCTGCTCCTAGAGAAAAACGAAAACTTGCGGAAAAGTTGTCTTGCAGATTTTTCCGAATCGCCAGCTTTTCCTCTCCGGTGGTCCCTAGAGACAGGTGGTGTAAGAAGCTTGCGCTGTAAGTGTCTGGTTGAGCTGATGGATCTCCTGTGTTTCTTCTATCATCGAGTGGCCCTGCGCTTCCGAACGTGAGCTTCCAAAGTTGTACGTCGCGGCTACTTCGCTTACGTTCCAAATCGTGAAGATCTACCAGCGGTAACAAGATCATGCTGGTTTCACCGTTCGTGGCTGTTTCCTGGAGAGTGTCTTGTTACAACTTTGAAGCAATAAGCTAAATGCTTCGCTATTTTGTATGCACCATGTCGGCTAGTGACCAGTGTGAGTGCGTCATCGGGCAGGTGAAATAAGAGTCACATAGGTTTTGTTTCACAGAAGGCAAGGTATGCCAGAGTGAAGTGCAGTCCGAATTATCATCTCCATGCGCCAACGCTTGTCAAGCGACAAACTTCTAGCGTGAAGCTGCGCTTCGATACGGGGCAGACGGAACCAACGAGTGGTCGCTGGTAAACTGGGTGAAAACCCGGACTCTGGTCCGTCTCTTCCGTTGAAAGTACAACGCACATAACTCCTAAGACACCGCAGATAACGGACTCGTAATAATCGAGAAGCATTTCTTGGCGAACTTTTGGCGACACTGAGCGTATCTATCTATCTATCTATCTATCTATCTATCTATCTATCTATCTATCTATCTATCTATCTATCTATCTAACTAACTAACTAACTAACTAACTAACTAACCACTTACGACATTTAGCCCTCCTTGCCGTTTCAATATTGGCATCAATACCAAATATGGTTTAGCATAACGTGACTGTTTGACGAGTGTAAGTAAGTAGTCATAACATGAAAATCCATGATATGTATGTCGGGAATGCCATGGTTTACATTTCATTGTTTCGCTGTTCCTGCGGTGGTTTCGTTCACATGACATTTATCAAAACTGCTATGGTATGACATAACTGCATGGCGAACACAAGTGACAGACCCTAATATGAATATGGTGACATGCATGTCATGTAAGCCATGACTACATGGCACACCCGTGATGCGTTCATGACCGTTTTGCTATCTTCAAATATACCAAAGTTGGTATTAAGTGACGCGAACAGGCGATGGTAAGTGACAGGTCCAAATATCATGATCATGACATGCGTGTCATGTAACAACAAGACTACATGCTACGCTCATAGTGCGCTCACAGTCGTTTCGCTAGCTTCGCATATACTTAATTTGGTGTTACATGACGTCAATAGATGTCAAAGGCTTATATTTGCTGCAAACATGACAATTATGACTGACATGCGCGTTATATAAGAACTTGACAACCTACCACGCTCATGATGGGCTCGTGGCAATACGCTAGCTTCACATATATCGAATTTGGTATTACGTGACGCGACTGAACGACGACGATACTTTACACGTCGAAACATGATAAGCATGACATGCGTATTATGTAAAACATGCTACATGCACGCTTTTGAGCGCACTAACGGCCGTTTCGCTAACTTCACTTATACCATACTTGATAGTCCGTCACGTGAATAGATGACGAAGGTATGTGACTGGTGCCAACATATAATCATGAAATGCGTGTCATGTAAAAACATGACTATATGCCGCACTTATAATGCGTTCGCAGCCGTTTCGCTTGTTTCTCACACACCAAAATTGGTAATACGTGACCTCAGTGGAAAAAGTAGGTATATCACTGGTGCAAACATAACGACCATGATATGGGCGTCACTTAGAAAATTGACAACATACCACGTTCATGATGCGCTCGCGGTCGTTTCGCTAGTTTCACATATACCAAATTTCGGAGATTATTTAAATTCTAAGCAAAAGATTTGAAGAAACCCGACGTTTCGAAACCGACTTGGTTCCTTCCTCAGGGGTGACTGCGGAGACTCCGTAGCAGCGGCGTCTTCAATTCACTCATGGGGCGGATAATGACCCCCCCCCCTTTCTCTCTCTCTCTCGTTTTGCCGTGGAGCACAGTTCATGTGTATACACTGAGCGAAGGGTTTTGAAAGAGCGGTTGATGGTATGGGCTGTCTTGAAAGCGAGCCGAACCCTTGAAAGCAAGCCGAACTGGAGGAGAAGGTTATTACTCGAGTCGTGGCACACACAGAGAGAGACCACCCATAACATCAACCGATGTCTCGGAATCCTTTCCCCAGTGTATACACATGGAATGCGCTCCACGGCAAAATGAGAGAGAGAGAGAGAGAGGGAAGGAGCTCATTATCCGCCCCGCGAGTGCTTTGAAGACGCCGCTGCTACGTAGTCTCCAGTCACCCCGAGGAAGGAACCTAGTAAGTTTCCAAACGTAGGGTTTCTTCAAAACTTTTGGTTGGAGTCTAAATCATCTCCCAGTTGTATACCCCACCAGACAGACTTCTGTCGAATGTTTACATTCATACCAAATTTGGTATTACTTGAAGTGAATGGACGACGAAGTTCATGACCATCATCTTCTGATAAACATGATAGTCATTACCAGTTTTGGAACATGTCATGTGAACGATACCACCACTGGAGAAGCAAAACCATGAAATGTGAATCATTACATTTATGCCATACATATCATGATTTTTATGTTATGACTAGTCACTTATGCTCGTCATACAGTCATGTTATACAACAGGAGTTTTAGTATTGATATTATCGAAACGGCCAAGAGAGGCTAAAAGTGGAGGGCTGCTAAATAAATAGATAGATAGATAGATAGATAGATAGATAGATAGATAGATAGATAGATAGATAGATAGATAGATAGATAGATAGATAGATAGATAGATAGATAGATAGATAGATAGATAGATAGATAGATAGATAGATAGATACGCTTAAAGCTTACTTTTGTTCGCTTAGAAATGCCTCGCTTCCATTAGCAGCTGTTCCAGAAAACTGTCAAGCGGCATCATGCACTTTTTCTTGAAAAAACGTTCGCCTGTTTCTTGGGTTATACAGTTTCTGACACACTTTATAAGTTTAACGTGATGAGTTCAAATGATGTGTTTCTTTCCCCCTGTCCGTTATAACCTCCGTTTTTTTTTTCGGCAGTGTATTTCTGTTTTACAATGAAACCCTAAGTTGCCATCGGTGCTTGTTTGTTTTCTTTGTCACGTTTGTTTGTTTTACCAATTTGTCACAACTAATCTATATCAACTTCTGGACACTTCTTGAAATACCTGGGCCTGTGAATAATTTTCATCCATCTGTTTATTGTAATATGTCTTATGTAACCTGCTGCTAAAGTACATTCTCTGCTGTACTTTCATTTCATAACTGTTTGTGAACTTTGATTTCTTTCCTATTTATTCGGGTGGGGGTGGTTCCTTTAAAGGCCTTAAAATATATTCACTAAGCAGCATGTACGACGACGACAAACTGGATTGTATTTTTTGCGAATGCGCCCCGCAATGTCTCGAAGCGCAGTTTGCCCAAAAGGGAATAATAAAGATGTATTATTGACCTCATTTATTTATTCAATTATTTCGATGCTCAGGCAGTCCTCCTAACTGTTTGCTACAGGCCACAACATAACATTCCTTATGTATCTAGCTCCTGTTCTTTCCTTTTTCACCTTTCTTAAGAGCACTGTAGCAATCATGATGCTTATCCGGCGGTTCAACTACTCATGCTACGCTTCTTCTTTTTTTCAGTTCCAAGCTTCTTTCTCTTCTAGTTGTATAGTTGTTTTACACTGAATATATCAGTTTTACTCACAGAATGGTACTTTTGCATAAGCGCGGTAAAGGAAAAACATTCACTATCTGCTGGAATCTGGAAGAAGCCACCCAAACACGCAAGTTGGAAATGCAACCTTTTCAGGCCACCAGTCCCTCTAGATCAAGTCATCGGTATGCAAAAAGTCCAAAGCCACTTAAATCCTTACGCGATAACGCAACAAAATAGAACTTTCGACCACAGCCTCTTCGCGGCTTCATATCAACAATTCGTTCTGTAATAAAAACGAAAGAAAATCAATAATAGACTGACTTTACAACTGCGTTGTACAAGCTGCATCCTCTCGGGAGTAGAGTACCTTGGTAAAGAGAGAGCTCAGACTGCATAGAAGGGAAATGACGAAACGCACAACGTATTATCTCTATCGATCTAGCAACACCGCAGGATCCCCTTCCGCGTCGGATGCTTTGATTCATTTACAGTCCGCGAGTCTTAGTTTGAAAGCTGATAGGACTTTGAGATTTTCGTTCTAATTACTTTACAAAATAAACCATCTCTTTTTCTACTTCTAATACACTGCTGACCTTCTGGCTTTTTTATGTGAGCCACAAAATTACGAAGTTGAACATTTACGGTGTCAAGTAGTCTTTTTTGCTTGATTTTCTCCTAAGCGACCATTCTCCTAATTTGTGGAATGACCCCTGTTGGCACCTAATTTCCGGCTCCACCAGAGTGTCTCTATGTGACTGCATATACGTAACACTCATCTAATTGATTTCTGGTGTCGGCTTCTGCAAAAGGAGTGCCAGAAGGTGCCGCTATGGCACATTAAATAAATCCCCTCGACGCTGTGCACTTTTTATTACATGAACTTGTTCACCTCGTTCTCTTTTGCCTTTATTTTTTGTGTTTCTTTTTCTGCAATGTTGACTCATATTAGGGTTCAATTAATTCTTTTAGTGACACTGTTTTCTGAATTGTGCGTACTGTTAAGATCTTCTTTTATTGTGAATGCAAACAGAGGACAAGACAAACTGTTTTATATGTAAGAAGATTTTTTTTCTGGAAGAGAGTATGCGACAGCTTCATCTCTGAACTTGTGGCGTTTTGCAGAGGCGTCAAAAGAGGTCGCGTCTAAGAAGATTGCAGCAGCAGCGTACACAATCTCATGGAAACTTCAATGTATAAAAACTAATGCAGAGAGGTAACACTGTCAGTAACAGATCATCCCCGACGTCGAAGCATACCTCGTTGTGACGAGTGTCGCATGCAGCTGTCTCACACATCTTATGTTCTATTTGTATTAGAGAAATCTCCAGCGAAAAAGAAAACAACTAAAAAATGCAAGTGGCCAAAACGACGCTGTAAAAGTACACGGCCGCAAGAGCTGGCGACTGACTTTCCGGACAGTTATCTCCATCACTTCCCTTTTCACCGTGGTGAGTACAATACCTGACATGACGATTACATTTGGCCGACTCCTCATGGACTGTTTGTGGAACTTCACAGTTCTAACAGCCACCACTAATTTTAATTCTACGTAATGGTTTCAGCACTTATGTATTTATGAACGGCGGATGCATCGCTTATTAAGGCCGAGGTTAAAAAAAAACAGAACGCCAGGCGAGCGCAGAAAAGCACAGCAAACTAACAGCTAAAGCTGCAAGAGCAACATTTGTAGAGTCCGCGATAAGCTCTCTTGTAGCTACTGCTACAAGTACCCCTGTATGGTTCCTACTACACCGTAAATCATGATTTTTCCCAGATTGAGAATTGCCCACTTAGCCATAAAGTTTCCATTCTGCCCAGAAGCGAGGTGCCCGCTACGCTTCTGCGAGGCTGGTAAGTATGCTGGTTACACTACGACTACGACTAGGACTACTACCAGGAATGAACGGGTGCCGCTTTAAGGCATTATGTGCACTGTGTTGATGCGGTGGCTCAGAGTAATGAAGAATATAGGTTAAGCTCATTGTAGTGAGCTGCAAGGCCTAATTACCGTCACGTATTCGCAATGTGCCGCGCGAAGTCGTTATTCTACTCTTATACCACGCTATACTGAATGCATTAACGAGCTTAAGAGAAATTACTTTCTTGAGCTCCTGAGGAAACAGATCGTAGAAGCCTTATGAGCTTTTTGGCAGTCAGCACATGTACTCGTGTGAGGAACCCACTACACTATAGGTCTTCATAGGTTTTCCGAAACGAGAAAGCATCCAGTTTGCCATTATTCCCCATTTTTGAAGAACTGTGGTACCTGAGACACACTTGTAGGGCATTATGTGCCCTTTGTTTATGCAGTAGCTGATGGCGGTGAAGAATTATAGCTGAGCCTTTTGTAATTGGTTTTAGGAATTCTGTAGTGTCAACAGTTCACCGGGGACGCTAACCAAGGAAAAGCTTTAGCGTCTGAGGAGCCCGAAGAAAAACAGATGATCCACACTAAACCGAAACAACTCCCTGTATTCTCCTTAGACCATATGCTTCACCGCCAGTAGGGGGTGCCACAAACCACCACAATAGTAGCGACCTCTACATCTCCCTCCTTTCGGACATTGAGCAGTCACAAGTTCAAGCGGTCCGGTGGAACAACTCGTCGGCCACTACCCGTGCGTGTGCACAACACCACCATGACCGCCATCATCACCATCACCACCATCGCCACCAACAACCATCCACCTGTGCCGAGTCATTCGTTGCCGTAGCATTTGGAGGACCTCGATTTGAGTGAGCTACATGTGGCTGTTGCTTGGTATCTTCTGATGAAGCTAGGGGAGGCAGCCATGCTGGAACGAAGGGGACAAGGTGACACCTGTTGCGCTGCAAAGTACCGCCTTGTCCTGTTTCTATGTAGCTGCTGGGTCTCTGTGCTGGACTTTACACAGTTCTTTTTACGTTCTTTTGTCGGGCCCAGACTTGCTGTCCTACTGGAAGTGGCAATGCATGCCTGGCCCGATGGCACTGATTGTAGCTCTTCTCCTGCTTTATTTGATAGGATGCATTTTTCAACACTACTGTGTATTTCGAGGGCACACTTGGCTGTAGCAATTGTCTCTTCCTGGGGACTTTGGTCCTAAGCCGACGACCAATCAAGAGCTGAACTGGGCTAAAACAGTTGACGCCTGGGGTATCCCTGTAGCATAGCAGAGCCATGTGGGGCCTTTCGCCTTGGTGAAGAGGTTTTTGATCGTCCGGACCTCTCTCTCCACTTCTTCGTTAGACTGGGTGTTGTGGGGACTGCTTTTCGTATGGACGAAGCCGTACGAGGAAGCGAAGGCTGCAAAATCTCGTGACGAGAATGGCGGGTCATTGTCAGACCGAATCTCCTGGGGTACCCATGTCGGGCGAATATGTTTTTCAGCACAACCACGACAGCTTGAGCGGTTGTGCTCCTCATGATTATTACTTCCGGGTACCTTGAGTCAACTACCAGGAGGAAAGTTTGTCCATTGAAGTGAAATAGGTCCATGCCGAGAAGTTGTTATGGACGTTCCAGGAGAGCAGTCGGTATATGTGGCTCAGCGAAGTTTACTCGAGTGACAGCGCATGTCTCACAGTTAGTGACCACGGCGGTAATGTTATTAGAGACTGCCAGGCCACCATACTGAATCACACGCAAGCGCTCTGCTTCTGTTCATGCCTTGATGTCCATCGTGTAGCAGTGCCAAGATTGAAGATCGAAGTGACGATGGAATCAGCAAAACAGACACCTTTGAACAGTACACCGTCGCGAACAGAAAGTTTATCAATCACCGATGAGTATATGGAGATGTGCAACAGCAGCATATTTTTCCGAGGCCACCGCCCGCTGACAAAAAGAGAATAGCGTAGTGCATTCGCCTGTCTGAACTTTGTGCTCGACGCCCCTCCAGCACGTTTTGGTGGCAAAACTTCGAATGTGAGCAGCCACTACATCTGCAACATAGAGCTCCATTACACCAAGGGCTGTGCCGGCCACAGTTTCTGCAGTAATAAGCTGCACCGCATGCACGGAAGATTCATCCGGATTGTTGATGCGTGAGAGCGTATCAGCTGTAGCCAAAAGCTTACCAGGCCCATGAAGTACCTTGAATTGGTAAGGCATTGTTGTGATTTTGGCATTTCGCGAGCACTCTCGAATCATGACAGGTAAATTTCCACCATCACAGAAGAGGTAGGTGTATAACAGCTGCATATTTTCGGCACTTAGTTACGAAGCAGAAACCTAGAGACTTACAAAAAGGGTTCAGCTTAAATTGAGAACGACGAAGCAAGCAGTGGAAAGGAAAATGGTAGGTGTAACCTTAAGAAAAGAGCAGAGTGGATTAGGGAAGAAACCGCGGCTAAGGATATCATTAGTTGAAACTGAGAAGAGGAAAAGGGCATGGGCCGGGCATGTAGTGCGTAGACAGGATAACCACTGATTATTAAGGGTAACTAAATTGATGTCTAGAATAGGCAAGCGGGCTAGGGGGAGACAGAAGGTTCGGTAGGCAGATGAGATTAGGAAGTTTGCGGGTATAAATTGATAGCAGCAAGCACAGAACCGAGCTGACTCGTGGAACATGGGAGATGCATTTGTCCTGCTGTGGACGTAGTAAGGCTGATGATGATGGTGATGATGATGATGTTGATGATGATGACGACGACTAGGCGATGTTATGATCCACAGTCTTTGTATTCTTGAAGGTAACATGTCGAGCTGCATCTTACCAAAAATAGAGGTGAGGGGTAAGTGATCTGTCTTAACATCGAGCGGGTTACCTCGTACGAATTCATCGAACCTCCAAAGATCCGTGGTTATAGCCAAAGCTTTCTTTTCAGTTTGGCTATATTGTCACGTAATACAAGAGGGGGAACACACAATGATTTATTGAGGGCGAACTTGTGCCCAGAAGAGTAGCAATGTCACAAAGTCTGCTAAAAGTGTTCCGCCTACGTGTCCCTTTCTGAACAACTCCTCCGTCAGTCTTCTCGGCTCGTGCTCGTACACCAGAGGCCCACGCTGCTCTGCCCAAGATGCGTGAGCACGCGCGAGGCACAGTAGACGCCCACATAGCGTCTCGTTGGTTGCGAGGCACTGCAGACGCCCACATAGCGTCTCGTTGGTTGCGAGGCACTGTAGACGCTCACATAGCGTCTGGTTAGTTGTGAGGCACTGTAGACGCTTACATAGCATTCCGTTTGTTCTCTTTGTAAAATAATTAGTAGGAGCAATCTCTATGGCAATATATCTGCTTTGTCTTCGTCATTGCTCTCGAGGCAAAATTGACAGAACGGCACTCGACTAATGGCTGCGTCTGAAGCAACACAGCCCCAAGTCCAAACGAACTCGCATCAGTTGAGACAGTCGTAGCATACGACTGATTGTACTACGCCATGCACCTATCGGATGTCAGTATCGCCTTCACGTCGACGAATGCGGCTTCATGCTCATGCTGCCAAGTCCAGCTTGAAGACTTGTTGAGGAGTGCTCGAATTGGAGCAGGTGATCTCGCAGATATGTGGCAAGCACCTGGTCAGATGATTTATCATCCCGAGAAAACACCTGACACTTGCAACATATTTTGGTGCTTCTATGGTCTTGATGGCTGCAACGTTTGCCTGGGTCCGGACTTATGCCTTGTGCGGAAGAAAATACTCCAAAAAAGGGTACTTCCAACACAACTAATTAGCATTTGCTATTATTTAGTGCGACCCCTGCCTCGGCAAGAGTGGGACAGAAACCTGGTTCAGTCGGACATCATGTTCCTCTCGAGTGCAGTTCGAAGGCAAGTATATCGTCAAGCATATTTACTATCCCTTTCTGTGCTTCAAGAATTCTGGCCTATCTGCTTCTGAAAGTACTTTGGCACTGAGGTAATGCCAAACGGAAGGCGGCCCGAAGCAGTATAGGCCAAATGGAGTTATGAAAGTCATGAGCTCTTGAGACTTCACAGCGAGTTTCTACTTTACTGGAAACTTGGTGTTGCGTCCAGCTTGGAGAACACCGTTGCCTCTCCAATAAGCCCGAGGACCTGTTCAACCGTAGGGAGGATGTGGAATTCTCGAAGTATGACTTGATTTAGCTGGGTTAAGTCAACACAAAGACGATAATCCCCCGACACTTTAGGAACCCCCACCAGCCTAGAACACCATGGCGTTAGACTGTCGATGCGGTGAATTACTGCCTCACTTTCGTGCTTGTTCGGCTCACGCCTCACGCTTTCATGTAATGGAATTGGGGATGCGACGAGGAATGCTGAGTGAGAATGGTGTGGCATCAGGATTCAAGCCAATTTGATATTCATCCTTGACGGTGCCAAGTCCGCGGAACAGTTCAGCGTGAAATAAGCTTCAGGTGCTTCCACCCCGCCACTAAATTGCAAGATATCGAGGGCCTGTACAGCCGGCAGTCCCAAAAAGAGACAAAGAGCGATTCAATAACGAAGAGCCGCTGCGAGGACGTCTCCCCGCGCCATCGTAGTTGGGCCGTATATGAACAAAGCACCCGCAACGGTTAACCTCCGAGTCTGGTAAGTACAGTGTCAACCTTGTCCAGCTTGACTTGGGGAAGTCATTGAGTATGGCTGAGACCTCGGCTCCTTGGTCAACTTTAAACTGAATCGTGTAGCCATTCACGGTGACATCGAGTAATAAAGACTTGTTCCTCACCCCGACGGTGCTCAGGTGAATGAATCCGACTTTCTGCTTTGATTTTCACAAGCGAAAAACTTCCGCGAAGTGCCCCTTTTTATACAAAATTTGCCGAGCCAACTGCGTGCCAGGCATTGCGTGCGAGGGTGAGACTCGGGACCACAGAATCCGCAGGTGGGCGTCTCTGCATTGTGACGGTCGAAAGAATGCCTCGTGTTTCGGTGATAGCAAGCAGACTTCTGCGTCTCTGTAGCGTCCATGTGCAAAGCGCGGCCAGCTTGCGACTGCCGCTTTTCTTTTTCCGTGTCTACCGCCCGCGTGCTTGCATCGAATCTTCTTTGAGAGTGAGCTTAGCATTTCTGCATAGCTGGTCTGAGAGGCGCGAGTCGCACAAACCGACGACGCATCTATCATGTAGTAGCCTTTCTTCAACATGCGCTGAAGGATAGGCGCAGCGTTTCACCAACTTGCATAGTTCAGCATGGTACACGTCAACGCTCTCGCCTGGCTCCTGTACGCGTATACGAAAATGCGATGACTTGTAGAGCTCATTACTATGATTAACGAAGTGCTCGGTATAACAGTCGACAAAAGTCTTGTAGGAAGTGAGGGACGCAGTATCGAGAGAGAATGTTTCGAGGAGTGGACGCGTTTCGGGGCACATGCAATATAGGAGCAAGCAAACCTGTGTTTTTTAGGTGCATTCCTGAGTCTTGAGATGGCTGCGTAGTTCTCAAACCGGTTTTTCCATGTCAGCCAGGTCACCGCGTTGCCGAAGTCGAATGGCTCTGGCACCTGAAGATTGGCACCCATCCATTTCGGGCTGGACTGCTCGGTAGACATGGCAAGGACAATGGCTAAGCGCGACGTCGGGTCTCCATCCCACTTCTGACACCATGTAGTGTTAAAGGGGCCCTGCGACACTATTTGAGCACGTATTTTTTATCGGCTCTTCTGGTAGTGTGGAACGCGCCGATATTGTTGCGCACATCGCAACGCCGAGATCGACGCTGTTTTATTTTAATTCACGGGAGAAACTATCTTAATTTCGGACTACGGCGACCCACATTTGCTAATTTTGTTAAGGGAAGTGACGTCATGTCATGTGACGTCACGACATACACCGCTCGATTTTGATTGGCTTGACGGGAGAAACAGCGTGCAATATTCATATGGCGGTAGCTAGGCCAAACGAGTGAACGCTAAAAACAGCAAGAACCTTTTTAATACTTTCTTTGAAAGAAATCATTCCTGTTTCGAAATAATGTATTTTCACAGAACAATGAACACAACACTTACGCTGCGAATTGAGGCTATGGTACACGGGCAACTAAAAGGAGAAACGCATGCCGCGTTTTCGACGAGCAAAAAATGCAACAGGCGGTGAGCGCCGGCGTTGCTGTAGAAAGCTTCTTGCATGCAAGCCGAGAAGTGACCCCGCCCAAAGCGCATGTGTGTGTCTTACACAGTGTGACCATGGGACCGTCTGCTATCCGACGCATGGGGTTCGTATGCGACGCTGTCAAAAAGAGCGGTAGCGAGGTATTGTGTGAAAGCTACCATGAGGTGACAATTCCGGAATGTCTTTGTGAAACACGGCGCTGTGGTTGGAAGTGGGCTTTGACGTCAGCAGGCGAGTGAAATGTGAAAGAGAACGTTTCTCGTCATCGTCTGCTCAAGTTTTGAACTTTGAAGACTCGTAACTTCACTTTTCCTACACAAATTTCAATCATTGTTGTTGCATTCGTCTGAATAATCATCGCTACACGCGTATTGGTACTAAATAAGGCTGTCCCAAAAGTGTCACAGGGTGCCTTTACAGTTCACCGGCGACACTAACCAAGCCAAAGTCCTTAGAGTCTGAGGAGCCCGAAGAAACACAGCTTCTCCACACTCTACTGAAACAACAACTCTCTCTTTATTCTCCTTAGCCCAAACGCTTCACCGCTAGGGTGGGCGGTTGCGACAAACCACTACAGTAGTAGCGACCTCTACAAATTCAACGACCCACTAGTTACGCAGTTAGCTTTATGTGACGCCTGTTTATATATTTCCTATTCCATGACGCCCAGTTGTATATTTTGCTCTTCTGTCACGCTGTAATACA
Organism: Rhipicephalus microplus; assembly: GCF_013339725.1. Taxonomy (NCBI): domain Eukaryota; kingdom Metazoa; phylum Arthropoda; class Arachnida; order Ixodida; family Ixodidae; genus Rhipicephalus; species Rhipicephalus microplus. The sequence goes on along the minus strand of NC_051166.1, from coordinate 118,634,683 downwards.
CATGTTAACATTCTCGTTTCAGACATGAAGCTTTGATTGGGTCTTTCTTGCAAAGGCATGGCTCTGTGGTAGAAATTGGGGTGCCACAGAGACGGGCCCAAGTTCGAGGCCGGTTTTGTCTTTTCATGTACTTTGCTTCTTTTCTTCCTTATTTCGCGCTATAGCAGTTTAACACACCAGTGGTGGCGGTGACGGGCAACTGTGGCGCCAAAGACGGCAGTTCTTCGAATCTCATAAGATTTCTTGCTGTCTACGCTGTCGTGTTTTAATTGCTCAGAGGGGTGGTCTTAAAATGCCTGAAAAAATTGAAGGCATTATTAAGAACTCTCCGTCATTGCCGCAATTTATTCATACAAAGAGTTGAAGAGCGTGGTGCTACTGAAGCTCAATAATATTCAGACCGCAGGTCTAAGGCGCACATTCCGGCTTTGACCTATGTCACAGTTGCCGTCATTGTCGGTGGCGTAACCGATAGACATCAAAGTATAAATTAAAAAAAAGCGACGACCGAATGGGGCTTAAATCTGGGTCCTCGAATGGCAGTCGAGAATTCTACCACAGGGCTAAGCCAACGCTTGAAACTCATTTGCAAAAAAAAAAGAAACCTATAGAGGTGGAACGTCCGGCAAAAAATCGCGTGATCTTACATAAAATAGAGTGGCACACAAGTAAAATGGCAACCATGGTGATCGCGCAATGCCAATTGTGCAACGAGTGTCTGGTTCAATGCTTTCCCTCTACTGATAGGGACTGAGCCACAATTCTTCATCGTCATCAGTCATATGCAGCATCAACAAAGCACACATAATGCCTTACAGATGTGTAGTGGGTACCTCCCCTATCCATATAAAGACGAGTAATGGCGTGGTTTGTACTGTCCTACTTCAATGAAATAATGGTTTATGGCGTAGTGGACACCTTGCGGAAAAGTGAAAACTTCAAACACAGTTGGCCTTAACCCAACAAGAACCTGCACTCAAAATTTCAAGTAGAAAGGATCGTAATCATCAGGTGAATTTTTCACCCAGTTCACTGAAAAATTGTTCTTTCTAAAGGCTTAGAGGCTACTTAGAGACTACGTACAAAACTCGTAAATCATCAAACTTTTTCGTTCTGTATTTGTGAATCACGTCATGCGTCGACCTGCATTACATAACTGACCTGTGTGGGGATAACGGAGATTAGAAATTTTGCTTTCGTGCTCAGTCATTCCTCACAGGCTGTAGTGTTGGCCTTAAACGCTCTTCTCACTTTTTCCTCGAGTAAAGCGCCAGAAACCACGCTTTTATTCGGTGCAAATATTCTTGTAAATGGCCGAAAGAGCACGTTATGACTTCGCCGCTAGCTTGCCACACCATCAGTAAATTTTATCGTTTGGTATGAAGTATAGTGTGGCTTCTTCAAGTCTGCGACACGTGACTTGCTTTCTACTCGGTTTACAGTGCCGAAGGTAGTGTATCAACAATATCAGATCCAGTATGTAAGAACGTTGTTAGCGGAGCCTGTTGGTCAACCTCCCATAGAAGATTCCAGATAGTTTGACGGCAGCATTGTAACAGCTTATTATCAATTTTATTCAGAAAAGTTACGTTCTAGATTGCCAATTGGCTTCGTATTACATTTAATGGTTTTGTGTCCTGATTACCGTAATGTAATTTAATAAAGTGTGCCTCTTTTCGATCATCAGAGCAAATGTACAACCAGATCAAATGAAATTTGGCTGCTAGATGCAAAGTCTTTTCCCTTGTTTAAATATTAAAACCCTTCTTTCTACATGTATGGATTCTTTATTTTTTCAATGTACCTCTCTTTCGGGACTGGTCGAAGATGTGGATTGGCAGAAAACTGGACAGAAATGCCAAGCCAAGGAAAGACGCTAGATTTAGAAGCTGTTGAGTGCAGATGCTTGGGCCGAATTCGACGAGTGAATATTTTGCGAGAGAGTTTGACTGCGCGCTACACTGGAGCATGGAAACATATGTGCGTGGTGTGTATCTCTCTCTCTCTCTTTCTCTCTCTCTCTCTCTCTCTCCTCTATATATATATATATATAAAATTGTATACTTACTAGCTCGTTTTTCTGTGTTTAACACAATAATAACGAGATCTAACAGAGAATAATGCCAAAGAATGTATAGGGGAAGATATTAGACCAAATTGTAATGTGAATATGAAGAAAGAAAAGTGGGTGAGAAGATAACTTGCCATAGGCCGGATCGAAACCTGCGACTTTCAAATGACGCGTTTGATGCTCTACCACTGAGCTACCGCGGCAGCTATCTCTCCAGCCACTTTATTGGGTTTATATGTGAATTTAAACGCGGGAGTGTCAGTTAGCGCCACCAGTAGCCATGACGGCGAGTGTGGCACAATCTTTTGAGCTTGTTTGGCGTCACGTAGCACGGAAGTTATTACGAGCGGGCAGCTGACCAATAGTCCCTCGTATACAACCTAAAGGCACTAAGTCTGCCAATACGAGACCCTCAATTAATGAATTAAGGAAAGGAGGGTATATTTAAGGGCTCGTTTTTTCGTGTATATATATATATATATAAAGTCCTTTTCTCGCTTTACCACTAATATAGGATCGTCATTGCGCGCAGCACCTCAATCGTGACGGAGAAAAGTTTCATTAGTCGATGAGTGCAAGGAAACAAATGAAGAAAAGGTAGGGTGAAATATGAAGCCAATTTGAGCCATAAGAAGGCTAAAGAAAAAGTCCAATAAGCGAGTGAATATCAAGCTCTCCATGCACTGACTTCTTTTATACAGCAGATAACAGAGAAAAGGAATGACGTTCCCGGAACCGATGACCTGAAATCACCTTTCAGGTTTTCGAAAGGCTGCGCAAGCTTTCGGCCTTTGATGAGTCGGTTGGCGTCCGTAGACAAGATGCGTCATTTGAAAGTCCCTATGTAGGCATTGATCATCATGGTAGAGGTTTGTACCAAAATGGTAGTAAATGACTTTTACCGGCTGAACACGCTATTCACGTCGATGTAAGGAAATTGAAGCGCACATATTGAGCGCTTGCGAATCATTCGCAAAGGTAAAGAAGACAGATGAAAAGTGGAACAGAGCACGTTTAAACCTATGAGAGCTATGCCTGTGAGCTGCTGACACAATACGCGTTCATAGTGTTCCTCAGCTACGTGAAGCAAAACTTGCATCGTGTCTGGAAACTTAACAAGCCGTAAGGTGACTTACTTCAGGCGAAAAGCATGAAATGCAAAAGAGAGACGTGAACTGTGTTGTTTAAATATTTGGCTCTCTTATAGCAATTTTTTCCAACCGTGCTTTGCATAGAGATCCAGAGTGGAGTACTAGACGCAGAAGTGTAAAGTCTATCGCGAAACGAAGTATTGCGTTTTGAGAGCAATGATGCCTCTTACGGAAGAAAAGCTAGCTAACAAATTTGAATTACGGCATTCATGTTCGACGACTAAGAAGCGCACAAGTTTTTTTTTTACGGAGCATTTTACTTACAGACTGATAGCGAGTCATGCCTGCAGCTTCTCTGTGTAGATTTTCATTATTTGATAGTGACTTTGGTCAGGTAACAAAGATATGGTGAACAATATCGAATGTGAATATAAACATGAAAAGGATATATAAAAAAGCGCAGACTGTGCCTTTAAAGGAAAGAGTGTAACCACCATGATTTTTATCAGCACAAATGTAGAGCTTTTTTGTTTGTTTATTTTTTGTTGCTTTACTCACTCGAAAATAAATTTTATTGTGGTAGAGAAGAAAAAATATAGACGAGTACCAGCGACAATTTGTAAAATATATTTTCAGACGCCAACTGGAAAATGAAGCAAGATGAAGGACATTATGCGGATGAATAAGGTGATAGTGAATTGCACGGCCGGAGAGAATAAACTTCAAAAGTTAAAACCAGGTGTCTCGAAGAATGAATCCGTGCAATGTATCTATGTCTAAGTTATTACTAAGAACGCAGTATACCCTTGAAAAGAAAATTCACTGAGTAGTGGAGAAGAGCCTGTAGCATGTATGGTAGCTATTTTGAAATCGTGAGCGCCAATACAGTGTTCTTATTCAAGGCAAATGGTTTGAAATTGTTGCATTTTATTGATGTTAACACGATCATGAAAGCTTGGAGGGTAACACAGAAAGTAGAAAAGAAATTAGGGCAACGCAGTGTGCAACGGAACGGACCGTCGTTGGCCTAAAAATAATGAGTATAGACAGAAAATATTGAAGTCAAGATTACTTCAAGGATATATATTTGTGGACACATACGAAACATCTGCGAAATAAAAACCAATAATATAGTCCAGAACTTATTTCATGGTAAATTTAAAATGCATGTTGCACCAGCACACGTGAAACGTGCCTTTAGTTTATGAGTAAACACCAACCACCACCTACGTCACGATATTTTGTGGGCTGTCATGATTCTTTCACGCGCTCTTTCTTAGCTGATCTTGGCGGCGGCAAGAAATGGCAGTCTGGCACAGGAGTACAAAAATTGATGCTCTTACCTCGACAGCGCAATTTTGGGAGTCAAGCATATTTATAACGTCTCAAAGAGACATATAGCAACACCTGCGAGGCCTTCGTTGAAACAACTGTTAACGTGGTGCACATGCGCACGTGGTGTTGTGCGCTCACTAAGCCAGCTATGATTACATTAAAAAAATACTTTGGGTACCACCTCACTCGGGCCTCTCTGAAACCGAAGCCACGACTGGGCGCTTCTCTAGGTAAACCGTCTCCAGGTAATTAGCCGTCGTGCGCTTGAGCAAACAATCTTTTCAGCCATCATAAGTGGGTCGATAGCTACTTATTGGAACAGAAAAAAAGCAACACGCCAAATTTCTTGTCAGTGCTTCTTAATTAGGTGGGCAGATGGACGAATGAAAAAGTTTCAGCTTTGCAGCAAAAGCGAAGCAATGAATGCGATAGCATCAAATTGGAAGGTTACGCGCAGAATGGCAAGCAAATCGAAACGGGCCTTGCGCTTCTTTTGCACAAATGACGCATGAAATGTACTCACAGATACACGTGTACGTGAATAAGCGTCTCAGTTGTTACTTCGCTGTGTCTGAAAAGCGTGCCCTTTTCGCAAACAGAGACTGTACAGCGATCATTAAAAGAACATTAAACATCAAACAGTGAATAGGGTTGCCTAAACTTCGCGGCACCGCCAGGTTTTGACACTGGTAGCTTCATCAGAATGTCCAGTATTGGTAAAGTCCGCATATCTTTCTTAGGAGGAAAGCATAACTGTGAGCTTTTTAAAAAAATTTAGTAGCACTAAAGAGCTCGTTTCGCAGAAACTCCGGCGTCGAGGTCGTTGGTTGTAAGCGAAAAATCACCATCTTTGCCTGACGAAAAATGTGACAGAGAAGCAAATAAGACAAAGTACGAAAGCTTCTGGGGGCTTAGTGGGGATCGAACCGGGCCGTTTGCGTGTAAAGCGTGTGTTCTACAACACAACCATGCCTCATATTGCGAAAATAGTGATAATAACTTCACTTTCTTGAAAATACAGTGAAAATAAGTTTCATGATTTACAAACACACGCGTCCTGTATGCATGCTTCACAATTCAGCATGAAATATTGCGGTAATAATGCGTGGTACAAGCGTACATTGCCATCGGGCGTCAGAACTTGGGATTCTCATAATGGCTGCATAGTTTAAATTCAGTCAGCCACTACAAAAGCCACACACGTTGCTACAACCTTACGGTCACGTGGTGGGTTTATAGCAAGCTCAAAAATATTTAATACACTAAGTGTTTGAAGTACTCACTCGGAACAGGATATCGCTATCACATTCAACTCTTAAAGAAGAAGCTCAAGGGTCCCGATATTTTTTCCTTGTTCGGTTGAAACTTTCCATCACCCTGACATGTTATTACTGCTCTTGACTATGTCCATGTGAAAAAAGCGAATTTCTTAACTAAGGCCAACAAAAAAACATTGACATTTGTCACTTGAATATGTCCAGTAGGGCAGGTGATTTGTCACATATTATGTCACTCACTGTCCAAACCTTTCAAGTCGTTGTGAGGCTTGTCAAAGGCAATGGCAAGTGTGTCGTCTTCACTTGAAGAACAGAAATTTCTCGGGGAACGTCATTTCGTTTTTGGATGGGCTGAGGTGGCAGTATTGGTGGTGCTGCACTTCTTTTTTAGGGTTGTCATGTTAACGCCTCCTTAACTAGTTGCCTGCCACCTGATCCGTTCACCTGGTTCTGCATCTTCTCCCTCTTTTTTCTTCCCGGAAGGGCAACAAGCACCGCGTATTGCGAACGCCTGCCATAGAGATTACATGATGCGGCCTCCGAGATTGCCATCACACTTATTACCATCGCATTGGTGCCAGGTGCGGGGCGCTGTGGTACTGTCGTGGAGCAGACGGCACTAGTGGCTGCGGTAAGCGCAGTTGCGGGCAGCCGTCCAGACGACATGCTCTGCGACACTTTTTAAGCGATACCGTTGACGAGCTCGTTTCGCAGAAATTCCGGTGTCGGTGTTTGTGAGAGAAAATCATCATCTTATGCGTGAGCGAAAATTTTAGAATGATGCAAATAAAATAAATACATGATAAAGGAACCCTGGAGCAGGGTGCAGGCCGAACCAGGCTGTTAGGGGTCTGAGTGGGGATCGAACCAGGGTTCTTTGCGTAACAATCAAGCGCATGTTCTACCTCACAACCACGCACTCTGCTTGTGAAAACAGTGAAAGAAACTTCATCTGCTTGGAAATGCAGTGAAAGTGACTTTCATGCTTCACAAACACACGCGTCCTGTATATAAGCTTCTTAATGCAACATGAAATATTACAGTATCAATGCGTGGTCAAGCGTCTATTTTGCCAACAGGCGTCCAAATATGTGATTATCATAATGGCTCCGTCGTTGAAAGCCGATACCCCACTACAAAAGGCACACACGCAACTGCGCTTATTCTCTTAAGGCCGCGTATTGGGTGCATAGCAAATTCGATATGGTTTCATGAATTAGGTGTTTGAAGTACGCACTACAAACAGGATGTCGCTAACGCGTTCAACTTCTAAAGGGGAAGCTTTAGAGTAACCTTATTTTTGTGTTTTAATGTTGGAATAAAAAAACTAGACATTGATTTGTGCGAAGAAATGCTGGAAAACTAGTGGTAAGTATTCGCAACGTTGCAGTAAACTAAAATCACGCGTGTTGAAATTCACTTCTATTTAAGCTGACGCACTTCGTCCCCACACGTTGCATTTTGAATGAAGGTGATTTAGACTTGGAGTTTTTGTAGTTCTAAATGTGAACCCGAACTATTCACAGCTGTGTATAGCAAAGAATGTACTGATCATGCCCTATTACTGCGTGCTAAATGTACGTAAGTCGAGCATTAAACACTGCCAGCTCTGAAAGCTATGGACAACTGAGTGCCGAGTCTCACGTATCCATTGTTGTCTGCGTGATCCGTGAACTCTGCTCAGCGAGCCCAGCGCTTTTGTGCAAAAAAAGTAAATATCCGATTTATCGTGCAAGCAAGGCGAACAAGCAGTGAATAAACGATTGCGAGGCTGTTTACTAAATCAGCCACTTCCTGAACTTTGCATGGTGCAATGCAGTTGTGAAGATCCTCCCGTCCCATGCGGAAAGGTAAGATTCATTCAAAAATGCGCCTGCGGACTGCATATATGTTACCACGCATGCCACTGAAATGCCTTCGACAACATTGCCAGCAGTTCTGTCTTTCACAGACGAATTTTTTTGCGGCATCGTAGAAAGAAAAAAATGAAAGACGACACGATGTTCATAAAACGTGTAAAATGTTTTCTTTGGTGGCATCACGGGACATCGAGCCCCGCCGCGGCGGACTAGTAACTAAAGTACTCGGCTGCTGAACCGCGGGTCACGGGTTCGGATCCCGGCGGCGTCGGCTGCGTTTCCGATGGAGGCGGAAACGTTGTAGGCCCGTCTGCTCAGATTTGGGTACACTCTAAGCCAAAAGGGAGCAACAGGGGTATAGGGGTTGCTCCTTTCAGGGAGCAATTGCATTGCCACTCCCATTACTCCCCTAAAAGGAGTAACTGCAGAGGGAGGAACCGTTGCTCTCCTTTCAGTTCCTCTTTCGGGGGATGAACAGTTACTCCCTCCAGTTTCTCCCTGCAGACCAACAGTTACTCCCGCCAGTTGCTCTCTGCGGACTGACCATTACTCCCACCAGTTGCTCTTCTAAGAGCAACAGTTACTCTTTACCGTTCCTCCCACGTGTTCGCAGTTACTCTCTGAAAACCAACTGCACATGCTTCCAGTTACTCCTTGGGGAAATGAGTATCTCGAGAATGCTCGTCACACGCTTAACACATGGCGAGAGCTCCTTGGAAGAGCACTGCTTGGGTGCTTCTAACACGAAAAAGTGGACAATATTGAAAGGAAAATAAATGCTTTATTGTTCTTTTTATGAGGCGACGTGTGAGCACACGTAAAAGTAGACTTCGCCACACCACAGCCAGCACTAAACAAACACCATAATACATCAAAGGTTTTCTGCGTCATCCGTGGAAAAACAATCTTGAATTTCTAGCATAGGGCAGTCTGTGTCATCATTGGTGAGAGAAGGGCAACTTCTCCAATTCTGAAGAACTCAAGTTTCGCAGCTGGTGTTTCCATCAGGCTAGCACAGCGGAACATCACCGCAGGCATATGTGAAGCATCTCATTGCTGCAAGAAAAAAAATAGAAGTGTGAGGTTAAACATGCCAGAATCAATTCATAACAATGAGTCACACACACTGCAGCAGCGCTTACATTCTAGGATGTCTACTGCAAAACGAAATGTGAAAAAAAGGAAGGTTCGGCCAAACGTTACTTGGCAAGCCATATAAATGCTGATGTGATAGACGCTCTTCACATGATGTCTCAAACAGCAATATTCTGGAAGAAAATGTGCAGCACCTCAACAAGGCATATTTGTGGCAGTTAAAGATACCCTTAGGTTCAGTTAACTTGTTTCCTATACACAGCTGAGGGACATTTCTATGAGCCCATTCACCAATGGGCATTCTAAGTGAGATCATGTGTGTGGCAAATAACACGTACCGTCCGCTCATGTTAAAATACTTATTTAGCACGTGCACATAGTTGCTCTCGATTCTACTGTTCTATCATACGCTGCTGCCTCTTGAATTGTGCACTACCTGTAGGCACAAGCCAAGCATACAAAGCCTGCTTGAAAGCAACCATTTGCCAAGGCTACATGATAATCTTCAGTATATTTCTTTGTACCTGACGCAAACGGCTGGACAAAACTATACACAAAAAATGTAGACCGTGCTACCTTCAAGAATGCTTTAAATTTAGTAAACTAGGGTGCATTTGTTCACTCGGTTGTCGAGTCACAGTCACGAGATATGTGAACGAAGCAATATATCTTAAGGCATGCACAGATATTCTGATTCTTTGTTTGACAGTGTCACAGATAGCTTGCCAATACATATATATTTGAGAGCAAGAAGATGTGAAGCTTTTATTAGTTCAATGTCTTGTTGGTTCACAGCCAAACAGGTTACTGCTTTGTTAGACAAATTGGAATGAGCGCACCGTGGTTTCCAAAACAAAAGCATTATTAGAAGTCAGCTCCCGATGTGAATGTCTGCCTATTTATTTTGTACTGCCTTCTACATGTGCCACAAAGACATTTGTTGAGGATGTGCTACCAGTCAAGCCAAGATCGCATACTTGGTCAATGTGATGGAAATATAAACATTAGAAACACTGCCACCTCTAGTAAGAGCATAACACTTCAGTATCTTGGACTAGCAAGGAGGTGCACAAGAAAGTTAAGCCCACTCTTGCGAAACTTTCAACGCGAATATTTCAGAGTGGGGGAGGTCAACATGCTGTGGCACTTTTAAACCCACGAAACATCTGCGGAAAACCGGGTAAAGGCAAGTCAAGAAACGCTGTTATGAAGGCCTGCGCATGGACAGCTTTGTGAATCTAGGCCCAAGTGTTATGCTTTGTGCAAGCCAAAATCCATGTATATAGGGAAAGCGTACTTTCAGGAGCACCAGCGTAAACAAATCTTGGCAGTTGGCTTTCTAGCACAAACAGCAATCCCTGCAATGAAAACATAAACGTTTTATCTTAACGGTAACAGTGTGAGCACACACACGGGCCAGCGGAGCCATGTCAAATTGTCAGTGCCAGTGTAACCATGTGGCATGATGAACTATTCTCTGGCCAACACATGCACAGTTTACACCTAAAAAGCGATGCTTTCATCTACGTAGTACAAAAAGTCTGCACTTACCAAAATTCACTTGCTTTCTGTACTTTAGCATCGTTGGGAGCATCTTTATCTGCAGTATAACCAAAGTTGTGTCATATCCCTGAAGAAAAGTAGTAAAAGACATGCATCAAATATCGTTTCATTTGGTAGCAGTGAAGTCAGGTTAAAAACAGCCAAGTGGGAATCAGCCTAATTATGTCCATGCGGCAAATCCCAAACGGCGTTATTGAGGTTGTCGAAATTTTCGTCGATTGGTATTAACGTCGATATGTGACTTCAACGGCATGCCAAGTTTTCACAGCGTATAAAGATTTCATGATGCAGAATAATGACAACGCTAACGAGAACATACAGCATTTATGATTGTCTGTTACAATATTCAGTTTTGCTAAGGTTTTGCATCACTAAAGAAATCTGAAAGATTTGGGTCATTCCTCCTCCAATTGTTCTGTCCATATGTAAACTGATCGCTTGATGGTGCGCTTATAAAATAGTACGTTCAGCGCAGAGGTGAAGCAAGTGACGCAGTGATGTGGGCAGATTTTTTTTTTTAGGCGTGCGGGGAAGGGGGGGAGGGTCCGCTTATCTGAATAGGCCGGGCAAGCGAATATGGTCAATTTGGGCTCCCTACGCCCGGCCTAAAAAAATTCTGTGCACAACCGCTTGGCTATGCCGGTGAAGTGATGCGACAATGATTTGTTCACTTACTGATTTACATACACTTTACAGCTCTAAAAAATGCGGCCCAAGGCCCCAACACTCAGCCGTTAACATTACATAAAGCCAATGGTAGAAAAGTGCCAGTATGAATGCAGCTACAACCCCGCCCCAATGTTTTTTCAAGCGAGGTAGTGTTGCGGAAATGAACTTTTAACTGCAAAAGTACACTGGCACTGCAGTGGTGACAGGGGAAGCAAGAGGGTATGCAGGCGGTAATAGAGGTAATTTAGTCCGATACGGCTACCAATGGATACGCTGAATAAGAGCAAACCATTTCTCTTTCAATAGCGCAACCACTCAACAATGTATTGTAAGAGCAATAAATGTTGCTGGAAATGCCACTCACCTGCACGCTGATGCATGCACAGTCCTTTGTCCGACGAGCGAACAGGCTTGCAGATGGCTGAAGACGTGTTTACGATGTGTTTGTTCCACCCAGCAGCAAAATCCACAACTACTTTGCGCTCCGTAAAGATAAATATACACTAACCTTCATCACGAATAAGTAGAAACGCAAATCTGCGACACACACACACGATCAAAACATAGCTCACAAGCTCGCGCGTCCATGTGCTCGCCGACCACAGACCAAATGTATATCAGTAGTGCGAACGCGAACCTAGTTGCGCCGAAAAAAAAAAAAACGTCGAGCAGTGGCAGCACAGGCGTCAGCGCAATGATTTCAGTGTGTTCTCCTAATACATTTACAAAAAAAACTGAGGTACATTAAAACTCAAAATTAAATATAAAAAATTGAGTGTAATTTTTATTTAGTGCTAGTAAACATAAACCATGAATAAAAATTACTTTGTAACTTACATCGTTTGCTACACTAGCGCCACACTTGTCGTGCGGGCGCAGATGGCGCAGATTTGTCATTCTGCCCTCAGACTACACGGTGAAGCGTGCTACTAAGTGAATGGCTGATGAGAAGCGCGTCTGGGTCCGCTTTTTTTTTTCTTCTTCTCCGATATATCGGAGGGGGGGGGGGGAGGCTCCTTATGCACGTGTTGTCGGTGCTTGATCGACTTTGACGCCCTTCTTCGAGGACGAACGGCGTGTCTAGGCTTTTTTTTATCGTTGTTTTGCACGTGTTTCGGCGTTCGGTCCGCTTTGACGTGCCAACTCTCCATTCTGCTGCTGCGTGTGTTAGGTACTTGCCGTGCTGTATTCTCAGGCCTTCTGTGTTCAGCCAGCGCTGCTGTCTTATTATCTACGGATGCTAAAATAAATCACTGTTTTGGTTTGGTGAAGTTTGGCACACAGAACAAACAATAATCTGGCCCATGAATATAAATGTGGGTGGCATGCATATTTGTGTGTGGTGTCCTGCCGGGGAGTAACCGTTGCGTGACGAGAGCATTTACAGCGGTTTCTCCTTCCGTTGCTCCCTTACGAACTTAATATGAATACAGTTGCTCCCCCATTCTCGAACAAGTCGGCCATCTTGTTCCGCTTGGTCTTTTCGGAGAGTAACAGTCGGTCTGAAGGAGTAAAAACAGCCGTTGCTCCCATTTCGGCCGTTTTTGGCTTAGAGTGTACACGTTAAAGAACCTCAGGCGGTCGAAATTTCCGGAGCCTTCCACTACGGCGTCTCTCATAGTCATATGGTGGTATTGGGACGTTAAACCCCACATATCATTAAATCAAATCACGGGACATCGACGTAGCAATACGCAAGAAATAGCCACTAACTGAAGAAAGCCTGACAGTAAGAAAAATGTCCCGCAAAAGCACTCGCTAGCAGCACCACGCCACCTTAGAAGGCACTGGGTTCGAGCTAGTTGGCGCTGATCCATCACTTTCACGATCTTTTTGATATTTTTTTATTATTTTTTATTCTTCTCTTGTTTTCATGCTTTTCTTCTTTGTCGAGGCTACACCTATATATTTCATGTCTTTTTCTATTAAAATCTCGGTTGAAAGTAGCGCTTTTCCTCTATCATTCGCTCGCCTTATACGTACGTGCCTTCAGCGCATACAAAAGTCATGCTACACGCTTTAAAAAAAGTTTGTCAGAAACTTGTAACCACGAGCAAATGCTAGTAACAGCAGCTGTTACTAACCTTCTTTGGCCATTATTAACTTTCTACGAACACTTTACTACTCACGGTAGCAAAAGCCTAAAAATTGCAATGGTTACGTCCTTTGCGCACTGTTAACTCTTCGTCATGTACGTATTTAATGAACTTGTTAAACAAACCTTCGAGGTTATTACTACGAGCGTCTAACAACCTATTTAGTAGCACGGGGATTCATTCAAGTTCATTGGGGCGATAAATCAGGGCTTACTACCCAGTTTCACGTCTTAAATATGAAGCCTCCTTGAGGCGGCGAAATAGACATAACCAATTGTTTTTCTTCATACGCTTGAATCAAAGTCCTACACAACGTTACCTCGCTTACCTAAACAAACTGTACGTTTTACAAATAAAGGCACTTAACCCAAATTACCATCCTGGAGCATAGCCACCCACCGGCACCAGTGCATTCCCCAAAGTTAGTGCTATAGGTACTCCTCGAACCCTTTAGGAATTGCACTTCTCGTGTGGACTTGTGTATGTATGCTGTTCTCCATTATGTGCGTAATTACTCAGTAATATATAGAAACATTGATGCTCGCGAAAAAGACCGTTATAAAGTGAGTGATTCGTGAGGCGAAATTATCACATCTAGAACATTTTTTGTTAGCAACGTTACTACGTAGGATAGTGACTAATATTGAGTTAGTAACGGTGAAGGTAGTAACGGTTACTAACCTCCTCGTTACTAACTTCACTACAAACCAGTTAGTAACTTGTGTGACAAGTACTTAGTAAACTGAAGTTATTAAGTACTACAACCGTTGTTTCAAGAGTGCAGACGCATCACATTTCTGCTGCCGCCGGAAGTCAGTAAGGCAACAAGCACGACCTCACAGATTTGAGGTGTACTAAATGGGACCGCTGCCGGAATGAGAAAACAAGTGACACGGCGGGTACCTGGTCAAGGAGGCAGTGGTCGTGCTAATGTCAATTCTTGTAGAACTGTATGATTCACCAATGTACACGTAAAGAAGTTCTTCTTGTGTTTTCTCTTATTCTTCTTTCTGCGCTGTGTAGCGCGGTGGGGCCATATAATAAGACGGTGCCTCGTTTCTCCCCAATTACGTTTCCTAAAGTGAACAACGTTCCCAGCAAAAAAAAAAATTGCCCGCAGCTTCCCTCGGGGGAACACTGAGGAGGATGCGGACCATATAATTGGTTAACGGGGTGTTAAAGTGCGACTTACTTGGGTCGATGGCTAAATTGGTTAACGTGGTTGTGAAATGGGGTGTTAAATTGCGACTTACTTGGGTCGATGGCTAAATTTGTTAACGTGGTTGTAGGAGGGGGTGTTAAATGAGTGAACACGTACACACGTATGCGAAAGGGCGGCGCTGGTCGAAGGGACGTCGATCATTGTGTTTGTGGATTCGTTGGAATTCATTTCACCGCGACCTTGGACGTCGACGCGCCGTACAAACCAACCGACGAGCGGCAACTGAGCGAGCGAGCGCCGACCTTGAGTATATATACAGCACGACGGCGCATGCACTGTCAGCTGTTGAATGTTCTCGAAGCGCGACGCCACATGCGCGTCCACTGGAGAATCAGGAGAATTGTAGATGTCGAACGCGGTGTGTAGAGGAGGAAGGGTGCACAGATGGTGGAGGAGTGAAGCGCGCGCGGTGTGTAGAGAAGGAAGGGATGCACAGATGGTGGAAGAGTGGGCGACGGCGCGACGGCGCATGCGCGCGCGTCAGCTGTCGAATGTTCGAGAAGCGGTGCGGACGGCGCGGACGGCGCGGACGGCGCACTACAAGGCGCGAGTATAAGATGCTCCGCATCTAAAAAACTTCAATATTAACGACTGAACTTTTTTGTAAAAAAAATACAGCGCTGATTCATGTTTTCGGAGAAAGATTTCCATTAGCGTCCACAAAGCGCTTGAAATCTGTAAAAGTTACAGTTGTGATGGCGAAAACTCGCTGTTGACGCAGGAAAAGGGTGATTTTCAGTTATTAAAACATTCATTCACCGAAGACGCCCGCTATTATACACATGCAAACGGTATGTCAGCATCATTTCAGGAGTGTTTCGCTAACGTCTTTCAGCTAACTGCAGGAGATGTAGAGGCACTGTCTCATTTTTCCAGCTTCCTGAAACCTAGCGACTCTCTCTTGATTATAAGATAAAGGAAAATAAAGGCGGAGTGAAGAACAATTTGACACAAGTGGGAATCAAAGACACAACCACGGCTTTACGCGTCCGGAGCCCTAGAAAGAGAGCTACGGCAGCGCCCTTTCCTCCATCTACACGCTTGATTACTCTCGTATGTGGAACTATGGGAATGTTAGCCAGCATCATTCGTTACCATGGCGGTGAATGTAAAGAATTCTGTCAGGTGGCGTCATGTACCATATGATATCTCTGGACTGGCTGCTCAAGAAAAATTCCTGGCAGGTTCCTGAAGGTGGCAAGCCTCTCGGTGTAATATAACAGAGCTACTAGGCAGCTTTATTGATAAATATTCTACATCATTGCATATAAGTAGCATTATTTCACTAAAGTTATGGTAATATTTTCTCCTTGTGAACAAGACTGAGTTTGTCAAAGTAAACCAGTTGCTTTAGTTTAGAGCGTGTTTCTTCATATTGCCGCTATTTATTTTATGTTGTGGATATGTACACTGTTACGAATAATGCTTTTAGTCAACTAGAGTGACAATTTTTTGCATGGTATTTTGCGTATATTTCCTGCATCGTGACTCCCGCTCAAACTTAGACACGTCGCTGCGAATTGTTTCCCGTGCAGCGGTAGCTAGCCGAATCGTTCTCTCAGCACCAGCATTCATTCGGGCGTACTACTTTCGGATTCCAGATTTTTGTTCCTATGAATACTTCCGCCTTTGATTCTGGAAAATTGCTTTCACTCTCTGTCCATTTCCGGCTTTCATACGGGAGGCCCTTTTGAGATGCCTAGCGTAGTGAACTAATGTTTCTAAGCACGCCACTTGGCTTCTGCGAAGCTGACATTTTTATATTGAATGAGAGCTCCTGCCGCCTATGTTCTTAGTGGCGATGTTTGCGAAGCAAGGGGACGCTTTGGAAAGGCAAGGTCCTTCTGATCGCACATCGACCACAAAAGCCAGTGATTGTACCACAGTGCTTCATGCAACGAGGTATCTTCACCGCTTTAGAGCTTTAGTGAATGAGAAAATTTTGACAAGTTTGCTTAACACATCGCAAGTTCCTTTTCCTTCACAGCTGGTGTCGTCAAGCTTATTCACGATAGTGACGAGGAAGAAGAGGCACAGAGAAAAAACTACGACAACGAGGCGTCCCACGAAAAGCTTGTTACAGCGAACGTTTTCCACATATAGTACCATAGTTATTCTAGGTTGTGATAGCTTTGATGGTGGCCAATATATACAAAAAACCAAAATTCAGGAATGCCGTCAACAGTCATTGGACTTCTGGTCAAGCATGATGCATTTTACAGCAATAGCGTTGATTTATAAACCTACCTTTCAACAATACTAGTTCTACTTTTTTAAGGAGGTTTCGTTATTAGGGTCTTTCATGGCGTTTGTCTACCGTCACATTCCTACTTTAAAAGGCCTGTCACCACTTCAATTTAGGATTCAGCACTACGTCACACCACTTCACTGTCTGTGAATCGCTGTTATTTGAAGACGTGACCGAGTCTTCTACGAACTAAACCTATAAGTTTACTGGGCTGCTTTAAAACACGAAAGTGTTCTCGGCAAATGAAATTCGCAAAGGAGAACGAGACGTGCGAAGCTTTTAAATGCGTGGTTTACTGATTCGCCAAACGTTATGTATACGGAAAGGAAAAAAAAAGAAATCTACAGATTAACATAAAGGAAAGCGCTCCATATTTGGGGGCCCGAGTGGCAAGACATATGTTGCTGCTGCAACAAAAGTTCAGAACCTGTGCCGCATTTAGATTGAAATGCTAAGTAACAGAGCTACTAGGCAGCTTTATTGATAAATATTCTACCTCATTGCATATGAGTAGCATTATTTCACTGAAGTCATGGTAATATTTTCTCATTGCGAACAAGACTGAGTTTGTCTAAGTAAACCAGTTGTTTTAGTTTACAGCGTGTTTCTTCATATTGCCGCTATTTATTTCATGATGTGGATATGCAGTAACAATCGTTCGAGGCGTCCATACTTT
Organism: Rhipicephalus microplus; assembly: GCF_013339725.1. Lineage (NCBI taxonomy): Eukaryota > Metazoa > Arthropoda > Arachnida > Ixodida > Ixodidae > Rhipicephalus > Rhipicephalus microplus. The sequence goes on along the minus strand of NC_051166.1, from coordinate 118,617,481 downwards.
AAAGTCTTTTGTTTGTAGTGTGGATAAAAGCATAACCTGGTCAGTGCTAAACTTCTACAAGACAGGCTAAGAGTGTTGAATTCATTGAAGCAGAAGAGGTAATTGTTGAGGTAGAATCAATATAGGCGTAAGCGAAGGTACAAAGTATACGAAATGAAACGCGAGAACAAAATTTTACAGTGTTTGAGATGCGCACTTGCAAAAAAAACATCAAACCCAGTGGCTATGGATACAGAAGCTATACGTGACGAGCACTTGGATCTATCCCACTGCACAGTTGAAATTTACGCCCAATTTGTTCCAGCTGTAGATGGCGGAAACAAATGCATCCTTATTGCTTAGTCCTACCGTGGTGAGTTTCATTCCTTTAGTAGTATGCGCCCCGCCGCGGTCGTCTAGTGGCTAAGGTACTCGGCTGCTGACCCGCAGGTCGCGGGATCAAATCCCGGCTGCGGCGGCTGCATTTCCGATGGAGGTGGAAATGTTGTAAACCCGTGTGCTCAGATTTGGGTGGACGTTAAAGAACCCCAGGTGGTCCAAATTTCCGGAGCCCTCCACTACGATGTTTCTCATATTCATATAGTGGTTTTGGGACGTTAAACTTCACATATCAATCAATCAATCAATTAGTAGTATGCGTTTAGTAAAAGTGCAGACTTTCACGTAGAAGAAAAAAAAACACGGTTTCGCCGCGGGGCAAATAAGCAATGAATGCGACAGCAAGAAGTTTTTATGTCATACGAATATCAATGAGTATCTAGATGCTTGCAGGTTTCCGCTGAAGCACGAAGACAGCTGCCCAAAAAGTTGTCGTACATAGGTAGATACAGGGCAACCCTTAAGTGAAAAGTGTCACAGTTGTTACGCCTTTGTGTTTGAGCAACGCGATGCATGTGTAGACATCTCAGAACCCAGTGTTCTTAGATAATACTTTTTTTTTGAAGTGGGGCGCGCGAAATGAACCCTCTGCGTATCCTGCCAGGTGGTGAGGTCTGACGCAAGGTGTGCGTGGTGTTTCTTTTTTTTTTTGTTCCACATAACGAATGGCTACAGAAAGGAGCCCCCTTTTTCATGGGTGTCTCAAGGGCAGGTTTTGAACAGAAACTGTAAAGGTGTTTAATGCCAGAAAACAGGCTGAAACTTTTCCGAGATTGGCACACCGTCAGCCGTAAATGGTGTATATAAATAGCTTGCCGCCATTTTGCCGATGGATGCACGGTGCATGGCGGAGTGCTTAATGCAGCACGCTGTGGAGCGAGATGTCGCTTGTTACAGTCCCCGGTCGTGCACCTTTGAATTATTTTTTACTGATTTATTTTGCTTTGTGTCTTTTATATATAGGACATACATATAGATTTCTGGGCTATGACGGCGATGCCGAAAATGAGCCGACAATTTTCCTATAATTGCTGTTGCAAGAAAGAATGCTAGACATCTATAAATGAAATGGACCCTCAATATCATAATCCTCCAGGAGCCTACATGCTGTTGGTGTGTTTCAAAATGTAGTTAATAAATATCAACACCATATCTGTTAATAATAATGATGCCTGAAAGAGGACACTGTAAAAGCTCAGCTTTAGCTGTATTCCACAAGTTCTTGTTTTGGATATTAAACCAATGATGATCACAAAAAAATATTCTTTTGAGGCAATCCGTCATGCTCCTTTTTATAAAAAACAGGAAGGATGGTTGTCTTAGTAGCCTACACTTATGAAAATGAATACCGTGCAAACAAAGCCACCTAATATTCCGGTTTAGAAGAGTGTGATGCTGGGTGAGTTGGTGCATAACCTAATAAAATATTTGTGGCACGCGCAACTGATACAGGAAAGAAAAAACAACGAGATAGGATAGGCCGCCAGGACAGGGCGCCAGTTTTGGCGTACTATTCTGGTGCCCTACTCTATCCTATCTTGTCCTGTCCTGCCTTATCCTGAAGACAGGATAGGGTGCCAATACTGGCACCCTATCCTGTCTTCTACTTTTTTTCTTGCTTGTATTGCTTTTGCCACAAATATTTTATGAAACTATTCCGGTTCTTTTCACGTAATGTGGGGAGGAATAAGTTGCCTTGTTTTCCACCCCGCAGGAACACTTGAAATGTAGAAGAAGCCATCTTGTGCGGTGACATGCTGGCGTGGTCAATAAACACGCTACCTCATAATTTGTCATGGCTTGGAACTCGCGGCAATCTGATATACTTGAAATGATCACTCGCATATTACTCAGAGTACAAATCGAAAACAGCACTGAACTATACGTGCGCAAAGTTTAGTACACGCAACGGTTTGTAAATGGTTTTTCGATACCCTGCTGCTAAAGGCGGATGTAATCGAGGACACTTGTTAACGACAAATCTCCAAAGCTGTCTTATAATATGTAGTCATTATTTGCCCAGTGCTGCGAAATCGTGCTGCGGTTGATCTCCTGTGTTTATGTGTGTAACAATTCTTTATGAACGTTGCTTTGTTTCAGTGCGTCATTTTCTCGAAGGCATACATTTTATACGTGAAGTTTCGCATAGCTAAAGTGATTTATTGCAAGCTGACCCAAACAGAACTCTTTGTTTGGATTTAGTATCTTGGTGAGGCATTTCCAGCTATTGTTACAATCAGTTTGTCATTTTGATTGGCTTTACGTTATTTAGGCTCACTCTTGTTTTCCTACAATCGACCTTGCCGGGCTGCGTCGCGACAGGATCACTGACACGCGGTAAAACTAGTTTTAGATAAAGTTACCGACTAGTACAATACTCGCTAATGCAGAAATTTTAATGCAACCCTACACGTGCCTTCATTTCAAAATGTATGAAGGGTATTGATTTGAGAGAGAAATGCACAATACGTAGAGTTTCAGGCAACTACTCATTTTCCACACATTTACTGTTCCTTCGAGATATGTCCCTGTACTTGTTTTTGATTATTCTAAATGAAGCTTTGTGTACATTATAGGGTGCTCAATAAAGTTACCTGGACATTACTATGTTAGGCATTCTTCGGAGGAGCATAAAAATATTGCTATGTCAAGTTAAATTCTAATGTCGGCTTCTTTTGTTTGTGCGCCATCTTCTCGTTCTGCCAACTAGGTTTGTGGAAAAATTGGGGGATCCTTAAGCTTCGCCTTTATGAGTTGGATGCAATAGCGATAACTCATTCTGGTTCTTACTTCAAACTTTTAGTGCAAGTAATCTTTTTGAACATGCTACGCTTCCACTACGTGGCCTTAAGGGAGTACGCGCAGTAACGTGTGTGTTTTTTGTAGCAAGGGACAGGTTTTAAGCCATTAAGTCATTATGATAATCACGTGTTCTGACGCCCGATGGCAATTTATGCTAGTACCACGCATTTTTGCTCAATATTTCATGCTGTATTGTGAAGCACCTATGACTGTACGGGGCGCGTGTGTTTGCAGTAATTTTCGCTGCATTCCAAGCACAGCAAGCTATTTTCACTGCATTCGCAAACACCCTTGTGGATGCGTGGTAGAGCTACTGCTTGGCACGGAACCACCCGGGTTTGATCCTCAATTGGAGGTAGACTTTTTTGTTATTCATTTTACTTGCATCTTTCTCGATTTTTATATCACCCACATGATGAGGTTTCACTCACTACTAACGACGCGGACGCAGGAATTTGTGCGAAATGAGCTCGTTAATGCTCTCGCGCTAACATTGGCCCCGAAAGAATAGAAGTAACTGACGAGAAGGTCACAATTCTTCGGCGTGTTTTACAAGCTAGCCTTGTATACAGTCTAAAACAGTCCCCATTGCGAACTAGGCTCCAGTGGGGTAGCCGAAACGTCTTTGCTTGCTCTTTGCTGTTTTGTTTGCTTGATTTCTTTACTGGTGCGGTTCAATTTGAAATATTTACTGATTGATAATTCGGAAAGTCTGCAGTGTCCGTAGGAGGAAGTATATACCCACCTCCTTTTTGCTTCGGTTGCTTGTTTCGAGCAAAATAAACAAAAAACAATGATAGTTCATGACTCTTCTCATCTTGGGAATGTGCAGATTGGCGCGCAACACTGTTCCCAAGGTTTTTGTTTTCCAGAGCTCATTTCACATCTGAAGACAGACAATCGATCCATCGGTGCTGCTCGCTGTGCTTTCCAAGTTCGCTCACACGCGATCGCATTAAGCGTTTCACCGCAGGGTCTCGGTGTGGCGTTGTTTTTTGCATAAAACTAGCGTATATCTCACGTCAACGAACGCCGCAGGTAGTGGAAGAGCTCTTTATTTTATTGAGAATTTCGTGCAGACTCAGAAAAGTAATCACGCAAATAATAGAGTCGGTCACTTTTCTGTCCTCTCCAACGTACGGGCTGACTGAGCTTCCGACTCACGTGAAGTGAAAGGCACCGAAACAAACGTCCCTCTTGTCATGCTACTTCGGCCCTCTTTGCATAGTCGCCATTTCTCCTTTCCTGTGCTTTTTCAGTGCTCTGTTGATTCTACATTATTGATGCAGCCTTGCTGACGAGTGAGTCCGCCCCCCCTTTTTTTTACTTTACTGTTTTTCGGTTTCACTACTCTCACCACCCCGTGTTTTTTTTTTGTACTTTTCGCTTCTTCGTCTCTCTGTACTCCATTGCGAAATAATATCGACATGGCTTGCCGTTAATGACTTTTCCGCTTCCACTACATAGGCATCTGCGTTCGTCTCATTATCTTCGCATGTAATTAGAGTTCGAACACTGAGTCGGTGCACGCAAAGCGCGACGCTGACGACAGCAGCGACAAAGATGACCGAAGCTGCCTGCGGCCGTAGTTCAGCAGGTATCTGTGGTGCGCGAATACGGTGCATTCATTCGGAAATGCCGGTTGTCCGTCCGACCCGACTCATGCTTGGGCAAGCCGCGACTATTGTGTCATAGTCTCATTTCAAATAACTCAGAAATGTGGTTGTTAATGTAGCATCACTCGTGTCCCATGTGGCATAGTGTGCGATATTCTTTTTCCCTGTGCTTTATACAAAAATGTGGTACTTTTCTTTTATAAAAAGGATGGCACATTCCCTGTTTTGGCACCCAACGTGGCACTTACCTGGTTAATTCCAGGTAGGATCGAACAGAGCATGACCGGTCGACCTCTTAAATTTCTTCTGAATTTTACATATTGTTGCCTGATGAGTGAAAAGAAAAGATCCTGAATTGATTTGGCAGGAATGTTTTTCAAAGCACCGTGAATCAATAATGACAAAGAGGTGAGCTGCCACGCTTAGCTGCTCTGCTATTTTGGGGGGATTCATTATTAAAAACTATTGAAAACTACGCACCTCCCATTTGTTTAGCTAAATATATAGGTAGTTTTGCTTGCGTTCAGTTATTTTTCGCTTCTCTGGGTAGTTCAGATATGCCTAAAAAAATCTCAATCGTCACAAAAAAAAAACGTTCCTATGCCTATTTTGCAAGCCTTTATTTCAACAGGGGCTTAGCAAAGAGCAGTAAAAATTCCGCACTACTTTCACACTATGCTTACTTAAAAACTCTCATAGCCTATATTAATAAAATTGTTCAATAAAAAGACATAATTGCTCTAAAAAAGAGCATGCAAGAGAAACTTGTGATGAGGATTAAAAAACATTTTTCATATTTCTTGAACTTTCTGCACTTTTTCTCTTGCCAATCAGATTACACAATCAATAAAACATGTTGCATATTATGGTTTCACTTGCAGTTACGGCCCGTCGAAAAATGTCATTGCGCGTGAATAATAGGCAATTGTCGATCAGACTTTCTGCTGATTCTGACCTTGTAAGGCTGCAAAAATATTACGATACCGCCATGGCTATTTTACGGCTACCTTTAACATTATTTTGGTGCATTTTCTGGCCATTTTGTCAAGATTACTTGAAGATAATACAGCAAGCAAACTTGAAAAATAACCTATATGTGTACGCTTTTCTGTTGTGACACCTTCGGGATAGTACGCACCGAGGCACTCAACAAGCGTGCCTCTATCTGAAGAGAATGGGGAACGCGCGCATGTAAGCAAACGCGTTTTCATATAGCGAACAGCGGACGTCAGGTTCTAATGCCCGAGCAGCGCGTCTAAAATTTATCCGCAATAAAAAAAAAGCTGAACGATTAGTCTTCGACCTCATTGCAGTACCTAAAGTTTAACCGGTATTCTCAAAACTATGCACCAATTTTGTCTATAGCTTAAAGAAAAGGGTAGACAAACTAACAAACGGACGAAAGAAAAAAAGAAAGCAAGAAAGATTCAACATTTAGAGTTCTGCTGAATTGCTGCAACGAAATTAGTTTTTTGACAACTCCATATACTGTAGACAAACTTTGAGCAGGTGCACTGAAAACATATTACTTTATTAATTTATGAGCGACTTAGCGGCGGCTTGCAGACCAAGAAAAAGAAAAGATTGCTAAAGTCGTTACACTCCGTTTTTTCCTATTCAAAATCATTTTATTTATTTTGAAAAACGGCCCGCCACGGTGGTCTAGTGGCTAAGGTACTGGACTGCTGACCCGCAGGTCGCGGGATTGAATCCTGGCTGCAGCGGCTGCATTTCCGATGGAGGCGGAAACGTTGTAGGCCCGTGTGCTCAGGTTTGGGTGCACGTTAAAGAACCCTAGGTGGTCGAAATTCCCGGAGTCCTCCACTATGGCGTCTTTCATAATCATATCGTGGTTTCGGGACGTTAAACCCCACATATCAATTATATCAATCAATTATTTTGGAAAACGAACAATCATATACAAAAATTCACTTTATTCGATTTGGATAATATTCTGGCGCTAAATATATATTTTATGCTATTTTGGCTACATTTAGCTTCAATTGTGGCTCCTTTGCAAGTCTACCTAATGGCAACCCTAACTGGATATGACTCGTCTAAAGAAGTCCATCACACAGTACGACTAAAACCGTGAGAGGCGACTGGGCTGGATTTGACTGAAACTTGGCATCACTACAAATGGCCCGGGCCAGCTGAAACCAAATAGCTTTTCTGTGCATATCGCCTTGCGCCACTATAGTATAATGTAAATGCAACATCTTAATAATTTTTTTAATTTACATTACTCTTCATCAGGTTAGGTTATCTTTTAACAAGTCGTGTTTACTGCACTCGTACTTGCCATATTCATTTACCGCATACCTTGTTTTATCATTGTCATTTTTTGTTGATAGTGCATATCTTGCCGTTAGCTGCAACTATAATAAACGTGCGTGTCTTCTCAATGAGTCTGTCAGTAAGTAACCTTGAAAATCACAACACATGCAACCCCGCAAGGGTCGACTGGTCAACAATAACTTGAAGTCTACCACATAGAGACGTTTCACTCGTCCTGTCTAAGTGTAAGTGCAAGCCTGCGAGTCAGCCGAGATGTGGTTGCCAAATCAGCAGGGTCTCACCTGAGCCACTCTATATCGCCCTTACCAGCCTCACGAAGCCGGCTTCATTTCTGTGCCACATGTCAGCGCAGTTAGCCAGTTTTTTTAACACAGTCCGTTCTCCTTTTTGCAGCAGCTCTGTTGTTACCTGGAAACGATAAGTACAAGACCGCGTTGATTGGCGCATCATGGGAGAGGCCTTTGCCCTGCAGTGGGCGTAGTCAGCCTCATAATTAAGATAATTTTAAGCAGCAGCTTCGCCTATTTGCATTCTCTCCAAGGCTTACCGAGCCTCTTCTGCCATCACTGGTGGGATGTCATTTGCGTTACTGCCAGTTCTTAATCTGGTGCTAAATATAAAATGTGTAGCTATTTTGGCTACACTTAGCTTCAGTTGTGGCTCCTTTTTAAGTCTACCCAATGGCAACCCTGGCTGGACTCAAACGTCGTGGTTGTTCCGAACTCTGTACAGATCTGTGTAAAACTCTTCCACTACTTTAACTATCCTGTCTATAACGGTAGCTACATTGTCTTCCTTATCTCTTTGTGTATACCCCTGGGGCTGGATTAAGAAAACTCACTTACGAAAATTTTTCTGCGCTAGAGAAATTTTGATGCGTAAATCTATTCGCCAAACGGAAAAAAAGAAACGTCGTAAGAGGCAATCGTTGTCACATCGGCCGCTACAATAAAGCGTGCTGTGACTGCCCGAGAACATGTCAGTGATGGTGATGCAGTTGCTATATTTGCTTATGTCAGCGAAAAGTGCTCGTAAGTGGATTCACGAAGGAAAACTTTGCGTAAAAACAGCATGGCTAAAAAAATTCAAAGAGTGGTGCGGACCACCATAAGGAACAATGTGGCTACTTAGAAGCCGCTGCCGCGGCGGTATAGTTCGGTGCATTCACTCGGTTTGAGTTAATTCACGCCCATGTAGGGTTGCCGAATGACTCCTGGTGCGTTTTTATTTATTTCGGTGCTTTGAGTTTTGTGTATTGTTTCCCTTGTGCGCAGTGGATGGGATGGACAACCGCCATCGTCCAATAAGTTTGGAGTCGAAGTAATTGACGAATCCTATTGGGCGTCAATAGCATAATATTACACATGTAAAGATTTTTGGTAAATGGTCTGTGAATGGTCGGTGCATTCGAACGTGGCACAGCATAGGGTCAACCTTATTTGTTATGTTTTCGTGTTGCGCCTTACCTCATGCACTTAAAATACGACTCGATATAATTGCCTCATTCGTAGAAATTTCCCCCAAAGAGGTTAATAAGAACTCATTTCTAGCACACTATTGGAAATAAAAATATGAGTGCAACTTTTCAGTTAGCGGTTCACAAAACCTATTCTGTGGTTGTGCTCTAGTGTACTTCGTCGGCTCTAACTGTGAAATGAGCACGATCTCTGAAATACAGCTGTCGATACACCTTGGGATGATCTGAAACGGGCGCGTACTTTGTGAACCAAAGTGTATTAGGAGTGTGCGTGATTACGCATGTAACTACAAAGAAATCAACCGTTTCCACCTTCTATGTTTAGAAACCGATATGAATCATAATAATATGGCAAACAGTCGAGATAAAATGACCCCAGTAATTTTAAATGACACAAGAAATGTGCAAGCCCTCATAATTCTGGAGCAAACCTTGGTTGAATTCATCCCTACGACAATTAGGAGCCGTTTACCTTGGCGCACGAATATGATTCAAAAATAGAGTGAGCCACTGAAATATATGTTGTTCGACGCAGCGACCACTTGACCTGGGAATAATCGCGTTGCGAAGGCGGAACGCTCGTCGCATGCTCTGATCGAAGCAGACGACAAACACGAGCAGATGACGGCTTGGCCAACAGGCGCAGCTTGAGATTGATTGGTTGAAGCAATACTCTCAACATCAGCTCACTACGTTGCATTGCCAAAACACTTTTTTCATCTGGCATGCCTTTCGTGTTCGTCATATCACCCCCCACGCACATAAAAGTAAATATTTCATGGCGAGAAAAATGCACAAGTACTTTCTAAGAGATCTCTTACGTGGTGCGCAGTTGTCGAAAACAACATGACGTCGTAAGCAGCGTATCGGTCTGTGCGAATTTTAACGAACGCCTCTCGCTTGAGTTCTTTCACCGCTCGACTGGATGTGTTGTGATTACTGCTACTTTTTCGGTGATATTAAGCGGTGTGAAAACCAGCGGCAGTGTGTCGGTGTACGGTGACGGTTATGGAAGCCTGTGCCTCGGTGTGTTTATAGAGCGAGTTCGGCGCCTGTATATCAACAATAACTAGTACTCGAGAAAGCTGCATTGTGTATTTTTGCGCTGGTAACACTTCATTCACTTCACATACAGTCTATCAGTTGAGTGTTGTGAGACATTTCGGGTGAACAACGTTTTAGCACGTTACTTGAGTGACCCCAAGTACGTAGGGAAACGTATGAACTACGCGCTGTGCTCGATTCTTGCTTCCCAATTGTTTAGCCCGTACGCTTATATTTTTTTGTGAGCTGCATTCTAATGTTGGGAAGTGAAACGATGTTCCTTGTGAACACAGTTGTGCTGTGTTGACGTTTCCAAGACTTGTGTAGAGGCTGGGCTACTGTGATCGAGAATTGAAAGACAGCGTTGATGACTGTTTTGCCCTGCAAAGTTGCGGTGGTGGGGCTTGGCGTTTATGTTCGTTAAGTCGTCACTTGTGCTTTTTGTGATATTCATAGTCAGAGAGCCGTGATGTGACGAACCGAACATGCGAGACACTAGATTCTGTTGTGTATCTAAAGTGGGAGAACGTGAGAGTTTTTTGTGCCAGCGAGTGCCTGTGAAAGTCGGGCTTCCCTCTGGCCCTCAGAAAGAGCAAATATTTCACATGTGCCTTGCCTTGGATAAAGTTGCAGGCGGCCAGTATTGGTGAAGTACAGGTTCTCAAGTTCGTTTGTCCATCGTTTTTCACGTCACTAGAGCTTTGAAAACAGCGGATCATGGCCAGTTCTTACACTATCTTGATGGACGTGCATGCTCGGACAGCCTTTCATTGCTATGTCATCGGCAGCTTCCAGACTTCAGGTGTTCTTTGCCTGTTGATCCCAGATCACACTTGGTCCTTGATGACACTGATGTCTACTAAATGCTGCCATCGGCGAGGTGACCTTGCGGAGCTAAATTTGTTGCTATTCACGTAGTGCGTGAACGTTTCAAAATTTTCAGCCCAGCAGATGTAATGTTTCCCTGTGTTAAGTTCAAGCATGAAAATTTTGCTACTACTGTTATATACATACATAAATTATGGAAAGGGGGCAAATACATCAACAGCTTTGTCATTGGATATAATCAATCTCTTGTTTCATTATGAAGATGGGCTTCTCTATATTCTATGTTTGATTGTTCGAAAGTTATTGTGAATTTATTTTCCAGGAGCTGGGTTGCACTTGAAAAATTCATGTTATTTGGATAAATGAGATCTATAGGCGGTTAGTGCTGTGGTATCACTATACTTCATTAGGACATAGATACTGGGGTACGTAAATCCTACGTGAGGCTTCAGTTTGTTTCAAGGGGGATATAGCATATGTGATCATTTTGACGAAGAGATAGCTCTGCGTTATAGTGAAAGAAGTATTATAAGTGAGTGCTTTTAATGATGGTTTATTAATATATCATTTTTCCCCATCACAGATCCCAGAGTTTGTTAAGGTACTGTGATGCACCAGTTGCACGATCTTGCACATCAAGCCTTCTCATGTCTTGGAGCATCTGTAAAAAAATAAGAAAGACACGTGCTACCTAAATGTGCAAGTATCTGCCACTTCTTGGACTGTTATCATCCAGCAGACCTGGAACGGGCCTGGAAGCATGCATGGCAGCTTCACCTCGAAATACTGTGATCTGCCTAGGACCTTTTATGGCACAAAAGTGCCTAACGGTTAGTTGCAAGGTTAGTTTTTTTAATACATAGTATTAGGCAAACACCAATTAATGTACACACATTGAAAACCCAGACAAGGTTGCTACTGTGGATTTTTGTATTATTCTAACACATATAACTGATTGGACAAGAATAGAAGTAAATGGCGAGATAATTTATAATGTTGATAGTGAGAAGCCTGTATCTTATGAATTAAACACTACTCATTTGAGGCTGAAAAGCTGGCACTTTTGAACGATCACAAATGTTTTGATTCTTTATTGAGCTCTTGAGCTTGTGACTAACTCTGTGGATCAAGTGCTCTGGAAGGATATAGCAAGTGGGCGAAAATCACCTGGCTGTTCACAACTTGCAAGGAGAAAGACATATTGTACAACACTCAGACGACATAAGGCCGTTAACCGCATCTTTTACTTGATGTAGCCTTTTCTCTCTCAGTTCTGTGGCATGTTGTGTTTCAGCCAAATGTGTTCACCACAATTGCAAAGGGATAATGTTTTCTACAAATTGTACCTGACCTAAGTATGCATTGCTGGTCTCTAAAGGTAACGCTCAGTGTGCCTCAAAGCCATGGCTCCTCATCTCCCTGTCTGTTGCTAGTCTACTTGAGCAGCAGTGCAATGCAGCCAGCACCTATGAGAACAAAATGATGGAGCGCTCCTTTGGTGTCCTGTGCAGGACACAGCATATCCATCCGGCAAGACACTAATATCAATAATAATGGTGAGTGTTGGTGGCACCTGTAGGAACCCGTTGTGCTTCTTGTATATGATTATTTCTGCCAGTGAAGTGCATTTTTGAAGGTTTTTTTCTATTTTGAATAACGAATGTGAGCAACAAGCACACTCATAATCCACAAGTGCTTTGTGTCTTATAGACTACCCATTTGCTTCTATACGCTGTATGGTGAACTGGCTATGTTAGATAGCTTTGTATTTATGAACATTATCTTTAGCCTTATAACGCAGTGTAACTTGTGTTCCTTAGTGAACCTATTTGTTGTTGGCTTCCCACACCTAGTGTAAAGTCGAAATAGAAGCTAAGTTATTGGCTTAGTATGCCTGGCAGAAGTTTCATGCTTTCATATGTAACATTATAGTTCTGCACTTGTATCATAATAAAATATATTTTCAGTCTTTACTGTTTGTGTGTGTTGAAACTTTCTTTCTTTTTATTATTTCTGCAGCCTTGTCGTCGGCTTTTGAAAATATGACATATATAAATATGAGCACATATTTACCATCTGTACACTTTTGCATGTAGCTTGATAGTAACGATGATCTGTATTTTTATAACTTCCAGCAGTAACAAGGGATCAGGTGCTCCACGGTCGCGTACAAAGTATCAAGAACAGAGCATAGAAGACCGACAAGTAGAAAGCGACTGCCAGTGACTGTATTCACCTGCTCAAAGTTCACGACAGCAAAAAGAGCACATCTGGAGCAGCTTGAATTGTATACTTAGTAACATTCTGTGCAGCTGCAGTTTAACTTCCTAACAGTTCATTATTCAGCAGTTCCTTTTGCATTTTATCACTCCAAATTAATTGCCCCACCACGGTGCTGTAGTGACTAAGGTACTCGGCTGCTGACCCGCAGGTCGTGGGATCAAATTCCCGCTGCGGCGGCTGCATTTTCGATGGAGGCAGAAATGCTGCAGGTCCGAGTGCTCGGACTTGGGTGCACGTTAATGAACCCAAGGTGGCCAAATTTCCGGAGCACTCCACTACACCGTCTCTCATATTCATATGGTCGTTTCGGGATTTGAAACCCCGCATATCAATCAATCAATTCCAAATAAATAAATTTTGCATGAGAGATACCAAACTATGACACTAATTTAAAGGTTGCTGTAGTGTTAGTGGGCAAATAAATTTGCGCTGAATTTGTTAACATGCATGTTAATCAAAGTACCTGCGTGTCTCTGCATTTCACTGCCAAAAATTACAGCATGCACCCTCAGCAATGGTAACTGTGTTTGCATTCTCTGAAGTACAAGAGGTAAAACCATTGGCGCGGTCCTCTTGTACTTAGTCGATATATTCCTTAAGTATACACTCATTTTTATAGCATCAACGATGTCATGTTTGTATAAACTCTGGGAAGTATTCCTATGTGGAACATTTTATTTGGAAAGAAGAGGATCATCTCTACTCCTAGTATATCTAACATTTGGTTTAGTACTTATATATTGTTATCCCCCTGCCTGTATGTCCTTCAACTGTCCATTTTTCTGTTCCTGCTGTGTAAGTATCACTTTTCAATGGAGTATTTGCTCAGATAGGTTTGTTAATAATGCAATTGTGTACTGTGCAAATGACTTGTCAGATTTGCAACTTTCCTCATCTTGGAATAAAGTATTTATTTCACTTTATATGTAGCTGTAGCATGCAAAAACTTATCTTTTTTATGTCCCTGTACCATTGTTTAGCCCTACAAGGGTACTGGCGTACTCTAATATTGAACCTGGCATCTTAAACCATTTTGTCCGTAGAAGTAACAATGTGCTTATTACTGGTAATACTATACTGAGATAAGCTGTGAAAACTCTGTGGTGATGTGTTTATATATCTAACTTTATGAAGGTATATGTTCTTATGTTCTTTTATTGTGATCCCTGTTTCATGCAAATGACACACAATTACTTTGTAGTAGCCTAGTACTAGTTGTTATTTTGCACACATGTGCTGAGCAACAATGCAGTTGAGGCCAGCAGCAAAACATACATGCATTGCACTAGAGCATCACCTTACATACTCAGTGTAGAGTCTTTGGTCACTAGTGAACTGAATTGGGAGGGAAGAAGAAGAAGTTGTCACAGAGAACAGCCTCTGCTTCGAGCTCTGTGAGTTTCCTAATTCTTTTGCCAAGATTTTTCAATAATCGACACACCTTGGAGGGGCGTTACCCCTTAGAATGGGGGATCAAAACCCCATCGAGCAACCGGGACCGGGCCGACCAAATCATAGTGCGTCTGACGCAAGTTCTCACCCCGGCCCAAGCGTGGCCCACGTTGACAATTCTGATGACTCCTCCGTTGAAGATATGGCTTCGGACAGTGACTACGTGGTCGTACCAAGCCGACGCCTGAAGAGGAAAATCAGCCGGGCATCGCCGACTGGCCGGCAACACAGACAAAGGCGAGTAGCATGCGGTCGTACACCATTTCGTATGTGCCGACATCGAAGACAGACATCTTGAACTCTCTAAATAGGCAGAGCCTGTCAGAGTACTTTGAGCTCATCGCTCCAGGGAAAGTCGTAGAAATACGCATAAATACCCGAAAGAACATACTGTCCGTGGATGTCACTACGAAGGCCCTATTGGAGACGCTGAAAGCGATTGTTCGATTAGGAAACATTCCGGTTCGCGCATTCTCCGCGTACGACGAAGAAACGACAACAGGAGTTATATACGATGTGGATGAAGAGATAACAGACTCGAGTCTCGAGAAACTGCTGTCATCGTCGGCTCCCGTGCTTGGCTTCCACCGCTTTGGACGCACGCGATTTGTTAAAGTAGTGTTTCAGTCGAAGACGTTACCCACACATGTAAAAGTGGGGTACGTGAGGCACTCGGTACGTCCTTACGTACCAAAACCTCTGCAATGTCATAAATGCATAAAATTTGGCCACGTTAGTGCAGTTTGCAAGAGTGCAGTAACCTGCAAGCATTGCGGTGGCCTTTATGATGGTGATAACTGCAATGCTGTGGCCAAATGCCCAAACTGCTGAGGCACCCACGATGCAACATCAAAGGAATGTCCCAAAATGAGGAATGACATAAGTATCCTGAAGAAGATGGTTCGAGACCACTCCACTCACAGAGAAGCTGCAAGGGCTGTACGGCACCGTAAACATCGTTCACGACACCGACGCAAACGAAGCAGCAGTGCTCATAGCTTATCGAATTCGACACACAAAACCGGGGCCTCACCACCTCCTAGCCTACTTTTGTCGGCCAGAAAGGAGGATACAGGTGCTCAAATGCCAATACAGCCTACGCAAGTACAATTTAACCAGTCATTGGCTCTCCCCACGTCGGAGACTGAGTGGCCTTCACTACCATCAAGAGCTACGATAGCGCCATCATCACATAGTGCCCCTACCCCCAATGAAAAAAACAAGAAGATGGACAACGCAGATGTCAAGGCTATGCTTAAAAATTCGATGGGTTCAATGCGTAAGATTCTCAGCAGCCTAAACACTCCCGCTGCTAAGGCGGCTGTGCAGCTACTTGAGGTTTTGGAGCCTCTTGTACTGGTTCTTCAGTATGTGAACATGGCATTGATGTTCGAAGAACGCACGCGCCAGTCGCTTGTTATGCAATGGAATGCTCGTGGCCTCCGTGGCCGTCTGTCAGACTTCAGACAATGGGTTTTTAAATATCAATTTCCTGTTATCGTTATATGTGAACCGAATACGGTTTCAACTTTTCGTATATCGAGATATATCCAGATTTGGTCCCGCAGTGATCAACGTACGAGCAAAGTTCTCGTTTGTATACGCCGTGATTTGACGTTCTTGAGACATGAAGTCGCGTCGCATACCAGCAATAATTACGTGAGCCTGACTATAACACATAAAAAGCGGACATTCTCCGTTATAGGAGGATACATACACCCAAGCTCACAGATGGACTGCTTCCACCTGGGGACCATTCTTTGAACAGCACAAAGACCACACATTGTAATCGGCGATTTTAATGCACATCATCCTCTCTGGGGTAGCACTACTACGAATTATCGCGGAAAGGATTTAGCCAATTTTATATACAACTATGGACTAAGCATACTCAACGATGGATCACCTACATTTGTTCGTGACACGTCCTACAGCAGCTGCCTCGACCTCTGTTTCGTTTCCAGAAGCCTTCTGTCTTCCGGATGTTGGTGCACAGATCTGGACACTCGCGGCAGTGACCACCTTCCAACCTATGTTCAGTTCAGGTGGTTTCGCCGCACGCACACGCTACATCCGTCAAACCGACTGGACACTGTTCAAGGCATCTGTCAAGTCTGGCTGTGAGCACACGACTGATCCATCCGAGGTAGAGAACATCATTGCTTCTTCACTGCGTGACGCAACCAAACAGGTTATCCTACCGATGCAGAGATCAGCAGTTGACTCCCAATACGAGGCCCTTCGTGCAATCCGTCGCCGTGCCGAACGCCGATACAGACGAACGAAGTCGCCTTCAGACCTTTCCGCCTGTCGTCGAGCTCAACGACATGTTCTTCGACATCTTGACAAGATTGACAGGCAACGTTGGAGAAATTTCTGTGGATCTCTGGACCCCAGGCAACCTCTATCTAAGATCTGACGGGTGGTACAAAGTTTGCAGACAACTCCCCAACAACGTCAACCATTTCAAGCTCTTGCTCTACATCAGGGACGGACAGAAGTTGAGATAGCAAATGACTACTGTAGCCTCATCGTGGACACCACTGATGGTCTTGCCACTAATGAGCCTCTTACTACCATTACGCCTCCATCGTCTGACGAGCGCCTTGATGTACGTTTTACAATACATGAGCTTGACGCTGCGATTTCTGCCTCCCGCCGATCATCGGCACCAGGACCTGACGGAATCACGTATGGTGCACTCAATCATCTTGATACAGAAGCACGACGTATCCTGTTATCTTATTATAACACCTCATGGGAGTCAGGAGAAGTCCCAGCTAATTGGAAATGCAGTCGCATTATTGCATTGCTTAAGCCGGGGAAGTGTCCTTATGCACTTTCCTCCTACAGACCAATCGCGTTAGCCAGCTGCGTCGAAAAAGTGATGGAAAAAAATGGTGCTGGCACGATTAGAGTGGCTTCTAGAGAGCAACAACTCCTTTCCTTCATTTATGAACGGCTTCAGAAGAGGCCGATCTACCATTGATGGTGTGGTCGACTAGATCACCAGCGTTGAAGAGGAAAGTAGCCGACGCATACTAGTGGCGGCGGTCTTCTTAGACATTAAGGGTGCCTACGATAATGTGCTGCATTATGCGATCCTTGACGCACTGGAAGATTTCGACATCGGTGGACGACTGTACGCTCGGATTTTCAGCTACCTTAGGGACCGCACCATTTACATGACGACAAGTAACGGAGACACCGATCGATATAAGGTTCATCGTAGTGTTCCCCAAGGAGGAGTTCTCAGCCCGATCCTATTCAATGCCACAATAATCGGCCTAGCAGCAGAACTTCCCAGCACGGTGAAGATCACTGCCTACGCTGATGACATATGCATATGGGCATCCGAAACTACTCGTCCGCAATTGCGAGCTCGACTACAGCGTGCAGTGACGATCACATAGAAATATCTACGACGTCAGGGGCTCACTCTTTCAGTCGACAAATGCGCAGTGCTTGCGTTCACGCGCGAGCATATGTCGCAATACCCGATATTTATTAATGGGACAGCGATACCTGCTGTAACGCACCACAAGTTCCTTGAGGTTGTCGTATACAGAGATCTATCGTGGACGAGGCATGTCGCAGTACTTAAATCTAAATTGAAGAGCTTTGCTCTCATTCTTCGCCACGTAGCAGGAGCAAGATGGGGCCCATCAGAATCATCACTACTTCAATTGGACAATGCTCTATTTGTGGGATACATTCGATACAGCATGCCGGTGCTCTCAAATATGAGACCTAGTTGTGTGAAGACACTAGAGAGTGTTCAAGCTCAATGCTTACGAAGATGCTTGGGTCTACCACGCTGTACTTCAACAAATGGGACAATCGCAGAGGCTCGGGCTTGTCCCATCAGTGTATACATGCTCTGCGAGCCACTTAGAGTTCACCTCCGATTACTGAGCAGACACAGACAGCACCCACTGTCAGTACTACCCGCCACTCACCCAGATTGCAGTTTCTCAAGAGTAATATCGCGGCATGAAAATATTATACCATCAAGGTTTTCTCCGCCAAATGCCACTGCAGTGCCTCCATGGGTCCTGCCTAAACCACCTGTCTCTTTTACGATACCTGGAATTACGAAGAAGTCGCTCATTTCTTCTGTTGGCCTCAGACAACTGACCCTATATCACATTTATACAACGTACAGTGATTCTCTGCACGTGTACACCGACGGATCTACCACGCTAAACACCTCCGCCGCAGCCTTTGTCATCCCACACATGGATATGGCTCGACGATTCAAAGTGGACCATAAAACCACATCAACTGCCGCAGAGCTTGTCGCTATCCGGGAGGCAATAAGGTTTATTTCCGGAGAGAAACCTTGAGCCTGGACGATTTTCTGTGATGCCAAACCCGCTTTGCAAATCATTAATTGCATCATGAAGCAAGGTCCGTATTACAGCTTGGATATAAAAATCACAGAACTTATTCAGATTGCTTCAACAAATGGTCATCTTATAACTTTCCAGTGGATTCCCGCTCATTGCGGCGTGATGGTAAACGAAGAGGCAGACGCTGAAGCTAAAAATGCCTTAAGCAGTGCCCCTGAAGTACGCATTGCGTTTTCACGAGCTGACACGAACGCCCTGCTTCGCTGCGTGATGCGCAGCTACACACTTCAGCACTGGACCAAACCGGAACGGCGACACCTGCGACTTCCCAAATGGGACCCAGAAATGAGGTTCCACATGCCTCCTAAATTGAAACGGCAACTCACAAGTATGATCCACCGCATTCGTCTTGGTGTAGCGTACGCCAGACGTTACGCACATATCATCGGTCGCAGTGACACCGGTCCTAATTGTGAACACTGTGGTGTGCCAGAAACACTTGAGCACATATTTTGTGTCTGCCCAGCATACGCACGTGAACGACAAACACTGATTGCTTCTACTGAACTATATTGCAGTAAGTCATTAACTGATCAGACCATTTTGCGCCCTTGGCCAGCCACCAACAGTGCAACTGCGGTCACAAGAGCAGTTATTACCTTTTTAGAAACAACTGGACTATGTGCGCGGCTATAAAATGTGTCTCAGCTAGAAAGAACACTACATACTCACCTCTCTATCTCACCATCGTCATTCATTATTCTTTCTTATCCCCTTTCCCTTCCCCCAGTGTAGAGTAGCAGGCTAGAGGCTAGAGCAAGCTATCGCTCAGGCCAACCTCTCTGCCTTTCTGTAAATAAACTTACCTCCTCCCCCCCCCTAGTGAACTGAATTTTTTTCAAGCAGATAAACAGACAACTCTAAGGGAACTGTGATGATCTGCTCACTGCGAACCTTTTTGAAGAGTGTTTTCGGGTAGCAAAATGGGGTCTATAGCTGTCAATATAAACACTGTTTGCACCGAGGAGCTTAGTAGGTTAGACTAGTTTTGTTCATGTATTGTCTAGAATTTCTTTGCGCTGTGCCGACTTTTCAGCTTAAGTGTTCTAACATACTTTGCTACTGTGCTGTCGATGAGTCGAGCTATGTAAATAAGCAGAGTAATAATGCAGACATGTACCAAATTGTGATGCAAAGAGTCATTTTCTTTGGCATGACATGGTTAATTGCTTTCTTCTTGTGTTTCTTATAAAAACTGCTTGTCACTGGGCAGCAGCAGAAACTACAAGTCAAGCACTTCCAAGATGGTTCAAGGAACGCCGAGCTCAGACATAACAGTGCTGGGGGATTTCTTTCGTAAATTACTTTCAGTACATTCATATGAGCGTATTAGAATTGTTGTTTTATAGGCGTTCATCTTAATATTTAAACCTCGGCGTATGTATGTATGTATGTATGTATGTATGTATGTATGTATGTATGTATGTATGTATGTATGTATGTATGTATGTATGTATGTATGTATGTATGTATGTATGTATGTATGTATGTATATTTAAAACGAGAATTCATTTATCATTGATGAGTATATTTGGTGATGATTTGGCTGGATTTCTTTCTAGTTCTCTTCCTTCCGAGGGATTGCGTATTCAGTTTATTTTTACTGCATAAAAATTAGTGAGGATGTCGAGAAAAAGAAAGAAAAAAAGAAGAAATTAGTGAGGATGTCAAGTGTTTGACGCTGCGAATAGGAAAAACAACAGTATCTGTAATTTACAGGCCCCCTAATGGGCAAAAAATTAATTTTAATAATTTTTTAGAGTGGTTACTTCAGCAACAATACCAAACAAGTGAACTCTTCATTATCATGGGTGATATTAACATAAACATGATCTCAGAAGACACATGGTCACATGAGACAAGTAATCTTGTTCATTGTCATGCTTTCAAAAAATTTATCGATATGCCCACAAGAATAACGGCAACTTCTGGTACTTTAATAGACGTATGCCTGTCAAACATATGCAGTAGTGACATCAAAGCAGGTGTTCTAGTTTCTGATGTAAGTGATCATCTTCTGATTTTTTGCATTATCAAAATCAGCTACAGTATCGGAAATGCACGTCGCCCAGCTCATTTTGATCGCAAGATTAATGATCAAACATTAGAGAATTTTAGGCTGTTCCTGTCAAAAGAACAATGGCAAGATTTCTATCGTGAATCCGAGGCTCGGAAGACTTACAGTATGTTCTTGCAGCGTATGCGTGAATACTATGACATTGCTTTTCCGTTTCAACAAGCTTATCACAGAAACAAAAAAAGCAAGAAAGCCATGGGTAAATAAAAACTTGTATAAACGTATAAAACATAACAATTCCATATTTCACAAGTTTTTTAGAAATCGCGATCTTGAAGTGCTAAAGGAGTATAAAAAATATAGAAATAAATTAAACAGCGATAATAAAAGGGCGAAAGACGCGTACTTTGAGGAACTTTTCTATCGGATGCGAAATCAACCAAAAACAATTGTGGGAAGCAGTTACCAATCTATCAGGAAGAACAAAAAGTGACCAATCCCACACAGCCCTGACGACAGCAGAAAAGACAAAACTAGTTGACGATATGAACAGACATTTTATAAAAGCGGGGGCTTATCCACCTGGTGCAGAAAGCAGTAGAAATAATAATCAAGTTATAACCGAGGTCAATGAAACTATTTTCTTGAGACCAACAGATCCCAACGAAGTAGTAGCAGTAATAAAAAAGCTAAAACGAATAGTAGCTGCGGGTATAGACGAAATTACTTTAAATGCAGTAATACATGTAGCGCATGATATTAGCGAAGTGCTAGCATATTTACTAAATTTAACATTAACTGGTGGAATTTTCCCGGAAGAATTGAAAATAGCCCGAGTTTCGCCAATACACAAAGGGGGGGGGGGGATATAGGACAATTTAATAATTACAGGCCAATATCTATCTCAACTGTTTTTCAAAGATTGTCGAAGATATAATTTACGTCCGATTAGTTACATTTTTTAACGCACAAAGGTAATTACAACGAGTCAGTATGGCTTCCAAAAGAATAAATCCACTGAACAAGCGCTCTTGTATAGCAAAGATAAAATAATAACTAATATTGAAGACAAACATTATACGCTTGGTCTATTTTTAGATCTAAAGAAGGCATTTCATTCTATAGATCACAAAATTTTGTTACAGAAGTTAGAGAAGTACGGAATTAGGGGTGTTGCAAGTGGGTTGCTGAAAAGCTATTTAAATAATCGTCAACAGTTCCTACGTATGCAAGATGTTTCGTCTAGTTATCTAACGCTTGAATGAGGCGTCCCTCAGGGCTTTAAACTAGGTCCGTTATTATTCATAGTTTTCGTAAATGATATAGTTAATATACCTGATTCCCCAGAATTAATAATGTACGCCGACGACATCAATCTATTTTTTAAATCACGGGACCTGAATGAATTAGAATACAGTGTGAATCACTACCTTGTATCACTAGCTTGGTGAATGAATCGAAATAAATTGCAAATAAACGCTGAAAAACAAAATACATTATATTCAGGTCGCGCAATACACCCATCGATAAGAAATAGCCATTAGTTATGCAGGAATGAAACTGCAGCAAGTGACATACCAGAAGTTTCTTGGAGTGACGTTTAATGAAGAGCTAAGCTGGAACGCACATATTAGCCAACTATGTGTAGAGTTATCAAAAAGCATTGGTATTATGTACAGAATTTCTAAACTGATTCCCCTATGGCTGAAACAACAGCTATAGAATTGCCTTTTTTATTCTAAGCTGTGCTATGGAGCTTTGGTGTGATGAACAACTACCAAAACTGACTACAAGAAACTTGTACTTCTACAAAAAAGGGTTCTCCACATATACTGCAAACATCAAGGAAATTACGCAAACTTGAGGACAGCACCTCTATTTCAAAGATATCATATGCTTCGTGCCGATCAAGTCTATTATATGAAAATATTGCAAATCATATACAGCAGAAAACTGTATGAGCCCAACGAAGGAGCTAGACAACACACTTATGCGGTCCGCCAAATCTTTCGCCGTCCACAACGAACAAGAACAAATTATGGTAAACAAACTTTTACCCATCAAACAACTTGCATATTAAACAAATTAGAACATACGCTTAATTTTGACTGTACAGAAAAATCATTTAAGGTACAAGTTAAAGAAGTGCTAATGCAGGAAAACATACTTTTTGATGGATCCTAAAAAATACTGATGTTAGCAATGGTAGTAGTCGGGCGATGGAAATCTTGTACTGCATGATTTTTTATTAACTATAAAATATAATGGTATGTATCACATGTCTCTAATGTTCTAGTCTGATTCCTTCCTGAGTGATTGTTATTTAAGTATGTTATGTAGTAAGTATGTTACAAGATTTGTATAATCAGTCAGATTCAATGTAACATGATATTTTTCTCAGCTATTCTTTGCTCTGTTGCTTCTTTTGTTCATGAAGTTCTGGATGCCGCGAAAGCTATTTTTTATTTTTATTTTTTTGATGTACAACAGTGTTGGGTCCTCTGTCAGGCTATATGCCTTTAGCCCTAACATCCTTTTGTTTCTTGTGTCTTGTACAAGAAAACAATAAAACAAATATTGAAAATTGAAAAAAAATTGAAATAGAAAAAAATAAATGTAACCTTAAAAAAATATGTGCATTCGGAAAAGTTGTTTCATCTGCCACCGTACAGTCATGAGCTAAAAACTAGGTAAAATGGAACCAACCAGCAAAATTTAGATTCGAGCACAGCTCCTCTACTCGACATATCTTGTACACATTGCGTTGGTCGATTATGTCGATGTCAACATATCAATTCCTATCAGAATAAACAAGCTATCACCCATGGTTGTAGATGTGTGTGATATTTGTGCATATTGTAATACCTGTTGGCAATTACTATTACGGGCACAAACGTAGTCAAGCTGAATACACGGATTTCGTCCATTTAGCTTTCATCTGTACTGGAACTGTTGTTAATAAAAAAACTTCGTTTAAAAATTTACTGTAGAAACCAAAAGCAGAGTACCTCTCTATGACCCAAATCGATTTGCCGTTGTTCTGTTCCGTTCCAGACAATTGGAGACCTTCTCAGCAGAACTCAATTAGCTGCTATAGTTCTTTTTAATCATTGACAGCGACAATGCGCTGAAGCGCGCAGGTAGCGAGAGAGAAGACAGGTAGCGAGAGAGAAGACACAAACCACTCTGCATGTGTCTTCTCTAATTGCCCATTCTCTTTTGCCTTGCTGTATGTAATGATTCCCACCAAATTAGCACGAAAACATGCCCAGTCAACTTGTCTACAAAAATTAGCTCACTGCTCGTCTAGATTTTCTTCAACACATCGTGATTACTGACGGCTGGTCGAATATCCAACCACTCGTAAAGTAACATACCCGGTATGTTATTGGTATTTCGGCACTGGGCACTCTTGTGATAACAGAGGATGGAGGGGGAAAATATGAACCCTGAAGTATAAAATTTATGAAGGAGCACGGCACAGAGCTTTTGGGTCAAAAGGGCAGTGAAAGAAGAGAGCGGAAAGCCACCTTGTCAAGAAATGATTGCCCACAGCCCCACGTAATCTCAGGCCGGGCAACCTGTGACAAAAAAGTGCTTGGTGACACTGCGAATCAAACACAGTACTTCCTAGATTCTAGTTGAACGCTGTAACCACTCGTTCACTGCTGCAACGTTTGAGAAGAGAGCTGGCCACTGCAGCATTTACCCTATTGCTAAAATATTGTCAATTCTTCGAATGACGCCAAATGCAAAACGTCCGGTGAAACTTGGTCAGAAATAGAAAAACATAATTATAATGCATTCGCCTGAGGTTACTAGAAAGTAGAAACCACCAAAGGTGGCTGTATGACCGTGCCCAATTGTACACTGTCGTCCTTAATGAAAGGGAACACGCGTACGCATGGCCTACGCTCTGCGGTGGCTGCCTACATCTCCATCAACCGACAGCAAAAGGAAACACGTTCGCTTTTTGCGTCATCTGTTGCCGAAAAAAAGTGATAACGAGTTATGGCTTGTAGACAAGCACTGATAGATTGCACTCTCTCTCTGCTCACGCCTGCAATGCCTAGTCCACTGCCAACATATCAAACGTTGTTCGCGACCACGGTGCAAGCAGCAGCAATCTCCCGATATCGGTCGCCACACGAGCGATCAGGGAACGTAGTCTAGCAGCGCTTGTCTACCAGCCATAACTCGTTATCTTGCTTGGCTATAAATGACACGAAAAGCGACCTTGCTTTGTTCACTTGTCAATTGATGGTGCTGTAGGCAGCCGCCGCAAAGCGCAGGCCACTCGTTCGCATGTTCCCTTTCATGAAGAACGACAGTGTACATTATTGTCGTGATGTTGGGTTAGCCGGCTCTAACGTAGCCTACCTTCCCATATTTTGCCAAATAAAAATAAAATTAAATTATATATATCGCCTTATGACAACGCTAGTCAGCTATTCTGAATTCACTGTCACTGGTGTCACTTTCACTAAGTCAATACTTTGTTTCCATTATCGTTATTTAAAGAAGATTTTACTCCTTAACTCACAACTCTACTAAGTAGCATTGATCCTCACATCTAAAGACAGTCACCCTTCATGTCGCTTTCTGTGTGGCTGTCGCTCCTATGAAACGCGTATTCCGCGCTTTCATGCCCTCCAAGCATCCCCCACTGCTTTGGGGTAATTTTCCCTGACGTCTGCTGGGCTAGAAAATTGTCTCTAATATCTATCATTTCGTTTTGAGGCTTTCGTGGAGAGGAAACGAAAGTCACTCTCTTTTTTCGTGCTTTTCGTGTGCGTGGTAACGTCTCTTGACTTCAAGACTCTTATATAAGGCCCTGGTTTTGTTTGCTCACTCAAAAAAATAGCATTATATTCACGGGGTGAATGATGGAGAGTGGGGCGAAGCATCCGTCCGTCCATTCGTTCTTGCTTCCATCTGTCCATGCGTCCGTCTGTGTGACCATCTGTGCGTCCATCTGCCCGTCCGTGCGTGCGTCTGTTTGTACGTCCACACGTCCATCCATGCGTCTATCCCTGCGTTCATCCATGCATCCGCCACTGCGTCCGTCCATGCGTGCATCCGTTTGTGCAACTATCCTTGCGTCCGTCCATGCATCTACCTGTGCGTCCGTTCGTCCATCTAGTCAACACTCCAAGTACCACCATCTCGCATCTTTTCATCATATATTCCGCATATAGAAGCACTGCCATCCAGCGGACAATCCAAGGACTAAACGAGAAGTGGCACACACACTTTCTTACGGCTTGCGCTTCGTGTCTACTTCCTACCTTTAACAACCTTGAGTTCATGGTATATACTAGTTCACTGTATTCATGGCACTGCGGCCCAACGCTCGCTAAACCTTTCTAAAACCAAAGAGGTTACGCCGGCGAGTATAACTTAGCAACCCTTTCTTGTCAGATAGCGCTCAATGTACATGCCAATGGCTGCTAATGGGGAATGAGAGATGGGAGAATTCAGCTTCTAGTGGACGCCCACGCTGCGAATTTTTTATTATTCAACAGCACACAGGAGAAAACTCCCACCGGCACCACCTTGCAGGTCAAAGCGAAAGACATTTTACGCACTACTACGAGCGACGAACGGGTGCCACTTCAAGGAGCTTCGCCCCTAAAACCGCTAGACGAAGAGGAGGTGTTTGCAGCCCTTAAATCCATGAAATGTGATCGTAGCCCAGGTTCAGATAGTTTGAGAGTCGAGTTTTAAGTCAAGTTTTGGAAGGTTTTGCGGGGCCTTTTATCACATTGGCAAACAGGCTTCTTTGTGAGGGGACTCTGTCAACAACTCAAGGGGGGGGAGCGGATCACTCTCCTGTGCAAGGATGAGACGAGACGCACTGACATGAGAGCCTGGCGGCAGATTACTCTTCTAAACTATGACTACAAGCTCATAGCTAAATGCCTGTCCGTTTGACTCACTCCAGTGCTTAGTACTGTTTTGGGTCCGTACCAGGCGTGTTGTGTCCAAGGTAGATCGTGCCAACTTCATGGTTTTGCTATCAGGGACCTTATAGAATGGTCGAATTTATGCAACCTAAGTGGAATCCTTTGTTTTTTTGTCAAGAAAAGGATTTGATATTATCAGTTATAAGTACATCTTTA
The DNA here is from genome assembly GCF_013339725.1 of Rhipicephalus microplus. Lineage (NCBI taxonomy): Eukaryota > Metazoa > Arthropoda > Arachnida > Ixodida > Ixodidae > Rhipicephalus > Rhipicephalus microplus. The sequence goes on along the minus strand of NC_051166.1, from coordinate 118,590,752 downwards.
ATGTTTTAAAGCAGGCGGGCTTCAGTTCCAAGTTCATTAGCATGGTCAGAACTCTGTACTTTCGTCCTAGTTCTGCTGTTGTCATACAAGATCACGTTTCGGAGCCTTTCGGTGTGTGCCGTGGAGTCAGACAGGGCGACCCACTGTCGCCCGGTCTCTACGTGCTCGCATTCGAGCCGCTCTTGCAGAGGCTTTCTAAAGGCACCAGCATAGGTAGATGTCCCCTTCCGCCAGGTTTCCCCCCGGTGGCAATGTTCGCCTCGGCAGATGACCTCTCTATTGTTGTCTCGGACGAGGCAACTGTTTGCACCGTCTTGGATGTTATGGAGGGGTACTGCTCGGCGAGCGACGCCAGAATAAATAAGTCAAAAAGCGCAGTAATGTATTTGAGCTGCGCTCCCTCCAGTCCACGTCCTGTGCATGGCCTCCCCATAAAGAAGCGCCTACGTATATTAGGTTTCCATTTCGAGCCAGATGTCCCGACTACCGAAAACTGGTGGTTAGCAAGACAAAAGCTGACCGACAGGATTGGGGAACTCGGTGCCTTGTCTTGTCCGCTTACAACTAGGGCCACAATAATTCGATCACTTTTGTTTAGTTTTCTTATGTAGGTTCGGTTATGCCAGTTAAGCCCCATACCAAGGTTCTCCTGGAAAATAAACTTTTCAGGTTTCGTTGGAGTCGTGCCTCTCCGTTTGTGTTGCGCCCCGTACTGAAGTTGCGTAAGGACGAAGGAGGACTAGGTATTCCTGACCTTAGCGTTGTGACCACGGCATTTCACGTTAAATGGACACGGGTAGCTCTCGATTCAGATATGCTCTTTACTAGAAGCTTTGAATCGTATTTTCTGAGCACGCTGCTGTGGCTGTTCTCGCCTGAGGCATTTTTGAATTCGGTGCCTCGGTTGGGAACGCCTTCTGCCTTCTATGCAGGGGCCGCTTCTACTTTGGCCCATCTCCAAGAGGTCGACGCCGAGATAGATTTAGTTTTGATCGAACTCCGCGAGTTATTTGATAGACTGACCACGGAATTACCTGCAAACTGTGTAGCATTTGACCTGTCCCACCATAGTCCTAACTGGTGGTTCATTACTGCCAGTTTTCTGGACGGCAAGCGCGCTACATTCATGTATCACCTGGCCAGAGTGTGCCTGCCCCTAAAGTTCAGGCCCTTCCCGAGAATTCCTCAACGAGGAACGTGCCCCTTTTGTGGCCCTATGGAGGACCTGGTTCACGTGTTCTCCAAGTGCGCACTACCAGCTACCCTTCATCGAAGAATAGATAGCTTGTTTGGCCACCCAAGTGTTCCTTTCAACACCATTCGTTTTCTTCATCCCCTGTCGACACAAGCGGCTAAACAGTACGCGATTCTGCTTGTTAAGTGCTCCTACCAAGTGTGGGTGGCACGGTCCTGTGCCGTCTTTGATGGGAAGCAACCCGGGCTTCACGAAGTGCTCGCAAAAGTACGGAAGGAGGTCTGGTTCGTTCTCCACCGAGAGTGGCAGCGCCTAGGTGCAAAGAAGTTTTATGAGATGTGGCACCATCCGGCAGGGATTTTTAGTGAGCCAGGAGGGCAGATAACAATCAATTTTTAATTATGGCGTTCTCTAGAGTTCCACGACTAGGCCTAGTGAGCCAGTCGCCCCCGGGTGTGGTTTGTGTGATTGTTCACCGGAGGTTTGCATGTGCTAAGGTGATCCTATCGCCTTGTCGGGCATTACCTGCAAGGTCCGTGTTGGCCCCTTCTGCATTCTCGGCGACTCTACTCGCCAAGGCGGAGGGTGGCTCCTTTCCTCGAGAAGGACCAAGCCGGCTTTCAGCCGTGCTGGTTTCCCTGGGTACGTTTGGTTTGCGTGCAGCAGCATTGGCCTCTGCACCAAATAGTAGTCCCGTAGACCCCACAGGACGAATTGTGTCTCACCGCGCCCTTGTGGTGAGGAGACGGGCCGTGACCACAAAGCGCTTCGCGCCGAGTGATAGCCCATCCGTCCTGAGGGGACGTCGTCGCAGGCTTTCAGCTGCATGACGGTATGATGGCACGGGCACTTTTGTTGTGGTGACTGAAGTTACCACGACCAAGGGCAGTCCCGCTGCCACGTGTTTGGGTACGTCCGCTTTGCGTGTGGTGTCGAGAGCCACCGTGCCGAAGGGTAGCCCCTGTGTCGAGTCTCGCTGGGCCCTAGCGGTCAGAAGACGAGCCATGACCGCAGCGTATCCCACGCGCTGCGATAGCTCACCTTGCCAGGGTACGTTTACTTCGTGCGTCACGACCGAAGTTGCTTCGCCGAAGGGTAGTCCCTTTGTCGGGCCTCCCTGGCTTGTACGCCGGGAGGCAGGCCGCGTCTGTTTGGCGCCTGGCGCCGAACGGTAGCACCCTTGCCAGGGCATGGCCGTCTGCCCAAAACAAAACGTCCCCACCACATGACCCTGGGGGGGGGGGGGAGGAAGTGCCGGGACAGACGTAGGATGATGATGAGTTGATTAGTTAGGTGTGACTCTGGAACAAAGCGCTTTGGCGCCGCGTCTTCTTACTATCTGACAACGGCACGAAATAACTGCGCCGTGTTCGGTGAAAAGCATTAGCACTGAAACACCTTTCGACGAGTATCCCTCGTTTGCATAGACACATATCTAAGCGTAATTGTATGCGCGTTGCCCCGCCGTGGTGATCTACTGGGCTAAGGTACTCGGTTTCTGACCCGCAGGTCGCGGGATCGACTCCCGGCTGTGGCGGCTGCATTTCCGATAGAAGCGGAAATATTGAAGGCCCGTGTGCTCAGATTTGTGTGCATGTTAAAGAAGCCCAGGTGGCCGAAATTTCCGGAGCCCTCCACTACGGCGTCTCTAATAATCATATGGTCGTTTTGGGACGTTAAAACTCACATATCAATCATCATCACCAGCTTATGCACGTTCTCCCATTCCTGCTTTATCAAAATGATGCGGTGCATGAAGATTGCGCTCACAAGTCGATTTGATTATTTCTGTTTTATATTTCTATAGAATTCGTCCGCAGGCACAAAAGCCGATCCTGTGTCATGTAATAAGATTATTGTAAGAAAGGCAACCTTTTACGTCTAGCTAGAAAACATCTTTACGTGCACCATTAAGCCGTGCTGGATTACACCGGATTAGTTGAGTAGCAGCGCAGCTTCATTCAAATGTAAGGTAACTGGTCGCGTTAAACAGGGGAAGATATTTGGGGCAGATTTCAAGCATTACATTCATCGATTTTTGCGTGGTTTTATTAACGTAGTGCACCTGCAGTGCTTGTACTTGGCGAGATGGTTCTTGGATTAGCCTAAGGCCATCCAGCAATTTTTCGAGCCACGGTAATTGATGAAGCGCAAACGCTTGACTTTGCAGAGCACGCCCACACGTCTATCACAACGCGGCATTGCGTAAGCGCTCTAGAGACGCACTTGAAAATGGAAGCTGAGATGCAACAAATTATTGGCTATCAGCGTATACTCTTTAGGCTAAATTGGGACGTTAAACCCCACATGTATTTATGCTAGACGTTTTGCGTGCTACCTTGCTATTCTCGACCCAGACTTCTTTCTTTCCTTGTCGTTTCATCGGCCATTGTATGTCCTTCCTGCCCTCTTAAGTACCGAATAAGTTACATTTGTACCCGTGCTATTGTAATCCCTCGCGATAACATAATTCTTGGCTAAGAAAGTGTGTAGTCAAGGGAAAGCCTTGTGAACACGGTCCTGGTTTTTGCCTATCCAATTTTCTTTCTTCACCACTTCGATGCTTCCTCCATTCTTTAAAACATGTTACATTCTTTCCAAGGTATACATTGTTACATCGGATACCTTACATTTATTAATCAACTACGGAGGTTCTAACAGTTCAATTTTGCCTGTTTTGTTCGAAGCATGCATGTTTTGACCTTTCTTATTAAGGTTCTTTGTTTCTTGGGGCAGCCTGCTAGCATCCTGTCCAACTGTCATACCTCCAACTTCCACTGCACACACCGTAATGACACTCGTCTAATTATCATTCACTGCGTCAACGCTAAGGCTGCTTCCCTTCGTAAGAACCGAATATCTATTCCAAAGCTCTGTTTTTGGTGGATGTTATAACAAATCATCTTAGTTTTCCCAGCGCCCACCGGCGGAAGAAAACATCTGGCTGTCATTCAGGCCGATCGTTGCGCCTGAATCGCCTAACACTAGCATCTGTATTTGAAAACTGAAATAAACAATCAAATTTTATCGTATCCACTAGAGTATATGATGTGTCGTTACTCTAGACAATATCGTCTCTTTTTTTTTTACCCGTGGCTCTTGACGAAGCCACAACGCTAACGCCAATACTGACATAAGGAGCCATCCGGCACAACCAGCTGTACAAGACAGAAAATAGGTAGTAGTTGAAGATGACAAAATCCGACTCCTGCTTTCTCAGATGACCACAAATACGTGAATAGTTAAGCCCAGCTGTGAATGGTAGCTATCATCTGAAAAAAAAAGTTTTTTCATCAGTACCCCAGCTTCTTCCCACGGCAAATCATGTAAACCTCACGAGTATGAATTGCTTTTTCGGATCATGTACTTGGTCTCTTCAGCGCCATCTATTTGTCCCTTTCCCCGTCGTTTGGGTAGGAGCGTCCAAAATAGCTGAAAGAAAAGCCAGTTCGTGTTTTCGTTAAGGCTATACCAGAATGCGGGTATTGACTGTTGATATGATGATATCGACTGCGCCCTACTCTATGTCATGCTATTTATAGCAGCTGCGAAGTTAAATGGCGCTGTCACCAATATTTTTTCGTGAAAGAAAGATTCACAATTAAAAGAAAAAAAAGATGTCTTTCGTATACGATATCGATTTCCTCAGCTAGAGTAAGGCCGGAATAGGAAACCTTTTCTTCAAGATACTAGTCATTCATGCGCCCAAAAAGGCTAATTATTTCGATGCAAAATCTCGTGTCAAGTTGCATTCTTGATATCCCTGGTGCTTTCACAGAAACCTACATTACGGTAAGACCCTATAACCAAGCTTTTTTCAAAATAAACGTTGCTGGAGTTGTTTGGGCAATGACGCATATTTGTGTATAGTTATCTTGGAAATAGCGTGGTGTTTCATAGTTTGTGTTGAGATTTCAATGCTGAAGTAGCTTGTACCAAATTTTTGTATACATATATTCCAAAAGCAATAGACCAGTGTTTTTTTTCTTTTCAATGTCCTATGTAAAACAATTAACTTGAGATCATGAGGCACAAAGCAAATGTGACAACATAAAACTACAAAAATATACGCCATTTGATGCGAAGAACAAGTTGTTATTTATTTTGCACGCTCATCAAGTCCTAATTGAAAGCACGGGGTTTAATACAGAGGCAAAACAAAACTGTAGTGAAAATAACAACAACAACACCGAAATACCTAATGAAAACTAGGAAGGACTGTTCCCAAGCACTGACGCTTGCCACATATTCCAGCTTAAAATTTTACTTTTCGGCCATTCGCAACATGTAAGGATGCTTGTGACCGTCGTTAAAAGACATGATATCTGTGACGTGCCTGTTGTGTTTTGTTTTGGTTTTGAGCCACAACCAACGGCTCCAATTATATGAGGTGGGGGGGGGGGGTAGAGGGTGTGCGTAATATTCTTATGACGCTGTAAAAATGGGTGAAACTAAATTTTCGAATTAACAATAACGATGTGCTATTTTTATTATGAGAAGCTGGCACAGAGTCGTCATACTAAATTAATTGCGCAGAGACCATCAGTCATAGAACAGAATTTGAGACAAACATGTGTAAAGCATAATAAGAGAGGTAAAGGGACACTGCGACCACGTAAAAATAGCCAATTACATGCTGTCATAGCGCACAAAATTAGCTGTCAATTAAACATGCGAGAGAAACATTACAGCATATATATATATATATATATATATATATATATATATATATATATATATATATATATATATATATATATATATGTGTGTGTGTGTGTGTGTGTGTGTGTGTGTGTGTGTGTGTGTGTGTGTGTGTGTGTGTGTGTGTGTGTGTGTGTGTAACGTAAGAGGGAAGCGATGGTTGGGAGAAGTAGAGGAAGAAGAAGTGAGATGGAATAAAGATGGCGCATGAGCCAGGCCACGTCTCCCAGTCTTCATAGCATCACACCAGTCGACAGGATGAAGACCTGGTCACCGCTCATGAACCTCACATCATTCACGAAGCCACCGGCAGTACGCCTCAACTGAATATCGACCACAGAAGAGGTGATCTCAGTCGCATGCAGTTACCGGCATCATGACAGAACCATCGACTGACCTTCCCATCCCCAAGTACACCGGAGCAGCGGACGATGGACCTGTACAGGACTGGTTCGACCTGTTCGAGCTCCGCGCTGCCACTGCATCATGGTCGGAACGAGATATGGTTACAAACTTCAGTGACTACGTGACTGGTGAGGCATTCAAATTTTACCTTACCCACATCTTCGACAACGACGAATCGTGGCAGAAGATCAAAGAAGTGATGATCGCCCGTTTTAATGACTACAATAAGGATTTCCTTATTACCAATTTTGTGGAGACAATCCCACTCAGCCGTCACAGTTCCCGCTCTCTCCTTGAAAGACATAGCTTTCCATCAGGTTTCTCTTCTGCACGAAAATCCACAATTTCAAAATCGTCGCTTCAACATATGACAGGCGACGTTGCTCACCCTACTGCTGCCCAGCATGCTTTGTCTCGCATACATGGTCCACCACCTGGCCTTCTACCACGCAGCTCTTCTAAGGTTCCTAATAGGCGCTATTCGTGTCGTAAGGACGCCTTGTTCATGGTATACCAGCTGACGCATGGGGAAAATACCGAACAATACCATGACGACTCGAAGAGTGAAATTCTGTCTTCACGCATTGGAGCAGCTTACCAGCAACACCATCAATCTCACACACATGGCCCACCTCCTTGTTTTCCATCACTTGGCTCTTTCATCACTCACACGCCCACTACGGTCGGGATAGAGCTGCGGAACTCCGAATATACTCAGCCAAGTCCAGGGTCAACTGTCCACATTCATGCATCAGAGCAGCTTATCTCCAAAGTTGCGGACACAGAGAAACAACCCCAAGTGAAATTTGACCAAACCAATCCTTTCGCAGTGTCTCCGTCGAGTCCCCATCAACCTGAGAGCCCCACCAACACAGGAGGCTCGGAAGAATCAACTCTCAAGCACTGCCCTGTGCCAGGAACGTTCATTAGGAATGTCGTTGCAAGAGCCTCAGCAGATTTTTTTGTCAATTCTGGCACAGTATCTTCATTGCATGACACGAATCGAGACACCCTAACTAGTATCAGCTATTTGCTGGTCACATCAACCTACAATGAAAAGCGGGGTCATGTTTCTAAAGGAAGTTCACATCGTCCGATAGTGCAACACCAGCAATCGCAACAAGGAGATGCTCAACAGCTAAGACGGCCACAACAACAAGGACAACGAAGAACTAAAGCCACATCGCAAGCACACTCGCTGCTTAAAGAATGTCGCGAACAACAACCACTACAGAAAAGACTCATTCCGCATTTGAGCCATTTTCGCAGAAAGAAAAGCCAAGGAACTTTTCTGCACCAGCGTTCAAGATTGCGCCATTCCGTCTGAACATTTGCGCCATAACCATAGAAAACTTCCTAAACGCAACAAAACAACCGCTTGTACTCTGCAGGAACACAAGCAGCGCCCAATCAGCCACGATCAACGGGCACGCAAAGTACATGCACGGCGTTTGTGTCACTTACGACGAAAAACGTGACGCCAACAAAACTTTCAATCCTGCAAGGCGTTCCAACCTCGTTCATTCCTCACAAGAACGCCGGCTGCGTTTTCATCTGTTTCCACGCTAAAAGCATGCTTATGTTGTCCAGAGCGTAACGCCCAGCCTCGCCCACCACAGCCGTACTTGATAACCCCGGATTGCTGCCCTCTCCTGTGAAGTCTGTGTGATCTTACGGAACTTCAATGTGATGTGTAACTACAGCCCATTTGTACATTTTTTGTGTTCTAAAATTGCTTGTTCATCATGTATTGTAATGTGTAACGCGCGAATTCTTTCGAGGGGAGGGGGAATCCTGTAACGTAAGGAGGTAGCGATGGTTGGGAGAAGTAGAAGAAGTGAGATGGAATGAACATGGCCTTTGAGCCAGGCCACGTCTCCCAGCCATCATAGCATCACACACACACACACACACACACACACACACACACACACACACACATATATATATATATATATATATATATATATATATATATATATATATATATATTGTGTAAATGCAAGGTCAAAAGCGGTAGCAGCGTCGGTACAGAAGCAGCAAGAGCAGGGCGAGTATACGGGCAGCGTCTCAGCAGCAACCAGGCAGCCTTAGCTCGCGCCTCGCGCCAACGTGTCTATGTCGCTGCAGTAGCGGGCATTCTTCTTCACTACATTTCGTCCCCCGTCGGAAAAGGAGCCATCCTGGCGACTCACGGAGAACAGAGTACGAGCGGATCGTAATAAGGTTTCAACCGCTGTACGTGAACGGTTTCACGACCCCGAAATCGCTGGTCTGTGGATGGCGTAATAGGTTCGACGACGTAGTTAACAGGTGAAGTCTGCGAGACAATGCGATATGGTCCCTAGTATTTTGAAACAAGCTTTCAGGAAAAGCCTGTAGGAACAGCGGGAAGCGAAAGCCACACAAGAGTGTCCGGAACAAAGTTAGGGTACGGCTGGTTATCGTCACGTCGAGATTTTTGTCTCCATTGGTCGGTGGTTGTAAACAACTGGGCGAGCTTACGGCATTCCTCGGCGCAGCGGGCTGCTTCAGAGATAGGCGCAGACTCGGAGGAATCGGGATGGTAGGGTAGAATGGTATCTAGTGTGGTGGAAGGGTCTCGGCCATATAACAGGAAAAATGGCGAAAAACCCGTAGTCGCCTGTGGAGCAGTGTTATATGCGTACGTCACAAAAGGCAGAATGAGTTCCCAATCGGAGTGGTCTGAGGCAACATACTTAGATGGCATGTCCCCTAGGGTATGGTTGAATCTTTCCGTCAATCCATTCGTTTGCGGACGGTCGGCCGTGGCAGTCTGGTGAATAATATGGCATTCCGCAAGGAGTGCGTTCATGAATTCAGAGAGGAATACACGTCCTCTGTCGCTGAGAAGTTCACGTGGTGCGCCGTGACGGAGAATGAAGTGCCGCAGGAGAAAAGATGATACGTCGCGTGCCGTGGCAGCAGGCAAAGCGTCTGTTTCTGCGTATCGCATCAAGTAGTCGACAGCGACAACGATCCAACGGTTTTCGGAAGCCGTCAATGGAAGAGGCTCATACAGATCAATTCCAACGCAGTCGAAATTCCGGGCTGGGCAAGGATTGGCTGGATCGGACCAGAGGCGTGATGAGGGAGAGCTTTGCGTCGTTGGAACTGCGGGCATGAGTGAATGTATTTGCGCACAAAGGTGTACATGCCTCGCCAATAAAACCGCGAGGAAAGCCGAGCGTGTGTTTTGAAGACGCCCGCATGTGCGCACTGAGGGTCAGCGTGCAAAGCTTAACATATTGCAGCAGGAAGATGGCGTGGTATGACGAGTAACCACTTTTGGCCTTCGGACTTGTAATTCCTGCAATATAGGACGCCTACACGGACCTCAAAGTGAGCCGCTTGACGACGCAACGTTCGAGAAGATGGAGAAGTCGACGGGTCTGAAAGGAATCGCAGAAGAGTGCTGATCCACTCATCCTTACGTTGCTAAGACGCCATATCGGAGTTTTCTGGGAACGCAACCATTTCATCAACGGCAGTTAGACATGCAGAGCTTTCGGAGAATACAGGTGAACGTGATAGGGCGTCGGCATCAGTGTGACGTCGGACAGACCTGTAGACGACACGCATGTCAAACTCTTGCAAGCGCAAAGGCCAGCGAGCTAAACGGCCGGAGAGGTCTTTCAATGTGGATAACCAGCAAAGCGCATGGTGATCGGTGACTACGTCGAAGGGGTGATCATATAAGTATGGTCTGAACTTACCTAGAGCCGATATTATTGCCAGACACTCCTTCTCTGTCACAGAATAGTTCTTTTGCTCTTTGGTGAGGGTACGGCTTGCGTATGTGACTGCGTACTCCTGGAATCCCGATTTGCGCTGCTCGAGCACGGCGCCGAGTCCAACACTGCTGGCGTCAATGTGTACCTCAGTCGGAGCGGTCTGGTGAAAGTGACGCAAGATTGGCGGCGAGGTTAACAGGTGGCGCAACTTTTCGAAAGCATCGTCACAGGTGGGTGACCAAGCGTAACTTTTCGAATCACTGCGCAGAAGTTCCGTCAAGGGGGTGGTGATCATCGGAAAATTCCGAATAAAGCGGTGGAAATACGAGAAGAGGCCAAAAAAGCTGCGCAGATCCTTCAGAGACACAGGTTTAGGGAACTCTGCAACTGCCCGAAGCTTGGCGGTGTTAGGAAGAATAACGTCTTTAGAGACATGGCCGAGAATGGTGAGCTGACTTGCGCCGAAGCGCCCTTTCTTCAGGTTAAGCTGAAGACCGGCGTCAATTAGGCACTGCAGTACTTCATCGAGCCTGCAAAGATGCGTTGGAAAATCTGGTGAAAATAAAACTACGTCGTCCAAGTAGCACAGGCATGTTTTCCACTTCAGGCCACGCAAAAGATTGTCCATCATCCATTCAAATGTTGCGGGCGCGTTGCAAAGAACAAAAGCCATGACCCAGAATTCGTAAAGGTCATCAGGTGTGAGAAAGGCAGTCTTAGGATGATCTTCAGGTGCCAGAGGGACTTGCCAGTAGCCACTTCGTAGGTCAATAGAAGAGAACTACTCCGCCCCTTGGAGTCAGTCAAGGGTATTGTCGATTCTTGATAAGGGGTAAACGTCCTTTCGAGTTGTTTTGTTAAGACGGTGGTAGTCAACACAGAAGCGAATTCACCCGTCCTTCTTCTTAACGAGAACGACTGGAGATGCCCGAGGGCTATTTGTAGGCTAGATGACGCCACGCTTGAGCATGTCAGCTACTTGGTCATCGATAACCTGGCGCTCGGTTGCGGGCACGCGATAGGGTCCTTGACGCAATGGCGCATTGGTACCCGTATTGATGCGGTGACACACAGTGGACGTGCGGCCGAGGGAAGTATGCTGGCAGTCCAAGGAAGAACGGAACTTGTCCAGCAGTCGTAAAAGCTAAGCACGTTGTAAAACGGTTAAAGTGTCGGCGATGAAGATGATGAGGCACAGGTTACGCTGGCGACTTCGTGTTCGGCGGCAGGACCAGTCGGCATGTTGACAATTGCAGAAGGGTCGAGACTGTAAACCCACCCGACGCAATCACCCCGAAGTAGTGTTACAGGACATGAGAAGAGGTCTACTGACGCCGTCATGAAGTTCTAGAAGGGCTTAAGGTAGCGGCGAACACTTGCGGCAAAATAAAAAGGCAGATGGCGTGAAAAGGGCACTCGACTCGGCGAGTGAGTTGCAAGACACCATGGTAAGGGCAAAAGAGTGCGTTGGTATGATGACATCTTCAGCAACAAATAGTTTGTCCAAGATTTCAACAGCATCATTTAACGGAGCGTCGCCAAACACTTTAAATGCCACCTCAGCGCTAGAGCAGTCGATGACGGCCTTATTAGCGGAGAGAAAGTCCCAACACAAAATGAGGTCATGGGAGCAGGAATCCAACACTAGCAATTCAACGACATAGATGAGGCTATCAATCGCGATGCGAGCAGTAAGGTAGCGGCCATCACGATATGCTCTGCGCTTGCTGTACGAAGTGATATACCTGCTATTGGCGTCATAACTTTTTTCGAGCAAGCGGCAGAGTCTGGCATTGGTCACTGAAACTGCGGCACCAGTGCCGACAAGAGCGAGTGCAGCGACGCCGTCCACATATACGTCGAGAACATTCGTTGGGAAAGAGAGAGGCCTTGGTCTTTTCGCGGGTGACGCAGTTCCTGCCTCTGGAACTGCGGCAATTAGTTTTCCCGCTCCGGCAATGATGGACGGCGACGCATCGGCGATGGCGAGTGGGGTCGAGGTGATGGCGAGTGGTGGCTAACAGGAGGGCAGTGGTCGCCGTACGATGACATCTGGTCGGGGGGCTAACAGCCTGTCAACGAAGGGCGCGGTGGCCCATAAGGGGCAGGTTTGAAGCTCTATTGGTAGCTCTGGTGATACACAGAGACGCGTCGACGGCATTATCGCGCTAGGTGGCAAGGTAGGCTACAGGCAAAGCATAGTGGCCGATTGTCGAGTGTACGGTATTGTCCACTACTCTAGAGGGACCTTGGCTGAGCGAACCGAGGAGTGGGTCATGGCGGCACGGCTGATGGCAGTGACGTAAAAGTCTGAAGAGTAGGTCGAGCGGCCACTTCAGCATATCTTAGAGGTGCATTTACCACGCCACAGGCAACAAGGGTCGGCCATGGTGAAGTGTCACGGGCAGATGGCAGAGCCGCGCAAACTTGCTCCTGAATGGCCTGGCGAATGTTTGCTGGCAGAGGTGACGGTGGTTGGCCGGCTGTTGATAGAAGCGATAGCTGACGAGCGAGCGACATCAGCAGGAACAAACTCCTAGATCTCCGATAGCAGGAACTCAAGGTCAGAGGTGGTAGTTGGGCTTGAGAGCGTGTCATCTGGGACGTTAGGGCATCGCGTGAGAAGACGCTGTCGTCGGAGCTCGTCGAAACTTTGACGAAACTCGATGAGCTCAGGAACAGTGACAGGGTTCTTCGAGAGCAGCATTTGAAAGGCGTCGTCGAAAATGCCTTACATGATATGTCGTACCTCGTCAATTTTCACCATCGTCGGCTCGACACGCCGGCAGAGGTCGAGGATGTCCTCGATGTAGCTAGTGAATGTCTCACCAGTTTGTTGGGACCGGCTTCGTAGGCATTGTTCCGCGCGAAGTTTGTGCACACCAGGGCGTCCAAAAACATCTGCTATGCAGGCTTTGAAGGTCATCCAAGTTGGGATATCCGCCTCATACTTTCTGTACCATAGCTTGGCAATATCCGTTAAATAAATTATCACGGTACCAAGCTTCGCGGGATCGTCCTATTTGTTAATAGCACTGGCTCGTTCGTACGATTGCAGCCACTCCTCAGCGTCTTTATCGTCGGTACAGCTGAAGATGTCGGGTTCTCGCAAGAGCTGGGCACCGGGAAATCCTCTGCGTGGCGAAGCCGGTGGGGGCGTGAAGACAGCGTCATCAGGCATGACAGATGGCACCTTTCGGCAACGCAGTTTCAGAACTGGGGAAGACCGCAGCACTCTCCACCAAAATATAATGTAAATGCAAGGTCAAATGCGGTAGCAGCGTCGGTAAAGAAGCAGCAAGAGCAGGCCGAGTATACGGGCAGCGTCGCAGCAGCAACCAGGCAGCCTTAGCTCGCACCTCGCGCCAACGTGTCGGTGTCGCTGCAGTAGGGGGCATTCCTCTTCACTACAATATATATATATATATATATATATATATATATATATATATATATATATATATGAGATCTAACACACACTAATGCCAAGGAATGTATAGGGGAAAATATTAGAACCAATGTAATGTAAATAAGAAGAAAGAAAAGCGGGTGAAAAAATAACTTGCCGTGAGCAGGATTCGAAGCTACGACTTTTAAATAACGCGTGCGACGCTCTAACCACTGAGTTATCACAGGGGCCATCCCCCCGGCCACTCTATGGGGTTTATATTGTCACGAGGTCGTGACGTGGCCAAAGACAGGAAACTTCGTGTTGGGATTTAACTGTTTATTTGGGCGAACCTGTGCCCGGTAAAGGGAAAGTCTAATTACAGCAGCAGTCTTGCACAGATAGCAGTCTCGGACTGTTAGCGGCGAACGCAGCGTCGGCCTTCGATCAACAACTGACAAGCGGCGAAGCGCGTCGGCATATATACCCTTGCCGTCGAATGCTCTAGCGTTATCGCTGGCGGTGGCGTAGGTTCCAGAACAATCTGTACCGTTCGCACAGTGGGCGTGATCTTATCGAAATGATCTACTACAGTCCGGAACCTTCTCGAAACCTGCAGGCGCGGTTTGCGCCGAGAATCGTGTGGTGTTTCGGAACGATAACAAAAACTTGTGAAATGGAACGTGGCATTGCCCCCCTCTGAAAAAAGGCATCGTCCCGATGCTTTAACTAAAGATGAAGGTACAATAATAATGCAAGAAAGCACAATGAATAAATTACAATACAACAATAATACAAAAAACACTGTTTCAGTTTGTTAACGTGCATGAAACGGCTTGAGGCGCGCAACATGGACGACTTCAGGTCGCGATCGGCGTCGTTGAGAGTTCGTGATGCCGTCGGGGACAACCACGTAATCAAGTGGGCCGAGACGTCGAACCACCTTGTACGGTCCGAAGTACCGTCGCAGAAGCTTTTCACTTAGTCCACGTCGGCGTATCGGCGTCCACACCCAAACACGTTCACCGGGCTGGTATTCCACGAAGCGTCGTCGAAGGTTGTAACGGTGGCTGTCGGTCGTCTGTTGATTCTTGATACGGAGACGCGCAAGTTGTCGGGCTTCTTCAGCGCGTTGAAGGTACTCGCTCACATCGAGGTTTTCTTCGTCGGGACGTGTATCCTGTCCCACGAATAGACGACGCTCTTGATCGGCTCCATAATGCCAAGTACTTCTCGTCAATGGACCTCAAGACTGGCTATTGGCAAATCGAAGTCGACAAAAGAGACCGAGAGAAGACGGCGTTTATAACACCGGACGGCCTCTTCGAGTTTAAGGTGATGCCCTTCGGCCTTTGCTCAGCGCCTGCAACTTTTCAACGCGTTATGGATACAGTACTGGCAGGATTGAAGTGGCAGACTTGCCTTGTGTACTTGGACGACGTCGTCGTGTTTTCCTCGAGTTTCGACGAGCATCTTCGGCGCCTTGAAGCTGTACTTCAAGCCATCAAGACGTCCGGACTCACACTGAAGCCAGAAAAGTGCAGATTTGCGTATGAGGAGCTCTTGTTTCTGGGGCACGTTATCAGCAAGTCTGGAGTTCTTCCCGATCCACGGAAAACAGCCGCCATCGCCGACTTCCCGCCGCCCACTGACAAGAAGGCCGTGCGCCGATTTCTGGGCCTGTGCGCCTATTATAGGCGGTTCGTGAAAAACTTCGCCCGCATCGCCGATCCTCTCACTAACCTTACCAAGGCCGACTCGGAGTTCAAGTGGGAAACGCCACAGGAACACGCTTTCCAGGAGCTTAAACATCGCCTCCAGACGCCTCCGTTACTTGCCCATTTCGACGAATTCGCCGAGACAGAAATACATACTGACGCAAGCAGCGTAGGTCTTGGCACCGTTCTTGTGCGAGAGGTACTGGGATCGTTACACAGCACCTCCACCAGATGTCACGAGGTCGTGACGTGGCCAAAGACAGGAAACTTTGTGTTGGGATTTAACTGTTTATTTGGGCGAACCTGTGCCCGGTAAAGGGAAAGTCTAATTACAGCAGCAGTCTTGCACAGATAGCAGTCTCGGACTGTTAGCGGCGAACGCATCGTCGGCCTTCGATCAACAACTGACAAGCGGCGAAGCGCGTCGGCATTTATACCCTTGCCGTCGAATGTTCTAGCGTTATCGCTGGCGGTGGCGTAGGTTCCAGAACAATCTGTACCGTTCGCACAGTGGGCGTGATCTTATCGAAATGATCTACTACAGTCCGGAACCTTCTCGAAACCTGCAGGCGCGGTTTGCGCCGAGAATCGTGTGGTGTTTCGGAACGATAACAAAAACTTCTGAAATGGAACGTGGCAATATGTGAATTTAAACGTGGGAGTGTCAGCACCATTTGTAGCCAAAGCGGCGAGTGTAGAATACCGTTTTAAGAGCCTGTGTGGCGTCAAGTAGCACGTGAACTTATTACGAGCGGGCAGCTGACCAATAGTCTCTCGTATACAACCTAACGGCACCAAGTCTGCTAGTACGAGACCCTCGTTAATGAATAAGGGAAGAAGTGTATGCCTAAGGGCTCGTTTTTCTGTGTTTTGACACAATAATAATGAGAGGTAACAGACAGTAATGCCAAGGAATGTATAGGGAAAACTATTAGAACCAATGCAATGTACATAGGGAGAAAGAAAAGTGGGTGAAAAATAACTTGCCGTGTGCAGAAATTGAACCTACGACCTTCGAATAACGGGATGGGGGGATGGCCGCCGTGATAGCTCAGTGGTTACAGCATCGAACGCTTCGTACCTAGATCCACCTCAGTCTCGTCAAAAGACAATGTTGGTGGAATGCGTCGACATGCATATCTAAGGTGGTAGGACGTCCAGTATGACGTGGGCCGATGCTTCCAAGTGCTCTAACGTTGGCGAGCATGGGTGAAGCTTTTCCCATCAATATGAATGGGAAATGGTCTCAGTCCTAGGAATGTAGGTTTTGCTATCCAATACCGAGGCAGAGACACAACAGCGCTCTAGTCTGGTGTTTGTACCAGGCCTAGCGGCGCGGCTTTCTACCGGTGAGTCGCAGCGCACAGTTGCAGCCTCGAGGCGGTGGCCCTCCTAACCTTCGTCTTCATTGGAGGTCAAGTTTAACTCGCTGGAGGTAAAAGGTATCCGGCCGAAGCGGCCGAAGGCGGAAATCAGTACTGCACTTAATTTTAAGAAGGCTGCCTAACGCCTGCGTACCTGTGTCACGCCACTGCAGTTGCAGAAACATAGCTCATGGCCACCGACAATATCTGCGGCTCCGTCCAGGCCTCATGCGCTGCTAGAGCGTCGACTGTCGCCACCACTCTTCGGCGTCGTTCTGGAACCCTTAGCATTCTAGTTGTTCACCCACCGATGGTTGGGCGGCAGGATAAATGGAGAGATTGTCAATTTCCACTCCCCTCTATAATGCCATATGGCCCTGAGGGTAAATAAAATGAAAAAAATGCGAAGCAGCTCAGCTGGTGTGGGAGCTGTTTGAGGGTACACTGGAGCTCTCTCTGTCGCTCATCTGAGCTGGCCTCAAGGTCGTGTAAGAAGGCTACATCTAGCATAGCGTTGATGGCACGCAATTTTTGCACGATCGCAGGAAAGAGTGGAGAGCTCAATGGTCTCAAAGCACCAACCATGATGCGGAGTTGCGAGATGGTACGGTGGCCCATGGCGGAGCCTTCAGGTAATCCGAACGCGGAGCCAATAACGACGTCAGAGGACCACGAGATGATGACTGTGCTCACCGCGACGGGATCCCTATGAAAGAAAGATGGAACAGCACTCTTCTGCATCTCGTGAGCCGAGTAAGTCAGGCGCAAGAAATTCTTGCCACGCCACGGGAAGCGTGAATAGCATGCCCCGGCAACACTTGGCCACCAAGGAAGCTCAGACGTTGTCCTCAAATTGTGGCATAGGTCCTACCGGCATTCGTATATTATAATAATTGTTGCGGTAGGACGACCCAAAGCCACCTTATAAGAATATGAGAGATGCCATAGTGGAGGGCTGCGGAAACAGGGACCACCATGGTTTCTTTCACGTACACCTAATTCGAAGCTCACAGGCCTCAATCTTTTTCACCTCCACCAAAAATGAGGCCGCTGCGCCTGGGATGCGATCCCGTGACCTGCAGGTAGCGCCTTCGCCACTACACCCCCATGACGGGTAACCAGCAGCCGTAGTGTCCTGGTGTTCATGAGCGAGGAAGCGTGGACGGTGTTCCTTTGACGAAGAGACCCTGCTCGTTGACACACGAAGGCCGTTTGCTTCAGCCGGGCTGTTCAGGTTTCGTAATGTATATATATATATATATATATATATATATATATATATATATATATATATACATATATATATAACCACTGAACCTTGCGGCTGAAGCCACCTGTCTGTAGCCTCGTGGGTCGTCGGCAGCACGGGATGGGTCTCTCGTAATAGGAATGCCGCCCGTGCTTCCACCCCATGTATTCACGGCCCGACCGCTGCTGCACTTATCCACCGAAACAACTACGCACGGTGTCAATACCTCTTTGGTGGTTCCAGAGCATGACTTGACAGGAACCTGTTCGCAGTTAGGGGAGGCCGTTCAGGCTTCCTTGGCATACCCCGGAGCCACCATGACACCGAGTGCCCTTTTGATGACCGGCAACGTTGCTCAAGCTTCAGGGGGTGACCACCTCTCGCTGAGGACTTCATCAGCTCCTGAGCTGCCGAGGGGTGCTGTTAAAGCTCTCTGTGACAAACCTGATAGCGTGAGCGCAAACTACCGATCCCACTTTGACACCCTTGACGCTGGCTCCGCAGGTAGATTATTGGACAGCACAGCCTAGCTGTGGCGTATGATCACACGACTACGCGTCATAGTAAACGTCATGACATTGAAGAGCTCTGCGCTTTTTCGTACCATCCTAACAGCACTTACCGCCAGCAACACCATGTTGGATGAAGCCGCCTCACAAGATCTCGAGGCCTGCTCAACCGCATAACGAAGAGAGGTCAGGTGTACTTTCATGCAGCTCTCAGAAAAGCTGGGATGTTTCGCACTGACGATCTCCGCAATTTTGCCAGCCATCCCACCATCGCCGGCCGTCTACGAACTACCAGAACAATGGTTTCTAGAACGACGACGAGAGCTGGGTGGCAACCGTCAACGCCGTCGCTGTACGTGAGGCTTGGATGAAGCATTAAAGTGGGTTATGGTCTTCGACCACTTTCGCAAATTCAAGCGGCTAGGCACCGGTATGAAGGCTTGAAGCAGAAGTGCTGGGCGGACTGGATCTGCAAGCTGATAGCTGCTTTTGGCCCCATTCCTGACCACCTCTCCGCCACCACCCCATCAACCACACCAAAACCGAGGGTGTGACTCGGGAGGGCTTCCATTTTGAGGCTATTCCTGAACATCGTAGTTCATCAGTTGAACTTTCGGGCACGTCGGTATTCGACATAAGTACAGCAAAGCCATCAACTACTGCCGACAAAAGGTCTCGTAAATAGCGCCACTCTGACACGGTTCGGATCGTGGATTCCGCGCCGAAAGCCGTTTCACGAACCTATTTAAAATAGACTTTACATCAGTCATAGGCCGAGTGTGCGAGTGAAGCACTCAAACAAGTCAGAAAATTTCAAAGCCCTATTTTGGGAACGCCTGCTCGTATCTTCAAGAATAGACGTAAGCATAACCTGGCCTATTGATGCGACTCATGCACACTGAGCCGCTAACTTCTAATCCGACTATGAGCATGCGAGCCTGCTGACGCGAAGCATTTCATTCTCGCTTCCGGTGCACCACATGAACGCCGCGCAGCTAGCCATGAAGCTGGTCTCGTTGCTAGCGGTTCCGGTCACATGTAAAAACATAGTTTGGATGAACCGCACAGTGTAGCTTGTCCGGGTAGCAGAAGATCAAAAGACTATGATGACAACCAGGGTGAGACTGCTATGCCAAATCCTGATGATTACGTCGCACTGCCTGTTCGATTTCACACACATTTGGCGTATCAAACACAAACACGAATCAAGAGCAGACCAGCATGCTGAAAGGTCTGGTAGGCGTTACGAAGAGTGCCGCTTTAAGGATTCGAAGGGCGCCACGAATCTCGCCGCTGCCAAGGTCACCAGCCGGGCCGACAGCGAAGAGACTCGAAGAGCTGAGATGTCTTGGAATGCTCTGCCGCTGTCGTCTTCTCTCTGACGCATAGGTCGGCTGCTTGGCGTTGCGCCGCTTGGTTTTTTATAGGCATTGGGTGAAGCCTACGGTCAGCAACGTCCAATCAGAACTTCTGTTGGTGGCGTCAGCAACCTTCGATCGGGAACCCCCGCTAGTTTGCGTCAAAACCCTGCAATCCGGAACCGCTGCGCTGGACTGCATCCATGAGCGAGTGGTATTGCCACGTGTTGCGTAAGACTCGCCAGACTGGATGGCGTCCATTGCATCATCGAGCTGCTATCGAGCCCGTGAGCTGAGGGAGTTCGCCGTGCGTTGCGTAAAATACATCGGCGCCTCTGGGCTAGATCACGTCGCTGAGGTGATGGCGTTAGGCGGGCTCGCTGGCTGGCCTTAACACTGGTTGCTTGTGCCGAAGCAATGACGTTCGGACTGGACTCTCAGGCATAACAACGTGCAATGACCACTACACCACAGTCAGGGCCACTCAACAGAATCACCGATAAAGAAATTTGATGCCAAACGACGTCACTGTAGAGATATTCAAGGACAACGACTAAGCCAGTCTCGCCCGCCAGAGTACGCTAAGCTTATCAAGCGAATTCGCAACGTTTTCAATACCAACCGCTGTGATGCAGCCAGTCACCCACCAGAGACACTTCGGGCAGACCACCAAACCGTGTTCAAGCGTCTTCTGAATCGACGATGCAACCAGCACCACCTTCTAGAAACATTGCTGGCAGAGGCATACGCTAGCAGTCATGGCCGAGTCTGATCACCAAGAAAGACACTGGTGATCGGCAGGGCGGACAGCTAGAGGAAAGGGAAGGAAGAAGATAGAAACGACTTGCCGACAAAAAGAGAAGAATATATATTTATCAGTGATCCAGCTTTGTTCTTTTAGTGTAACATGGCCTCGCTTTCCTACTTCTCAGGTAATCGTTACCCAGCAGCTGTAGGACCTATCGCAGATAAGGCCTAGTGATTTAGTGCCCATGAGTGGCAGGTTGAGTGAATTACCCCTATTATGACGACTTATTCCCTAACAAAGCGAAATTACTACCTAGTAATCTTTTGAATGGCATTTTTCTAGAGCACCTAAATCAGATTGGTTGTATGTTTTTGATAGAAATTGATGCTTCGGAGTGTGAAGAAAAGGCTGGGGTGGGAATTTTTTCTACACAACTAGACTGGTCGTTTTCTGTTAGACTTCCAGATTACATCTAAATATTTTTGGCCGAGTTCTTAGCTGTTATACTAGCCCTACGTAAAGTTCCTTTTGCTATAACTTCTGTGGCTATAGTTCATTGTCGTTGTGTTCAGCATTAACTGCTTCAACAGACTCGGATATTATAAGAATAAAGTGATCACTTGTCTATCGTCATCTGCGAAACCTGAGATTATTTGGGTGCCGGGACACGAAGGAATTGTACAGAGTGAAGTTAAGCACTCTGGCGAAAGCTTCTCTGGCAGGTCTAGTTCTCTCTCTCCTTCCTATTACGGCGTTTGTTGCTGTGGCAAGGTTTAGAAAATATGCATTATCTGTGCGTACATGAAGTCTCGATTCATTCATCACCGACTTTCCTCTTCCTTGGTGCAAGAAATGGTGTGCAAGAAGATGAGCTGAAGTTGTATAAGCAGAATGCAATGTAGAATTACAAATATCATTTTTTACATGCACAGATTGGGTTTGGCAATCTCCCGTTTTTGCTTCTAATGCAACAAACTCGAAACGATCGAACACATCTTGTTGAGCTGCCGACGTTTTTCCTTAGACAAAAAAGTAGTGTTGACATGGTATTGCGGAAATACCGTCTACCGGTTACATCGGCCATTATATTATCATTTGGGGCCTCTGCACTGTGACATTCGGACAGGAATCTTTTCAAAGGTGTCAAAATGTTTATATGCAAATCGAATGAATTTGGTAGGTGTATCGACTACTAACAAATCTTTATTCAGCATTTCTAATCAAAAGATCTTCAGTCGCTGGGGGGTTACACAAAATAGTGCAACTTAAAATAACTGTCATTCGTAAAAAACGTTATATTTAAAAGCTCGTCTCAAAAATATTCTAGTTCTTACTAAATATTGATCATAAATCCATTATGTATGATCCGCCTGACTCATGGCCAATCCCCGTGAGTTGGTAGGTGCCGAAGTTCCAAGGATCATAGATCATCATGATCGGGTACTGTCTCGGTCCTATATTCGTTACCATATATATATATATATATATATATATATATATATATATATATATATATATATATATATATATATATATATATATATATATATATATATATATTATATATATATATAAAATTCGACCATCATTCTTGGCAGCCAGGTTGTTCGAAAATAAACTCAGCCGTTCGCGTTTGTGCGTTCGACAACAGACGATCATGAAACAATCCGCAATGCTCCCACCCAATCTGGGCGGACTGTGCTAGGCAGTAATTACTCGTGGATTCTGCTGGTAACAACATATATATATACACGGTGGCCCACATAACTTCAGCCAAGAATTTTGAAAGTGAAAGGCACTAAGGCGGCGAATTGAACCAAAAGCATAGTACTCGCACTAGCCTGTAGGTACTCAGGCTATTTTTTTATTTCTTCCCGTATTATATGAATAATCATTCCTAATTACCTAACTTTTTATTTATGGGCTGGAAACTCAAAGTATGAAAACTGAGACGTACAGCATTTTCAGGAACCACCGACTAAATTGTTTCCTGTACGACATATCTCGCACTGTTATTTATTCCACGTTGTAAAGAAAGCCCGCGAAATGTGTAAAGAAGCTTTGTGACGGACCGTGAACACACTGCTATAGTGCTGCTATAGGTTTTCTTTATAACGCGGAAAAATTATCAGCGCTAGACGTATCGTACAGGAAGCACTTTAGTCGGTGGTTTCAGAATGTGCTCTACATTTCAGTGTTCATATTTTGGGTTACCAGCTCATATTTGAAAAATAGGTATTTGCGAATACTTATTTATATTAGTATGGGGAGAAATAAAACACAGCCTGAGTATTTACAGGTTAGTGCAAATATTACACGTTCGACTCGATTCGCCACAGAAGTGTCTTCCATTTTCAAATTCTTTGCTGAAGTTCTGTGAGACACCATATATATATATATATATATATATATATATATATATATATATAGAGAGAGAGAGAGAGAGAGATAGAGAGAGAGAGGGGGATATAATAGTTAATCATTAGTTATTTTTATATTTTTATTAGGTCTAGCGGCTACAGCAAGCGGCCGTGGCGGCAGCATTTCCGGAGGAGGCGAAAGTGCTTGAGGCCCATTCGCTTAGAATTAGGTGGACGTTAACAGTACCACAGGTAGGTCAAAATTTTCGGAGCCCTGAACTACAGCGTCTCTCATAATCATACGGTGGTCTTAGGACGTTTAAATCCATCACATATTTTTATTCATTTATTTGTTTGTTCATTTATTTAACAGCTTCTGTGGCTGAATGCATTTCATTAGAAATGGAAAGGGAACCTTTACCATCCGATCACCGCATCACGTCCATCGTCGACATCAAGCAGGGTCCAGAACAAGAACGCTGACGCATTGATCGAAATCGCGCTTTTGCGGGAACGTACTCATCAAAATTAGGCATATTATGCCTAGTGGTGACTATTGAAAAGTGTTTGTTTGTTAAGTGCTTAATGTGTTATGTGACTCACGAAGCCTCTTCCTAGAGCCCCTTTTATTGAGCGCATCGGAATGTTAACGAACCCTGCTCTAGCGCAGCATGCTACGTGCGCAGTGGAGCGCAGTAATTGTCGCACACTTTCTTGAATGACTCTCTTAGGTTGAGCTGAGTGGGAACCCATCTGCGCACTGTGCAGGTATTTCGGGGGTAACAAGCAGTCGTTACTGCAACGGAGGTTGACGAACATTGGCGACTTTCGATGTGTTTACCCGGAAAAGTAATTTGCTCAGCGTGTCTGCTTTGGGCGACATTATTTGTCAAAGTATATGACGTAATTGCCTGAGGGAACAATTGAAGCATGTTTTTTTTATATAATGCTTCAGATTTTTGGTACGTATACCTATGAATGCACACCGTTTCACTACCAAATCAAACAAAAAAGAAACATTCAGTGGCCGATGTCTTCTTAACGCAAGGACAACTACAACATTATATGAAATGAGCGCGTCAGCCAAAAACGCTTGCTTTGACGTGATTGTTCAATAATTAGACACTTTATTTTCGCATTAATTTAAATCCTTCCATGCACTAGCTTTTTTTCATGGACTGAAAATCATGAACTACTACGAACTAGCTGAAACAAGCACATTGCTAAGTGGTAAACGGTATATACGTGACTGAAACGTTGAATAGTTCTGTAGTGTGCACTCTTGCGTTATTTCTGTGGTCAAAAACGTGCTTATCCTACACTTTTTACTACACTTAGGTAGAAACAATCTTGCGTAAGCATTAGTTGTACATATTTTACTTTTCGTGCCATGGAGCCTCCCACCCGCTGCCATCCAGGTTCGATTACTTTCACCGTTGCCTTCCCTATGGTTAAAAAAAAAACAACCTCCAGGCCAGCAAGGAATGAGCGGCACCACTCATATTAGAAGCTGAAAGAGAGGCCTTTTATAGTTTTTTAAACACTCTTTTGGTAGCTGCTAGTAGCACACTTCCTGTGTTTCCACTACGTCATAAATAATCATATTTTTGTGTAGTAGGGTGGCATTCACTATACTTGTTTCGTCATTCTTCGGAAAAGTTTTGTGCAAGTTTTTATGCAGTGGCTGACGACGATGAAGAATTATGCTTTAAGTGGGTATGTGCCGCAGTTATTACGTGATCAAGAGTAATCTTTTGTAATGGGTAGCATTGAACGACCCACTCATTACGCACTTCGCATTGTGTGACACCTGGTTGTCTTGCGGTTCTAAAGCTCTTTATTACTCATATTTTGCGATTATTTCCCCGATATCAAGTCTACCTAAAGCAAGTTTGCAACAGAGTTCCAAGCGCCGGCGTGGCTCGGCGAATGAATACTAAGCTAGCACGCAGCGTACGCGGGTTCGAATCCCGCTGTGTTTTTGTTGTTTTTGTTTACTAAGTTTCCTGCTGACTAAGTTTTGTTTACCAAGTATCGTGCGATAGTGGTTACGACCACCGGCGGTGGCGGACAACTATGCGGTGCTTCACGCGTTCCTTGTTGTGATGTCATGACACCTTTCACTGTAAAAATTCAGTGAACATGACACGTATTTTCGCTTAGTAGACATTAAAGCACGTGTACATACGAAAAAGCAGTTGCTTTATTCTTTGCCTCTTGTGTGGCTAAGCCTAATAATTACTTTTTCAGCGTTAAACAAACTTTATTACTGGAGCTTGTTGAAATTTTGGAGAGGGGGGGGGGCGCCGCGGCTTGCGAAATATACATACCATTTATCACTACAGAAAACGTATATCTTTAGGCTAACACAGAAACATTTACAATGCCCACTGCGTAAGCTATTTGTACGTATACTCCGTATAGGGTCTCCTGGTGAATCCAATGTTCACGCGAGCAAAAGAATGAGCGTACAAATAGAGCGTTCTACCTCGATTACTTTACACCCAAGGAGTGAAAATAGCTTGAATGCGTGGGCCAGATATTGTACGCCAAGGCCCAATATGAATGGCCGAGGTTGACTCACTCATGATGGCTCACCCCGACATTTCAATAGTCTTGGGCAACCTCCTAGTCGTTTGTGGTACAAATGACTTTGAGCAGCTTCAGTTTTTCATGTGTACATGATGTACACACACACACACATGCAAACACCCGCACGAATATATATAAAAGTTCTTGAACCCTCCTCCTCCGAAAAAAAAAACATTCCGCCTACGCCCCTTCTCCCAATGATACTTATTGTGGTGAATCCCTGTTAATACTTGTCTTTTTGAGGGCCAGACAGTTTTCTTTATTCTTATAGCGCTCCAGTTGTAGTCTGACATGGCGCGTGGTGCTCGGTGAGCGAACGCGTACAACGATATTGGTGTTGCACTAAACCGTCTTCTCTCATTTGGCACAGTGCCCAGACAAATAAGCCTAGATTCTATGGGAGCTTGCCACAAATTAAACTAATTAGGGCTCCATTTCCACCCTCAAAGCAACCTATAGCCGTATCAGTAATGCTTGCTAGGAAAGTGCACGGTCAATATACCAGCAAACTGCTTATATTTTAGATGTTGTAAATGAACGTTCCTATTTTAACGCATTGCACTCAGTAAAATGAACTACCGGTCGTAGACAGCTAACGCTTTATCGCATTTGTATTCGTTCTTTCGAAGACTTAGAGTGTTTTGTATAGTTTTCACTCGAGGCGGCTGAAAAAGCGTTGCAGGAAAAATAGAGCACTTGTTTAGTTCTGATTGCAAATTGACTGGTTCCGACATATCGACAGCACATATTCGTAGATGTGTAATCATTACTTGTAAGCAGCACATGTAAGTAACACATGTAAGTAACACGTGAAACATTAGTAAGTAGGACCTGCGGACCTAATACTCACGGCAAAAAGCCATTGTCATTCGAAATAGCTGCGAACAAGGATCATAAAACCGAGAAAACAAAAAAAGGAACACGTTTGGTGGCAAGCATATACCAAATCGAGTCTTAACCGTAGTAAGTTCTTGAAACTGACTTTTTCGATCACTTCTTTACATCTTCAACCATGTCTAAAAGTCGTAAGCTCCGAATCAGTGATTTTACGGCAGCACAAAACAGTTAGACCAGAACGAATGGAGGATTCCCTTCCGTACATTGGCTTCTCTTTCTATATATGCACCTCCAACTTGGGCATGTTGCTTCTGACACCAAAGCTTAGTATATGAAAAACCTTCCCCACCAGACAGCTGCCGCTGTCAATACCCTATGGTGCCGCGGGAAAAAAAAGCACCTTCGTTTTTGAGCAGAGCGGAGTACCACACCGGGGCATAGATTACCCGGCGTCAAGTATCTGAAATCTTGTGCTCTCCCCACCTCCTCAAAAAGAGAAGTAAAACATTGTAGGTGTATACACATGCTCTGAGGCATGTATCAACACCCGTGCCATGAAGCAGATTAAAAGAAACATGTCGTGAAGCACACAAAAAAATAGAAGAGTGAAAACAACCACTTCGATAGTCCTGTGCTGAGAAACCTATGACGAAATGTACAGAAACATTCACCGCAATAAATGAATTTTCTGAAATGAGTAACTTGATCCTAGCTGTCCAACCATTGAATTATACGCTATCGTCATCGAGAAGAACAAAGACCAAGAGAATTCAGCCATTGATGCAATCCTTGCTTTTGCGCCGATGTACTGTTCAAAGCTGGTCCCATTATGCAAAGCGGCTTTTGAAGATATCTTAGCAAGAGTTAAGGGCAATACGTGCCTCGCGCAAATATACCAGAAACGGCCTTCTTTTTGAAGCAACCAAAAATGTTTTTGACTATGCGTTTTGTGTTTTCAGAGCTTATTTTCGTTGAATTACGGGAAGCGTTTTTAGAAATCGTTGTCTAAGGTCCTTTGGCATTTAACGAAGCTTATTCCCCGTAAAATTTTACTATTCTCAAATTCGGTGCTTAGCTTTGCTTCGGAGGTTGTTGCAAGAGCTTAATGCAACGAATATAGTATATTTGTTGCATTATTGCTCATAATTTTTTTTTCATCCTAGCATCTTCAAGATCGAAGGTAGTAAAGCTGAAAGTTAAATATCGGGTGTTAGCAAAAATTCGCCCACGTCGTTCCTTTTCACGTGCCATCGCATATGAGTCGCGCCCATCAACGGAAACAGTCTGCGATGTCGCCTCGTCTATTTGCGCACCGGGCGAGCCCGAGTTCAAGGGACAAACGAAGTCTCGCGCGATTGCCGGGGGTGCCACATTAAGCTTTGCACGTCAGTTCTGGCGCTGAATATTAGGCGTTCTTACATGGTCTGGGACAGGCTGTGGTTCGAGTCTTCTTTGTCTAAGCCAAATAAAGACTGAACATCAGCATAACAGGCCCCGTTAAGCCCCTAAGTTCAAATAGCGTAGCTTAAGCTTTACATGGCTAGTGTCAACTTCTTACTATTTTTTTTCTGACTTCCTGTTCATTTAGCACGCTAATAAGGCTGTTGATGTGCCCTACTGTAAACTCGCCGAAGTGTACTTTCGGAGGGGGCACAGGAGCTAGTGAAGGTGCCTCTCAGTTTTTTTCCCATTATTCTACAACTTTTTTATGAAAAACGAAGAATCTAAACTCTTAACATTATTACTCTGAATGCTTCAAAATTTTAGATGAAGTGATATCCGATCAAGAAAACTTGGGAATAAACCACATGTATTTTAGATATTTTGAAAGTTTGAACACGCAATCACATATGTATACAAGCCCAAAGAGTTCAATAGAAAACAACTACGTTTGTTATGGTTACAATTTCAAAATTTGTTGTAATAAGCCAAGCATACTTCAGGAGGCCGCTGCTTCTCATGTAAGTGTGCTCCTTTGGAATGCTGAATGTCAGCCTTCAAATTGTCATTTCATGGTATAAACTTCCCTTTTATTATCGAAGCTCATAAAGTAAGCCCAATTGGACAAATATTTTACCACGAGTGTTTCTTGCACTTTTCCGAATTTATCCGAAAAGACGGATAAACCTGCACAGTAGCGCGCTTCCTATGCTGGAGTGTCGAGAAACGGTCGGCACTAATTTTCAAGTGCCGCTCACGGGTTGCGCATGACGCCAAAGCCGTCTACGCAAAGTGCAGGTGTTTCCGAACTTATAAAATATGACAGAGGGCATGTTGAAGGAGACATTCGTGTTGTTTACTGCGAAGAAATAATTTGCTCTAAAGAAGCTAAACCCGTCCGCTGTGAGTGACTGCTACTAGTACTAGGAGCCGGAAACTCAGCGCTAGTTTTATTTTCAAGGTACCTACACGCTCGTTGTGGTTGCCGGGCATCGTCAGATATGCTTGGATGGATCCAGGTTATTTGAATGTTCACATTTCTTGGCTTTTTCAAGTTTTTACCTACAAGTAAAAAAACTTGACATCATTCGAATAACTTTTTTTGTTTTTATCTTTTTATTTCTTATTTTGTGAATTTCAAATCAGGCAAAACAAAGGACGTGATTGACTTGAGTTCGTAGTGCTTGCCTGCACTCCTTCTTTCACTCGCTTAGCGATATTAAAAGATTGATCGCGCTCAGATATCTAGCGCTGCTAGCGTTGACTGATGTGTGTGATTTAACGTCCCAAAACCACCATATGATTATGAGAGACCCCGTAGTTGAGGGCTCCGGAAATTTTTACCACCCTGGGTTGTTTAACGTGCACCCAAATCTGAGCACACGGGCCTACAACATTTCCGCCTCCATCGGAAATGCAGCCGTCGCAGCCGGGATTCCATCCCGCGACCTGCGGGTCAGCAGCCGAGTACCTTAGCCACTAGGCCACCGTGGAAGGGCGCGCCACGGTGCCAAGTACGCGAAAAATAAAGACAGCAAGTTGTGGCAGGGAGAGAACAAAAGCCGCAGTGAGCTACGCCGAGCGAGTCAACCATGCATTCGACGAAGATGGCTGGTTCGGCCAACATGTTTTTCAAAGCTTCGCGGTGTGTTAACTAGGAAAATTGCAGTTACGCGAAAGTTTTTCAGGTGTTCTAGTGGCAACAGGTTGGCACAAGTATTCGGACCCATTATTTGAGCAGCTTTTGATTTGGCATGAGCACATAATTATGCTCAGTTCTCTGCAAGCCTGACTGGACTGACAGTGTCGCTAGACTCATTCAGTGGTCAAGATGACATCCAAGCTTCTGTCGGAAAAATGCGTTTAATGAAAGGTCCGGCGACTTAGATTTTGTTTCTTTTACTTTTGGCATGTAGTTCAAAAGATGCCAAGTACTCATAGCCTCGTTCCTGGTCATGGAAATTATTTAGCTATGGTTTGAAACTTTGTGGAACTTTTGTTGTAATACATCGGCATTAAAATGCATATATAGGAATAAATGTTTCCAGAAATCATTACAGCGATTTTGCTAGAGCCAACGTTTTGACAGGTAAACTTTTTTTTTTGTTTAAGAAACGCGGTTGTCCTGATTAAGAGAAGTCAGCTTGCCAAAACACCATTTCTAGCGACGCTCTTTGTTGAGAACTTCCTTAAAGCTTCAAGCTTCTCCGTGTCTTTATACTTCACTCACATTTCGAACTCGATTTCTGTAAATAAAACTATAAGCGCCATCATAACAAACCTGATTGAGTTAAATACGACATGTCCTACTTGTGATTGTTGACAATATTTGCATTGGTTCGGATATTCTGGGTTTAATATTTGCTCAGTATATTCATATAAAAGTTGTTAACTAAAGCAGCGTTTATAGATTGACACTTTCAGTCTAGGCGTATGTGTCTTTTTTATACAAAACGTGCAACAAAAAGGTTATTTTATTAGTGTAGATCACGTTTCGTCTAACTGTGAAACGGTTTAGCTGAAATTTCACCACTTCAGAACATACATACGAAAGAACAAAATTTACTTTAAAAAAGTTTTACGAATGGTCGCATCGCTCAAAAAACCTGAAATAAGGCACGAGCGCATTTTCTTTTTATGCAAAGTTGGACAGGAAAGTTTGCGCGCCAACCCTCCTCCTCTCGGTGTTTCGCGCTTTCCCTCTATTCGGTGATGTAACCAGTGCCGTCATGTAGAGAATGTTCTGTTCATAATTTATTTCTACTTGTATGCCCGGCAGCCGCCAGTGCTGCGTATCAGCATGCGAGAGCGTGTACATAGAAGGTGTAGGGAGTTTCCGCCTCTTCCTATAACTGCAGCCAAGGCATTTGGTCTAGGGAAACTTTCCAAGTATGTCAATTTCATTATCCACTGGGCTGCAATGTTTTGTGCTTATTTACTAAATTATTCTACGAAAAAAAATCAAATATATAGCCTAAAATACCAGACGGGTGATATACCGGTTCTTCAATTTAAATCTCATAAACGATTTACTTAAAGTACGTGAACAAGGTTTTTGAACCTGACACAGCTAAAAATGTTCGAATCACTGAACAAGCCATGCGTAAAAAAAACATGTTCGTCGACTTTTTTTGTTTAATATGATGAAATAAGCGTGCAACGCTGACAGCAGAGCCGATGGATGCACGTTGATGTTCTGATAACAGCAAAAAGCAAGCGTTAATTTCCACCATGCACGCAAATAAGGTTCTGCAAAAGAGTCGGTGGAACACAGTGCACGATCTCTAAAGGTAAGCGATTGTTCTCAGAAATGGTGGTACCACCGCAAAGCTAGTTGGAACAACAGTTCACACTATTCGCTAAGTTTGCGAAGGGATAAAAGTGCAGGGAAAGCGACACTCATGGCCATAGTGCTGCAAAGGAAACTCACTCTATTTCGTTTGCAAGAGAAATCGAGGACCCCAAAAATGGTCACGTGATTAGGGAGTCGGCTGGTATTTATAGTCAATGCGTTTGATTCACATCATGTCGCCGGGTGCCAAACAGTTTTCCCAATGAAGACAGAAAGCCGTCGCCATCTTGACGCTCGGTTTTGTGGGTACTCATTTCTCTGATAGGTGACCTCTTCTGTCCGCTCTAGCGTTAGAGAGCTCGTGTCGCAGAAATTCCACCGTCGGCGTCGGCACCGCTGCTTGTGAGTGAAAAATCGTTTATGAGCGAAAAATTGACAAAGAAGCAAATAAAATAAATAATGAAATTTTGGTCCTACTGAGCATAGAAACCGGGTCGTTTGCGCGGCAAGCAGGTGTCCTACCACGAAGCTACAATGTTACTTGCGGTTGCTTTGGGAAAAAACACTACATAAATACCATACAGTGGAAGGACTTTCCTTAACGCATTTTATTCGACAGGTGCCATGACGAAAACGAGCCCATTCGGCAATTTGTAGGCGCATTTGCGAGGCCATCAAACTACGTCAAAGAAAATTGGAATAGTGCAGCTATCGCCGCTAAAAACACACAAGAACTTTCAAACAGCTCTTAAAACTAACAACTATGTCTATATAGTGGAAAACATACCATGCCTTTCCAGAGGCATTGATCAAGCAAACAGGAAACGCTAGATAATGTGCTGCCATCTGTGGGGCATTGTGAGACTGTTTATGCCCTCCTAGATGGCAAGCCCGTGGCGTAGATATTGGAGGCTATGAAACTCTCGTTTTGAGTCAAAAACCTGTATGCACCAATAGCACGTGCTCTCTGATACAATATAATGTGTGCGTGCGTGTGTGCGCGTGTGTGCGCGCGCGCGCGCGCGCGTGTGTGTGTGTGTGTGTGTGTGTGTGTGTGTGACAAAGCATAATAATAAGTATGTACTTAGCGGCTGAACAGCGCACTAGGGGCCAGATTTCGCTATCGTGCTCAACTCGTACAGGCAAAGCTTAAGGGTGCCACAATTTTAAGTGTGAATACACTTTATAAGCGACCCCAAACCATCCACCGCCGTCGGCGGCATCCGCAGTCTTCTCTCTACCTTTAAAAGAAAGAGGACTTGGCGGGCCGCAGCGCGACGCCCTACCGAATAAGCCACGGACGCGACGCTGATATCGGTGTCAGTAACGCGCCTTATACCACCTCACCCTTCGCTCGCTCCTCCGCTCTCCTCGCTCGCTGCAGCTGCGCGCGCACCCCTCTCTCTCGCGCGCCCGCCTTCTCTCTCAGTCTCCCGTCGAGAGCGGGTCGTGAGGGGGAGTAAAGTTAAAATCCGTTGGCATTCGCCAGTGAGTTAACGTAAACTCCCCCGTGTGATCAAATTGCGATTCCCAGGAACCATTACACCATAAAGGCACCATAGTGTGATTAATAAATATAATAGTGCGAATTAATAAATACCCCTCATAGCATCACCCCGTGTATTCGCACTTAACCATGTTCACCCTCGGGGAAATGCTTGGGAGTTTTTTGCTTTAACCTCTCTCCGTCTAATAAGATGCGGCTCGCTACATTTCGAGCGGCAAAAGTGAGCGTAGTTTTCACCCTCAATAACGACAAACAAGAAAACTCGAGATAATTCCCCGCGTCCATATAACACATGACGGCAAATCCGTGCAAGCCAAACATGTACCGTAGCGGCAGGAGCAGGCGTCCGGTGATATTCCATTGGCCGTGCTGACAGGTAATGTGATCTCATATTGAGCTATGACATGCAAGCAAACGTGGTTGAAGTTTCGCGGTGGATTCTCACAACATCGCGTGATGTCGCTATCCAATCATACACACTACCCCGTTTCTGTAACCACACGCGATCTCCCTACCATATACGCTATGGTACAGACTTGAGCCTTCAGATTTTGCCTGTATCGCAATAAATACACTTCGTGCAGTTCGTGCCGCTGAGGAGCAAGCTTTCGCCACTCTGCGTAACACTCGATATAACCGAGGCTGCTTTCCTTCCCAACCACCTTTACGGAATCGATTGGTCGAAGGCACTTCTTTTTATGAAGATGTGAAATTGCACTGAAATGTATAGTTTACACAGTGTAAAACAAGTGGTGGAGGTGGAGAGGGGCAGAAGTAGAAGGTGAACTTTGAAGATAAAAATCGTGTCCTCTGATGTCATATTTTAGACATTTTCAAAAAAAAAGGATGTCGTTATTTCGGTATGTACAAGTAACACATGTTTCCCTTCAGATTTACGCGTGTAAACGCGTTCTGAAGCAAACTTTGATAAATATCCGGTGGTATGCAGCTTTAATATATTATGAATGGCCGACTTGTAACTCGGCAAGACTATACCAGCTGGTTGGTACGTACAGTAAGGTCTAGTGTTAGGGGCAGGCATGCGCGCTGCTGGCAGTCTGTGGGGCGCTAACTGCTGGCGAGATTCGGAAACGTGTAGTATGCGCACAGAATCGCAAAGGCGGTTCGTGCCCTGCGTCGCCTGCTACTTTGCCACCCTAGCGTTGGGCACGCGCAAACGCCGTGCTATGTTTTACTGTCTGGAAGGAGGAGCCGGCTTTGATCATTGCATAGCACCAATTTCCTTGTCTGCTTTCATAAACAGCCGACTGGTTCGAGCATTGTTTAAAGCTTACGACGAACGTTTTGGCAAGCATTGGCGCTACAACCTACGCAAGTTGTGGGCTTCGTTCTCGATTTCACAGAATTCCACAGCTGGGGGCGTAATTATTCGCTGAACGAAGCTTCGGTGGTGCCAGCTCGTAGATGCCGCATGGCCAGGATACCTGAGGTGGAAAGGGTTCTGAAAGTCAAGCTCTACACTAAAATATACAGTGAGCATGCTGTCTCTGTCATGGTCAACAGGCCACTGAAAACCATGACAGTTCTCATGTGCCCTCCCCCCCCCCCCCTAGTCACCTAACTTTACTGTAATTGAAAATGTGTGGAGTGTATAAAATCATGTCTATACCGCTGAGAACTCCGCGTAAAATCTGCGGATGACCTCTGGGCTTCAGAAAACGAAGAGTGGGAGCTGCTTAAGCGCGATTCATTTTTCACGGAAGCTCTTAACAGGCCTACAAGTATGAAGGTTGTACTTGATCCTAGAGGTGACATCACCCGATTTTGAACAAATATTTCAATCGTCTAGCGTTAAAAGGCCGTAGGTCCTGTCTGCTTCATATTTTGTCACAAAAATATGACGAATGAAGTTTCTCTTTTGTGTTTACTTCATTTTATATTTTTGCGGCCTTCATTTCTCATGCGGGACCATTTATGAAAACGCAGCACTTTTTCATAAAAGTGTATGTTATTACGTACTCTAAATATAGAGTTTCTTCCAATGTTGCTTCGATAATGAAAATCTTACATGATTTAGAATGTTCATATTATTAATTGCTGGGATATAGCAAGCGAGAACCAGACTATTATGAAGGCCGTATTGGGAGACTCCAAAAAGGTAAAGGTTTCATACTCAAGTGTTTTCTTAACTCGCCACGATGGTAGTATACACCAGAACACAGCGAGCACAGTGCATGGTGCCATATAGAAAAGCGTGTCTCGTCATCTGTTGCGAGCGCGGTGAAGCGACATCTATGCACTGCCACGCGAGCAGACGCTCCGCAAATTCAACGCGAAACTTCACAATTGCAAGGATGTTTCGCGTCTTCCTCTCTTAGAATTTCCTGCTGCTATTCTGTGGAACGTCGAGGACACCTTCTTCGACCGTCTGGAATGTCTACAGCACGTGCATTGCAGACTTCGAAAACAACTTCATGAGGTACGTACTACTGCGATTGAAGGAAATGCGAATAGCGCAAAATGTTGCTTTCGACTCAGACGCACTGCAGCGTGCCTTGGCTATGGCAAGCGAGAATTTGTGCTGTAAGTCAGCGTCAACGTAGCACTACAGTCTTGCTCAACTTGCGCTAAACCACTGCCTATGTTTATCATTTGTAACTCATGCCGGGCACTCGGGCACACACGCGTTGCGAAAGTGCCAACCAGAACAAGATTTTAAAACGCTATGGTGATGCACCGAAAGCACAAATTCGCCTATAGGGAGTCAAGACATGTCACAGTTCGACTGAGTCGAAATCTTTGCTTTTCGCGCCATTCCCGTTCCTTTAAATTGCTATAGTACGCCGTTACAATTGTACACGTGAATGGTGCTTGTATCCACGCGTGAGTTGCAATATATCCTATTACTGGCGTGCAGCCTGCGAAAAAGTACGGCAATGATTTGGTGCCGCATACTATACAGGCGTACTGCACGCAAAACGCTGCTGTAAAGCGGAACAGCTGGTGTCGTGCTTGAGTAAACGCAATAATTATATTTACTCGTACACCTTTATTGAACTCGTTGTTTTTCCTGCCGATTGCGATTAGATCCACTGGCGATGGAGCTCGGCGTTTTTCGTTGCAGATGGAAATCTGTGCAATCAGGATACACCACACCGGCTGGATTGCCGCATCGTGTTGGGATCTTCACAGCCAGTGCTTAGTAACATGTTACTATTGCTTCGGTTATTTTTAATCCGAAGACGGTGCAGTGGCACCCAGATGACTTCTGATAAGCTAGCGCAGCGTGAACAGGCCCTTTTTTCACAATTTAAAGTCCCAGAGCCTTTGCTTGCCGTGCTAGAGAGGCACGACTTCACAGTTTTAAACAAATTATGGCTTCTGTGTGAGCGAGGGTATACTGGCGAAGGCGCCTGGGTGTGAGATAGGCGTGCTCTCAACTATAGGGGTTAAGGTTCCACTGTTGACCTGCAGGTCCCGGGATCATATCCGGCCGTGGCAGCTGCATTATCGATGGAGGCGGGAGTATTCGAGGGAGTATTCCAGTACTCGTGTGCTGTGGTACAAACCCTCGATTGTTGAAATTTGTTGAGCCTTCCACTCCGTCACACATAATCTTAGCGTTTTTCAGAAATGCTAAACCCCAATCATTATTATTATTAAGCGTTTCGTAACATGTTCCTAATTATAATTGCATGACTTTTCATTAGTTAATTGCCTTTAATAGAAATTCTACCGCTGTGGGCATAAATCCCATTGTTTCAGAACTGGTCAGATACCAGAGCAAGAAACAAGTTGGACATTTTGTGTGCCTGCTGGTCACACCCAGCCCAGTGGGGACATGAATGGCAACAAGGAAACACGAAAGCGCTCAGAAAGCGCAGGGGCGGAAAGTAGCAGATGAAACAAGACAGGCGCCGCCTTTGCTCTTTTATGCGCGAGTGCCACGTTTACAAATTTCTCCACTAACTCGCGCCACGCGAGCCACTGGCCACGCGCTCGAGTATTCCCCTTAGCAGCGGACCGTACTGTACATATTCGCAGCTCAAATGAACATGAGAAGGCGCTACGGAGTTGCAGCATGGCGGATTCACGGAGGTCACCGCATCCGCTGTCGCTAACACAAATATTGAGTTTTCTGCAATGTGATTGCAGTTCACGCTGCTTTGATGAAGGGGAGCGGGTTGCTGACGCGGAGCGTCTTATTTCAGTCGGCACCAGTGATCCCGCAAGCGCGAGCGGCCTTCTTGAAGCGGTCGCGTTGTGTGTGTATTACACATGGCGTACCGCGCCTCTGTGATATTTGTTTACATACTTCAGGCGCCGCAGCGACATGTAGTCACTGGATACAATGGTCATTTATAGGTTCAAATTAACAAGTTAACACTGGTGTCTCGCCTGGGAAGAAGAAATCTGCTTGGCCGTTCATTTTTTCTTCATGGGCGGCACCATCCTACCGTGCATGCTCTTACCGTAAAAACGGCCGCTTGGACTGTTTGTACCTCAATACGCAGCTTCCCTATGTTACCGCTAGGTGCCGCATGATTTGCTGGAGTCGCGAATATAGGCTGGTCGGAACATACTTTGTAAAAGAGAAAAAAAAACAATGTAAATAAAAAAATAAGCAAGAAACAAGCAACTAAACGCAAAATACTTCCTTTCACTCGTATTTTAGTGTTGTGCCCCTTTCTTCATTTCATAAAGTCTGCTTCATTTCCTGCGCGTTTAACAACCATACATATGCAGTAACAAAACGAAATGTCAGAGGAGATGGCGTGTACTGGAATCTCAGCTCAAGAAACCTTTCGCTAAACTACAGCCCGTGGTTAATTTTGTCGTTTTGCGTAGCGGCAGGGACAATCATACTGGATGCTCTTCTTGCTTCTTTTTTCTTCTTTTTTTCTTTTTGCAGTTATAATATACAGAAAACGTTTCTAGCACCATATGGATAAAATGCTACATTGAATTACGCATAAAACAAGATCTGTGGTTTTTAGTTGTCGTGAAAGCCTTGTTAGCCGACTCCACAAAGTGTTGGCTTGTGTTGGGTGCAGATATCTTGTAATCACATTAAGAAAAACATAGGCCATATAGGTCAGCCACTTCTGGATGACATATGAACGGAAAAATGGGGTTAAACGATTATTCTTCATGTCTAGAACTTGTGATAATGAATGCTCAGTGACTGAGAATATAAGAGCTATAACTACTATACACGATAATGGAGTGCGGTATATCGATGCCGCTGTTGCCGTCGCCCTATGCCGGGCCGTCCCACAATTGCTATAATAATAATAATAATAATAATAATAATAATAATAATAATAATAATAATAATAATAATAATAATAATAATAATAATAATAATAATAATAATAATAATAATAATAATAATAATAATAATAATAATAATAATAATAATAATAATAATATTATTATTATTATTATTATTATTATTAACTGAAACAATTTACGTCTTCAAACCACAACATGAATATGAGGAATGCTGTAGTGGAGAGGTCCGGAAATTTCGACCATCTGGTATTCGTTAACATGCAATGACATCCCACAGCTATACCGTGGTCCACCATTTCACCTCCATCATTGAAACACAACACGGTATTATTCTACAGAAGATACAATGCAACGATATAATTGAGTATATACAGCCAATAATATGTAAAATGTATAGATGCCGAAGCGCCCTAACTCTAGACATTGCCTCACTTCCTTCATAAGCCATCCTGTTCCGGTATTACAATTTCTCTCTAGTCCTTGTTGACACATTCGTTCGTGAAATGGCAGAAAGAGAAGCGCCTATTCGTAAATCCAATATCTACTTGTTGTTTCAGGAGCCCGGTTTTGTTATTTTTTTATTTTGGTATGTGTTGAAGCTGTTCAAACACCTGCTAAGCCCTTGCATGTATGTTTTTGATGGTTGCTGCACCCTTTGGGACTCTTTTCTCGACAGGTACAAAATTCGATTTTTGTTTTAGTTTGTTGGCATGACAGCGGCAGCTGCCTTTAATGAACAGTTCACCCCCCCCCCCGTCACTGTCGAATTTCTGTCCAGAAGATTTCACAAAGATGTCGCGTACGCACATTTATTTGAAGGCCTCACGACATGTCAAATACCGTCGAATTCCACCCCTCTCCTCCTCCTTTCTTTCTTCTGTTGCAGTGAAAGTCCACGCATCGTCTTCGCAGTGCCCGTGATGAAAGTCTGTCTGATGAGTCACGGATTCAATGTTGAGATATTCGACGTGCAAGAAAGGCAGTTCCTTTGAGTTTTAACTAGGTGAAGTTATTTGGAAGCCTAACTGCTATTTATTCTTTAAAATACGTTCCGTGGGTACTTGACTGTTTGTGCGGTGATAGGCAGAAGAAACGCAACAATCGTATTGTTCGTCTATTTCATTGTGTCTCTGCCTGTGTGCGTCTAACACGACGTAAAAAAAATGCAGCAAATCCCACGTATACCTTGATAATCGATGTTATGCGAAGCATGCGGAGGAAAGGCGACTGCGTTGTAATTTAAGAGTACTGAACGCTGGGCGAGTTGGTAAATCATGACTACAAAACTGCGCGAAAAATCGACAAGAAACGGAGAAGGCACACACACAAGCGCAGACTAGCGCTTATTTCACGAAACAAGGGTGTTGTCCCGGCACAGGGATAGGACAGCAAGAGAAGTTGCGGAGGCTTTTTATATACACAAGTATGGCGACACGTGTGTTGCGAGGCCTTCGGTGACTTTGCACCAACTAGAGATTGATTATCTCACTGCCAACTTCTAATCTTTCACGTCATATTTTTTCTTTAGGTATATAAGTGTTTCTTTCAATAAACTGTCAGTTGCTAGTCTGCGCTTGTGTGTGTGCCTTCTCCGTTTCTTGTCGATTTTTCGCGCAGTTTTGTAGTCATGCGTTGTAATGTTTTGATTGAGCAAATCGTTAAAAAATGACGCTATAGGTATAAGAAAATGTTATCATAGTCATCATCATCGGCCTGACCACGTCCACTGCAGGAGAAAGGCCTCTTCCATGTTCCGCCAGTCAACTCGGTCCTGTGCTTGCTGCTGCGAATTTATACCCGCAAACTTCTTAATCTCATCTGCCCACCTAACCTTCTGTCTCCCCCTAACCCACTTGCCTTCTTTAGGAGTCCAGTTAGTTACACCTAATGACCAGCGGTTATCCTGTCTGCGTGCTACATGCCCGACCCATGTCCATTTCCTCTTCTTGATTTCAACTACGATATTCTTAACCACGGTTTGTTCCCTAATCCACTCTGCTATCTTCTCTCTTAAGGTTACACCTACCATTTTTCCTTTCCATTGCTCGTTGCGTCGTCCTCAATTTAAGTTGAACCCTCTTTGTAAGTCACCAGGTTTCTGCTCCCTAGCTAAGTGCCGGCAAACATGCAGCTGTTATATACTTTCCTGTTATAGACACAGGTATATCTTAAGCAGTCGCATGTTTATTGTTGCGTAACGGTGCCAACAGAAATTATGGTATGAGAAACACCACCCTTGGTAAGCCGATATGTAGCGCTTGCTCCAGCGAGGATAGTGGCCATGGACAGTGCTAGATCAGTGATCTTCAGTGAATGGTGCTTTACTACAATGGTTGTTGATCTTAAGTGATGGCTGTATGATAGGAGTACATATGTTTTATTTATAGGAATTGATAGCAAGCACTTCAACCATATATGACGTTTCATAAACACTACAGTCTAGTTGAAAAGCAGTTCTGGGATCTGGTGTGGTTCCATGTGGAAGAATGCTTGATTGCGGTGCCGAATGCTGGGGTTTGATTTCTTTTGGGAAGATAATATTTGTTCTGTGCATTCGTTTGGTCAACAGAATTAATGCCAGCTTTTATGGGTGTAGAGCCGTATAGGAGTGACCTAGTTGGCGTTCATAACGCCCTACAAAACCAAAAGTGACACTGAACATCTGCACAACGGAAACGAATGCATACGAGTAAACAACCAAATTTATGTGTAATCAAGTATTCTGGAGAACAATGCATGATCACCCGCACCGTCTGTCTGTTCATCCATCCAAGCATCTGTGCGTCCATCTACCTGTCCATCCACCTTACCGCTTGTCCGTGCATACATCACCTGTCCATCTATCTGGCGTCGGTGTTCCATACCACTCGGCAACTTGATGATTGATGTATTAATTTGGGGGTTTAACGTCCCAAAACCATGCTACGATTACGAGAGACGCCATAGTGGAGGGCTCCGGAAATTTCGACCACCTGGCATTCTGTAACGTGCACCCAAATCTGAGCACACGGGCCTACAACATTTCCGCCTCCATCGGAAATGCAGCCGCCGCCGCCACAGCCGGGATTTGATCCCGTGACCTGCGGGTCAGCAGCCGAGTACCATAGCCACTAGACCACCGCGGCGGGGCAAACACTCAACGACTTCAACATAGACATTATGGAGCCAAGGACCTATATCTACGCCCCCTCATCGTCATTCATTTTATGGAGATTCACTGATCTTTAACAATGCTCTCGACTTAGAACTTCCAATATCCGAGCAGTTCCTTGGCTTCAAAAAGCTGCCAATCACCTTCAGTACATTTCGCTTAACTATAGTTCATCTTGACTCGACGTGCAGCTATGCCGTAGGAGTACGTATGTAATTTTTATAAAATTTGATATATTTTCCCGCCTCCCTAATGGACGCTTCACGAGCCTTATGGTCTATTTCCAAAGCAGTTGCGAAACCTGGCCTGGCTCCGTGGTAGAATACATAATAGCCACGGCGAATGCTGGCGTTCGATTCTTACTGGGACAATAACGGTTTTCTTCACACCCATCGGGTCAACGCAGACGATGTCAACTTTTCCTTAACGCCCACGCATTACGCTTACCCACATGTGTTCTTACCATTCCTAGGCAAATATGAAGTGTCGATCACCTGTGTTACATACCTGCCTACCAGTGGCACATACCCAACCGCAGATATGTGCCACTGTCTGACGGAAAGCGTTCGGCGACGTACGTGACGGGATTGTGACATTACTCATATCATGGCCAGTGAGTCGTATTTGTCGAACCATCTTACCATTCCATACTACTTTTGGTTTAATTACCCCAAAATGAAGGGGTTAACACGAAAGCACGCAGACGTACGTAGCTAAAGAGATAAATAGGTACGTAGATAGACGGCAAAAGTGTTTGAAATAGGCAAATAAATGCTTCGCTCGGCTTGTATTTGAGTTTTCTGAAATAGCCCCCGAGCTATAGTTTGCGCTGTACTCTCGGTCTTTCTAAAGTCACTAAAAATAACCAAAGTGGCACCATCCGTGTCAGCGTGCAGGAGCATTCTCTTCCCTGTGCTTGGTAGTGCCATCTTGTCCGACCTTTGTCGTGCGTTTTTTTGTACTTGTAAAATACTCCCGGATATATTTTGAGGCCTGCGCCCAGTAATGTGACGTCCGTTCCGGCCTGCCGACGCTTGGGGAAACCGCAGCGGCAGCGATCACAGCCGGCGCAGTGCGGGTTCGTTCACCGTTGTTAGTGGAACGTCACTGTCCGTTTGTCAATTCGTTCGTGATTTTAGTTCGTGATGAGAATCAACCCCAAAGTTCCATTCGAAACTGGGAAGACTGGCTGCTCTTTGTTGACATGCAATCACCTGCTGCCATGGATTCTTGTGAGCTGTCGGTGGCAGCGTTTCGTAAAGTGCCCTGGCCACTCGCTCCCGTATTTTTCTTTCATATTTATTCTAACTGTACTAGTGCAGGCGCTTTCATATATATGCTTCTGAAGTTTATGTAGATTTTTTTTCACTACACGCGCTGTATACACGCTCGTGCAAAAAGAAGCGCATTAAGTTCTTTTTTTGGTTCTCATATATTTTTGAAACGTCTTATGGCGTGTACATGTGTGCGCGAGCCATTTTT
Organism: Rhipicephalus microplus; assembly: GCF_013339725.1. Taxonomy (NCBI): domain Eukaryota; kingdom Metazoa; phylum Arthropoda; class Arachnida; order Ixodida; family Ixodidae; genus Rhipicephalus; species Rhipicephalus microplus. Next base: position 118,548,445 of record NC_051166.1, on the reverse strand, counting down.
AAGCTTCATGCATCGAGAGGACGACATCGTACACACATCTGGGAACAGGGAGGGTTATCGAATTCGCACTGCCAGTACCGCGGACGCACCCTGGACCTGTGCCAACGTAATTTCCCGGCTGGCCGTCCAAACTTTCTGCCAGACCACAGCACAAGAAAACACCTGATGCTAAGAGCCGGTAAGAAGCGTCCCAACTAGCCCATGTTGTGCAGGTATCACTGGAGTCATGTGAAGCGGAGCGGCAAAGAGACCGCTTTTAGATGCGGAGCATCTAATACTCGAGGCTTGTAGTGCGGCGCCGTCCGCAAGCTTCCTCCTCCTTCTTCCACCATCTGTGCATCCCTTCCTCCTCTACACACCGCGCGCGCTTCACTCCTCCACCATCTGTGCACCCTTCCTCCTCTACACACCGCGTGCGCTTCTCCTCTTCACGAACATTCGCTAGCTGTATAATGTAGCGCGCATGCGCCGTCACGCTTCGAGAACATCGGCAGCTGACGCGCGCGCATGCGCCGTCGCGCTTCGAGAACATCGGCAGCTGACGCGCGCGCATGCGCCGTTGCGCTTCTCCCCCTTCTCGAACATTCGACAGCTGACAGTGCATGCGCCGTCGCGCTGTATATATACTCAAGGTCGGTGCTCGCTCGCTCAGTTGCCGCTCGTCGGTTGGTTTGTACGGCACGTCGACGTCCGAGGTCGCAATGATCGACGTCCCTTCGACCAGCGCCGGCCAAAGTGTTGGCGGAACTGCAACCAAGTCGTCGTCCGAAGACAAGGCAGCGCGGAGAAGAGCTCGCGACGCCGAACGTAAACGTCGGCGTCGAGCGGAAGATTCTCAACTTAGAGAACGTGAAGCCGCTGAGAGACGTCAGCGTCGAGCAGCAGCACCGGATTCGGCCGCTTTGAAACGTAAGCGTCGACAAGAGGACCCGGACTTTCGAAAACGGGAAGCCGAGTGCAAGCGTCGGCGACGAGAGGCCGATCCCGATGCTGCCCGCGAGCGCAAGCGCGCCGAGGTAGCGGCGTGGCGCGCCAAGCAGTATGCCACGCCCAATTAACACCCCGTTAACCAATTATATGCTCCGCATCCTCCTCAGTGTTCCCCCGAGGGAAGCTGCGGGCAATTTTTTTGTCCCTTGAAGAACTAAGGCTCGTTTGCAGGAGGTATCAGTGTCGCCAAAGTGGACATTGATTAATAAAGAGAAGTGCTCGACGTTGTTGAACAATATCGACTTACGTGAAGCTTGGTTACGCTTCATTGACAGTGTCTGAAAACCTTGAAGTCTCTGCCTGCTATCAAGGATCGCCAAATAAAGAGCTTAGTAGCGCTATTGTTCTGGACTCAGTTCAAGAAAGTAAGTTCCTTGTCGAAAATTTTGAAGAACCTGTGCATGTTCTTTGTAGAGCGCTGCAGTTGTCGCCAGCTGTCATTGGCAATACGTTCTCTTCGCGACATATTAGAAGGTAGCATAACTGAAAACAAAAAAAATGAGGCAGCTATGTTTATGAATGAGCAGCTTTTACTGCTCTCTGGAGAACGTATTCAGTACAGCTCGTAGGTGATGCTGTTTGCTTGCATTTTGCATATTATATCACCACATGCATACACATGTCTCAGAAGAAAAAAATTACTAACCTTGCCACACCCAAGCACTAATTGAAATACATGCTTGTTTATTCAAACGAGCCGACAAACTGATTACTCTGATGTCAATGTTCTTCAACTTGTTTCCCAGAGATTGGAACATCTGCAGTCTCATGACCGCACTATGGAGCTAATGCTTCACGAGAGCACATCAAGCCTAAATTAGATTACAATGGTGGGAACATATGTGCTGCAGCAGTCAGTTAAAAATAAATCAATTCATGATACCAAGTCTCCTGAGTTCATTCTAGGACGTGCACAAACTCTTTCTGTTAAAACCTTACAGGTTGATGATCTTTATGTTATGCTCAAGAAGGTGACCTTGTGCTCAAAAGAATCTGGGTACAGAGTCATAGCTGTTGTCAGTGACAACTCGCCAAACAGAAAGGCGATGAAGATGTTTCCGTGAAAACCAAAACTGAGCCTCGTTTACCCACGTCTGGGATACCCAGCTCGACCTTTATTTTACGTGGTAGATGCAGTGCATTTATTTAAATGCATACGCAATAACTGGTTCATTCATGAAAATGCAGGAACTTGCTTTTTTTTGTCCACAATTCAAGCTTTCAAACAGTGATGTTCGTCCCCATGCAATGCAAAATGACTGCCTCATTTAAGCATTTGAGATATTTGCATAAAGAAAAATTAAATCGACTCCTGAAGTCTGGGTATGTCTTGTCATCAAAATCTCTTAGACCTAGCAACTTCAATTATTAGGACGAGAAACTGGTGCAGCAGCTTTTTAATCCACGCGGAGCCGAAGCCCTGACTGCTGGCAGTGATGAAATGAATTTTCAGCATGCGGCTGCGACCACTGATTTCATCAACGCAATTTTTGCGAGTGGAGTATTTTTACTAGAAAGACACTTGAGAAAGGCTATTATCACCGCAATGTCTTTGGAGAATCCATGAAAAACCAGTCAGATGACCCAAAGGCAAGATTTCTGGGTGCTTTCTTCACGTGGCAAGACGTGTGGGAATTTTATCGACATGAGACCCAGGAAACACCGAGTGCCCTGTGCCTCTCAGCTCATTTACTTTTGTCATTAGTACAGTATAATGTTAGTGATCTTCTTTTCAACTACGTGCTACCTAGGAAAGTCCCCACGAACTTCCTTGAGAGTTGTTTCTGACAGCAGAGGCAGAAAGCTGGCGGGGAGTAACCCGTATTGTTCGTCAGCTTTGCGAAACAGAGGGCATTATTAGTGTTCATAATGACCCCCCCCCCCCCCGAGATGAGCAGCGACGACCTCAAAGGCATTGAAGAAGTACATATAGTGGGAGATGTGGGCACGTGTTTCAGTCTTGAAGTTCGTGAGGCTCACCTCGATCAGCTCAGGGCTCAAATGCTAGTGATTGGTTACGTTGCTGGCTACTGTGCACATGCCGCAACCAAAGTTCTCAAGTGCAATAGCTGTGAAGAACACTTGGTCATTACTGCTAATGACGCCCACTTTAATTACAAAACTGTATTTATGTGGCTTCGCATTTTCCCTAGCCCTTGAGATTACAATACTTATGTACACACAGGCTCACAGAGGTACACAGAAGGCTTTTGGCGCAAAGCAACTCTACCCGGTTTCTTCACAGGCCAAACCAAAGAAATGTTGTTTAGAAACTGACACTTGAATCTTCGCCAAGGCTTGAGGGCATAGATGCCTGCGACGATGAGCACACGTATGAACTCGTCGTCTTCTTGGTAGCTAAACCTGCTGCAAATATAATGCTTAATAATCTGTGTAGTCTAAGAAATTACCTTTTAACATTAAAAAAGACCATAAGGCAGTAGGAGAAAAGCCTTGATCATTCATGAAAAGTAGTTTTTCTGGTGATATGCACTCCTATTGGATTAACAGTGCACTGAGGCCATTTTATTTGACAGTCTTCACCTAATTTTCTTCTCACACTTCTGCCCCCATGCAGCGATCCTTGTTTTAGTTTGTTTCATGTTTATATTATGGTACATAGTTTTTAAATGTTTTTTTACGTGATCTTGGCATTGCAACACGTACGCATTTTCTGATTGAACTGTATCACTACCTGCTATGGTATTTTGTATTATTCAAGTTTAGTACCTCGCAGCCATGTATGATCTTATAATGTTTTGTAATGTGATTTGTGTTTTTAAATTTTGGTTTGTGCATAACGTTATGTGTGGCATGTTTCCTATGGAGCGTTCTGTATCACATATAGTTTTTGTTTCCGATTTATCTTGCTATCTTGTTCACACATTAGTGAACAGTTCAGTTCACGTATCATGAATTTTTTACCCGTGTTAATTTACAACGTGGCTTTCGTGTGTTGCTACTACTGTGATAAATGAATAGTTAATTTTCTTCTAATTCAATATGTATATTGCAGCTTTTCATGTTTCAAAGCTTGAACATGTCTTTGTAGTTCATTTTTTTAAGTGCGACGCATTCCTTAGCCAACTTTAGCAACATTGAGCGTATCTATCTATCTGTATATCTATTCATCAATCTATCCATTTAGCCACCTACAACATTTAGGTTCCCTGGCCGTTTCGATAATGGTATCCAAACCGAACTTTGTATGGCATAACACTACTGTATAAGAAGCATAAGCCAAAACACGAAAATTATGATATGTATGTCATAAATGTCATGACTTATATTTCATGAGCTTGCTTCTTTCTCTTTCACAGCTATACATACCCTCATTCTTTCACAGGTATACATGTGAAAGAGAGAGGATATTCCTGCCTCCGCATTGGCGGACACCATGAAGGCGCTGCTGCAGCTGCTCGCAGATTTGTCCGTGATTGTGTACGAGTGACAACATGAAAAAATGTGAGAGAAGAGTAGAAAGAGGAGGTCCGGCACGAGCAGTCGAATAAATATGCTGTGCTTGGACTATGATTTGGGTCTTTATTACGCGCCGAAAACCGTAAATTTTCCTTGTGCCGAACCCGGTGCCAAATCAGGGAAACCCAGGAGAACTGACATCAAGGTGTGCGAAGCATGTCACTTCGCGGCGACCGAGCCATCTATCAAGCGCATTGTACTACAGACGTTAGACAGCGCTTAAGGTTCGTTGGGATACCTAGCGCCTCTCGCACTTAGAGCAAAGTTCATGTTTTAGGACCTGTGGAACAAGAAATGTGCATGAGACGATGCCCTTCTCCAAGAAGAACAAATGAGCTGGAACAGATGGCACACTGAATCGGCCAGCATGCAATGCCTATGCCGTTGATCGTTGCGTTTTCGTGGAATAAGCAGATGGAATGATTGTAATCAAGCTGCATGTATTCTCCGACGCAAGCCCCAAATTTTATGCAACCTGCATCTACGTACTTTCGCGCTCACCGATTAGCGCTTGTAACTCACAGCGCCTTATAAGCAAGAAATTTGTGGCCCTACTGAAAGATGTGCGATGCCGCGTCTAGAGCTCTTAGCATGCATCGTCGGCGCAAGGTTGTGTGCATACATTAAGGTATCAACATTGCTACGCTATGTTCTAGTTGTCCTATGTTGAACATTGCTACGCTATGAACATTGCTACGCTATGTTCTAGTCGCTATGTTCTAGTGGACCGACTCACTCATAGCCTTACATTGGTTTCAGAGCACGCCCACAAAAAGAGAGCTGCTCGTATGTCATCAATTCAAGCCTAATATCTACAACCCAGTAGCAGCATTGTGGCGTAAAAAACGATCCAGCTGATTTGGTCACACGACGGGTGTCATCACATCAACTTTTTTGCGTCAACATTGTGGTGGAATCGTCCAAACTGGCTTCATGATCCTGAAGAACCATTTCTTATTGAGTGCACTGAAATATCAGAGTGATTATAAGGCTTCAAAAAAGGACGAGAATAAACGTCAGTGCTGCCTTTGTGCTTCTGTTTCGAACACCATATTACGCTTTAACAGGTACAGCAGCCCTAATAGACTGCGAAGCGTCACTGTGGCGTCTACCGCTTTGCAGGAAATGCTAAGAGGAAGCAATGTTCACTGTCTGTATCGTGAACAGCAGCAAAGCTTGACAAGGCTGAACAGTACTGGTCACGAAAGGTTCGAGATGCTCTCTGAATAAGTGCACGCCCTGGACGCAAGGAAAAGCCAGCCACCCACATGCCCCGTTCGGTGATTACTTTCTTTTCTGGACGAAAAAGGTTGGCTTCATGTGGGCGGTGGTCTGCAGGTGCTAGCAGATTGTTTGGACGTCAAACACCCAGTACTGCTCCCAGCCAAGCACGCGTTCGCTCATTCTGTTGTTTTCGCCACGCATGAGCGCATCTTCCTCAGTGGAGTAGAGGCCACGCTTTGCGAGCTTCGAGAGATGTTCTGGATGGTGAAAAGAACGACACACTGTAAAAATGGTTCTAGGAAATTGTTCATCTCGCAAACACCATAACCCTGTAGCTGAGACAGCACCTTTTTCTCCGTAGCTTCAAGACAGAATTGCTGAAGCAAGTTCGTTCTCTGTAGTTGATTTGCATTTATACGGCTCCTTTTCCACGCGTAACCTAGCTGCCACTAGCAAAAAGACCTACCTACTTATGTTTTCGTGTGAAGTCACTCGAGCCATTCACTTGGAATTGACGAGCGGCATGACAACGACAGCGACGCTTTTGGCATTCCTTCGTTTCGCATCACGGCGTAGAATTCCTGACACAGTTTACTTAGACAACGCACTGTCGTTTCACGATTGTGCGCGAGGGGTAAAGGCTATTCTGCTAGTTCTATGAGAATACGCTTCTAACATTATAATCAAATAGAAGTTTATACTGGAAGAGCTCCTTAGTGGCGAGGCTAGTGGGAGCACCTCATCAGATTGCTAAAAACGCATAGAGATGGTCACTCGGGTGTAACATTCTCAACGCTGATGCGCTCACTCAGCGATCAGCGAAGAGGAAGTGGTTGCAAACAGCCGATGTTTTACTTATCTTGACAGCAGCCCCGGATGAACTGTGACTGTTGTCTCCGCCGCACCTTTCACTCGGAAGACGCGTGATATGCCTTCCGCAAGAAGCCAGCATTTCCGATGGCACGTCGTCGAGGAGAGAGGACTTGCTCTGCCGCGCGCGTCATTACGAGCGTCTCGCAGCAGAGCTATGGGTCTGATGAAAGCGGTTATACCTTCTCTCACTGTGATCCGCGCACAATGGGCCTGCTCGTGAACTACGTCGGCTATTTGAAGGTGACGTGAAGCTTCTACATGCGACAGCATACATCCGCTACTGTGGAAGCTAGGCAGAGTTCTTGCAGTGCAGCCGGGAAAAGACGGTCTTCCACGCATCTGTACTCTGCGAGTAGCTTCTGGACAAACTACCTACTCAGTAGTTCAGGAGGTAAATGTTTTGCAGGCAAATCAACAGGCGTTGACTGCCGAGTGACAGTCTTGGTCTCTTGAAAATGTGTTGCCGATTATTACATACAAGTGACAACATGGAAGAAGAACATAGAACGGAAGAAAGAAGAGGTTTCCCACAGAGCTGTATAATAAACAATGATGTTCTTCGTCTAGAGCTTGGGTCTTAATTGCGCGACAGGAAGAGGAGGCAGAGGCAAAGGGGCGTGGTTGATCCTACTTTAATTTATTCTTGAATTTCAGCTGTTTAAGGTTAGTAGGTGGTGCCCACAGCACCGCCTCGTTGAAGAGTGGTTAGGCCAATGCACAAGGACCAGCACCGAGTCTCCTTGGGGTTTTGATGCGTGCGTGGATAGATGGCTCTATGTGGTCCGTGAGTACAACTTCGGGTGTCGGGTTTTCATGGAGAGTCAGGCTCGGAGACGCCACATTCATGCTACAATTGAGTTGTTTTGTGTTATTATCACTGTGTGTTGTATTGAAATAATACATCTTCTTATGCAAACTTCTAACTAGTTATGTACTAGATTCAAGTGGGCGATGCTCCCCGTCTTAAAAAAAACATTTATATATTCAATGTGCTTTGTTGCTCGACTTCAGGACTGTTTTTCTGTGTTTTGTTAGCAGCTTTCTTATACCCGATCCCACAACATACAGATCAATTTACAGCGTCTGGGCCTTTACAAGTTGTAGCATGGTAAAGAAAATGGATGCTGAGCAACTTTAAACTGTTATTAAAGACGATAGTCTTTTTTAGGATACTTCGACGCAACAATTTTGGTCTGTCTGTCTGTCAACTTGTCTGTTACCCGAAACGGCTTCTCCCTTTTCTTTGTATCGTCGGCCTTTCATTCCGAAATCCAACCACGACACGCAGTACCCACTCATATTGATCTCGTTTCTGAGTTCATATTAGGGTGTAGTGTTCATTAAAAAGCAACTGTAGCATATCTGAGGCAGGACATCAACACATCAAAATACTGTGGCGTGTTCCTTTATACTATAAAGCCATACATATGTAATTTTAGGAAATGTAGTGTCTATTACGCTTAGCTGACAATGCAGCGCTATGCAAGAAAAGGCGGGTTTCTCCTGCGCTTTCCTGATACGCAGGAGGCACCTAATGACATCGCGCATCTAGGCACTTCAACTCAGCCCCTCCAGAATCCTATTCGCCAACTGTCTCACGCAGAACATCAAATAAATGTTTTATTCATTATCTCCAGAGAGAATACTATCGTCATACGATGACATTTGTAGTAAAACATGCAAATACAGGGCCAATTTTTATTACTTTTCATTATTTGCGAAACAATGAATACATCGCTTCAATATCCTCTTCTTTTTTTGCACTTAATCTACTTTGTGTACGGTGCACAAAAGTAAATGAGTAAACCTGCTAAACTTTGCTCTTACGGTGTTATGACAACAACAGGCACCCAATTCACAGTGCTCCTCCTTGTAAGGGTTCTTAGCCATTCAGTGGCCATCTATAGGCTTGCGAGGGTTTCAAAATAGAGATTTACTGGCATCAGATTTTGAAAGCAGTTCTCAAGTATTTACTTCTCGTGAATACCACGACGCATACCATGCAAACGTGCTCCGTTCGATCAGCACCACTGGAAATTACTGAGGGGCCGCCAATATTATTCTACCTTTTTTTTCAACAGCATAGTTATTCTTTTAAATTCTCTCAGGCTACAATTGTTACCTTAGCAGGCATTGTTGTCGTGCAGAGTGGCCCAGAGATTAAGTAAAATAAATTTATTTACATAATCAACGGTGGGATGAAGCCTAAGACACCTTAACGCAGAATTTCGATGCATTTCACTCTGAGCTGCAGTCGCACGCATTCATATATTATTGCCAGCTCTAATTAGCGTTTCTAGGTGACCGCTGTGCTTGTGGTAATGCGTTATAGCATAGCTTTGCGAGAGTCGAAGACCACGTGGCAGTTTCTGTTACGTCAAAACACAACAAGGAAATGGGTGAATAGTAATCAGTATTGCTAATGTCATCGCGTCTTTACATCAGTGGACCAATGCTAATGTCTGTCGGAAGGCGTTGTACAAGATAGAAAAAGGGCAACTACTAGAGTTACAATGAGAAGAAGGACCCAATCGGTACTGAAATTCACTGCACGTCTCTCACTCTACCATGACACTGTGGCTCTTTAAACCAAAGCGCATCAATTTGTGTCTTACTCTTCAGCTCGTCTCAGCACTAAATAAATATCTGCGGTGCTCTCAAAAGCCTTCCCTAGGGGGTATGAAAATGTTGAGAGCTTTCGTTTTCGCTAAGTGTCTTTTCCCCTTGTCGTAACACGAATGCCCCGCATTCAGAGAATCTCACAATGCATGGGGTTGGCGGATAGAGGTTATTTTATTTTTGAAGCAGCCTCGTGGGTGACTGGTGTTGTTGGTGCCTTATTTACAAGTAACTAAAAGCACAGTCCGTTTGCCAAGCATATACGTAAAATACCGCGCGGCGTGCATCCTAGATAAACATGGATGGAGTTATTGAAGTGCGTGACCAGAGCACGCATATAAAAATGCGCGTAAAACGCATAAAAATGGGGATGCCAATTTCATAAGATTGTAAAACTGTATTAACAACAACAACAGCAACAACAACAACAACAACAATCGTGGATTGTTATTATTATTATTATTATTATTATTATTATTATTATTATTATTATTATTATTATTATTATTATTATTATTATTATTATTATTATTATTATTATTATTATTATTATTATTATTATTATTATTATTATTATTAATATTATTATTATTATTATCGTCATCAGCCTCACTAACCCTGCAGGGCAAAGGCCTTTCCCATGATCCGCCAATCAACCCAGACTTGTGCTTTCCATTGCCACGTTATACCCGCAAACTTTTCAATCTTATCGGCCCATCTAACTCTCTGTCTCCCCTTCGTGCGTTTGTCTTCTCTGGGAATCCAGTCAGTTACCCTTAACTACCACCGGTTATCTTGCCTACGTGCTACGTGTCCAGCCCATGTCCATTTCTTTTTCTTGATTTCAACTATGATATCCTTAACCCCGGTTTGTTCCCTGACCCACTCTGGCCTCTTCTTGTCTCTTAAGGTTACATCTATCATTTTCCTTTTCATCGCTCACTGCGTCGTCCTCAATTTAGGCTGAACCCTGTTTGTAAGCCTCCAGGTTTCTGCTCTATATGTAAGTACTGCCAAGATGCAACTGTTATATATTTTCTTCTTGAAAGATAGTGACAATATACCAGTCATTATTTGAGAGTGCTTGCCAAATGTGCTCCACCCCATTTTTAATCTTCTAGTTACTTCATTTTTGTGGTTCGGCTCCACGGTTACTACCTGTCCTTAGTAGACATATTCCTCAACAACTTCCAGCGCCTCTCCACGTATCACAAAGCGCTTTTTCTGCTGAGATTGTTGCTCAATAGTTTTCTGCATATTATTTTCAGACCTACTTTGCTGCTTTTCGAGTCCAGTTCAGTCATCATGAACTGTAATTCGTCCTCTGAGTTACTCCTTAAGGCAACGTCATCAGCGAATTGCAGGTTACTAAGGTGCTCTCCATTAACTCTTATCCCTAACTCTTCCCAGTCTAGGGCCCTGAATACCTCCTGTAAACAGACGGTGCAAAGCATTAGAGTGATCGTGTCTCCCTGCCTTACACCCTTCAATATTGGGGTTCTTTCGCTTCCTTAATATAAAACTATGGAGCTTATGGATACTCTGTAAGTTTCTTTCAGTATGTTCATGTAGGGTTTTTTGATGCTATAATTTTGTAGTGGCTGCATAACTGCTGATGTCTCGACTGAGTCAAACGCTTTCTCGTAGTCTATAAAGCTATGTGTAGGGGTTGGTTGCATTCAGCGCATTTTTGTATTATCTGATTGATAGTATGAATATCGAATATTGTGGAGTAGCCAGTATAAAATCGTGCTTGGCCTTTTGGCTCATTGAATTCTCATAGTGTCTTATTTCTATTAGCTAATATTTTTGTAAATAGTTTATAGAGAACGAAGAGCAAGCTGGTTGGCTTGTAATTTTTTAAGTGCTTGACGTCTCCTTTATAACGAATTAAGTTGATGTTGGCATTTTTCCAAGATTCTGGTACCCTTCTAGTGAAGAGACACTTTGTATATAAGGTGGCTAATTTTTATAACACAACTTCTCCCCCGTTTTTCAGGAGATTCGTTGTTACTTTATTCTAAACAACGGTTTTGCCTCTTTGCATTCCTTCTAAGGCTTTCCTTACTTCTTTGTCTTTCCTGGTAAGATGTAAAATTCTCTTGGTCTAATTCCGTTTCCCCAATGCCATCCTGGTGCTTTTAACTTCTGTACAGCTCTCTGTAGAACTCCTCTGCTATCTTAACTATCCTATCTATATTGGTTATGACATTGCCTTTCTTTTTTCTCAATGCAAACATCAGCAGACAACTTCAAAATTACGAAATTAAAATGGGAGTTCCGAAAATGCAAAAATGAACACATAGGCTGACGAAGTGAAGCCTAATATTCCTTTTTGGCTACTTGCTGGTCAGTAACATACTTAAAAAGGAATCTCCAATGTTGTATATAGCAGAGCATCGAGAAGGTGACTTAAAATAGGGGCTGTGTCTGTCCTCTTTTAGAGTGAATGTGTTTACCTCTTAGCCCATGCGTTTCCAGTGAAGGGAGAGAGTATTCTTGGCGATTCGCGTGCTTATGAAGACAAAAATGTAGGTAAAAAAGGGGACGGCACCGCTGGAGTAGCGCCCACACGCAGCGCCGCATGCCGGACGTTGTTTTGAGGCGCTACTACAAAATGACGTAGAGCACTGCAAGAAATAGAAAATGGCGAGACTTCGAGAAAGCGCACTCCAATCATGATGGAGCAAAGAAGATAGAAATCTGAGATGCCTCGACAGCAGCAACTTGAATAGAGAGAGCAAAAGCGGTACCCTACTAAAGCGGATGATGTGTCGAGAGACCCCAATTCTAAAGAAGAACTTTGCTATATGAAGTCGCTCACGCTGGAGAAACAAGCAGTGGGCATCTGCAAAGGCGATTATCTCATTTTCTGGAAATCCGTGCGCGTATGAGTGGTGCCCTCCTTCTTTTTGTAAATACTGTTGTCTTTGCTACGTTTTCAACAATATTGAAGCATGCAACTAGCAAGGATGAAATGTGTTTATTTCAATGCGAAATGTTCTCTGATTACCTATACACAGATTCTTGCCAACACTTGTGATGTGTCGCAACAACTCGACAAGGTTAGTGAGTTTTTTTTCACCCATAAGAACAATCATTACTACAATTCTTTAGAAAGCCTAATTACTCCAATACCTGAATAGGCATATATGTTGCTTCATTTTACTATAATCTTAGCTCTTCTGATTGCGTTATGTGTTATCTGCGCGACTACCTCATAAATTAGCTAACGGTAGAAGTCTCGTTGTCGTTGAAGATACATGGGTGAAAGAGCGCCTTGTTTCTAAACAAAGCATGCCCCCTTTTCGTTGTTCCTTTGGCGCCAGTGATTTCTCGCACTTGGATGGCTGTCTCTCAGCGTTAAAGTACATTTAGGTAATGAAATACACCCAGGATTGGCCCGCATATAAGGCATGGCCGTAGGCGCGCGCAATGGGAAGGGGTGGGGGGGGGTCAGAAGGGGCGGCCGCCACCTTTTAGTCACCTAAAGCGGAGGCGGGCACAAAGTTAGCTTCATACATTCACATATTATAGATTGGAGCGCTTCGAAACGAGGGAAGCGTGCAAGGTCAACGCCATACATTGACAAAATAGACAGGGGGGCACTGCGACGATCTTTTTCCCCCGGCCCTGAAGGAAAACCTAGCGCCACCTATTGGCATACAGCATCATTCTGGTGAAGCGATAAGGCTCAGTGGCCAGATGCTACTACACATTGCCCAATGAAGGAAAGGCAACGCCACAACACTCATTCCGTCTAACCACAAGCTGAACTCCGAACTGCATTATCCCATGCCCATGCTCCTGACCAGGTAAAAGCAAGTAAGAATGTAGCACGCCACAACGTTTAGCGTAACACTGCGATCACTCTCCGAAAGTTCGGCCGCTTTCGTGGTATTCTATTACGCTTGAAAATATATTTTCTCTGCTCGAATCTTCAAGATCAACTATGAGCTAACCAGCAGTTTATGAAGCGGCGAGGACAGAGGCTTTGCGTACCTCTTCGTGGGCGACCTAGGCCTAGGCTACAAGTTTGTCGGAGTTTTCAATAAAGTTGGTACCGTCACCAGTTTCTGTTGATAATAAATCCAATCAATTATATGAAGTCTTCCGGATGGATTTCACCGCTGGTGTAGACGTGAATGTCGGCGTCAATTTCATGCACCCTATGTGTATACGTAACCATATATATATATATATATATATATATATATATATATATATATATATATATATATTCCATGTCCCATATATATATATATATATATATATATATATATATATATATATATATATATATATATATATATATATATGAAAACGTAAGAAAGAAAAAAAGAACCCAGAAAAAAGACTCCGGCGCGCAAATGCAAACGTGGGACCTGCGCATCGTGAATGCGAGGCGTTAACTACTGAGCCACCGAGAAAAATCTCCTAGAACGTTCAAACGGTAAGCTTTTTATACTTACCACTTACCGCTGTTGGCGGGCATCTCGTAGGGGAACTATCTTGTTTTCAGCATCATCAGCAAGATGGCGCAAAAAGCGCGCGGCGGCTTTCCTCTCACGCGTACTTTTACCGGTGGAGTCAAGCGGAGTGGACAATCTCTCGAGCACCCTTATCTTCCAGTAGAGAGTATCGTACGTCTTGGCTGGAGGTGGCTTGACTGGAATGGTTCTGTTGTAGTCATGTGGCACACAAAGGTCACTGCAATCACTGCATAGCCTCCGTTTGCGAAAAGGGTGCGCTTTTCACACACACCTAAGTAACAAGACGCTTGTTCGCGTACATCTGTACCTGTGAGTTCGTTTCGTGCGTCATTTGTGCGTGAAAAATGCGGGACACGTTTTAATCTGCTTGCCATTCTGCACGTGACCTTCCAATATGTTGCTAACATGTTCATTGGTTCGCCTTCGCGGCATAGCTGTGACTTTTTATTTGGGTTAATTAGTTCAAGTTATGGACCATACACATAAAAATGCAATGTTGCGTATAATATCCGAGGTCCGATTAATAAAACCGCAACTCTTGTCATCAGTGTGATTGTAGGCCTTTCAAAACTGCAGGACATGAAAATTCCTCTCGAAGCTGTTACGGGCCTGCCTATTCATGGCGCAGTCCCGCTCAACCAAAGAAGTCAGCCTAGCGAAGATTGCGCGCTGTACCAGGGAGTCTGTTCTATATCTGTCTCTAGTTGTTACAAAATACAAGCACAAACCGTAACAAAGGAGGTCGTAAAACTCTGCTGCTAAACGTTATCGCCCTGTGACCTCAGTAGTGCCGGGGTCTGACAGGGGCTTTTTTACGCATTCGACGAAGAAACTCTATGAAGCCTTGGAGAAGACGCAAATCGTTTTGACGAGCTAACGGCAGCGTCAGGTGCGTTGCACTTGAATTCATCATGACCTCTGACGTTAGCTTCATTGGTCGGTTTCTAATTGTTTCCGTTTGCGTTATACGCCAAGCCAACATGTATGGGCAACATCTGAAAGATGCTTCTAAGACGTGATTCAGAAGACGAAGAGGGAGAGAAAATAATATTTTCTCTGCTGGTGGCTCGTCGCAAATATATTTGACCTTGGAAATGCTCCACAAGTAAGACCAATAATTGTAAGAACAATGGTGTGTTGTTAATGAGCAAACATCTCAGATTTATGAAAAGAAACTGAATTCACTTGACTGAAATGTAGAACTGCTCAATAATATAAACTACAGCACTGTGATATATATTGTTGAGCTTACATAACTAGGGACGAATTCACAAAAAATTCCCTTTCGTTACTACATGTTCTCATATGTCAGCTGGCTTTGCTAATGACATCTTATATCTTAATTTGCTGAAGTATTTTTTTAACAATTTTGTTCATTAGCGCTTTTTTGTTAGTACGGGCCCAGGCAGTTCTGTTCTTTTTTGTTCTTCCTGTTCTCTACTAATAGCATTGCGATATGCGCACAGCCGAAAACGTACGCACAAACAATTTCACATGACAGTGCTCTAACCTTCCCTGTGAAACATTTGCTTCTGCTGGCAGTTGTCTGATAGTAACAATAACTAGATAATGGACCTTGGAACAAAGAAGCTTTATGAAAGCTGCCACAGGGTGATTACATGCTGGACTTTCCCGTACTTACACGTAACACGTGTTATGAGCATTCTCGCGTTTTTCTATGCGTTTCTGAATGAAAAGCCGTTAAGTTTCTGAATAAAAGTTTCTACCTTTCATGATGCAGAAAAGCGGACAAAAAAATAATGCTTGACATTAGAAGTTTCCACTACATAAAAACACTTCATAAAAAGCAGAGATTCAAACAAATCATTCCTATGCAAGAAGCTGTTATTCTTGCCTCCTTGAATCTGATGGCACTCTTTTTGAGACACCCTTTTTCTTCTCCTTCTCTTGTACCCAATGCAGGAGATTGGCCAAGTAGAGGGGGAATTTTCTTTGAGTGCGTATGTATGTGTGTGCGTCTTTTCTTTCAGCTTCCTTTGTTAGCTTTTTTTCTTTTATCTCTACAGACCTGCCTTTGTCCTGAATACCATGCTCATGTCAAGCGATAGCGTCCAATACGAACAATCCGGACTCCTGGATGGATTGTTCGTATGACTCCTAGCATTGTCAATGCTTCAGACACACTATTTCCATCTTACAGCCTTTTGCTGAGCCACATAATGACGGCTTCTTAGCGCTACTCACCATATTAGTTTCCGGGTCGCGTTGATCGCTCAAGTGGAAAGACATTGCTATTCTAGTGTCTGAGCGTTCGGCTACAAGCCAATCTAAAAGCTGATGACGGGGATTGCAAGCCGTTATCTGAAAATGATTTTGCAAGCCCACATCAACCATCCGCCTATCGCGTATACTAACGATCGTCTGCTGTACAATCAGTACACAATAAAATTTATTACCATAATGTTTTTCACCAAAAATCAATTTGATATCTTGTTTTGATAAATATAAGATTTTGTTTACACAACACTGAACGTATTTTTGCTGTCAGAAAAGGTATGACTGACAAATAAACCAATAATGGGAAACTGAAGATGTTTTAGACTTTGATAAACTTGTGAGTAGCAAAGACTTGCATTACTTCAGACGACGTCATATTGTTTTCTGTGGTAGTAGCAACAAGTGCTTCGTAATACGCGAAAGAAAACTTTGTCTTGCTGCACCTGCATGAGTGCGTCAAAAATGTGGGTGTAGAAACCTACATACTCTTCGCTTTCTCTCACAGAGCCGTTCTGTTCTTCGACGTATGCAGTTTGGCCGCTCACTAGGCATGCTTAGCTAAGGTTTAGCTTACACTCAGCCACGCGCAGATGTAGCGTCCTGAGCCAGTGCAGGGAACTACACTTATTTCGCATTTTTATTATTCGCGTGTTGAAGAGATTTATCGCGTTTTTAAGAAAAAATTCGTCCAAAATGTTTAGGTGGAACATCAATTATTACATAACCTTATGTCTCTTAACGTCTGTTCATTTGTTTTACAGATCATGCAGAATATTTATGGCTACATCTCTTCTGTTCTTTTTATTCTATAAATGTTGCTCTTGTCTCCTTGTTCTTTTTTTTTCTTTTCACCACTTGATATTTTTTTCTGCTATCAAGTACCACCTCACTCAGAATATTCACGTTAGTCAGTTATATCTTGCATGGTTTGTACGGCGGTACTTTCTATAACAGTGCTTTGAAGCTGTAACGTGTTTTTGTCAAATAAACTGCAGAGAGAGCAACCCAGCCATACATTTAGTATCGAGACATTATTGTGTACTATTAGGACGTTCATTCTCATCGTTCTTTGAAAAAGACAACCAAAGTCATAACAACAAGGTGTGCGGGCGCAATTAGGGCAACCTTCTAGGGCGACTTCGCAATACCCTCTTCGTATCCCACTGAAATTGCGTCCACGTTATGTTGCCGACACACAACAACGGAGGCAACTCATTGGCCTTCCCCGAAATGATTGATTGACTGATATGTGGGGATAACGTCCCAATACCACCATATGATTATTAGAGACGCCGTAGTGAAGGACTACGGAAGTTTCAGCCACCTGGGTTTTTTAACTGTTAACGCAAATCTCACCACACGGACCTACAGCACTTTCGCCTCCATCTAAATTACAGCCACCACTGCCGAGAATCAATCCCAGGACCTGCGGGTCAACAGCCGATTACCTTAGCCGCTAGACCACAATGGCGGGGCCCTTCCCCGAAATGAAACGTATAATTTCTAGAAAGTCAAGAACTGAGTTGTGGCTTACATTTACAGCTTTTGATGCAATCAGTCCTGAAGTCACGTTTCTCGACGGTCAGGGATATTTTTCCTAAAACAAAAGATTTTACAATACCATGGCGTGCAAATTTAGCAATTTTCTGGCAAAGTTGGAATGATGATGATGGTCGTGCACTTGCCATTTTGTTAAGAAGCTAAAGGGCACTAGATTGTTGGCCCTACAATTGCTAAACATATTTCAGCATCAGTACCGCGTTATCTGTTTTGTGGATGTTCATGTTTTGCTACATTTGTGGAATATTTATGTGATTTTGCTTTATCCGACGAGCTGCCCAGCCTTGGTCGCCTCGTTTGTCTTTTGAAGAAACGACAAATAATATATTGTGGGAGGCGCCCTAATAAATGTAGAATAATTTCATACCTAAAATGAGGTAAGGATATACATTATCATGCTTTGAAAAAGGCTACCTCAATTATCCCAGCCTTTAAGATGAGGATGACCTTTAAATAGTATCTAATGCTTGTTTGTGGCTGTTTTTTTATCTTACCCTTCTAATAAAGCCAATTATAAATACCTCAACGCGTTTAGTATTTCAAAACTTTTCAGAAGAAAGTATCATAACATGTAATAATTGCAGTGTTGTTTTGGGTTGCTCTCTATTTTGTCTCCATTAGTTTTTCTTTTTTTTCGATGCCCACATTCCTTATGAAAACACCTTTCTGGTGCAGATTTTCTTCTTCGTTAAAACGAAGGCTTCAGGCCACATAGAGAAATTTCATTATTTTTACTATTCTTTTTGAAGAAGTACAACGATTTGCCTTCCTGATTAATTCCTTTAGAAGGTATATCCTCTTCTTTCTACGTTCCCAGTAAACGGAACATGAAAATTTGTAAAGCTGTCACCCTGACACAACCATTATGGTTTTGACAAATCAAATGTCCATTGCTATTGAATGCCGCGCGTTCACAATTTCACAGGTCAGGGGGGACTTTTGATGGCTTTTCCGCCCTTTGTCAATCGATATCAACAAAAGTAACAAATAGGCACAAAATGGTGCGTTTCCATTGGCTTCAAACACAATCCGTGGGCGAAAATTACCGCAGTGCGACGCTGTAAATTGATTTTGACTACCTTGTGCTTTCAACGTCCATCGACTGCTTGTCAGCCCATGCACGTTGTTTTTAAAGTGAAGTAGGTGATGTCCGCTTGACAGATTCAATTGAATGAAATACCATTCAATTTCCAGTTCAAATGCATCACAACATTATTCTTGAAAAAACAGGAAGAACAGCGCTCGTGAAAAGCAGCGCTTGTGTTGTCCTCTTTGCTTTCCGTGCCTCGCCTTTCGTCTGTTCCTTCTAGCACTTTCGTGCTCGCGCTGCAGCCCTTATTACCAAAAAAACAGACTTTTAAACTGCCCCTTTCAATTATAGTTGTGCTGCTGTAACGATGTTTTAGTTTAAGACCTGCATATACCCGCTTGCCGTTGGTAAAGTTCGGTAATAATTGCCTCCAAGAAGGTAGCAATCTTTTGTAATTAACATCGTGTAATTACTACTTTTAACACAACTTTACGTCTTTCACACCGTAAATTATTTTCATTGTAATTTTTTACCACTTGAAATTTTTGATAATTGGGTGAAGGTAAACTTCAAGAAAGCAACAGAATACCAATCAAGAAGGGTGTAAGGCAGGGGGACACAATCTCCCCAATGCTATTTACCGCGTGCCTACAGGAAGTTTTCAGAAGCCTATAATAGGAACACTTAGGGATAAGAGCTAATGGAGAATACCTTAGTAACCTGCGCTTCGCCGATGACATTGCATTGCTGAGTAACTCAGGGGACGAATTGCAACTCATGATTAAGGAGTTAGACAAGGAGAGCAGAAAGGTGGGTCTTAAAATTAATCTTCAGAAAACGAAAGTACTGTACAACAACCTCGGAAAGGAGCCGCGCTTCGAGATAGGTAATAGTGCACTTGAAGTTGTAAAAGACTATGTCGACTTAGGGCAGGTAATAACAGCAG
Source organism: Rhipicephalus microplus (assembly GCF_013339725.1). Lineage (NCBI taxonomy): Eukaryota > Metazoa > Arthropoda > Arachnida > Ixodida > Ixodidae > Rhipicephalus > Rhipicephalus microplus. The sequence goes on along the minus strand of NC_051166.1, from coordinate 118,528,992 downwards.
AGCCGAACCACGAGATTGAAGTAACTAGAAGAATAAGAATGGGGTGGAGCACATTCGGCAAGCACTCTCAAATTATGACAGGTAGATTGCCACTATCCCTCAAGAGGAACGTACACAACAGCTGTATCTTGCCGGTACTTAGCTACGGAGCAGAAACCTGGAGACTTACAAAGAGGGTTCAGCTTAAATTGATGACGACGCAGCGAGCAATGGAAAGAAAAATGGTAGGTGTAACCTTAAGAGACAAGAAGAGAGCAGAGTGGATTAGGGGACAAACGGGGGTTAAGGATATCATAGTTGAAGTAAAGAAGAGATAATGGACATGGGCCGGGCATGTAGCGCGTAGACAGGATAACCGCTGCTCATTAAGGGTAACTAACTGGATTCCCAGAGAAGGGAAGCGGCTTAGGGGGAGACAGAAGGTTAGGTGGGCAGATGAGATTAAGAAGTTTGCGGGTATAAATTGGCAGCAGTGAGCACAGGACCGGGTTAACTGGCGGAACATGGGAGAGGCCTTTGTCCTGCAGTGGACGTAGTCAGGCTGATGATGATGATGATTATGATGATGATGATGATGATGATGATGAAACTTCAGGCTTCACAGCGTAGTCAGTGCGCCGCATGTGTCCGCCCCCACGCTACTGCGCAGCAAACCAGGCTAGATATTTCTCCTCTACGTACATGATGATATGGCGGTGCATACTTTCAAGGCACAAAATCGTTGCAATGAAGGCGCATAAAAAACGTAGCGTTACTTCTACCAGTGGTGTTCCGCAATAGATATGTCGAAGACCCTTTGTGAATTATTAGAAATATTAAAAGATATTTTGACATGTTATAAAGGGGTTGGCGATACTAAATTAGGCGAAAAATAAGTGCGTCGTTTGTACCTTGCATTCCTCACGCAAAAACGATGGTCAATCTGAAATATCACACCATTTGACCTCAATATATTGTCAACAAGTGGCATTGCGTGCAGCCACATTCAAGCTGTTTTTATCTGTATTTGCCCATCACAGATGTAAGCCTCGAAATAGCATGCTCACTGTCATGTGTCGTACATACCCGTGACAAAACTTGTCAATGCAACAACTCATTGCAACATTGTCCTGCGAAAAAAAAAACATAATAACACAGAAGACTCTGTCGTGAGACATAGTGTGCCTCCAAAAGTTTTTTTTTGTTTCCCTTTTAGGTGCAAAGCAATTATTAGTGAACTGCAGCCAATTTTAGAATTTCTATTGGCGTAATTAGCTATCTAATCAGCTACGTCTGGGTGCTTTTATTAGAGTCTCTTTAACTTTGTGTCGACCAATTTTATTGTGGGAGGGTAGGAGAGTTTGAGGTATATAACTGTCTGCTCATGAAATGAATAACGAGGAGAGAAAACCCTGTCACGTGTGTTATTGAACCCTTTCCTTTAGATATGTGTGCAACATATTCTCATGCCACGAGCCAACGTACGCAGGCATGCATGCACTACAGGCGATTGACAGTTCACATCTACCCCAGAATGATGAGGGCAGCCATTAGTAACAGAACGTTTAAAGGGCTAAAGAAACTGATATTGGCACCGTAGACCCGAAGAATACAGAAAAAATGAAAATAAGGGCCTCAGCTGAACTTAAATCTAAGCGCTCTCTGTGGCGATTAGGTATTCTACCACAAAGCCAGGTGAGGTTCCTAAACTGATTTGTAAAAATACAGTATGCGAATGTAAGGTCGATTGTAGGGCTGCATATCTAATCTTAAATGATTGTAATTTGATATGTGCAGTTTAACGTCCGAAAACCACCATATGATTATGAGAAATGCCGTAGTGGAGGGCTCAAGAAATTTCGACCACCGGGGGTTCTTTAACGTGAAGCCAAATCGGGGCATAAGGGTCTACAACATTTTCGCCTTAGCCCAAAATGCAGCCTCCGCAGCTGGGATTCAATCCCGTGGCCTTCGGGTCAGTAGCCGGGTACCTTGGTGACCGCCACGCCGGGGCTATGTAATTTTAACTCAAAGCAATAAATATTACATAAGTAAGCCTAGAGCACAGGCGTCCCGCCGGTTTAACGTCAATTATGGTTCCAATGTGTACCTCACTGTTATAGCACTCTAATGAAGATGACATTTGTATTCCTAGAATTCGGCAAGCTATGATCAAGTTCGCTCAACCCCAGCGGAATACTTCAAAGAAAGGTACGTGCATTATTCCCATCGTCACAACACAAAGCTCCCTTCACTTCGCAAAATAGCGACGTCAGTGCTTTAACGAAAAAACTGACGTTATGTCAGAGTTAAGTTACCCAGTGCAGTCACCAGTATACGCCAGTGTTGTGGACATTCTCTATAAGCCTACTATTTGCACGCAACTGCTCCACTTCACATCACTCCATCTTGTAACGCTTTCCTCAAAGCCATAAACAAACAACCGAAAAAAGCATTCAGCATATGCTTCAAACTTACGCGTCACGTAACCAACATCACGGATCATTACAACATCGAAATTTATGCCTACAAATGCTGGTGCTCACATGTAGGTACATAAATTTTGTGCGCATGTATCTGAAAGAATACTGTGAGATTGTGTATGGTCGTTTGTGCCATACAAAAATTTCGACCGTATCTTTACGCATACCACTTCCCACTTTTTACAGACAATCACGTCCTATGCTGGCTTGCGTCGCTGAAAAATCGCTGTTCATTGAACTACTGCCTACCCTCCTTTCTACCTCCTGTACTGTTGTTCCCCGAAATTCACCATTGACGTCTCTTTTCTAAATGTTCCCTGACATCGCGGCAAACATATCAGAGCTGTTTATTGCACGTTTTGAGTAATGTCGACAACGAGCTCGCCTTAATACAGAAGCAAATCAGTAAGATCGCAAGCAACGCCACGACAGCTCTCATCGCGACATCTCCTTTAGTTCTGTGGATGAAATATTGCTTTGGGCACCCTATCACACTTGACGATCGTGCGACAAGTTTCAGTCACGCTTTATTGGACCCCATGTAATCAATGAACAACAGTCACCAGTGAATTATGTTACTCCCACCAAGCTTTATTCCGATCGCCGCTGTCGTGGTTCGGAGATAGCCCATGTATCACGTCTTGAGCCATACGTCCGGCGTTCCTTTTCCATCTAAGACACGGCCGCGCTGGCCACTGACGCGTAGGGAGGAAAATTAGTGTGAGCATTAGTCATAGGCGCCCACTTATCATATGTAACATACTCATCTTCATCAGTCTGACCTTTGTTGTGCGGCAAAGTCTCCGCGAGTAAAAGAAGTGTCTTGCGGCCTAAACGTGGCCTCACAATACGTAAAAATTGTTTGAATATGTTTACTGACTACCACGTACACCCACCTCGTAACGCTATGATCATTTTAAAAGCGGCACAGGCATTGACGGATGTTTCGATTATTATTCATTCCTATGGTACGTGAGATCTCCTGAATTTTTTCCAGGATGTATTTCGCGCAGCCCAAAAGATGCCTTCGCGGACCTCCATTTAAAACTACTTACTTAGACAGGCGATATCATGGGCGAATAGTCCGAAGTTACCGTCAGCGGCTCTGTAGCCTTATAAGGCGAAAGCGTTAGATGCCTCATCAAACAAGCAAATTATCGTCGGTGGCGTCAAATTCGCTTACATAAACACAAATTATATGACAAAATGTTATCAAGGAATGACGTCACGTCCTGACTTCACAGGTCACCAATCTTGTGACGTAACCGCGATGGCCCTGCGACTTCGCATAACGTAATGTCAATCGTAGAGGTCACTGCATTACATCGTCGCTTGGTGAACGGTGGCCCGAATATTGAGGCCATAGAAAACAAAGTTAGGTGCAAAAGGGATATCGTAAGTAGTGAGGGGGAGGGGAGAAGGCAGACATATCGACTGAGAGAGAGAAAGGTTTATTTACAGAAAGGCGGAGAGGTCAGCCTGAGCAATAGCCAGCTCTAGCCTGCTGCTCTACAGTATATCCCGAGTATATTCTCAGTGTCTGGGAAAAGATGGCTTTCGCCTTCAAAACACATTCACGGAATTCATAAGAAACACTGCTAGTTTTTCGAAAAACATGTGCTCTCAGCAGTTCTTCAAAGGCAAATGCGCAGGAGTCTATTTCTCAAAAAATAGATGGTGTGGTAATGAGTTCACTATGATAATGTCAAGCAGCAGATTGCACTAATATTAGCGAAGTTTTATGAAGACTAAAGCAGAGTACTTCTTTGCGTGAACCTTTTGGTTCTTTATTCCCTGAAGTGTACTTGCACCAAGCTCTTTAATTCATCACCTTAGAGAGAGGAAAATAAATTTGTACAAAATATTTCTTAGTTGGGCGAATTGGTTCTCAAACATTTTAGCAAAAGAGCGTTAAAAACTAGACTATGTGAACACAGTCCACAGTACTGCGCTATGTGAGCTCTTCCTCCTGTTTTCAGCGCTGCGGGACACAATTTCAAGCTATACTGTGTAGCAAGGCACGTTGTGTAACTTTGTTTCTAATAGTTACTTCGAAGATGGCCTCGAATCTGAACGTTATTGAGTTCATTGCACTATTGTAACCAGCCTTCATTTTGGATTATTACCCACACGATCGCCTTACTTATTTTAGAACCAAAAATTATTGAATATTTGAGTTTCATATTGTAGGAACACGGAAAGATGCCGTAATACGCAACCATAGCCCCTCCTGTGTTTCAGGTAACACCTAGCCCTTAAACATTCTAGAATATCCACGTTCGATATTCGTATGAACCTTGTACTGGCTGTGAAGGAATGTCTATCTTTTCATGTTGAACTGTACACACAATGTGAAAAAAAATGGTTCTATGTCGCCAATCTTGCCGAATAGAGCATAAAGTGGGAAGCATATCATCCACTCCTGAATAACCAAGCTTGGCTGCAGCCAAAGCTTGATTTTTATGCGATGCAGCAGGATAGCCTTATTATGTATGAGCTGTTAAGTGTCTGAACAAGACCATAGCAAGCAAGGGTGAGATGTGCTGGCATTTTTAATGCAGTGCTTGTTCAACCTTGCAACAATGATGCAAGTGGACGAAAAATGTACTTGCAACAATCACTTTTTATACGTGGTTGTTTAGTTTAGTGATATTCATATTGCGTACATTTTCAAAATAAAGAAAAATGCACACGTAGGGGTATATTTATTTGTTGTGTGTGAATTTTATTGATAGTAATATTAGTATTATTATTATCATGATTGTTGTAGACTGAAAATTAGAATTTTACACATTTGAGAATATAACTAGCCTGTTAGAATTCAGCTAAAGTGTAATAATTACAGTGGTCAATTACATCCTCAGAAAAGGAACAGAGCAATAGCAGTAATGCTACCAATTGATTTTGCATTACTTTTGTTCAAACGTTTATTGCAGGAACAATAACACAAGTAAGCTCAAACTACAACAAACCACGATTACTTGGTGGGAGAGAAGGCTGGAGGCTTCCTTGAAGACAGCGAGGCTTACTGTGGCGTTTGTGATGTACACAATCAACAAAAGTTGTTTAAGTGACACTGAAGGCAAATAACAGTATATGTGAAAGTGAAAGCTTAATGTTTGATGCCTAAAACGGCAGTATTATCAACCGAGAAATCAAGCTAAATGTATCACACGACATGTGCCTCGAGTGACACGTTTGCGAGGCAATCCCGATGAAGTGAGAGTGTCCAACTACGTACAATCAGTCACCAGTAATCAAACTACCTGCAATAGAAAAAGAACCTTCCGTGCATCGATGGGGCGCATAACAAAATGCTGCTTGTCCGTCTGTTCGATTTTTAGAAAAGCAGAACCGTCAGGCATTACTAAGGGGAATAACGCGAGTGGTTCAAAAATTTTGTTTTCACCTTGTTAAGCATTATAGATGGTGCCATCTAGCGAAGCTTGGTTGAACCAAGGAAAACACGCTGCGTGCCCGTAATTATTGAGGCCATGGCAGAAAATTGTTCAATGGCCGTAGTTGCTGCTGTGGCTCCCGCAACTTTCGCTCTACTGCTACTAGTGTTGGCGACGGCGCAGTTGGGCATGGCAGGTCACGTGAGGTGGACCGCTTTCAGGCGGGGTACTGAAGTGTGCTAATGCAATCAGTAGCGGCGATGGCGTAGTGGTTAGAGCATCCCCCTCGAATTCAACAGTCCCATGATTCGAATCCTGGTGCCGCACAGTTCCCAACTGGATAACAACATCCACGTGGGGATGGAACTGCATTAGGAGGCCTGGATTGCGGCTTCACCGGTGACAACCACCGGCAACGCACTCCCTCACCAGAAAAGAATTGGCCACCCTGGTGCAGTATCTGGCCTTTACGTCCCACATGCATACGTCAATTAACTCACGGCCCTCAGTCCCCAGCAGCTGCGAAGCAACTCACACGGCGGTGGTCAGATCTGCAACGCTGCATAGGGTGCTAAAAATTTTTGGTTCCGGACAGGCTGCCATTGCAACCTGAACTTGCCAAATCTTAACTCTAGAACCTTATCTAGCGAGGCAAGTCTAGATGTACTCTTCGAGAAGCTAGAGGGTGTTAAATAGGATAAAATAGGGCTGAGTGAGGTTAGGAGGACGGATGAGGCTTATACGGGGCTACACAAGGGACAGGAACTTTGCTATCGGAGCTTGGCTGACACAATAAACCTGGAAGTGAGGTTCCTTATTTACACAAACATAGCTGGCAACATAGAGAAATACTATAGCAATATTTAAAGGGTGGTATGTATCGCAATTAAACTCAATAAGAGATGCAAGATGAAGGTGGTACAGACTTACGCGCTACATCCAACCTTGATCATGCTTCAAATGAAAGGTTCTATGAAGACGTGGAATTGGCAATGAGTAAGGTGAAAACGCAGTATACTATACTGATGGGAGACTTTAATGCAAAGGTAGGGAAGAAGCCGGCTGGACACCAGGCAGTGCAAGATTATGGTATCGGTACTAGGAACGCCAGAGTAGAGCTACTAGTAGAATTCGCAGAACGCAATAATTTATGGATTTTGACTACCTTCTACCGAAAATGAGGAAACCGTAAATGAACATGGAGGAGCCCTAATGCAGAAAATAAGAAGGAAATAGACTTTATAGTGAGTGCACACCCAGGCATCGTGCAAAATGTGGAAGAATTGTCAAGGTACGACGCAGTGACCATAAAATGATACAGTCTCTAATTCGCCTACACATGAAGAAGAAACGACAGAAACTGATACGCAAGAAGCCAATAAATGAGATAGAATTGAGAGCAAAAGTACAGGAATTCAGAATCTCTTTTCAGAACAGGGACACGGCTCTTTTTGAGGAAAGCAACCTTAGCGTAGGTACAATGAATGATAATCTGACGAGTATCATTACGGAGTATGCGGTGGACGTTGGAGGCATGATAATTAGACAGGACACTGACAAGCTTTTCCAGGAAACAAAGATTTTCATTAGGAAGCGTCAAAGCATGAAAGTCTCAAGTACAACAGACAAAATAGAACTAGCAGAGCTTTCAATGTTGATTATAAGCGTAAGGTATTCGATATAAGAAGGTAGAACATGAAGAGAATCGAATATGCTCTGAAAAACAGAGGAACCGTCAAAGCAGTGAAGAGAAAACTTGGAATAGGCGAAAATCATATGTATGCACTAAGGGACTGAGAAGGCGAAATAACTACAAGTATGGATAGGATAATGAAAATAGCGGAGGGGTTTTACAGAGATCTCTACAATAGCTGGGATAACCGCGACCTTAATACTACAAGAACTCGCAGTGACCCAGATGACACCCCACCAGTAATGATAGAAGAAGTCAGAAAAGACTTGGAGAGCATGCAAAAAGGCAAAGGTGCTGGTGAGGATCAGGTAATATCAGATCTGCTGAAAGATGGAGGACAGATTGTGTTAGAAAAACTAGCCACCCTGTTTACGAGGTGTCTCCACACGAGTAGAGTACCAGAGTCTTCAAAGAATGCTAACATCATAATAATACTTAAGAAAGAAGATTACAAGGACTTGAATTGCAGGCCGATCAGCTTGCTCTCCGTATACAAGCTATTTACAAAGGTAATTGCTAAAGACTTAAGAAAACATTAGAATTTAATCAATCAAACGAACAAGCAGGATTTCGAACAGGCTACTCAACAATCGACCACATTCGTACTATCAATCAGGTAATAGAGAAATGCTCAGAATATTGCCAACCACTACACATAGCCTTCGTAGATTACGAGAAGACGCTTGATTCAGTAGAAATATCAGCAGTCATGCAGACACTGCGGAATCAGGGCGTCGATGAAGCATATATAGACACCCTGGAAGAAATATACAGGGGTTGAACTGTGCTTTATAAAGAAAGCAACTGAATACTAATCAAGAGGGGTGTAAAGCAGGGGGATACAATCTTCCCAAGGCTATTTACCGCGTGCTTACTGGAGGTTTTAAGAGGCCTTGAATGGGAACAGTTAGGAATAAGAGTTAATGAATAAGAGTTAATTGCATTGCTGAGTAACTCAGGGGACAAATTGCAACTCGTGATTACGAAGTTAGACAAGGAGAGAAGAAAGGTGGCTCTTAAAATTGATCTGCAGAAAAGGAAAGTAATGTACACAACGTCGTAAGAGAGCAGTGCTTTGAGATAGGTAATAGTGCACTTCAATTTGTAAAAGAATATGTCTATTTAGGGCAGGTAATAACCGCGAAGCCGAACCACGAGATTGAAGGAACCAGAAGAATAAGAAGAGGGTGGAGCGCATTTGGCAAGCACTCTCCAATCATGACAGGTAGATTGACACTATCGCTCAAGAGGAAGGTATAGAACAGCTGTATCTTGCTGGTGCTTAGCTACGGAGCAGAAACCTGGGGACTTACACAGAGAGTTTAGCCTAAATTGAGGATGACGCAGCGAGCAATGGAAAGAAAAATGGTAGGTGTAAACTTAAGACACAAGAAGAGAGCAGAGTGAATTAGGTAAGAAACGGGAGTTGAGAACATCATAGTTGAAATCATGAAGAAAAGTTCACATGGGCCGGGCATGTGGCGCGTAGACAAGATAACCGCTGGCCTTTAAGAGTGGATTTCCAGAGAAGGCAAGAACTGAATTTTAAGAACTGGATTTTAAGAACTGGAACTTTAAGAACTGGATTTCCAGAGAAGGCAAGCAGGTTAGGGGGAGGTAGAAGGTTAGGTGGGCAGATGAGATTAGGAAGTTTGCGGGTATAAATTGGCAGAAGCAAGCACAGGACCGAGTTATCTGGCAGAACATGGGAGAGGCCTTTGTCCTGCACTGAACGTAGTCCGGCTGATGATAACGATAACATCATCATCATGATGATAATGATGATAATATGAAGCTGCACTCTTGTGTATAGGTATTACGTCTTAGAAACATGTGCGAGATACTCTCTATATATCTGTCTCTCTCGCTTGTGTTTTTAAACAAGAAAAACAGTTGCACACATAGTATTTTCTCGGATACGAATCTGGGGCGTCCCCCAGGACACGCGCTTTCTAAAAATTCTACACGTGTACGTAACCACCGCTATGCACTATATTGAGTAAATAGATTCAAAAGTTAAGTGCGACCATCATTTACCTGCTGTCGTGCACCTAGGGAAGCTAACGTCTCACATTCGATCATCCACTTGTCCAATACTGCCTCCATATCAGCCCTTCGTGGGGATCATGACAATTGTTTTCAGCAAAAATCACACCCGCATTGTAGAGACATGAACACATCAAACAGCAAAAAAATAGTATTTCTTAACTGTCTAATTCTGTCTTAAGGACGCAGACACTGCCAATTTTTCCGATTTTCAGGTTGCTGATTCAACCTTTTACAGAGACTTTTTGCATAGGTTTTAGCCTTCGGAAGCGACAGATTAGCGTGGGGCTCAAAAACAGACAAAAGCACATCACCAGATTTTTTCTTACAGAGTTCATTCGGAATAATAACAAAACCTCCCTCCTTATTTGCTGCTACCAAGGACAATGACTCATCCCTCAAGGAGGATTTGACTTTCTTTACAATTCTCTGTAAAAGGTGGAATCTGGATGGTTTGGTAAAAAGGATAGATGCGGGGGGAAAACCTTGGCAAGGAAATTTTCTTTGATGCGAAAACGCGCAAAGTTAGCTGTCCTTTCCGTGTTATAACATTAGAGGCCAACTCGCGGCAAAAAACGCTGGCACAATTTTTTTCAGGGTAAACTGATGTTGTTAAGCATAGACGATCCATTCCTAGCTAAGAGATCCGATGATGTGATTTCCGTGCTGAAAGATAACAAATTTTCTGGCTACCAGGCATGATCAATAGATAATAAAGATTTGTACTGCTCATTGCCACACAGAGATCTTCTAGCTTGCATTCGCTGGTGCATTGAGAGTTTTGGCGTAGTGAATTATCAGAATGCAGTAGGCATATCTGCTGAAGGTTTTATGGAACTGCTACAGTATTACCTAAGGTCGACATTTTCAGAGTGGGATGATCGTATATACTTGCAACGTCAAGGTGTGTGCACAGGATTATGCCTTACGCCAATTCTAGGTGATTTATTTTTAACCAGCCATGATCGTCTCATTCAGAAGTGCGTGGAATCCACAACGGTTAAGAAAGTATTCCGCTATGTTGATGACTTTCTCGTGTTCTTTCAAGCAGGAACCTCGTCGGCCGTTTCGGCTTTCACTAGTGTTTTAGAAATTTTCAGTAAGTGCCTTTCTCCGCTTGTTATAACACATGAAGCCCCGGAGAGAGGAACCATCAGGTTCCTAGATTTGATGTTAACGTTGAGTCGAACTCACGTGTGTTGGACCTATGAGCCGCGCGCTACCAAGCCAATCCTCCCTTTTGGTTCGGCATATTCAAAAGTGGTGAAGCGCGTTATTGCTAAGACTTGCTACACAAACGCTCTGCGAAGGTCCTGCCATCACATGATTCGGTCCAGCTTTAATGAGCAAACTAAATGCCTCAGTGAGGCTGGTTTCCCGATGTACGTTTTGACCGCTTTTGGTGAGTGTCTATTCCGAGAAATCACAATGAGCCCAGAGAATATTGCTCGAACCCGTACAAAGGATAAGGGACGGGAGAAACGAAACTTTGTCGTTATTCTCTATACTCACAGCGTCACCCACAACCTCAAAAACGTGGCCAGCAGGTGCGACGTAGACCTGGTTTTTTCTGCCCCAGAAAAGCTGGCTAGGTTGTACAAGGACGTGAATCTTGGTTCCAGATGAGTGCGAGGCTGCAAAATCAAGCATCGAAAGAAGTACGTTTTATGCATCGAAGGGGTGTTGTACTCTCTACCCCTGTCCTGCGGCAAGTGGTACTTCGGCCAAACAGGCATGTGTTTCAATGAGCGGCTGAAAGAGCATGCTCACAACGTCTCTTCTTCTGTAACAGGCCACCTCGGCATTCTTTGCCGAGACTGCGGTTGTGTCCCCGATTTTCAGCATTGTACCGTCATTAGGCGTCATCGGGACCAAATGATACGCGAAATTTACGAGGCTGCAGAAATATAAAGGCTGGGCAGTGTGTGTGTCAGCAGGCCTTCGATTGCTCCATCACAAAAAGAAATAGATTCTCTTCAGAAAGTTGGCACACGTGCTGTTCATGGCGCGTTATCACGATGATTACTTGGTTGTTAGGTCAATTCTGTTTTTTTTATTTGTATTTTCTCTTTTTTGTCGGATACTGCTCAAGTATATATTGCGCGGTTCCAGCAAATAAATCTTTGTTGAAAGTCAGTGCCGCTGTCTATCTCGTTCTTTTGTTGTCCCTCGTTATGGGCGTTGCTTTTTATGTGTATCATGTCACACCAACTCGCCCAAGCAACCACGTTAGTAATATCTTTCATTATAAATAAGCGAAGAATATTTCAATACAATCAGGACAATTGCTGACCGCGTACACAAGTTTGCGTTCACATGTCAGGGCACTTCAGATACCTGAAGTTTCTACCACCAGGTGGCGCCACAAGCTGTTGAGATTTTTATGTGTAAATTTAAATATAACTGCATTTTTTCGCGACAAATATGAAGTTAGTCTCAGTCACTATATGGGACAACATTTTCATCCGTACAGTCAACTCATTTCATTTTCTGGGCAGCTGCTTGTTCCTTGAACTTCATAGGATATATTTTGACATATAAGCTTTCAGTGTTAGCCAATGCCGAAAATGGTGATGACGGCAAATTTTTTTCTTCCCATTTACATAACCATAACTACTAATAACATCTTGTATACGTTTTTTGGCATAATTGACTGTTATTTTTCATTAATCCTTAAAATAACGAGACATGACATGGTGCCCTACTTCGTTGCATCAACACTCTAATGAAACTGTACTTTTTCTGGAAAAATAGAGGAGGGTTCTAATAGATGGACCTTGGGGTGGGGTTTACTGGTGTGAGTGTTATATTGAAGTGCTCGGTTTAAACCCACAAATAATGTGACCACTACTCGGCGCAGATCGCGCCACAGTGTTCGAGAACTTTCACGTTTCTCGTTGATAACTTTGTTGAGGTTGTGCAGGAGACATGAACACTCAACATTATTCCAGAGCTTGCACGACCACCAGTGGTAAGGCTGGAAAGTTCAACGCGCGAGGAATAAAAAACTGCGCGTCACAACAATTGCAACTTTATCAATGGCCGACGCTCTGTTCGCCGCTATCAGTTCAAGTGGGTATCGGGTTAAAGTTACCATACGTTTATGGGCCACAGGTTCAGCCAAATAGCGGTTTACTTTTAGACAACCCATCTCTTCGTTCATCAGCGTCCCGACCGCATGACATCTGGCGGAGCTGCTTCCCGGCTCATGTACCAAACCTACAAAACCTACTAAAACCGAAACCCAACCTAAAAAACCGAACACCTTCAAGCCGGCAACCCAGCCCACGTCGCGAAGACTCCGACACATCAGCTTCCAGCCACGAACTGGAAGGACTACCACCCAATACGGACCTCTGCCGGACAGCCCGACAAAACAAAAGCCTCGGCGACGAAGATAAGACAATTGATGACAGACGCAGGGCCTCCTGCAGCGAAGTGATGCAGCCGCCAAGAGAGCTGCACGTGTTCCATTCTTCACCTTGTGAACACCCTGAAACCTAGCTGGAGACGTTTGAAATGGTTTCAGCGCTCAACAACTTCAAACCTGGGAACTGTATCGCAGTGATTTTTTAAAAACGTTCACAAGCGTCGTCAGAAAAGGGAAGGACCGCCACCGTAATGGAGACGTGGGTGCAACTCTCCAATCAAAACATGACTTCTTTGTTCAAGAGATGACGTGATTCTTCCGTCACGCCCACCCCGCCATGAATGAGGAGAAATCTGCTTTTTGATGCAAGAAGTCAAGCAAGAGCTGTTTTCGGGACTTGTTCGCAGCCCACTGCCTTAAACAAGCGCTCAAAAAAGCATGGCCTCCGAAGTCTAACTGCAACGTGAAATCTAGGAACGACAGACACAACCGAAGCCGGCGCAAAGAAGCAACAAGTATCCAAACGACGCCTCGCACGCCACCTCCCCCCCCCCCCCTCGAAAGCGCCTGCGTTACGCTGACCAACCTCCTCGCATCTATCGCTGAGCGAACTGCAGCAAATCGTGAACTAAGGCATTCCCACGCAGGTGAAAGGTTTTCCACCTGCGGGTGCAGGCTTGTGCTACAAGCAGAAGAAAAGTGTGCGCTTACCGCCCCTAGGCGAAAAGACGTCTTCTGCAGTCACAGGGCATGAGTGGCTGACGTATTACTGGCGAAGAGGTTTTGTTACTGAAGTGTGCACAGTTGACGACGCGAGGTTTACTAGAAAAGAAACTTCAAAAACAGCGGAACGGAAATCAGCTCTGGACTTCGAGTGAGTGTTTCCTTGAATATAAGCATTCAAGCTTTGTTACAAAAACTTGGAATTGAACTCATTCAACGAACATTTAGTCCACAAGTGTGTTGGCTAGGTAATGCACGAGGTTGCATTGTAGCATGTGTTCTTGTTTGTTTCCATTGTTGTCAATGTATCTGGTTGTGTTGTGTTGCCCGTTGCTTGAAATATCTTGTGATTGGTAACATATTGTATTATATTATTGCCGAGTGAGCATTCTTTTGTGTCCTTTGTTCCGCCCTATTTGAGAATATATTTTTGTTTTGTTGATGAATATCCGCTCTGCTTCGTTCTTTGGACCACAGCTGGCGTTCGCTGGCGCGCCAAAATGACGAAATCTCAGTTGTCCATGTTTTCGTGGTGCATTTCAGGAGGCCAATACGTCAGCCCTTGCAATCAGCCCAACAATTGCCTTCCTAGTTAACGAGGCAGGTGATAGTCACCTAAGACTGTCAACAAATTTCTTACCGAAGCCATGACTGAAGAAATGTCACGTTAGATGCTCAAAACACAGTACAACCACCGCTAATCATTCAACTACGCCGAAGACCACGCCTTCAGGACCGACTACCAGTGCGAGACCATCCGAGCTTACATGCGGGAGGAGCTGCTGAAGCTGTTGGCTTCGTCCCAGCCTGAAGTAGAATAAAGCACCGACATTGTCCGTGAGCAAGTTTGGCGATCCCTTGGAATCCACGATGCACGGCAACATGAGCCGGAAACTCAGCTACATCACTGGAGTTTTCTGCGACGTTCATCAAAGGCCACGTCAGGACACTGCCCCACCGCAGTTACACCACCCCTACGACCACCGACGCAAAACCCCTCACGTGCCGGCCAGCGCTACGCTCCCAAGAAGATTGATGTGTGGCGCGCCGCTGACCACCGCCCTCTGTGCTACCACTGGGGTGAAGACGGACACACCAGCGCTCCCAGTACCGGCGAATGGGGCTACGTGGTTTTAACGTGAACGCGCTATGTACACATTAAGGTAACCTACCATGAGATATGGCTGATTACCTCGCAAGAGCGTAGTGGACACTCCGACGACCTTATTATTCGCCATCGCCAGGCAACTGTATGTTGCCACATCGTTGTCAGTATGCTGGCCCGACTTGAGGCCGTCTTTTTAGCCCATATTCGGAAAACCAAGGGTAGCAACCGATGGAGGTGCGGTTGCTGTATGACAAACTATCAAAGGTCTTCAGCCACCACCGACGCCGCAACAAAATAGAAAGCACCCGCTGCAAGACGAAAGGGGCCTTAACGTCGAAACTTCGCCGCCTGAAGATGACCTCACGACGCAACGTGGAAGCAGCAGAGCGAGCCAACGTAGCCTTGATGTGACGCCACGAACCGACCTGAACACGCGATGACAAACAAGCGCCCTCGGCGTATAATTTGACGGCCACTTCGTGATTGCTCTTGTCGACTCTGGAGTCGACTACTCGAGTCGTCAGTGGGCATCTCGGGACGAAGTTGAAGGCACTGAAAACTGCATGGCAATGTTCCTAAATTCAGACCTCTGGAGGTCACGTAATAACGCTGACTGGAGTCTACACAAGATGAGTCACCATATATAACCAAGATTATCCTGTGAGCTTTGTCATCTTATGACATTGCTCCAGGGTCGTGATACTTGGGATAAACTCTCGAAATCAAAACGACGCTGTCATTAACCTGAGGTCTCATTTAATATCAGCAACTTCCGAAAACACCCCCTTGACCCACACAACGCTAAGTAATCAGGCAATGAATGTGCTGGACAACGAAGTCACCATGCCGCCCTTGTTAAGCGTCATCGTTTCCGTCGGCGACGGCTCACCCAAAGACTTTCAAGGCTTCATCGAGGGCATTAATCTCTTGTTCCTTAGTCACCACGTTTTCGTTGCAAGAGGCATCGCTGAGCTGTGTCATGGGAAAGCGAAGGTATTGGGCACCAACTTTCACCATGAATACTACCACCTCAAGCCTGGTTACTAGGATTACCTATTTGGCAGAATGCGTTGATACCTTCTCCAATACTTCCGAACCTGCCTCGGCGAATTGACGTTCCCAACCCGATTTTGACGTTAACCAGAGTCTACCGAAGCACAAGCAAGGCCAGCTCAAAACTTTTCTCCTGCAGTTCAAAGGCTGCTTCTCGTCATCGTCGAAAATTAACAGACCTCAGTCGCTAAACACTGTGTCTTAACAAGTTTAACATGTTAACAAGTGCGTGACCAATTCGCCAGAGCCATCATCGAGTTTAGATGCGAGAACATGTAGCCGTAAAATAAACACATCGACGAAATGCTACGCGACAACATAAACCAGCCGTCGAAGAGTTCTCAGGCATCTCTTATGATGTTGGGGAAAAAGGACGGAACCCTACTTTTCTGCATCAATTATCTTCGACTAAAAAAGTCACAAAAAATTATGTGTATCCCCTTGAACAAATAAACAACGCCCAGAATCGACTCCACAACGCTAAGTACTTTTCAACGGTGGACCTCAAGACAGGCTACTGGCAAATAGAAGTTAATGGGAGAGACCGAAAATATACCGTCTTTATAACTCCAGACGGTCTCCTCGAGTTCAAAGTCATGCCTTTCAATCTCTGCTTAGACCCCACTACCTTCCAATGTGTTATGGATAGAGTACTGGGCGCCTTGAATTGGCAGGCTTGCCTTGTGTAGCTGGACGTCGTGATTGTGTTTTTCTCGAACTTCGATGAACACCTCCGGCGCCTTGAAACTGTACTGCAAATAATTAGGGCCTCTGGACTCACTATGAAGCCAGAAAAGTGCCGCTTCGCGTACGACGAGCTCTTATTCCTGAGTCACTTATTGCTGATTTCACCCCAACCCGCCGAAAACACCTCTCATCAGGGCCTCCCCACCGCCCACCAAAAAGAAGGCCTTGCGTCGAATTCTCGGTCTGCGCCTTTATTCGAGGTGGTTCGTCAAAAACTTCGCCCGCATTGCCGAGCCAGTCATTAACCTTACAATAACCGACATCGAATTCAATTCGGAAACGTCACAGCAATAAGTATATAAAGAACTGAAACGACGCCATCAGACGCCACTGATACTTGCGCACTTTGACGAATACACCGGCACGTAAATCGATACCGATGCAAGCAGTGTAGGACTCCAGCGTCCTAATGAAGAAGATTGATGGTATTGAAAGGGTCATCAGTTATGCGGGCCAGTGGCAGTGTAAGACAGAAGCCAATAACTCCACAACACAAAAAAGAGTAACTGCCATCATCTGGCGCTACATCAATGTTGCGCCCCTACCTCTACAGCAGGCCTAGCAAAGTTTGATGAGAGACCATCACGCCTTGTTTTGGCCAGCTAACTTGAAAGATGGGTCGCCTCACACGGTGGAGCCTCAGAGTTCAAGAATTTGACGTTACCGTTGTTCAGAAGTCCGTTAGAAAACACTCCGACGCCGACTGCCTCTCTTGCGCCCACCAAGACCCACCACCTTCCGACGATCTGGATGACGACAAGCGCTAACGACTTTGCCGAGTGAAAGCCAGCTGACGCGGAATTCAGGAGACTTCTGCAATACCTCAAGGATAACAGCGCGACTGTTCCGAAGGTTTTAAGAGAGGGCTGAAGTCACTTTTCCTGCGAAACTGACAACTTCTAAAAAGAACCTCTAACCCATTCGATCTAAACACCTTCTCGTGGGTCCTTCTGCAATCAGACAAGAAGTCCTCGAGGCCCTACACGACGACCCGACGACTGGACACCTCAGTGTTTCCCATACGCTTGCTAGAATGCAGGAAAATTACTACTCGCCCACGACTTGCCGTCGACGTGGCTCGTTACGTCAGGACCTGCCAAGACTGTCAGCACCGGGAAACACCGCTAACTAGACCAGCTAGACTGTTGCAGCCGATCTAGCCAACCTCGCTGGCCATTTTCAGCAAATCGGCATGGACTTACCGGGGCTGTTCTCGACCTCGCATTCGGCAGGAACAATTGATCGCCGCACTTTACTGACTACCTCATCAACTAGGCTGAGAGAAGGGTGCTACCCAAAGGCAGTGCCGGTAGAGGTAGCGAAGTTCTTCGTTGAAAACTTTGTCGTGCGATCATGTCGCACTTCAGAGGTTCTCATTACGGACAGAGATAGGGCCTTCCCTGCGCTAGGAGTTACCTTTGGGGATTTTGCATACACTCACACAAGCCACCGCCAGACGACAGCGTACCATCCGCCGACCACCTGACCTCACCGAGCGGCTAAACAAGACCATCACTGACATGTTTTCGAATATTGATGTGTGGGGTTTAACGTCCCAAAACCACCATATGATTATGAGAGACGCCATAGTGAAGGGCTCAGGAAATTTTGACCACCTGGGGTTCTTTAACGTGCGTCCCTAATCTGAGCACATGGGCCTACACCATATCCACCTCCATCGCAATTGCAGCCGGCGCAGCCGGGATTCAATCCCGCGACCTGTGGGTCAGCAGCTGAGTACCTTAGCCACTGGACCACTGTGGCGGGGCACCGAAATGTTTTCAATGTATACGTCGCCGTCGAACACAAGACGTGGGACGCCATCCTTCTGTATGTGACTTTCGCATACAACACGGCAGTGCAAGAAACGATGCAGATGATGCTATTCTAGTTGGTCTATTGACTGGAGGTGAGCAACGATTCTCCACGCCATGTTAATACATGTCACCGTCGAAGGAAACATCGACGGCACCGCTTACCTTCAGCTCACTGAAGGATCCTGACAACTCGCCCGTCTGCATATCTAGTGCCACAAGCAATAGTTTTTTCCTCTGTGTTCCTTCGATGTCGAAAAGGCTTACGATACAAAACGGTGCTTCGGAATATTAGGAGACCTTCCTATCTTGGTTTGCGTGAAAGAATGTTTACTATAATCAAAAGTTACTTGTCAAATCGGACATTCGGTGTTCGCGTAGGCAGCCACTTCTTTCCCAAACATTTGTCCGAGAAACAGGAGTGCCGCAAGGTGGTGTACTTAGCTCCACACTTTTTATTATCAAAACGAATTTTTTGCGCTTGTCAATCTCTCAAAATATGTTTCACTGCACATATGTGCAACGGCGTCCAGCCTTGTTATATGTCTTGTAATCTGGCCATGTGTGAGCGGCAGGCTTAGCTTGGTTTGAACAGTCTCCAACTGGGCAGAAGAAAACGGGTTCCAACAGAATGTACAGAAAAGCAAGCATGTTTGTTCTCCAAAAAGAGAGGCATTCATTCCAAACCTGATATTCAACTGCATGGGCAACGTCTTTCTGTTAATACTGAACACAAATTGTTAAGTCTAATCTTATACGCCAAGCTGGCCTTCATACCACACGTCAAGTATATAAAAAGAAGTGCACAAAAGCCATGAATTCTCTAAAAGTGTTGTCACGCACTACGTGGAGAAATGACAAGAAGCGTGTAATTAATTTGTATACAAGCCTCATACGTACTCGCCCAGACTATAGGGCCAAAGCATATCAGTGTGCGACAACTTCTTCCATTAAAAATGATTGATCCTGTTCATCCTCTAGGCATCTGTCTCTCTACGGGTGCTTTTCCCACTAGCCCCGTTTAAAGCCTAAGCGTCGAATTGAACGAATGGTCGCTCCACCTACAGAGATGTTACATGTCTTTTAAATATTATCTTGAAGTGAGCGCAGACAAGGAACACCCTTCACATTCCACTGTTATTGGCAAATCAACCTTGCTGTGTTTGAGAAACGACCTTCTATAAGACAGCCCTACTCGCTCTGTGCGAGGGTCGTGGCGAAGGACACCGGTGTGCCACTTGAACACCATTTGATAGCTCCCGCAGTATGCCTGCCACTGTGGCAGTGGCAGGCGATAGACTGCGACGTGACTTTTTTAGAGGTTACGAAGCACGCACCAATTGCACATATTCAGACATACTTCCTAGAACTACAACAGAAATACACGTCCCGAGTTTTTTTACGGATGCTTTAAAGTCCAACACTTCCGTCTCGTACGCAGCCGTTAGCCCATCCTCTTCGTAAGCCGGCATCCTGCACTGTGATACAAGCATTTTGACCGGCGAAGCCTATGCGATACTTGTGACCGTTAAACACATTAAACAAATAAAACTACAGAAGGCGATATTATATACAGATTTGCTAAGCGTAGTAAAAGCTCTAAGAACTCTTAAAAAGCACAAAAAACTTGTATTTGTCTCACTTTAATCGCTCTTATACACAGTCTACTCATCCAAACAGCATGTTGTAGTCTGCGGGGTGCCAGGACACCGTGAAATACAAGGCAACGTTCTGCTGAACCAGCTAGCTGGATCCGCCAACAAAACCGCTACCAACTCCATCGATACCAATTCTTGCACTGCTACTTGAAAGCTTTTTTTAAACCGAAAGCTCGGGGGTTATTGGCAGAGCAAACGGGACACACACACAGGTAATAAATTACATGTCATCAACCGCAACTTGGCCAATGGCCGCCAGTATCCAAAGTCACGCCACATTCAGAAGTAATCCTTGAAAAGTTAAGAACAGGATATATACACACAACACATACATTGCTTTTGTCTGGGGGCGATCCACCTTTGTGTGAACGATGTGTAGAAGCACTCACCGTACTTGCACATTTTAATTTATTTTAAAGGATCGGACATGCTGAGAAGACAACACTTCCTTTACCCTACCGACAACAGATACCACTTCACCCTGCAATGTTTGTCGCTAGGGAACCACTTTTCCCGTGAATCGTTGTTGGCTTTTTTGAGAGAAGTCCGTACTTTTCGCATGATATACACGCGCAAATCATATTTTGACCTCTCCAGAGAGGTCTCCGCTCTGGTGGCAACACTCAGCAAAGCACTTGCCTCACGGCCCTTGGACGCAAGGGTGTGAACGATCGAGGCACTTGTGCTGACTGCCATACATGTCCAGCAGTGTTTTTTTGTATTCACAAACTTTTTTCATCCATTAACACCACACGTTTTTCATGGCATGGTCATTGATTTTAATACTTCTATGTTTTCACCCGCCTTAGCGTGAGGATTTTTAAGGCCCTTACTACAGCCGCTTATCACAATCAAGGTCCGTATCTCTAGTAACAAGAACTGGCGCTTTTTGGCCATGAATTGGCCCTTGCGCCACAAAACATCAATCATCATCTGCATGCATATCTAGTGGCAGCGAAAGACCGACAGCCATCGCTACAACCTGCGACATAGATTCGTTCAACACCAGCCTGGTGACTGTGTGGGTCTGGACACCAATACGACGACGGGGCTTTAGTGAAAAAATTGACTCGAATCTACAAGTTACACTGTAATGTCGTCTAAACACGATAGGCTTGCGTCTGGAGAGAGTGAACGAAACGTTCATTTGATGTTCTGCGGCAAGAAAATCGGTGAATGGTATTCTGAAGGCGCTGCGTTAGAGTGCCTCGAGCGTGTAGTGGAGGCGAACAAGCGCATCTATGCACGTTAGGCACGAGCGCCATCTGGCAGTTATCTTTGAAAACGAAGGCATGCGCGACCGCGGACAAAGATGCGCGCCGGTCACGGAGGTGATAAGGTGTATAATGCGAAGCGACGGGCAGGTACCACCACCGTGCCGTCGTAGCGAAGCCTTGGAAACACCTTCTTGAGCATCGCGTTGCACTGTCAGCGCAGCGCGTTATATGCTCCAGTCCTTAGAGTTACTTATGTGTGTTTCTTATTGTATAAAGGCATACATACAAAACATAGACATGTTGTTATGGTGCCTTAGATATGCGCAATATTTGCTTTTTTAATTGACAATCGCACAACGATGAACGCTAAACCTTGAGCAATATTGGTGGGCGCTGCGGATGGGGTTGGCCGTTTGGTGCCATTTGAGGTATCGTTAGGGCGGACAAACAGACAAATGTACAGACAGATAGACAGAACAGAATTTTTCTGTCGAAGGTCCCGAAGAAAGACTATCGTCTTTAAAACTGCTTCGATGATACCTCGGGCCATACAAGTTACCCTGACGTTGAGGCGTTCTGGTTAAATAGGTTATTGCGGATGGCATTAGGCATTCTCAAGGGCCCCGCGCGCGGCCCAAACAAGGAGTGGAAACTTCATATACCTTCCATGTACGCGTTATCACATGCTGATACGCAATGGCAACGCCGCTTTTACCGCTTGCAGCTGCCGGGCATCAAATTAAAAATAAATCACGAACAAAATATTTCTTACGTGACATCGCTGCTGAGGTGCCCAAATAGAAGGAAAGGACGAAAAGCTAAGAGGAGGAGAATTGCCGCTGATCTCTCCTTTCCTGCTTCACATAAAAGCAGAAGGCGGTCGTGCCTTCTTTCAAATCCGCTGACCACTTATGCTGTGCGGCCATTCGTTAAATTTTGTTACATATTTTTAAAATTTTTATGTGTGTTCCTAAGTGGAGAAAATTCGCATGACCAATTTTCTGAAATACAAAACTAGATTGACATAAATAAAATGAAGTTTTTTATGCTTGTTTAGTATAAAAACCAGGCAAACCCGTAGTGTGAAAGTGTCAATCTCTAAAATCAAGTTTTACATTTAAACGGACATATGGACAAAATGAGCAAACATGTTCTCCGGAATATTTGAACCGATGCGAAGATTGTCAACAATCACTTGCAAGACACGTAGTCTTTGACCCAATCCCATTCATTTTGATGGCGCACATAGCTTTCTTAGAGAACTTGAGTACAAAACGAGATTGAAGATCAGAAGCACGGAGAGGCTTGACGCAATCATATATTTTCAAGAGAAAACGTCGCTGGAAAAAGTGTTCCGGCAAATTCACTTGTCTTCCTCAGGGCATCGCCGTTGTTTTTACGAAGAACAGTTCACTTGTCAGCAACCTTGACTCTAGTCACATCCCATGTACAGATTTCTGGAAGCATTTTGTCCATCACATCATTTCAGTGACAGTATTAGAAGTCAAGACAGATAAAGTTTCAACCACGGCTACACAAATTTCATGAACAGGAAGAAGCCTCTTCTTAATTCACATCTTTTGAACTACATACCAAAAGTAAAAGCAGCGAAAATAATACAGCCGCGCCAAAACGATTTCCGAGAAACGCATTTTTTTGAAAACAGCTTGGCTACAGTTTTGACCAAATATTCTAGCGACACTGCACTTCTGTCAGTTCACCGAGACTTACAAAGAACTGGGTTTAATCATGTATGCGTGAAAAACAAATACTTGATCAAATAATGGCTCCAAATACTAGCGCTCACCTGCTGCCACTAAGAAACCTGAAAAACATTCGCCTAACTTGAAATCTCCGGGTTAACAAACCGCAGAGCCGCGCGAAACGTGTCTTCTCAATGCAGCGCTTTCTTCGTCCAATGCTTGGTTCACTTACTTGGCGTAGATCACTGCGGCTTCCGGTCTCTGCCCGCCACAACTTGATGTCTTTATCTTTCCTGTAGTAGGCACGCCAACCGAGGGAGATAACTGAGCGCAATCTGACTGAGCGAGTGGCAATATCGCTAAGCGAGTGGCAATATGGAGCGGAGGCAGACACTGCGACCTCAAGTCAACCCCTTTCGGTGGTTTGACTGATTTAAATTTCCCGAAATAAGAAATAAAAAAGAATATAAACGAAAACGAAGTTCTTTACAGTGCTATTAAATTTTTATCGCATTTTTGTATTTGTAAGAGCTAGTGAAAGCCAATAAATACAAACATTCACATCAACCTCGCTTTGTTCAACCGGATCTTAGGATGCCCTGCAACCACTACGAGTGCGCATGTTCGTTGGAACCTTAAGTCACTGGAACAAGGAAAGTCCAGCATTCATCCAGCCCGCCGCCATGGATGGTCCAACGCGGCTGATGCTCTCTCAGTGCGCTGTAGATTTTCTGCAGAAAAACGCACATTAACGCGTTGCGTGCGCTTTTACAGCCTCAAATGGAGCTTAGCATACTTGTTTAACTTATTAGGAAAGAAATAACACCAGTTGTCACTTCAATTCACATGTGCGAACGCGCAATAACGGGATTCAAATGCAAACAGTGCGGCATACGAGTTCTCAGCTTTCAGCTTTCATTAAATGCAGATAATTTTCCATAAAAATTCTTCGGCATTGAATCTGTCAACCTAATGAATCTGTTCACCTATCTCTTGGGGCGACTATCACAAATTACATATTATGCACTATCTATACCAGATTATACGCAAGCGCATTTCAATCGCCTGACATATACTAGATTCTTCATGCATTCATGCTTGGCGAATATGGGATATATGTTGAGTTACATGTAGTGATATAAATGACTTGAATCATGGCTCCAGTACAAACAAGAAAATATGCAACTCTTTGGTGGCTGCTTCTAATTATAACAATTGCCACAATGCATGGTATTTCCCTGATTTCTTTAAAGCGCTTGCAGCCTATCTGCTGATAAAATGAAAAACAGGAGAGTGATTCTTTGTCCCGTTAACGTGGGAGCATAATAAGAATCAACCTTAACAGCGAAGTGCGCAGGCCCGCAGTTACCACGCTGTCCGTGTTTCTTATGATGGTTTCAGTAGATGCTAAATTATGTCGAATGAATGCTTAGAAAAAGGGAAATATGTAATAATATTATGAGAAGCTTAACGTCCCAAACCACGTCGTTATTATGACAGACGCCATAGAGGAGGGCTCTTGAAAGTTGAACCACTCGGTCTTTTTTTATTTCAATAGAAAAATAAAAAAGTGGTCGCCATTGTTTGGCCACGTCTTTAGTGTGTACTTACACGGCACCAAACTCGGGCTTCCCGCATTTCGCCTCCACTGAAAATTGACTGCAGCGTAGCCGAGATCAAACGCGCGAAGCTCGGGTCCGTAGCCGAACCCCGGAAATGAGGAGCTACATGCATCCATGCGACGGATGCACAATGACACAACTGAGATTTATGTCACACCAATTGAGCCATATAGCTGCCTGTGTGCATGTTGATTCTGTGGGAGTGGCATTTCGGTTTTTCTGTATTTTTTCCGGAAGAGATAGATCAGGAAGAAAAGTAGAGCATGAAACTTTGTCCGGTTCGATTATTCGCTAGACACGTATAAACATTAGGCGTGGGTAAGCTATATACATGGTGTATTTGTATGTATTCATATACGAAGCACACGAAATATCAACTTTACTTCGCATAAAGGGCCTAATTATACAGTCGCGTCACGCAATACGAATCTTGGTATACAACATGCTTGCGAGCCGACAGCGATTCGATTATGACAATGGCAGGCATATCATGCCATGTATGACAGAGATATCATGATTTTCATGCTACCACCTGTCACTAAAACCCGTATATCTTCGAGAAAAAAACAGCGTTCGTTTGATCTGCGCTGCTTCCTCCTCTTACCGGCTCGAAAGCAAACTGCAAGCTCTTGGTGTGTTACAGGTTGTGCGATGCACTGTCGCAAGCGATAAAAAAAAAAAGAAGCAACATGCCGGAGAGGAAGTGTTGAGAGGGAGAGCAGATGGCGGTACATATACGAAGTATAGGGGCTTTATATGTCACCTATGTTCGTCATACACGAGCGTCAAGCAGTACTACTTTTGTTGTTTCTGAAGCAAGTGAAACAACCACATGCAAGCACGAATATAAGCGAAATGCATGCACGCAAACCAACGCCGAAAATGAAAAGCGAATCTAAATGAAAGTTGTTGCAGTGGATATGTAGCAGTGAGCTTTCGTGAAGCACTCAACGCTACATGTGAGCCCTAAGGCGCCAATTTTACGGCAAATTCAATTAAAGACGGAAATGTTACTGCTCATGAACCTCCAAGGCAACCGCACTAAACACGCTGCTCCAGCGTCGGGCAAACGCAATCATTTCCCGAAACTACAGTTGCTAATTGTCAATAAGTTGTTTGTTACGCAAAGGTGGTTATCAACAGTGGGACTGAACTTTTCCCGCCCTATTCTGCGCAGCCCCACTGCCCGTCGCTTGGCGTCATTTTCTAATCTGGGAATTGCGAAAAAGGCTTCGCCCGTTTCCTTCCATTTGCTGAATCCAAAAGCACAGACACCGGGCATTTTCGATGGCTCAAGAAGCGTGTGATTAGGTGCGCGAACGTCTCTTCATGTTTAAAAGTTCTGCATGCTTTTCTCAGCGTATATAAGAAGAATCGCTCGCCAACGCTCCAAACTCCGGTGGCTGGGAGAGACTGGCGAACTGAGCGAGTTAGACCAATTTTGTGGCGAAGCCAATGAATGCACGCGGCGGCGGAGAGGAAAGGATAGCGACACTTTACCCGTTCCAGTGACTATATTGGAAACAAAAATAGGGCAGAGTTTCCGGGGCCCGGCCCAAAGGCATGCATCTCGTTCGCCTCAAGCCATTTTACGTAGGTTAAAGTACATAAATACTGCAATTTTCTGTTTAGTGTAAGCTTATTGGGTAATGTACTTGCTTGTTTGTTGCAGTTTGCTGTATTCAATTTCCCCATGTTTTGTTTGAAACATCGGGATGATGCTTTTTCATAGAGAGTATTGCCACAACTGTTATTTTGATGTGCTTTCTTTAGACCCAGAAAAAGAGTGAGCTGTACTCGGCGCAGATTGCGCCTCGGTGTTCGAGAACCTTCGCGTTTCATGTTGATTTTGTTAAAATTGTGCATCGAACAAGAACACTGAAGATTATCCTAGAGCTTGCGCGACTTACAGTGATAAGGCTGTAAAGTTCACGCGCGAAGTATAGAAGATGGCGCGTCACAACGATTGTCAGCTATTGACGACGGGCGCTCTTTTCGCCACTATCAGTGCTAGGGGGCATTGCTGAAATCTGGCCATCCGTTCACCTGCCACAAGTTTGGCCAAATAGACTGTTTTCTTTTGGACAAGCTGAACAGCGTCCTTGAACAGCGTCACTAACCTGCGACAATATTAGACATTATTCGGTAGAAAAACGTATAGAGATTTCAAGTCGTCAACAAGCTGGCTAACCAAATATTTCTGTCATTTTTTGCCTCTTTTGTGCCCCTTCACCGTAAGAACATTAGTAGTAAAGTAAGAAGCTCTGCAGTGCTAAATGTGAAGAGATAAATAAAAATGGCAGTGTGCAAGTAAAAGTAGGTAGGATTGTTGGTGTGACGTGGTGTTTCTGCCACGCTGCTTCTATGGGGCAGTCACCTCTGCAGGAGAGAAGCGTAGAAAAGCCCTGCAACTTCGAGAAGAGCTGCAGTAAAGGCACACATTTCGCTGTAGCTCCCTCTCTACCTCGTTTCTTTCAGAGCAGGTCGAGGATCGAGTGCCCCTTTTGCGGGTGTGGAGGCACGTCTTGTCTCGGATGTCACGTTCACTGTGCCTGCGTCAGCGTGTTCTTGTTTCTTACTTTGTTATCTTGTAACGCCAAAGGCGCCTCTCCCAACTCTTGCTTCTTTTATTAGGGAGTGTGTTCTTTTGTACTTATTCTTGCGCGCCTAGAAGTATGTCCTGACCTTACTCGCTCATGTCTAGAGATTTCTTGGCAGACCAGCACTATTCCTTTCGCAGCACTTCAATAAATTCTTACTGCTGTTTTCCTCAACTGTGCTGCAGGTCTCATCTAATATGTAGTTTTGATAGCTCACTGCAGGCGACAACACACACAAGAATTCAGCAGCCGAACATTAGTACAATGTTTTATTCAGCTGTCAGGAGTTGTGAAAACAACAGCTGCTAATCAAACAAAGAAACAAACAAACAAAAGAATTTTCCACAATGTATCTCAGTCTTCAAGTGCTTCGGCTTTTACCGCACACTTAACTCTCATGGCACGTTCCGTGAATCTTTCCACCATTCTCTAAAAGCCCTCATTTTGCATGTACGTTTGCTTTCTTAATTCTATTTTAAGAGTACGACACTCTGACGTCTAAAATGTTAAGGTATTCCCTCGGATTAGATATGCAGCGCTTGAAGAAAAAATCTCAGAGAACGCTTTCTTTTTACTGATTCTGTTTTGGGCTCCAATATTTCATGTAACACAAAATAACCGTGGGAATAATTTGGTTTTGTCACAGTGCACGTACAAGTACCAGCAGCGATATGTAACATAAAGCTACAGGGGGGAAGCGTGCCGTTTTACAGGATAGAACTGATGCCTAAGCATAGTGTAACCTAAAACTGCATGCGCTCTATACACAAAATCATATTTTTATAATAAAGTAACTCTTCTTGCATCGGCGCATTTGCACCACTACAATAGTGTTTTTTACTGTTCAAACAGTAATTATTTTGAACTGCCACAAGTGTATCAAGTTCACCGAACTTTCTTACGAGGCCCTTGATATATATTCTATTGCCAGTGAAACAATAGGATAGTGAGTAGATTCGAGCGTTTTTTCTTTGTCGTTCGTCATAACTGAAGCAACATAAACATTCAATTATTTGGTATGCTCTTGTTGCGTTTTCGCATAAAATCAATCATATCAAATCACGATGAATGAATTGATCTCGAAGTACATGCGCAATTTATTCCCAAATTTCGTGCAAATAAGAGTTTTATTTCGTAGCTACCACAACTCGGCATGTTGAACGATTCCTGGTGTATAGTTATGCTTTCAGGAGTGGTCGGCTACAGTGATACACGACACGTAAAACCTAAAATAGGACGCGGTGAACATGCCAGATGTTAAATTAATTCATATCTCAAGGTCTGTTCCGAGTTTTAATGGCCACAAGTTGACGGAACGGAGAAAAGGCGGCTGCATTCATACATGGGGACACCGCGCCGAAATTAGTTCAGTACCAGAACTGCGAAGTCAGATCTGAAGATAAATAGCTTTGCTTTTTCTTTTTACCTGTGCTGTCTCTGCTTTCTACTCGTTTAGTTCACACACAAATTTCGTGGAAAGGCTATCTACAAAATGATAAAACGGCTCAAATATCCTAAAATAATTAAATTACTTTACTTTCTATATGTTGTGACCAGAAGTGTCAGCTCCGTTTTTCAGAAACACGTTGTCGAGAAAACTGGCACATAAGCAGCAATATTAATATTTAATGCATATAGGAAGATATGAACAAAGAGTTGTATCTTGTTTCTGAGAGACCAATGCGAAAAAGAAGACGTTTTACAGCGAACAGTGCGTTCGCCTGGTAGAAGGAGTTTTTTGGGGCCTTAATGAGTTCCCTGCACTTCGGCCACCGACGATTCTTCGTATAATAATGAATAAACGCTGGCAAAGACAGTTGTGTGGTCGCTAGAAGAGAAGAATAAAAAGATAGCAATGAAGGCGAGCATGGTCCATCTTTCACTTTCAAAGAAATGTGGTATCTCAAGTACAAAGAATTGCTGATTTATTGCACCGTAAGGCGAGAGCTCACATGAAAGAAGTCGAGACTACTTGGGCGTAAGCAAATGTATTGAAGCGAGACCTGTTACCGGAGATAAATGTATACGAGCGTTTGCCTCGATGCCAGTGAGCAAAGTCTGGACGTTGTTGATATATGTTTTCTTCATTAATCTGTTATTTGCTGGGTGGAAACTTGGGGTATCCTAGGATTATTAGCCGTAGTGTTTACCCGAATGGACAGCGCTGGCTCATTCAAATCGCTTGCACACGTTGACAAATTGCCCTTCATGCGAAAAGTATGACGCCTTGCCGTTAGTGATCACGTGGTAACGTGAAAAAGAAAACCAGCAAGCGATCACCTGAAAAAAGAAAACTAGCAAACATAAAAGACAGCCTCATGGGGGCAAGATAGACGGATGTGGGGGCTGGCAAGCGCACTATGTTTTCATGAGAGGTCTCGTGCTGTGCTTTTCAACACATTTGGCCGAGATCACTGACATCTGCGTGCCTATTTTTTTCCTTGACTTGTGGTTCCAGGTATGGAAAGCGTTTTTCAGCAAAATATTTTTTTTTCTGTTCTTCTTCAGTCAAAGTGCGTCTGTGGTTGCCCCAAGAAAGGATAAATGTTTGCTGAGTCACCCACAAGGCAGTAATACTAGATAAATCATCCTTCAGAAGTGCTTAGTAAGTGAAAAAAAAACTAGATATGTGCTGGCCACGTAACGAATAGCACGAACAACTGGTGCTCAGTTAAAGTCTCGGCGTGGATTTCAAGAGACGGGAGATGTAGCTGAGGATCACAGAGAATAAGACGGGGATGAAAGTAAAAAGTTCGCAATAATAAAATAGAGTCAGGTGGCAAAAACCAGAGTCATTGAGATATTATTGGCAGATTCCTTCATCCTGGAGGTAACATATAGGCTGAGCGTGTCTACGGTGTTCCTGCGTTATTTGTTAGAGAAAGTTAGATAATAATATGGTAGAAGGGGCGCATAGAAAAACAAATCACTTGATTTCGATCCGCAGACTAGCAGACTGCGAAACAACAATTCAAAAAAATATTTTAATTCGTAAGCTATAAAATGGGCGGAATGCGAAAACGGCTGAGAATATTTTCAGCAAATAATTTATCGTCATAAATGAAATGCCGAATGCAGAAAGTTCACTGCGAATACCAATAAGACAATAGCACGACTACAACAGTTTCAAAGCAGCACAAACTGTGGATTCTGCAACTCATTGTTGTTGTGTTTTTTGCGATTGGGATAAGGCAGTTAAACAGTCAACATTCCAGTATTTATACCAGCTGGTCTTTACACGTATTGTGAGTGTGAGTTGCGTTTTACGTAATGAGTGTGTAGAACATATAGCCTCATGAACTCAATGTGTCCTTATTTATTGTTGTCGGGATCAAGTTAAGTAGCGTCCTTGCTGAAAAACTGTTAAAACTGAAAAACTCCGTGTCACGCATAATCGGTGCGCATGCTAATCTTGATGCGCCCTTTTTTTGTAGCATGGTCTGCATTAATCGATTTTGTTAGCAGCGGCTTTCAAGTGGTATTAAGAAACGCTTGGAAGCTGCGGACACTATAGATACTCGGCCATTGTTTTTGACCTAGAAGCATTTTAGCTATGTATCGACCAGCGAATGACGAGAACAATGTGACGGCGTACGCTAATATTTGGTCTGTTTTACGGCTATCAGAAAAACTACGTTGGATACCAGCGCTGCTCATAATGCATGTGACGTGGCATTGCTTGGATTATTTAACGTGGCTGTTGCCTGTGCAGATTACTGCGGCAAGTTTTGTGAAATGCTCTTACATTTATGACCTATAGTAAAACCTATTCATTCTAGCGGTAAGTTTATGACCATGAACAACAATTACGAGAAACGCCATTTGTCCCCATTTTATAGTTTCCAGAAACACACACACACAAATACATGCCATCTTTCACTCTCTCTCGCTCACACACACAGACACATCCTCTAAGGCATACGCACGCACAAAGCCGTGAAATCCTCGCGAGGCCAGTGAGGATTACAAAGCTTTGCAATCTCGCGCCCGCTTCAAATGTGCCCAAACCCGGCATGCTGGGTCTTTCAGCGCAGGAGGCCAGCATCGAAACGACCGTTGCTGCGCCAAACTTATCCCGGAAACAATACATCATCATGGACTTGGGAATTCTCGCACAGTTGCCTTGACAATTTTTTTTTATGAACGAAGCTCCTAAAACTGTGCGTCTGTCTTTCCTAGCTTGTGGTAAGTAACCACCTAATTTGATCACTAACTCAGCAGATGCGGACGGACGATCGGACGGACGGATGGACGGACGGACAGGCGGACGGACGGACAGACAGACAGACAGACAGACAGAGGATCCACGGTTTACCGATAAAACCCTCCGAAGCTTTGCCCCCCTCATCATCATTCACTCCGTGAATATGCCTAGATTTTTCCTAATAAGATAGCTATAGCTTAGGAAAATAATCTGCTAATTCTAATACCGGTGCTCTGGCAACATTTAAACTCATCTTCTGGAGCTGTTTGTCAATATTTTGTTGCTGTAGCATTAATAGGGAGTCTCCAAACGAAAGAACATGCACACTTAAACGCGCAGAAACGATGGATATCGCCGGTGGTAAATGTGAGGATGGTTGTTAGGAAACTGGTTCCGCCTTCAGTTTATAACAGCGCCTTGTGTCGCAACAGATGTTTCCACTAAAATTATGAAGTGCCAGCGCATGCACGTTGTTATCGCACGCGCATGCATTGCATTCGCCTCGTGTACACATTGCGTTGCCTTGATTCGTCAACTTTGAGGAATAACCCGAAATCGGCCTGGTAATTACTTGCGCCACCTGGTTACTGGACTTCTGTGGTGACTATTATTATCAGCTGTATACGAGCCCTAACACTGAAGCGGTCTGATCGCAGCGCAATGCACTCAGGCCGACGGCTCGACCTGCATCGTGTTCATTCCAGACACGTCGGGACACTTGACAGGCTAATTTGTTTCTGCAATAAGGACACGCGCCAATGGCCGGTCCCGGGGATCAGTCGCCAGCCTGCACCATGCTTTTGGTGTAGACCCAGTGGGCCGCAGCCGTGCTGCCAGCCAGGCCAGTGAGGATTACACGGCTTTGCCATTCCTCGTTCACTTCAAAGGCATCCAAACAGTACGTGCTGTGTCTTTCAGACAAGGACGCGAGCTTTGGATAGATACGTATTACGTGAAGCACGTCCCGGAAAGCAATCGGTCACCACGGACTGGAAACACTCTCAGTTTTACGCTGCTATTTCTCGTTAAAATTGCTATAGTTTTTTGTGCTTCCTTGATCCTTCTAAAGTGGGTGTCTGGTATGCATGTAGATTAAGTGTTGGTTCAGACTGAGCGTTAAGAACACAGAACGTGAACTGGTATACGAGCCATCGACTGATCCCAGTCAGGGCAAGATGTGCGCGACCGCGTCGGACCACTCAAAGCTACGAAATGCCTGCTGTATACAAGAGACACCCCTCTTACACCCCCCTTTGGCCTGTTGCAGGATGGGAGACAGCTGGTGCGTTTGTTCTTCACTTGAGCCGCGATTGTCGGTTGTTCTCACAAGCTTTCACTAGCGCATAGAGCGTCAGATAGGTGCGTTGATGTTATCACCCTTCTACATCATACGGAGCCTTGCGGTGACGGCAAAATGCGCCTGGAGTGTACAAAAATTGATATCGCAATAAAATAAAGTAATCAGTGATAGGTGTAAAAAGAGAGATAAATACCGCACACGTGAAAGCACTAGCCCAGCTTGTTGACTATTATTTTTCATAATTTGCATCACAATTCAGGCGATATGATGTAAATACTTCGGTATACAATGTGGCGTAATTCAAGAAGCGCTAAAAGTCTGTAGGATACAACAGATTACTTGAAGCCTAAAACACCCACAATTTCAGTTGATCCCAACAACTCGACACACCAAACGCATAGACGTAAAGGATCAGATTGCACATTTTCTTTCATGCATGAATGACTTTACATTTTGCAGTGGTGTGTTGCCGTGTACCAGTTTTGTTTCACGAGTGGGTCAGTTATTTTCAGAGAAACTCCATGAGCCGTGAACAGCAGCAACAGCAACAACAACAACAAGAACAACAACAACAACAACAACAACAACAACATTAGCAACAAAACTATCGTCATCACGAACACAGTAACTAGGCCGACACGTGGTCTCTTCGTCCTCTTTTTGCTCTTCTGCTTCGCTCCCAGAACACGTTCGCCGATTTCTCCGGTGTGGCATGCAATCATTCGGATGGGCGAGGGAAAGACTACACAGAAACAAAAATAAAATAGAACAGGGAAAGATAAAAATAAATAGAAGGCAAGGAAAAAATAACACAAAACTAAATAGACAGAATGAAAAAGACAGACATAACATACACAAAGAACGGGATAAAAAAAGATAGCAGGACAAAGAGAAAAGAAAGACAGCCAAAGGAAGAGAAACAAAGAAACATATATAAATACACATAAAAATATAAATGAGGAGAAGAAAATAGAAATAAAGAAGCGAGAAAGATAGATATTAAAAGAAAAAAAGAAGCCCATCCAGCTCCCCTGGTCCTTGAGCATTACCACCATTAGTGCAAATCTGCGTTAAATTTGTTTACATTTTTTTCTCATCTAGCTCAGTAACTTAGTTTTTATTTTTCATGTTTTTCGTTCGCTGCAGCATCCAAAACATGTCACTAAAAGCAGAAATCTGCTGTTACCAAGAGGGTCTTTTCTTGTTCTTTCTTTTTTTTTGGAATCACTGTAAAATAAAAGAAGCCGCGGCTAAAAACCTACTCAAATTAATGAAAACTTCCAACTTCCTCACACCGAAAAAAAAAGTTGTAGTGATGAGAAAAGTTTCAGTAATGTTACAATTCTAAGTTTCATTATGAACTCGTAGCGTGTATTATACTGTCAGAACTTCGTCACGCCTAAAAAATGCTTCATATATTATCAATTAGGTTATATTTAGGTGTCAATATAAACTCAAAGTGTGGTTTCTATTCGCTTCTGAGACGTTCCGTCGCTTCAGTTCTTTCCTTTTATCGATCTGGGAGACAATTCACTCGTGGCGACGCTTTGCTGAACCTTGAGGCACCATTCAAAATGCAACCTTTTATAGAACAACAAGCGCAACAACAATAACAAAAAGAAAATCATGGGAAGGATGGACAGTGGTATTATAGGATGTCTTTGTCTTAGATGTGAGTTCACATGATGTAACAGGCAGCCCGCAAAGGCATTAAAAAAAAGAAACCTATGAAGCTTCTTCAAACGTAACAAGACACTCTCTTCGACGCTTTCATCACTGAAACTTGTAAAGTTGTCGTGTGTTCTTAGCAAAGTCGGCCGCTTTGCCTCAGAGCAACTTACATATGTGAAACGTTCATTTGTTCTCGCAAAAGCTCCGCAGCGTTCCAAATATTGTTCAAAATATTGTTTTATGACCTTTGTTTCTTCCTTTTAAGCTTGAGTGCCTACAAAGCAATGACGCATTTGAACACTTCTATTTGCAAGCAGTGATGGCACCGTTCGTGAAGCGAACATAGCTATTAGCTGCTTTTCTGCGAAAATATTAAATGACTTCCAAACCAGAAGAAGCATCTGTATTTATTTTGCAACGAACAAAAGAATTAGAGTTCAGTCACCCAGCAAAAAAGTGACAGTTTTGCCTCAAGGGCAAAGAAATGAGCGCGATAGCAGTAACTTGGAATGTGACGCTGAGAACGGCTAGCGGATGGAAACGGGCAGTGCGCTTCTCACGCAAAAATGACGGGCGAAAACACACACAGGACGAGAGCTAACTAACAATGTTTACACATGGACGCTTGACGCACTGTTTAAATGAAAACGACGCACGGAACGTAATCACAGGTACAGATTAGAGTATCAACAAGTGTCCCAGTTACTACTCTGCTGTGTTTGAAAAGCACGCTCTTTTCGCGAATGGCTCCTGCCCAGCGAGCGTAGTTGAGCATTACGACCCAGTCAACTAACGCAATCACTCTGGTGAAAGGCCAAGGCACATGATAAGCGTGACCACCCAAGCACCTACAACCCCGCAGCCTGCGTGCGGCAAAGTTCACGTAGGGGATAAGCGCGCGTTGGCGCATCGCGACGAGCTGGGTGCCAAGTGCGGGCGGCTTTTCGAAGAGGACAGTCTTTCTAGGGGTACTTCGACGGGAAATATTTGGCCTGTTTGTCTTTCTGTACATTCGTCTGTTTGTCCACCGTAACGGTACCCCAAACGGCCCCAAGCGATACTCCAAACGGCCAACCTCATCCACAGCACCCACCAACATCACTCATGTTTCAGCGTTCATACTTGTGAGATTTTCAATTACAAATCAATTATTGCGAATATCTGAGGCACCATAACAACACGTCAATATTCTGTATGTGTGTCTTCAAACTAGAGAGGGCATACACAACTAATTGTAAGTACCGTAGCGTTTATCACCCTGAGCTGGCAATGAAACGCGATGCTCAAAAAGGCAAGTGTTTCCAACGCTATGCTAAGACGACAAGGTGGTGGCACCAGCTCATCGCTTTGCGTTCTACACCTTATCGCCTCCGAGACAGGTGTGCACGCCTTCCTTCACTTTCGAACTGCAAGATAGCGCTCGTGTCTCGCGTGCCTCGATGCGCTCGTTCGCCTTCGCTGCATGGATCGAGAATCTCTACAGCAGCGCCTCCAGAATACAATTCACCGATTTTCTTATGCAGAACATCAAATAAAGGTTTTGTTCATTCTCTGCAGACGCAAGACTATCGTATTTCAGTGACATTGTGAAATGCGAAGCATTTCTTAAAGAACTTCGGTGACTTTGAGCGTATCTATCTATCTATCTATCTATCTATCTATCTATCTATCTATCTATCTATCTATCTATCTATCTATCTATCTATCTATCTATCTATCTATCTATCTGTCTGTCTATCTATCTATCTAGCCGCTTACGATTGGCTACTCTCGTGCTCACCCCCTAAACTTGGCGTAAGCCAAAATTAGCAAGGGAGGGTAATTTGGTTGGTGAATATAACGCACTAATCAAGACATGAGTAATGTCATAATCCTGTCGCGTATGTCATCAAAAACTTTCCACCAGACAGTGGAACATACTTTGGGTGGGTATGTGCCGCTGGAATGCAGGTATGTGCCACAATTGACACTTAGTATCTACCCAGGAACGACGAAAACACACATGGACAATTTCATTGAGCGAGCGTTAATACCCAATATCAGCAGCGTCGACTCAGTGAATGCAAAGAATAAATGTCAGTGTCCCAGCTGCAATCAAACCCAAGCATTCTGCGAGGCAATAATTTGATTGATATGTGGGGTTTAACGTCCAAAACCACCATATGATTGTGAGAGACGCCGTAGTTGAGGGCTCCGGGAATTTCAACCACCTAGGGTTCTTTCACGTGCACCCAAATCTGAGCACACGGGCCTACAATATTGCCGCCTCCATGGGAAATGCAGCCGCCGATGCCGGGATTTGATTCCGCGACCTGCGGGTCAGCAGCCGAGTACCTTAGCCACTAGACCACCACGGCGGGGCTCTGCGTGGCAATAAAGCATTTCACCCCAGAGCAACGCCAGGTCTCAGAACTACTTTTCAAATAGACGCTGTTTCGTGAAACGTCAATAGTGGCTGCACTGCTACCAACCCAATTTCATAAACAATACATATGCACTCTATTGATACAGCCGTCACGTCGAGTAAACGTCAATTGTGGTTAGTTGCCATGCGCTGAAGTTGATTGATGTAGCAGTGTCCAGAGCTAGCATCCTCGCCGGCACCAGCGCTTCATATCAGCTTCTGGTTTTGCTAATATACCAATGTTCCAGTTGGCATTCTTGCGCAAATGCGAACACCTGGATTTATAAATATCTGCAACCCTCAACATATGCTTGTGTGTGCAACATTTGTACATATATTTACCGTCATATCACGACGTGCTGCTCAATAAAAAATTGCAACACGGTCACCTTCCTTCCACATGCTTCGCAAAACGTTGATTGCCAGGTATGTAGGATCTGCCAATTGTTTTTTCTTTCTTAAGTTTTTCTATAGACAGATACGTATGCATATACGGTGCATGACGGCAGCGTTGGCAACGGCAAAAAGCAGCCGAGACTTTCTACATGATTTCTATCGCCCTGAAAAAACGTAGGCTAAAGAAAAAGAGTTAAGTGATAGCATGCCAAAGGTTAAAAGCAATATATATATATATATATATATATATATATATATATATAGAGAGAGAGAGAGAGAGAGAGAGAGAGAGACTTTCATTGAAACAACTATAAGAAACTGAATAAAATTCACTATGCCATCAGCAAATTCTACGTAGCTTACACAACAAGAAGAAAAAAAAACGCTGTCTAGTGCGGAATTTTTAACGTTTGCAAAAGAAAAGCCATCTTTCCAGGCGGCTACAGATCAAGTTACACAACCGATGATCTTGTCTCTAGTCTTTTGCTGTCGCATGCTTCCAGGGAAGTTGAAGCTAAGTCTGCGGTGATGCCTCGAAGCGCTATATGACTATGCGTTTTATGTCATCTATTTTATAATTTTGCTGTCGGCGCAAGGCAAGTTGTGTAGCGAAGATTCTATCGAAAGGTACTTCCCTTTCTGTGAAGCGATACACAGGAGTTGAGAACATGTCTATTTGTGCAAATCAAACTTCGGAAATGACGGGAGAAAAGTTGAGCTGCCGAAAGTCAGCGGCGATTACCGAAGACGCACTCGTGGCGTTGACTGTAGTGGCATCATCGGGCGTGGTTAGCATTTGATACAGCGTAACATTTTTGTTCACTACTTGTATTGAGCGCGATTTAGCACAGGCAAAAAATACATGCTGAAAAGAATGCCCTGTAGAGCTAGTTGGTTCATAATTTTGAAACTTGGCAGCGCGAAGTTGACGAAGACACTAAGGAACACCGAAACACAGAACAGGACGAGTTTGCGCTCCCAAGTTTCAAGAAGAATACATGTTTTGGCTGCTATTGATACGATAATGACTTTACAGATAAGAATAACGGGTCCCACCGCAACTCGGCGGTTGCACTGATTGAAACTACGGATTATTGGTCAGGCGAAAAGCCGTGAATAAGTAACGCTAAATTCTTAAGAAAACACTGGTGGGACGGTGGTGATGGTGCAATATAGTGGAGTCCTGGTGAAGCGAACCAGCAATAGAGCTAAGTTCTTGTTTCGTTGCGGCATCATTTGAACGAAATCATGTCTATACCAAACAAAATGCTCATAGTTTCTGAACCTATAGGTGAATTTTTGGAATCTTAGCGACGAAATGCTTCCCTAGAAACTTTGGCTGCATAAAAAGGATCTTTCCGTTTGTTATTCACATTGACATCTTTAATTGCGTTCGAAGCAAAGCAACAAAATGTTCTGAAAGATTTGGCTGTTTGTAAAGTTGGTGTTTTGACAGAAACTATTCTGAGTAGCACAATTAAACAGGACACACTGGAAAGAACAACAGCGCGTTCCTGCGTTCGTCTGTTCCTTTCTTTGGGTCCTGCTCAGATACAATACGTATGATACTTTCTATACATCTAAGTGTTGCTCTATATGTTTTAAATAAACATGTTACTGCTTGTTTATGCACTATCGAGGTTTCTGAAGAACGACCCCTTTTTATCGTTTATTTGATGGTTACCTCAAAAAGGACGCACTATTTCACACTTTGTTCTTGTTGGATTGAGTCGATTCTTCACTCATACGTGTATATATATTGCAGCTGGTGTAAAGTTCAACCCCAACGTTACACGAACAAAAGCTCCTAAAAAGTAATACATAAATGGCTTCATGGGGACCTGTGGGTCTTGTGTGTCTTTGGCGTATTCCATCGTTCCTTATCAGCAGCTTTTAGACGGCTAACGCAAAAAAAATAACAAAAACCAGAAAAGTGGGGCCATGGCGCCAATGAACATCAACGAAATGTACTTTCGCTAAAGCTTTTTTTTCCTTCATTGGCACTTAAGACACTACATTGGGCAGGATCATAATATTTTTTTTTTATATTCGAGGCATTTCTTACCGAACTTAGGCGACTGTGAGTGTATCTATCTATCTATCTATCTATCTATCTATCTATCTATCTATCTATCTATCTATCTATCTATCTATCTATCTATCTATCTATCTATCTATCTATCTATCTATCTATCTATCTATCTATCTATCTATTTATCTATCTAGCCGCTTATGACTTTTAGCTTTCGTGGCCTTTTCGATAATGGTGTCGATACCAAAATTGGTAGTACATAACATGACTGTATGACGAGCACGACTAGCCATAACGTGAAAATCGTGACACCTATGTTATGAATGTTATTATTTACATGTCATGGTCCTGCTACTCCTGCGGTGGTTTCGTTGACATGACTTATTGCGAAAGTGGCATGGTATCACATTACACTAAGGCAAACATAAGGTACAGACCCTAACGTGAAAATCTTGACATGCATGTCATGTAAGTCATGACTGTAAGTGATGAGTAAGTCATGAGTCACCGTCATTTGGCTAGCTTCACATATATCAAATTTGGTATTACGG
Source organism: Rhipicephalus microplus (assembly GCF_013339725.1). Lineage (NCBI taxonomy): Eukaryota > Metazoa > Arthropoda > Arachnida > Ixodida > Ixodidae > Rhipicephalus > Rhipicephalus microplus. Next base: position 118,489,220 of record NC_051166.1, on the reverse strand, counting down.
GACGTGAATGGATGAACAAGGTATATAACTGGTGCAAATATGATAACCATGAGAAGCGTGTCATGCAAGAACATGACAACATACCACACTCATGATGCGCTCACGCCGTTTCGCTAGCTTCAAAGAAAGAAAAATTGTCATGCGTGACGCGAACAGACGGCGAAGGTAAATGACACGTCTAAACATCATAATCATGGCATGCGTGTCATGTAAACATTATACGACATTCTACGCTCATAGTGCGCTCGCGGCCGCTTCGCTAATTCCGCATATACCGTATCACGTGACGTGGATAGACGACAAAAGTCATTCAGACGGCCAAACATGATAATCACTCTAGGCGTGTCATGTAAAACATCACTACATGCTACACTGATAGCGCGCTCGCAGCCGTTTCGCGGGCTCCACACATACCAAATTTGGTATCATGTGACGTGACTAGACGAGGAAGGTAAATGACACGTCTAATACTGATAATCATGATATGCGTGTCATGAAAAACGAGACTAAATGCTACGGTCTGAGTGTGCTCATGGCCGTTTCACTATTTCCACATATACCAAATTTGGTATCACGTGACGTGAATTGACAACAAAGCAAAATCACACGTTGTCTAAATTTTATGAGCGCACAAGGTAGAACAAAGAGCACTTGACAGAAAAGACGCTCAGCATTTTTCCTGTCAAGTGCCTTGTACCTTCTACCTTGTGAACTCATATATTTTCACATCAAGTTGTACCAACTGGCTATGCATTTCACTTTACTAAATGACACGTCCAAAGATGATAATAACGACATGGAGGTCCGGTACAATAGGATTTACATCTGCCTCGTAACGTTGGGATGATTTTATAGTGACATATCAACCTTCCTTTTTCGCGCTTAGCATATCGATGATTTCCACTGTGCGTGAAATCCCGCAATTTTTATTAGCTAACGGGACTTTGTACCACTCTATAGTAAACACCATATCTATGCACAGCGCTATGCTTAAAGCACGTGGAATCAAAGTCAACGAGTGGCAAATGAAAAAATGAAAAGGTTGGACTCACTTAGGTTTAATTTATTACGGTAGCATCGGTCACGAAGAATGCCCGTGTACCCATCCTTAGATAAAGCGTGAAAAATCAATCACAACTTGTCTTTGTCTCCACCTGTAGTGCTGAATACTCTAGGAAGCCACAGGTGAAGCACCCCATTGATGATTCCTGTAATGTGTAGAGGTAGTAGCATGTCATTGACAACAGTACTTTGGACGCTTTATTATTATTAGCCATATGGAGATCCAGTCACGACAATCGCCGATGCGACACGGAAGCTATGAGGTAACGAACTTAGTTTAAGTACAAATATTTTGTTCATAGCTTATCTGAAGGAATTATTGAAACCGTAGCTTCCGTTGACTAAACTTTTAGGAGGTATATTCCATATAACAGTTTCGAAGTGCTCCCGTCTCCTGCGTTCATTTGAGTACTGTTCATTAGATCATTATGCTGACTATGGATCTTTATGACGTCATGTGTAGCGCTAGTCACATGGCACGAAACTAGTGCACATCGGTATAAAAATGAAGACAAAGGCAAAAGGCAGTCGCTTGATTTGGTTGATATGTGGCGTTTAACTTCACCTTATTTCAGGCGGCCCCGACGCTGCAAGACTGCTCTCACAATAGAGAGAGAAACAGGTTATTTAAAAAAAGACACATTAAAAAGACGCTATTTTCAGCATCCTGTCGCGGGGAAATGACTCAGTGCCTTTAGGGATGTTGCTGTTGGCAGTAAAGGTGACAGGAAAAAGAAAATGGGAGAAAAAATGTGAAAGGCAATGACAAGAGAGTGTCGTGTCAGTGCAGTCAGTAGTATGACGCAAAAGCGTACGTCTATAAGGCCGCGAGCTCCATGAGACGCACCGAACTCGAAAAAGGCTGGGAGGGCTGGCGTCTTCGAGCGCACGGAAAAAAAAAATATGTCGTCCACTGTTTCCGCCTGCACGATAGCCGGCGGAAATGGCACAGCACACCGAAGACAGCTGGTGGGTGCAGAGGAGGACAATGTTACCGCAGTCATCAACCGCGTGTCCGCAAGTGAAGCGGCTTGCCAGAGAGCAAGCGTGAGCTAGGGGAGATTCGAGCCAATATGAGAATACGTTCGCCAACAGGCAAAGACAAACAGGGGCTTGACCCTTACCGCGTTCCCCTCCTCTGAGAATGCAGTGGCCTCCGGACAACATAATAGGTGACGCAAGCAAGAAATCCTGGCCCGGGTGACGTTCTTCGCGATATCGACGCTGACACGCGAGCATCGCAGTTCACGGATCGACATTCTTCCTAGGCAATGACAGAACAAACCAGTATCCTCTTCTTGTCTTGGTAGAAGATGCGATTGTTTTCGCCGCGTAATGCAAAAGTGTACTTGCATGTCCCTGTATACGCCTTCTGAGTGACAAAACGTTGGAACGTGGCTATCAAGGGCACGCGTATGGAGGGTTCGCATATAAGCTCGCAGAATCATACTACTCAACCCTGCGTTTCTCCACCAATATATACGTGTATAGACAAAGCGGCTCGCAGGAAAGGCATGTGGTTTCAGATGGCAGCTGACATTTGCTGTTTGAAGGCGGGCTCAACGTCATCTCTGATGTAATTCTGTGTCATATATATGCAATGCCAATGTGCATATCCTGTTCATTGCACATGCAGCGTTCATTTACTTATTGGCGAACAACAGGGGCACGCACGTCATCTGGCCGAACGTCATCTCCAGAGGTCCGCATCGTTGCCAATGTGATTAGTAGCTTCGTATAAACATGCTGATGACTTTTGCTGCTGCCAGTAGGCGTGAACGTGCCACATGCAATTTTCTCGCTGATGATGTCGATGCCTTTTGTGAGCTTTGTCCTAAGTTCATCAATAGCATATGCTCACCGAGTAGGAGCCTGCGGTTTTTGTTAAAATGCCTGACAAACTACGGCGAAGAATTGCCGCATCGTACTGGTGCTTCCAGGGTCCACGTTCACGAAAACAACTACAACAAATCATCTTACGCCGGTGCGATGGACCTTAACTGCTTAATGTGTTGGTCTTGTTATCAGTTGTTAACCGCAATCTTTACAGTGCCGAGCAATTCCGAATATGGCGACTCGTCAATTCATCTTATGTAAGAGAACAAATCAGATTCACAATGATAGGAACGTTTAGTTATAGAATGATTCACCGTGGTTGAATGAAAAATATCACTTTATATACTGTGACTTTAAGGCGATGCAATATTTTGAACTGCGGGTCCGTAGACGAGTGCCCTAGCCACTGGACCCCTGCGGCGGGGCGCAAACATGATAATCAAGGCATACCACGCTCAATATGCGCTCGCATTGATTTCGCTAGTTTCAAATAAACAAAATTTGATATTACGTAACGTGCATGAACGACGAACGCAAATGACTGGCGCAAACATGATAATCATCACATGTAAGTCATGGAAGTCATGTACAGCATCATTTACGTTCACCTGGTAACGTTGTGCTGATTTTAAAGTGGCATATCCACATTCTTCAATTGTGTTTTGTTTATCATGGATTTCAACTGTACGACGTATCTGCCTTTTTTTCTTTTTTCGTTATCATCTTCTTTCACTCACGTTTCTTTTATTTATAAGTTTCTGACATGTTGTTTTTTCTCTAATCTTTCTTCCTGTCCTATTTCCACCTATATTGACCTCTCCCCTCTTTTCCCAGTTACAAACTTTCTCATATCACCCCCTCACTACATTTCTGTTTCTGACTCCCTGATAGGCTATACACTACATTGTTATGTTATGGCGTATCCCCTTAACTCCTCCGCACCCTAACTTTAGTCTTTTTTCTTCTTTTTTTCTCAACGCTTTCTATGTTGCCCGCCTTTTTCCTTTCGCTCCATCTAACCCTAACGTCACTCCTCGTCATTGTCACTTCTCTTTCCCCTGCCTTGTTATGATATACTGTACATTGTCATGCAATTCTTTATTGACTCAACTTCTTCTTTATATTCTCCTCACGCAAACATAGATACGCCTCTCCCTAAATTTTGTGTCCCACCCCCACTCTAAAGTATACAATTCAGGGCAACGCCACGATCTTCCCTCTCTCTCTTCCATTCTATTCTCCTCAACCTCACTTCTTTTTTGCATTCCCTTCCTGTTCTCTACTACTCAATGCTATGCTATTAGCCTCGAGAACGAAGACTGGCGTTGCTGCGGTCATGGCGATGTGGCGTCACGGCAAAGACCCGCCTGCTCCGCCACCGCTTGGCGCCTTTTCCTGCACGCGCTGTTTGATCACTCCTAAGCGATACCTTGGTGGTTGGTCCTCAATTTTGTGACACTAATTTCTCAAGAAACAAGGTGCAAGGTTTGACAATTAGTGAAAATTTTAGATAGATAGATATGTGGGGTTTAACGTCTCAAAACCACCATATGATTATGAGAGACGCCATAGTGGAGGGCTCCGGAAATTTCGACCACCTGGGGTTCTTTAACGTGCACCCAAATCTGAGCACACGGGCCTACAACATTTCCGCCTCCATCGGAAATGCAGCCACCGCAGCCGGGATGCGAACCCGCGACCTGCGGGTCAGCCGCCGAGTACCTTAGTCACTAGACCACCGCGGCGGGGCTAGTGAAAGTTTTAGAAGTTTTAAAAAGTTTTCATAATCTAGCCATGGTCCTTCAATACTTTTTGAAGTCTACTTTTCATGGTCCTTTTGAAGTCTACTTTTCAGTCTACTTTTCATGATCATGGTCCTTCAATACTTTTTGAAAATATTGAAGGACCATGATCTAGCTTAGAATAGACCACGTGGGGTAGGCGGACTCCCGTCCGAAAGGAACATTTAAGGTGGATTCACTCGAGAGAAGGGAGGAGACATTTTTGCAGTGGATGGTGCATCACGTGACGTGCGCGTCATCGAAACTTGATGTCTTCGCTTCTTCCGCTCTCCTCCACTCGCGGCATGAATATAAATACGTCACCGCTATTTCGTTCCGTGCATTTGATGGTCGTCCGCCCTCGAACGAAAGCACTTAGCGTCAAATCTGAAAACATTGCTCGGATCGACAAGGCTAGGAAGCAGGCTGCCGGCTTAAAACCCACGTGTTTTAGTTTTGCGGCAACCTACCTCCATGTACGGCTACGACCAAATGTGTTTCGTGTGACAGTAGAAGAGGCGAGTGGTTTTTTGTGGTTTTGGTGGTAGCATAAGCGTGCTGTAGAAGTATAGGTGTCGAGAGTATGCACGAGCGTAGTGCGAGCGTAGCTGCGGCTGTGTGCATGCTACGTCTCTGCTGCTACGCCGGATTGAACTAATCACGTGAGTATTCGGTCCGCGGAAAAGCGGGACTTTGTCCTCACGTGTGAATCTAGCTTTGCTGTCAAAATGCTGTGCAGAAAAAAAGGCTTGTTGTTTTCATTGCATTCACCAGAAGTGGGTGTTAAGAAAAATAAGCTAAATAGTTAATAACTTGCTTTCAACTAGACATACAGTCCGGCAGTAGAACATAATATGTGTCTGAAATATCATAATTGAAATTACGAGTTTTTGACAATTCCCTAAATACAATGCGCCTTAACGTGCAAGTCACGCCTGCATCTGAAAACATTCTAAATGATTTGACAAAATTCAGCTTCCTCCAACACGAAACTGCTCATAAATATGACAGAAACAAGCACTCACTTAACATACTTGGAAAATAAATGAAACATTACCGCCGCACACACAGAAATTTCGGAAATGTAGAGATATGGCTGTTTACTGGAGTCATATGCACATGTTTCTCCTCAACAGTCACCAATGTATATGTACTCCAAAGCGTATGATGGCGCCCTAGTTGGTAAGACATTTAGGAAAATTATAACTGCGATAAAAAACGAGACATGAGAACGAAGTGGACAATACGATCACAGACTAACAAATGATTTATCGTAAAAGTACAGCACCCATTTTAAAACAAACTAAACTCATGAGCAAAGACAATCAAGACTACGTGACAAGTCCCAAGACTTCTATCAACTAAAAATGAAATCTGTTGTACAGGGTATATGCGCGCGAGTTCTCCCTGGCCTGTGTAATGGTTTGTGTGAGGCAGACTGGAAGCTGCGTGAATGCGCGTTTGATTGAGCATGCTAATTCAGTAGAAGACGGGAATTTGAGGCATCTACCAGTTCATTGTGGTGCATGTGTGCAGGATGCAAGCCCATCTCCAGCAGTACGTAGATGTTACGGCGAGCCAAAGGTAAAGAGCAAGAGAGACCTTGGAGGCATCTTAGATATCTAGACACAAACCTGATAAGAGCGTTTGCGACTCATCTGTGTATCTTTCGAGCAAAGAGGAAGATTTCATTTTTAGTTGATAGAAGTCTTGGAACTTGTCACGTGGTCTTCTTTGCCTTTGCTTTGTGCATGCGCTTAGTTTGTTTTAAAATGGGTGGTGTACTTTTCTAATAAACCAGTCGTTAGTGTGCGATCGTCCTGTCCTCAACACTCTCGTGTCTTGTTTTTAGCGCAGTTATATTTTTCCAAAGGAATATGTAGTCATAAATCCTGATTTGCGTGAGATACTGCGGCATCACAAACGCTAATGTTCGGTTCACGTGCGAGTACCGCTGATAGCAACGATTGCAACACAAACGTCAGAAAGTCGAAATGAACTGTTTCTCTGGCAAACTCGGCGATATGGCTGAAGAACTGGCTAGGGGGTTCAGCCCATTCAGCCTCTGCCACTTTTGGGCCACGATAAAGTTCTTATTCACTCACTCACTCACTGGGTAGGTGTTTGTATTGAGCTGAGGACAATGTAAAGTACGAGATAGAAGTTTGTTTTCTTCATCGCATTGTAAGCTGATACAGAATATTTGTTTTAGAGAGTGCACGCGTAGACTGTTGGCAATCATACAGTATTTTCAGCCAAAATTCATTGCCTGGATGGTGATATACCACCAAGTGTCAACGTGGTTGCATCAACGTTAAACTATGGTATTCGTCCCGAAATCGGGCTGCACGTGGCAGCATAGTCATCATGCTTGTTTGGATGTGCAGCCGGCGTTACGCACACATATGTACGCAGCTGAACATTTCTGTGAGTGATGTGAGTCGATTGTAGGCTAATAAATGCATTGACTTTGGCCTACTCGTAATATATGTGATCTTCATTGCCAAATGAACGCACGGCCCCGCCGCGGTCGTCTAGGGGCTAAAGTACCCGGCTGCTGATCCCCAGGTCGCGGGATTGAATCCAGGCTGTGGCGGCGGTATTTTCAAATAAGGCAAAAATGCTGCAGACTCATGTGCTCAGATTAGGGCGCATGTTAAGGAACCTCAGGCGGTAAAAATTTCCGAAATCCTCAACTACGGCGTCTCATAATCATATGGTAGTTTGAGGACGTTAAATCATCCCAGCTGCGGCGGCTGCATTTCCGATGGAAGCGGAAATTTCGTTGGCCCGTGTGCTCAAATTTGGGTGCACGTTAAGAATCTCGGGTGGTCAAAATTTCCGGAGCCCTCTGCTACGGCGTCTCTCATAATCATATGGTGGTTTTTGGACGTTAAACCCCACAAATTATCATCAGGACGTTAAATCATCATATGGTCCTCACTTTATCAGTCGAAGGAATGCGTGAAGCTAGCTGAACGTTACATTAATTGTAATAGAAATGTCTTCTGCCACTGAAAAGGATGTTCGCGCTTAGCGGCTGCCTGCGTTTTCGCACTATGTTGCGTTTCTTGCATTTTTAACACGAAAGTGTTTTATGCCAGTGTCCACGACGGCTCTGCTGACGAACTGTGTCACGGAAATGATGCTGAAAAGAATATACTAAAAATTGCAGAAAAAAAAGACCAAAATTGAAGCATTTGACACGTGGAATGGAACGTGATACCTCTCGATTCACAGCCCGAGGCGCTAACTGCTATACTACTAAGCGTGCGTTGTCGCGAATGCTAACGGAAAGTCATTTATATACACTATACACTGTTTGGCAGTCCAGAGAGCTTCAAAACTTTAGCGCGTTTTCGCTATCAGTGGCGAGATGGCGCGACATGCTCGTGTTGGGTGCGCTCTAAAGGTTGTCGCCTACACGAAGCGCCGCATCCAAGGAGCGAGGTCTCTCCTGCGCGTGCGCCAATCAAACTCGCAATTTGGTAGAGGAAGAAGGTCACTTTTCAGGTCTTGTTTGTTGGATTCCGTGACGAACGGTTATGCCACCTGTGACCAGCGACGCCAGCGTAGCTCTCACCGATCGGCCCGCCGTCCGCTAAATCCTGACGCCGTGTAGCTTTTGCTTAGTAGTGCCCCGTCATCTGGCTCCTTCTACCATCTCCCCCATCCTTCCTATATCTTCTCACTTCTTTCTTCAGTCGTGCGTGGTGAGGTCTCCATCTTCTATATCGTTCTCCTTCCACTGTTTCTTGTATCTCCTGATACCATCCTCTACAAGCATGGGCACTGCCCGTGTCACCCATGAGGCAGATAGGTATTACGTGCGTCTTTTTTCTCTTTCTTGAAGAATCACTACCGCCACCACTTTGCACGCTGGCATGGCTGCGTTGACGAAAAGAGCGCGCTGCCGACCTATGATCCAAGAAGCATTGTGACAGTGCTTCGAGCTTGTCTTGCGTATACTTGTGCGCTCGTTTCGCGCGTCTTTTTTTCTGTTCGAGCTGCGTGCTTCAGGTGTCGAGCTGTGACAGTTGTTAGCACGCACTTGTACTGTGTATGTTTATTTCGTGCGTGCTTTCTGCTTGAAGTGTGCGCTCAAAGTTACGAGGTGCTTGCCGTTCTTAATATGACCTTGAAATTTTTTACTGTCGCTGAAACTGTGCACAATAAAGGCTCAACCACCTCTCTAAATACAAGCTTCGTTTTCGTGTTATAACGATTCCCATATAGAGGAATCAGCAACGTTTTTTTTTATTTCTAGTCGTTTACCTCGTGTTCTACGCAGTGCAGCAATGCGACTTAATTCATTATTTGCTTCATGCATGATCGTCTTGGATACTAAAAAAGTAAAACAGAAATAAACCCTATACTCAAGACGCGATGAGCTAAAATAGCCTCGAACAAGTATTCAATTTTTTTTTCTTATTCAGTTCTCCAAGTAATCAACATAGGACCTTTGATAAGCTCATCCAGGAAAGCTGCGTGGTTGACAGCACATTAGTGCGCCTTTTTTGCTCCAATAACAGTAAAAAAGGTAACAGTTCAGCTCACAGCTTTTTTCGATTCATTATCTGCATGGCAGTGATGAAACAAAGGTTCGATTATTCGATTGGACAAAAGTATATATTTTGTAGCGAATAATGTCCGCTCTTTCCGACAGTCCATAACAACGCCACGAAAGCACTGAAGAATATGTGTAAAAAACAATACGTGTTGCATGAAGTTATACGACATAACTGTGCAGCAAGCCGCTCGAATTACTTTTGACGATATGAATTTTCGATACTGAACTCAGATCTCAGCACAAAAGTTCGTAGGAATTTCGCGAAATGTTCAAATTGCGCATGGCGACTCTACATTATCTCCTTAGTGCTCATTTTTTGTCATTTACAGGAACGAGTCAAGTGCCGAAGTGTCAAAATTTACTTGACAGCAATATTTTGCTGTAGTTTGACCAAGACATTAATTTAAAAAGATATTTCAAACAGAAAGGTCGTCGCATAACCAGTAAGCAACAGCACCTTGCGAGAACTTCAATTCCACGTGAACAGCCGGTGCCCACAAAATGCGCAAACAGGCGCCAGTCTTAATCGACCTATCACGTTTCATTTTCTAAACACTGAACATAGCGTTGCTATATAGAGTAGGGTCTTAAAAATCAATTATGAAAGCAGAAGTGTTGGCGGTCAAAAAGTTAGGTGCCCTTCTACTTGCCTTTGCCTTTTCGCACATTTATACTCGTTGATTCAAATAATGAGAGATTACTTACTGCAAGCTTTAGGGCTGCTAACCCTGTGAAGCCCACTTTGCATAGCTCCTTGTATCGCTGCATTGCTATCGATATGAGTTCCTCGCCTTTCAGGAAAGGCCACGTCATGTCATTCTATAATTTAGCTCAATTTTAACTGCGACATCTCCTACATGCAGTCAAAAGTACACGTGAAGATAAAGATGCAAACAGAGAAAAAAAAGACACATAAAATGGAGGAGTATTATTCGTTACAATACAAAAAGGTAATGAAAAATTGTGTACCGGTGCTTTATCTACACAAAAAATACGTTGTGATTATGAACACCAGTGGTTTCGCATCCATGTGAATTGGAACCACGGGAACGAAATATGGAATTTGCGACCTTCTGCGCACACTACTAAAGGTTATAGTCATCAACAGATCATTCATTTGTGCAAGGTTACGTGGACGCGAGAACTTGGGACATGTGCTGTGGAGACACGAGGTGTGGGTCGCCTGTGCGTAAGAAAAGAACAAGTGGCACACGCTCTTGAGAGCAGAGACAGGCTCTCGGCTTCGCAATAGGCCTGCGAAGTGGCGGAGAGCCTAGTGCTCTCTATTCTGACGTCGGAGGTGCCCTGAACACTTTGGCGGCCAGTTGGCTGATCTACAGTGTCTTTCTGTGTTAAAAAAGTTGACCCCCACCGCTATTTACAAAGGGGCTAGGTGTAAGGTTGGGGAAGGCATATGTGCAAAAGCTCTTGAAAAGCTCACTTGGGAAGAAATGTAATGTGCTAGGAAACCACACATCTACCCTGTGCATTCTTTAAAAACTATCATTAAAAAATTTAATTTACAACAGCTTTGCATGACAGTGGTGGTAAACCGGAATGAACAGCTGATCTGAACAAGTTCGCTGTTTTTTATTTGTCTCTTTGTTTGTTTTTGTTTCTTTTTTCTTTCTTTATAATTTTCTCTTTCTTAGTCTTTATGCCTTTTTTCTTTAAACTCCATCCTTTTCTCTCCCTTGTCCTCTTTCTCTATTTCCATTTATGCAATTATTTTTTCGCTGACTTCTTCCGATTTTCGTTTTCTCTTTCTGTTTCTGTTTTTCTCCCGTTTGTTCCTCTCTGTTTCCGTTTGTTTCTACGATAAGATTTACTCCCTTCTCTGCTTCTTCCCTCCACCAAATTTTCACATGAGTCTTTCTGAACCCCGCTTTGTCCCCGCTCTCTCCATAGCTGTACCAGATTATACAAGCTTATGCTATGCTTTGAAAGCGTGCCTAGCTACCCAAGTAGTTAGGATTCCCACCTTCGGATTGTGGGTACCAGGGTGCAAATTACACCTCATCAACAAACTTTTTTTCATCAAGATTGTTATCCTTCCTTCTCTCTCTTTCTTTGTTTCTCCTGGTACTTGTTCTCTCGTTCATCAGAGTTATCAAAATTGCAAGGCGGACAAATCGACGTATTTGTTAGGGGAGTGGAGCACAGGATGAAGAGCACGAAGATCGCGCGTGTCGGTCTATGATGATGATTATAGTTCTTGTTTACAGATTACGCACTGACGCCCGGATTAAACAGTTTGGAAATTAAAAGTGTGGATCTCCAAAAACTTGCCATGCGTCGCTGTGAACCGGCCGCGGTGGTCTAAGAATATGGTGCTAGACAGCTCTTCCGCAGGTCACGGGATGGAATCCTGGCTTCGGCGGCTGCCTTATTGATGGAGGCGAAAATGCGCGGAGCCTCTGTACATAGCTTCACGTGCACGGTAAAGAAGCCCCGGTGACCGAAATTTCTAGAGCCCTTCACTGCGGCATTTCTCATATTCCTGTCATTGTTTTGGGATGTTATATCATATAAATTATTTTTAATATTATACATCTTTTTTGTATACTATGCCCAAAAATTTTGTCCACATGTCACACACTCAGCGAGAATATGCTCTTCAAACGCCTTTCTGGCGTACATCGCCACATTTGAGAAGCTTGATACGAAGAGGTATTGCCATCCCACTCAACTGCAAACACCGTCTAAGGGCTCAGTTCCAAAACCAAACACGTCAATTTACGAACCGTTTCCCTTGATACAACTATCGAACTAAGAACTAGCATCAATGCGTGTGCCTGGTTCTGAGAAGCGTGCAAAAGGCTTAAACATTTATACATGCTAATATTTGTGGATAAAGTTGCCACTGGCGGCCTAATTCAAACAAGTCAGCTCTTCAATTCACCCTTTCAGATTTCAAGGTGAATCAAGACCTAGAATAGATTCGCAAACTTGAAGTCACGTACTTCTAGCCGGTCAGCTCACTGATATATCGTTGTTGCGTTAAGAAATGCAGTATTGGTGACTACGTCTCTGCTATCAGTCGTATTTGCTTTGATAGTAGTCATCGGTTTAAAACACTAGGCGAGAAACAGGACGGAATCTTTATATTTCACACTATATGGAGCATACCGAAAAAAAAAGGACTGTGCACATCGGCTGCGCACGCGTTATACGCGCCAACATCCTTTGTATTTACATTGAAGGGCGTGGATGGTGCCTCTATTCGAAGCGTCAATCTTGCGAGTTCAATATTTTCTACGATCGTTAATAAGTGCAGTAGTACAAAATCTAGCTCTCAACTGTGCACGTACATCTGTCAGTACAATCTCCAATGCTGTCAGAGTTAGTCTTATTTGCATCGTGAACACTTGATTGATATATTGATATATTAGGTTTAACGTCTCAAAACCACCATATGATCATTAGAGACGCTATAGTGGAGGGCTGCAGAAATTTTGACCACCTGGGGTTATTTAACGTGCACCGAAATCTGAGCACATGGTCCTACAACATTTCTGCCTCCATCGGAAATGCAGCCGCTGCAGCCGGGAATCGATCCCGCGACTTGCAGTCGAGTACCTCTGCAGCCGAATACCTTAGCCACTATACCACCGTGGCGGGGCCATCTTGAACATTTACAAAGGCCATGTTGCAAGAGAATTAAATTTCAATAGTAGTCAGTGTAATTGGCTATTCCTCAGAAACTTCTGGAGTGTGTAAAGCGGCTGCTAAAATATTTTAGCACTTGCAAACTAGGATAAAATACGTCAGTACTTCTTTTATCTCTTGTTCTATTCGACTGCACTTACGTTCATTCAAAGGAGACCTCTGAGTCAGTGGCGTAGCCATGGCAAGGGGGGGAGGGAGGCTGAGGGGTTTCAGCCTTCCCCCTTCCCAGTTTTTCGTGCTTTCATACATCACAGATCAGCGGCCTCACTGGGGGGAATAACTAATTGGGCTCTAGCTGCCCCTTTCCACCCGCCTTTGAATTCTTTTTCGTGATATAGTACACCTCCGTCCGAAATAACCGTTTTCACTGAAAACTACCCTGGCTTACGTCTGAAATGTATTTGTTTGAACCCGACAAGCCAATGAAGTTGGAAAACTTCTTAAAGGTGGATGTTCTGCAATATTTCCTTCAACCTTGCAGTTTCTGAAACAAAGTTTCTGTCACGGAATGCCACTTTTACGACCCAGTCGTCATGCGGATTAGCACGCGCCGTGGTCCCCACGCTGACCACGGCACCGGCTTGGGCGCGAATACTTCTTTCTAGAACCGCGAATGGAAGTGGAAAGAAGTGTTATAATTGTAATCATGTGGTGAAGGCAGGTTCGTTGTTCTCTACTGCGGGACGGTGACGAAATTTTTTGTTGCAATGTCAAAATGAAAGTGTTGACTGCAATGCAAAAAGCTCGGGTGGGAACCGAGGCAAGACACTGTTTTCATAGAAGAGGCCGCACGTGTGCACGCGAACTGCACGGTAATCTTAAATTGCTTTTCTCTTTTGATTATTGGAGAATTCTCCCCTAAATAAAAAGGGGCGTCATCAATATTTTAGGGCGTGGTATTGTTAACAATTACACGCACATCACTGGACCTACGTCAATCGTCCCGTTTTTCTCTGAGAGAAGAACAAGAGCGCACAAAGCAGATTTAAGCTCACGATATAATCGCGCTGATCAGTATGATTGCTTTTACATCATGGTGTAGTTAGAGTTCAAAAATTTATAAAGTGCGCTTTGTACCGGCTGGCCACCAAACCTCAGCCGTTTGCGAAGCGAAGCAATTTCATGCTTCAGTTGTGCTGTCATGTCGCAGAACAGAATATCGTCATTTTTTTCACCTGCACGAAAGCGTCCAAGGTGTCACTGCAAAGCCAAGGAAGGGGAGCACATACTATATATGCATATACAGAGTGTTTCAGCTAAAAAGCACGAAATAATAAAAAACAACCTGCGCTACACATCTCCAATTAGTGCAGTATTGTTCTTAACAATATAAAGCACTTCAGAATATTTTGTACGACCCACCAAGCTTGGCAATTAGCGAAAAGTACTAAATGAACTTTTTAAATAGGGACTCTAGAGAAAAATCTTCTATACAGAAGTTGTAGTGCTTAATCAGATATAAGAAAGTTTTCAATCTGCCGTGAGATAACTGTGATGCTTTTTCTTGCAACTTTTGATTAAAGTGCACAAAATAAAAGAAACAATGCGATTACCACCTAACACGCGGTGTTTTTAGAGCCCTGACTTGCAAGCACAAGGAATTATCAAGAACTGCATGCTCACACATGAAGTTCACTTGAACAGGCTGTCGGTGAATACGGTGAATGTTAACAAATGGTAGGGTAGTACAAATAAAAAATCACGAAAAAATTGCCAGCACGTGCGAATTTGATACAAGTCCACAGGGCGCATTCGACACAGTGCCGGCATTTTTTTCTTTTCTTTTTGGGCTAATTATAATTCCATTGAAGGAGGTGAGGGTGAGATGTTTATCGTTAGCCTGAAAAGAAAAGAAAAAAAAACATGCCGGTGCTGGGTCGAATGCAGCCTGCGGACTCGTACACATTTGAGCGTGGTGGCCAATTTTCGTCAATTTTTTATTTTTATTAAACGTTTTTTAGAGTCCCTATTTAAAGGGTTCATTAAGCAATTTTTGGTAACTGGCAAGCTTGACGGGTCTGAAAAATTATTCTAACCAGCTCTATAGGGCTCTATATGACAAAGTGGCATAGTACACCCATGACCTTCACGGAACCTTACAAATCAATTTCACTTTGTCACCAAGTAAACGGCAATCACCAGAAGAACAACCATACATGTTTTGTTAAGCATGTAAAGAATATTGTACCGTGTAAACAAAAAAGACGCTGTATATGGTACTCTTTTGCCATGCGGAAATTGAAACGTTGGGCAAACTGGTATGTGTCTTTATTCACGTTTACGCGAGCATGATTACAACTGCAAGTACATTAGTCACCCCGGTAACTTAGCTACCCATTGCATGAAGTGTCATTGTAAGTCGAATTTCGAAAACACCATTGTTTTATGAAGATCCAAACACACAAAGGAAAGTGAAATCATTGAAGCTTTCATCATGCGCAAGCTCGGTGAACACAGGTGTGTTAGTGCGCTATTTGTCCAACGACGAATACGCTTTTTTACGTGGATATTTTAGCTAGTTGACAAGGCCAGATTTGATTTCACACAGATGGTTTGCTTCACTGTGGTGGTCAGTGCACAGGTTTACGCTTTTTCTTTTCTTTTCCCTTTCACCCTGTATATGTTTGTGGTATTTCCATTGAATAAACAGTTGTTAGTCCACGCTTGTGTGCGTCCTACCTGTGCTTCAGTGTGTATTTTAGTGTTCAATTCTAGTGAATCGTGAGTGCCAACCGCAATACCAACTCTGCAAGATAACCGAAAGAAGACAGCAGAAAATATTCAGGCCATTTTCGCGCATGACGTTGAAACGAAGGCTGCTTTGGTGAACTGCGATTGTATGGGGGACAATGTGGACAAACAAAGCAGCAAACCAACGGCCCAGGAAAGGAACCAATGCCCTCTCTTATTGCGACAGCAGGTTTTATCGAAATGTGTACAAGCTGCAGGAGATTCTACTTACCCTTCCAATGACCACTGCCAGCGCCAAGCGAACTTTTTCAAGCATAAGGTTACGTAAGAACTACTTACGCTTCACGATGTCTGAGGAATGCATGATAGGCCTGGCACTTATGGACGCCCACAGAGATGTTGACATCAGCGTGTCGAAATTATTCAGCGCTTTTCTAAACATGCTCGCCGAGTCAACTTTATCCTTTGATACCAAGTAGAAAAAAATTGGTGCAAACGAATGAGAAAAGAAACTGTCATTCCGGAGTTCAAGTGTAAGAGCCAGTAATTATAATGAAATAATATCGTTCTTCACCACCTTTTAAAACCTAGAAGTCCTCGTACGCTTCAATAGCTCACAGCCTGACCCGATATAAATATAGGAATACGAGCATGAAGTAAACCTTAACAGTTAGACGACAACTTAATCTCGTTCAGTGGATGGTCGGCATACGCGGCGTTACCGAACAAATTCAGCTGTTGGGCATCGTTTGTGGCTTACATTTATTGTTTCTATTTCTCCTTCGTTTTCGAACTTTATGCGACACCCCTGCTATCATCTTAAATGCAGAATAATGGTTCGCACTTTCAAAATTCTGTTGCGATATTACTTTATTTCTGCGCTATTCTACTATAGTTCTGTCCACATGGTGCGTCCGCGACAGCAGCTTCACATAAGGACATAACAGTTCCTGCGATTCCGCAGCATCTTCTTTTGCCTTTATTTGGACATTAGGCATAGTGAACCTTGCTTAGTTATTGACATCAAGTACATATACAAATGCACGTTTGCATGTATTTGTGCAAGCATATTACACACTGTGTTTATGGTCAACTATTCAGTCGTATTTGAAATGTATTTTCCCATTCTCAATTTTTTTTCCTGTCCGCAGCAAGAGTGCTAAAGAATAGCCTTTTTTCATGAAGATGCTGAAATAAAGCAGTTGATCTCGTCTTGTTTATTTTGTGGGCTCAACTTTTTGTTATCGAGCTCTTCTTAAGTTTAATACTGATTCAGTTTCAAAGTTTACGTAATTATAATAACAATTTGTGTTCTTTTAGTGTTGAAAACACACAGAAACACAGTAATCAAAAAATATCCATGACAGTTATTCCTAGAAAGATTTTATGGGCATAGCAACGTAATATTTTTTTTCTCCTTCTTGATCATGCGACGCGTTGAAGAAGTGATTTGCTTCGGAGTACTAAATACAAACTGGCATCTGTTAATGCATGTCTGTAATGAATCTGTTATTCATGTAGTTAATGTTTTGAAAATTCAATGAGGAGGCCGTGCTGAAACGTGGGCCCTTTCTTCCCCCCCCCCTCCTCAAAACAAAATTCCTAGCTACGCCACTGATCCGAGTCGCATGCAGGGTTTGCCTCATCGTACGATACTTGACCCTCTTTACACAAAAACTTCTAGAAGAACACAAAGGATATTAATGCGGAAGTCTAAGAGTTGTCTTCACTCCCAGCTAGAGCCAAAGATTCTAGCGGAGACTCGTCCTTTATATTTCTGGTGCATAGTGAAACAAACTCGTGAAGCTATTCAGACTAAGTGAGCAAGCACTCGCTGTGGCGTTGCGATAAGGTCGAGGCGCCGGTGTGTGCGCATCACTGCATAATGTATCCACATACAATTGAGAGACGAATGGAAGCCTGTTACAACTTTCGCAGCTACGTTCTCTGCTCTATCTTTCGAATGACCGCAGAAATGACACTTTGCTTCTATTTGGTATCATTGCAGCCAAATACCGTAACTGCACGTTAGCAAGACCTCTACTGCACAGCCGCTTCAGTAGCATGCATGCAGCATAAAGACTTTATGGCAGCTCAAGACTCCAGCTGCTGCCACGCAGTAAAACAAGCAGAGAAATGACTGTTTTTACTTCGTGTTTAATGAGAATGTGAGCAAACATTCTTTGTTAGTTTCGGCTAGAATAATGTAAACCATTGAATGAATGCTCATGAAACTACACCAACTACTGATATGCTAGTTTTATTCGAATAACTCATTCGCGTGTAGACTGATATCACAAGAAAGAGTAGTTTGTTTGGCAACCGCGCTGAGTGGTAGACGTCAGGGCGCACGAAGGGCATTGCCTCTGGCCAGCAGCTGGCGTGGCTAAGGCACGCTATTTGGTGTTGAGCTGGAACTTGCTTCTGTATATTTCTGAGAGCGTTGCATTCCGCTGAACGTCCTGTTGCCCTTGCAGGCTGCGTTTGGGGGCGAGGACGCCGGGTGACAAGAGCTCAGCGAACTTTGCTTGTCGGACGCATGTGGTGGTTGCTCCACTGCCCACGATCAGCAAGTTCACGCCGTACTCGTTTAACTTTTATTGCTCTTATGTGTCGCTTATTTCGTCTTTGCTCACTAAAATAAGCGCAATCGTGGACGTTCATTTCGGCGATTCGCATGAAAAAAGGAAAAAAATTAAAAGGTCATCCAAGGCACGCACCCGGCGAAGTGCGATGACGCAATGGCTTGGCAATGTCGCATGGTGACAGCTGGGAGAAAGCAAATACCAAGCGAGGGGTCGCCGCTTGAGCTCCCTAATCTGCTGCTCAGGTGCAGGTGGCAATGTCACAACGACTCCAATGCGACAAAAGTAGGACGGCACTTGCACTTTCGTGAGCGAGCAAACCGCCAAGCCGGGATTTCGCTTCTTTGCAACTTGTGCAATACCATCTGTGACTTGTGCCTTGGTTTGCTGCCTATAAACTGGGCAGCCAGCCAGTACCAGGCGCGAGTTTGCTGCCTCACCGTGAGGTATTTAGACAGTTACGCACGATGACGCCTCATGATAGACCCTAAATGACGAAATGTTTGCTTTCACTGTAGTATGCATATTTGGTCGTGTAGCAATCGCCGCAGGAAGTAGAAAGATCACAAATTTTCAAAAGCAAAGTTATGCACTGTTATCTTTCTACTGCGATGCCGTTTGAAAGACGAAATCCCTGTCTATTCCTTTTTTTACGTCAACTAGAATGACCTTTCTCTTCATCTCATACAAATCCTCCAAGTCATCCCCAACTTCACGTAAAGACAATGGAAAAACCTTTCGCAAAACGCCACTGCGGTTATTCAAACTGACGTGTTTATTGCAATAATGATGGTAGCTTAGCGGGTTTGGTGTCGCACTGATAAGGAGCTTAATGCACGAGCACCCACGCAATTTGATTTAGTTGCAAGTTGTAAAATTATATGTAATCAAAGTCGATC
Source organism: Rhipicephalus microplus (assembly GCF_013339725.1). Classification (NCBI taxonomy): domain Eukaryota; kingdom Metazoa; phylum Arthropoda; class Arachnida; order Ixodida; family Ixodidae; genus Rhipicephalus; species Rhipicephalus microplus. The sequence goes on along the minus strand of NC_051166.1, from coordinate 118,470,127 downwards.
CAGACGCACGCCGTAAGCACGTCCATCCCTGAAGTACGCCCATCTGCCTGTCTACCGGCCTGTATTAGCTGTACCAGACAAATGCAATGTATCAGCTCGCTAAAATAGCAACCTTAGTTGTGGAACCTTAGCCCTGAATTGGTTTCTTTGTGATAAATTTGATCGCCTTTTTTACCGCTTCTCATTATTTGTGTGCTTGAATTGTTTCCTGGAAAGTGTGAACGCTTTGAATACACACAGAGATGGAATCCTATAACGGAAAAGCAGAATGTTAACAAGGCTGAGCCTGATTAGCTACCCTGCAGGGTTTGTCTACATTGACAAATCAGAAGGAACAGAGAAGTTTGTACTAAGCACAGTGACGAAATAAACACGTTTGTCTTAACAAGCAAAGTGATCCATATAACGAGCACCAGCCCTTATTGATATAATTTCTAAGGATGCTGACGAAAAGAGACCGACGTAACATGTTCTCGGGCCTTGCAAAATGTCGAGAGAATGCGTAAAACATTTTATCGATACATTCTAAGCAAGATATATGGTAATTATTCTTCATTTGAGCTGTACTTTTACGTTTTATTGTAGTTATGGTTTCGTCTCGTAATTTGAGCACAGAGGGTTTTGTTGATTGATTTATTGATTGATTGATTGAATGATATGTAGGGTTTAACGTCCCAAAAGCACCCTATGATTATAAGAGACGCCGTAGTAGAAGGCTCCGGAAATTCCGACCACCTGGGGTTCTTCTTTAACGTACACACAAATCTGAGCACACTGGTCTACAGCATTTCCGCCTCCATCGGAAATGCAGCTGCCGCAGACGGGATTCAATCCCGCGACCTGCGGGTCAGCAGTCGCGTGCCTTAGCCACAAGACCACGACGGCGGGGCTAGAGGGCTTTGTAATCTACCGGATCTTAAAAAATTAGGTTTAAGGTTTTCTTAATATTCAGTGGTGAAAAAACCTGAAAACCACCTTAGCATATTACTCATAGATGCAGAAGGACACACAGCGAGGCAGTAATACTGATGCCAGCATCCCAATCAGCTATGATGTCTTGAATATTTTTTAGCAACAGCAGCAATATAAAAGCGTTCATTTTTGTATTCGAAAGTTGGAGACAGTGCATTTATGAACAGGTATACTTGGAAGAATTCTTCTAGCATGTCTAAGCTTCTAGAAATCCCACTGCAAAGTTTCATTACAGATTTCCTAATGATGCAGGCAAGCCGGTGAGGATAGAGGAAATGTTCCATTTCCACCAGCTGCTTAAAAAAGGTGACCGTTAACATCTTTCCCTGTGCGTTTGACCCGCTGTCAGATTAAGTGACGTAGGCAACTGGCACGGTATAATGTTGAAAAGCTTTGCACTTGTGCTGACTGTCTTGCATACGTAATCATGCAAACCGCAAATAAATGTTGCCTTGAACCATCTCCCTGCACGGACATGCTGGAAAAATTCTACCAACTGGAACTTTGTATAAACGCGACTGCAAGAACTTTACAATACGAACATGCACGCAATGTAATGACGCTAAAAATAATGATAAAACTTAGTTAATTGGGCAGCTAACACCAATATTTACTGCCTCACTTTGTTTCCTTCTGTATTTATAGGATGTCTTCAAAGGTGGTTTTCAGGTTCTTCCCAGCGCTAAATACTAGGCAAACTCAATTTTCAGCAACCTGTATGTTTTTCCCTGGTTTTCCACTATTGTCCTTAACACTACAGCTTCTTTTCTAACGGCCCCAACCCTTTCGAGGCAGCACATAGCACGAATACAGACAGAACGCCTAACTTATCCTGCATTGTTGAAAAATCTAAAAAGGGCTTCGGCTTACTTAGTATACTATATATATATATATATATATATATATATAGAGAGAGAGAGAGAGAGAGAGAGAGGAGAGAGAGTTTGGATATGGAGGATACTGATACTCGTAAAGACATTTGTTAGGTGCCGAAAATCGGGAACATTGTGAATAACTTTGCCGTGCTTGCAATTTGAGCGTGTGTCTGGAATCACTTACAACCGCCAGTGAATTAGGTAAAAATCTTAGGTAACTTTATTTTGAGCTCGATATTATATAGCCTCACTGCAGCTTTTTAAATAAGCTGCCTTCTGGAGAGCATCGGTTCATTGTCACCACAAAATTCACGAACAAGAGAAGTTGATCTACTCGTGAAGACGAGCACCCATTTGATTTATAACGAATAAATACCCATTTGAAGGCTGGAGAATGCTGCAGAATGAAGATTCTTTTTTCGGGTTATCTACCAAAACCATTCCCCATTCACGTGGGCGATTCTGTGTGTTTGGGGAGCACATCATCATCCGCCCTGTGTCATTCATCTAAAAGCGGTGCGCTTTAAAAAAAATCAAGTCTTCATTCGCACTCTGAAAACACGCCAGGTAATAAAAAAATAATAAGATGCCCTTATCCTGCCGCGTATACCAATGCAATAGATACATCAGAAAATTATTTCGCTACAGAGATACAGATGCTGAAAAGTATCGCTAAGACACCATCGCGATAGTGTTGTATCAAGATACAGCCTAGCTTCGGCTTCATCCCGGGCGCGGCAGCTGAAACAAACTCCGCACACGGCTAAGGCGTTGCTTGGTTGCACACGCGTTCGGGTGCTCCATTCGAGGCCGCTTGCTTGCGTTTACTCTTATGCCCTGGAGCGATGCGTGAGCTAAACAGGCATGACTGTTATAACGAATTGTTTTTTTAAGGCACCTCATGTGGATGACATGTCTTGAAATGTAGCTGTGAAACAAAGAAAAACATCAATTCAGAATCGGCGTCCAGATTTTATTCTTTCTGTGTTGTTCGATTGAATCCTGGCCCCAAAGCTTCGTAAGAAAAAGACCGTATATGAGATATGGAAAATATTTTGTTTGCAATGGCGCCCCACCGCAATGGTCTAGTGGCTAAGGTACTCGGCTGCTCTCCCGCAGGTCGCGGGATTCTATCCCGCCTGCGGCGGCTGCATTTTCGATGGAGGTGGCAATGCTGTAGGCCCGTGTGCTCAGACTTGGGTGCACGTTAAAGAACCCCAGGTTGTTTAAACTTCCGGAGCCCTCCACTACGGTGTCTCTCATAATCATATGGTAAATTTGGGACGTTAAGCGTCACATATCAATCAATCGATTGTTTTCAATGTTACCATTTACCGACAAGGTGGATTGGCGTTGGGGTGACCAGGCGTTACGCAAATGAACACGAGGTGCATTGTTCGCATCGCTTGCACATAGGACATATTTCACCTATTTTTGCTCCCCTATTATATTTAGCATTGTTTTCGACCCTTTTCTCTCGAAAATGGCATTCGGAATGCCTTCCACCGGCACTCGAACTTCATGAAGCCACTGAAAAAAAAAAACTGACAATATCAAGCCTAAATAGAAGCATATATGTTAAGTGTACAACAGAGTTGGTACAGCAACGATGGAGAGGGGTAAATGAGTGGCGGATACAGAAAGGTGATTTGAAACTCCAAGGAGAAGAGCCCATGGCTACGCCCCTGCATCATAGCGACACCGACACGTGCACCAATAACGACCAGAATCTGTCCTTTCCCAATTACGAACTAAGTGGGACATGACATCCTCAATACATACGGGACATGACATCCTCAACACGACATCTTCAATACATTTTGAAATAGAGGTCATCCTCTGCATCAGCTGCTTCGTCAGATATTTGGCGCATATGAGTCAGTGTAAATACATGTTCAGGCCACAGTTCCCGCATTTAAATAAGGCTAAACGCAAGGCGGCCCATGTATCAAGAAGTAATACGCATATGAGCAAACCCTGAAGGCTCAAAATAACCTGAAATGGCTCCCTGTCCCCGCCCCCTCCCCTTTTTTTTTTATTTCCCAGGCCTCGTAATCGATTCGCGGTATTCGCACGCACGTTCACCAGAGTTGTTTTTCTTATCGAACAACGCAGGTGGCGCTGCAAGCACACACTGTTTCGAACCACATATCACGTTCCTCAAACACTAGCGGGTCCATGGACGGGTAAAGAGCCAAACATGCGCTCTCCATACATCAAGCTTAATCACTGTCAACCTTCGCCATGACGAGCCTATTTTGTAAAGCACCGAAAACCTTTTTTTTCTGAGCATTTTCCATATATATATATATATATATATATATATATATATATATATATATATTGAAATACAATGGTGCAGCTGACGCTTTATTGAAGCAACAGCAAGATGGCGCCGATCATGAAAAGGAACGGGCCGAAGACTGATGATGGTTATTGATAGATGAGGAAGATGACGTACAATGAATTCTCACACTAATTTCCCCGTCGACGGAAGCGGCCAGCCTGGCCGCGAATTACGCTGTGGAACGCATACAATAGGGCTTGAGACGCGAAACGTGCACAATCTCTGTCCCGCGGCAGCGTTGGTCAGTGGGGACATGAACAGGTGTGACACGGTAGTTCACCGGTGAGGTCTGTTCGATAACTTTGTAAGGGCCAAGATAGCGTGACTCAAACTTTTCGCATAAGCCAGGCGTTCGCGCAGGAGTCCACAGAAGTACATTGTCGCCAGGGCGGTAGAGAACGACGTGGTGAGTGGCATCGTAACGATGTTTGCGATCTTCTTGGCTAGCTTCGGTGTTTACGCGGGCAAGACGACGGCATCGAGCAACGCGGGACAGAAACTGGTCGCAAACGAATGGTGAAGAGTTGATGGGGCCAGAAAAGAATGAAACGTCGAGTGGTGATGTCGGTTGGCGTCCGTATACTAGGAAAAATGGAGAATAGCCTGTGGTTCGTTGAACTGACGTATTATATGCATACGTCACAAAGGGTAGTATGGCATCCCAATTGCGATGGTCCGGTCGGATATACATGGACAGCATGTCACACAGCGTGCGATGAAATCTTTCCGTTAAGCCATTGGTTTGCGGGTGATAGCTAGATGTTGTTTTATGAACTGTTTTTGATGCTTGAAGAACTTCACTGAGCGTGCTTGAAAGAAATGCCTTTCCCCGGTCGCTCAAAAGGACACGAGGGGCTACATGACGTAGATAAATAGCATTCAAGAAGAAAGTTGCTACTTCCGAAGCACTTCCTGAAGTGATTGAGGCCGTCTCAGCGTACCGGGTCAAGTGATCAACCACGGTGACGATCCACCTCTTGCCGTCTGATGTAGTTGGGAGGGGCCCGAAGAGGTCAATTCCGACGACAGAGAACGGCTCTGATGGACAAGGAAGTGGTTGTAGGGTCCCGACTGGAGCAGTAGTGGGCCGCTTGCGGTGTTGGCAAAGTGCGCACGAGGCAATATATTTAGCTACTATCGTGGAAAGACCTGGCCAGAAAAATCGACTGCGGATGCGTTCGTATGTTTTGTAGTAACCCAAGTGTCCTGACGTCGGGTCGTCGTGGGAAGCGCGCAGAACTTCAGTGCGTAGTGCGCGTGGTACGACGGGAACCCATCGGTGGCCTTCCGGGTGCAAAATGTATCGATATAGCACATCGTCCTCCAGCTTGAATAGTCGGAGTTGTTTCCGGAGCCTGGCATTAGGGGAAGACGAAGCACCGGTAAGCCGACCAATGATGTCAGTGCAATAAGAATCGGCTCGCTGGTGAGTAGCACGTGCTGACGGACGGGTGGATGAAGGTAGGGAAGAAATGGATGATATCGACGAGGCGTCCTCCGTATAGCCAATTTGACAAGGGGATGTGACGTGCTCAGAAAACTGCGGCAAAGGGCATCGTGACAAAGCGTCGGCATCTTGATGTTGTCTTCCAGTCTTGTAGATGACGTCAAAGTCATAAGATTGTAATCGGAGAATCCAGCGGCCAAGTCGTCTCGACAAGTTTTTGATTGTGGACAACCAGCAAAGAGCATGGTGGTCTGTCACAACAGTGAAATGTCGACCATGTAGGTACGGACGAAATTTTTGGATGGACGAGACAACAGCCAAGCACTCTTGTTCGGTTATCGAGTACCTCTTCTCTGCAGTGGTCAGAGTGCGGCTTGCATACGCGACAACTTTCTCGCGAAAGGCATGGTCGCGCTGGAGCAGTACGGCGCCGATTCCTTGTCCACTCGCGTCAGTGTGTAATATCGTAGGTGCCTTGTCATCGAAATAACAAAGCACCGGTGGGGATGTCAGTGCCTGCTTGAGTTCTTGAAATGAGGCTTCGCATTGATCATTCCAATCGAAGGAACCGGTACTAGCAAGGAGCTTGTGGAGAGGAGCGGCAATAGTGGCAAAGTTGCGAATGAAGCGGCGAAAGTACGATGCGAGTCCAAGGAAACTGCGTAGTTCTTTGGAACGAAAGGGTCGCGGAAAGTTGAGGACTGCGGAAATTTTGTCCGGATCGGGCTGGATGCCATCTTTAGTAACGAGATGTCCTAGAACCTTTATAGCTGTGTTGCCAAAATGGCACTTCCTTGTGTTTAGTTGAAGTCTAGCGTTGGAGAGACATGTGAGCACTTGATCTAGGCGTTGCAGATGATCATCAAAAGTGGAAGAAAACACGACGATATCATCGAGGTAGCATAGACAAGTTTTCCACTTGAGGCCACGAAGAACAGTGTCGATCATCCTTTCAAATGTGGCGGGAGCATTACATAGACCGAATGGCATTACGTTAAACTCGTACAGACCGTCCGGCGTAGAAAAGGCGGTCTTTTCTTTGTCTGCTTCGTCCATTGGTATTTGCCAATACCCGGACCGAAGGTCAAGGGTGGAGAAGTATTGGGCGCCTTGCAATGAGTCAAGTGCATCATCTATACGGGGCATCGGATATACATCCTTTCGGGTAATCTTGTTGAGCGCGCGGTAATCAACACAAAATCGTACCGATCCATGCTTCTTTTGTACCAACACAACGGGTGATGACCAAGAACTGGTAGAGGGTCGTATGATGTTTCTGTTTAGCATATCGGTCACGTTCTCCTCGATTATTTTGCGCTCGGCCAAGGAGACTCGGTAGGGACGACGGCGTACAAAAGTCTGACCTTCAGTGTCGATGCGATGATGCGCAACTGTGGTCTGTCCTAGTGCCAAAGCATTGGCGTCGAAGGAGGCCTGGTGTTTCCTGAGCAAATTCAGCAACGCCTCACGCTGAGAAGCAGAAAGGTCAGGATTTATCCCGGGAGCAAAGGAGGAGGAAATAACAGAATGGGCCTGTTGTGGCTGAGCTGTCAAGGCGTGAAGAGAGACCAAAGATACCGGTTGGGTATCCACATAACATGACACTGCAGAACCTTGGGGTAGGAGGACGGGCTCTGGGGTAGGATTCAGGCCAATGATTATCGCTGCACTGTCTTTGAACCGCACCAGGCTAGAGGGGACTACAACGCCGCGAGCTAGACAGCTGCTGGAAGGGGTGATAAGGACGTCACCATTCGCAATATTCGGAGAAGTGATGGTGATGAGTTGCTCTTGACCCGGGAGCAGTATGGATTCGGAAGCTGTGAAGAAACGCAATGGTTTTTCGTCGACGCGTTCGCTGCAGTGGTCGGTCTCGGTCATTTCGACTACACGTTGACGGCAAGAAATTAATGCAGATGCTGATGAGAGAAAGTCCCAACCTAAAATTAGTTCATGAGCACATGAAATTAAGACAGCGAAGGTGATGTGATGAAGAATACCATCAATGAAGACACGCGCTGTACATTGGGCCGATGGTCTAATTATCCCCTTCAGGCGCGAATTAAATCTGGCAACGTGAAAATGTTTTTTTGTTCATAATTTCAATATTTAAGCCTTTTAAAGTAAGAAACTCGAAACAAATGCAAAATATGCTTATTGGTTCAATTTTTGCTCAGCGTCCACATTTGTGGACATTGCGCCTCAAAGCAGTAATATTAGTGAAAAGCGACAAAGAAGAAAACACGCTTTCCATTTAAATTCAAAATAACTTCTTTCAAAGTAATGTTGAGAGAAGTTACCAGAAAAAGTCTATTCAGTGTGAAAGAGGTCGAAGCAGTCATTCTGCGATGTCAGGCAAAGAAGAATGTCACACTTCCTGCAGCGGACGCGGCTCTTGGATGAGCATCCATCCCTCCTGCAGCGTTGTGCGTTGGGTATGTTCATTTGCTGTGGCCAGTGCTGTATGCCGTCATAGCGAAGAGTGCTCACTGGCAGGGGTGACGCATTGGGTGCCTTCCTTTTCATCACCTGGGGGTTCTCACTGCTTGGTCGCCCACGCTTTTTCTGGGGCTTGTTGACGCTCAGCTGATGATGATGATGATGATGATGATGATGATGATGATGATCCTTGATAGTCTGGCGCACACCCACAAAGAGGGATCGGCCAAGAACCGGGCGGCAGGATCTTAACTAAAAGGCTAATGGTTTTTCAAACAAAACGTAATTTTGTGTTCTCTTCGTTCTCTTCCTCCTTTTCGTCGTCCGAAATGTCTCCATCGGAAACATCTCCATTGGCTATTTTTTAAGGACGTCTTCCACTGTTTCATCGTCGACTTTTTGTCGTCTCGATGCATGATCCTGAATTCCTGGTGACAAAAAATATTAACGTAAACATCATTTGATGCTGCCGGAAGTGAAACACAGAGAAATAGCAGCCCTTCAACAAAGGAGGCACTGAAGCGCAGTGTCCACGTTCGTGGACGCGAAATTTAGCTGAACCTTTCTGTCATTACAAATGATTTCCTATTGCCAAAATATTGTTAAAAGGCATGCGGGATATCTTAGTTATTACTGACAAATGCAAAATTTCACGCCAGCTAAAAAGGTACGAAGTAAACGATAAAAACATCAGAGCCACTTACGCGTCCCGCCATAGAAAGTGGAGGCGTCCAGTTTGACTTTTGTTTACGATGTTATTTTGAACCAAGTGCAAGAGATGGCGCCACGCGTCCTTGCAGCAAGATGCAGAGGTTGCGGGAGCATTGTTTGCGCGCGAGATTCAAGACCGATTTTCGAAACACCTAGGTGTGAACTTGGCGTCCACAAATGTGGACGTTGCGCCTGAAGGGGTTATTGCTCCATTGGCCCCAATCAAAGATGATCCAAGGTAGGGTGTCTTCACTTTCCGCAATCGAGAACACAAGTCGGCACGCATAACTGAAATAGTTGCTCCCGTGTCCACCAAAGCCAACACCCGCACACCTTCCACAGTTACCAATAACATGTTTGACGGTCGTTCAGGAGGACTTGGGTCATTTCGCCGCGATGCAGTTTTCCCTCCAAAAACTGCACTGTTTAGTTTTCCGATCGCTGGGCAGCCAGTTGAGAGACAGGCCGAAGTGGTGAAACAGAGCGTCGGAGTGGCGAACGGGAGCGTGGTCGGGATGCACGTGTATTGTTGGTCGTGTTGGAAATGCGCACAGGAGACGGTGATCGGTGGTTGGAAGGACTGTCGGCATAACGGTAGTAACCACGAGCACATGTGTCGTCTCGTTCAAAAGCGGCATAACCACGACGTTCATCTTGCTGCCGACGTCGACAGACCCGGGAAATGTGTCCCCGAATTCCACAGTAGTAGCAAATAGGACGTGGGGCCAGCCAGGAAGAATGGTAGGTAGGGTTCGGTGGACGGGCGACTAGAGGTGCGAGATGTTCGTGATCAGGTACAGGTGGTGGTACTTGAGACGGCGAGGGTTGCATTGCAGCGATCTGTGTATACGAAGGGGGTTGGGCGCATGGTGGAGCTCGGTGGGTGCTTTGAAACGCTGACATTTCTTCGCTAATAATTCCACGCAGATCGCTAGAGGCGGGTGCAGCGGGAACGTTGTTAGAAGGAGGTAAATTGTAGGCTTGCAATTCCTCACGAATTATGGCTCGAATGATGGATCGGAGCTCCATACTGTTTGCCAGGGGGTTCTCAGAGAAGTCGGGTCGTAGGCGGATTGACTGCAAGGTATCAAGCCGCTGGCATACCGAGACGACGTCGGAAACCGTCGAAGGGTTGTGTGCGACGAGGGCGTTGAAAGCGGTGGGTCCGATACCCTTCAGAAGGTGCCGGACACGATCACCTTCTGGCATGGTGTCGTCGATACGGCGGCAAAGTGCAAGCACATCCTCAATATAGGAAGTGTAGGACTCACCGCAATGTTGAACGCGTTCTGCCAGTTTCTTGCGAGCAACTTCTGAACGGACGGTCGGTGTACCGAAAATGCGTCGGAGCTGGTCTTTGAAGGAAGACCAATCGCGGAAGTCGCTCTCATGGTTCAGGAACCACGTCTTGGCAACCTGAGAGACGTAAAACTGGACGCGTGCTAATTTCGATACCTCGTTCCAGTTGTTGTAGACACCTACGCGGTCATAGTTGTCGAGCCAGTCTTCGACATCTTCGCCAGGCAGACCGGAGAAGATTGGAGGCTCCCGAGGGGGATTCTTGACCGGGCTAGGGTTGGCGGCTGGTGGTTGCGCCGGCGGGTGGTTCGGTTGGGCTTGCTCTTGGGCCATGGTGCTCTGCTGGCGCAAGCGACGTCCCGATCGGAGCTCCAGGAGCTGGCTTTGGATCGAGAGAGGTCGAAGAGATCGGGAAGCACCTTCCACCACTTGAAATACAATGGTGCAGCTGACGCTTTATTGAAGCAACAGCAAGATGGCGCCGATCATGAAGAGGAACGGGCCGAAGACTGATGATGGTTATTGATAGATGAGGAAGATGACGTACAATGAATTCTCACAATATATATATATATATATATATATATATATATAAATAAATATGTATATATATATATATATATATATATATATATATATATATATATATATATATATATATATATATATATATATATATATATATATATATATATAGGACAGGCTGTTTCAAGAAATATGTTCAATATTGTTTAAAATTAGAAAAGGCTCTACATGCTCGCTGTCTTCACCGTTGCTTTTTTTATAGCTGCAGGCATCTTAAGAAGGTTGAAGACATCATTCAGAACAGTATTTAGAACAGTTAAAATAAATATCTTCTAATTACTGGAGTTAGGTAGTCAAGTCAACTGCGAGAATTGAAGTCTTTGATGCGATTAACCCATTGCCGCTTTGAGATTTTGAAAAAGCGGCCTCTAGTAGGAACCACGAATGTGTAAATTCTACGAAATTCTGCGGCGAAACCGCCACCAAAGGGCCAATTAGCGCAACAAGCAGACGACTACAATGACGTCACTGTTCGAAACAGCGGTTGCAAGGGGGCAGCGTTAACGCGACAGCGTTAAAAAGCTCGCGTTGCAGAAAACCCGCCACTGGCATTGGCCTCGTTTATTGCGAGCGAAGTATCCTCTGTGCGTCTGTGACCGAAAAATCAAGTTACCGAGATAGCCACGGGAGGCCACTACTTGTCCGCGCGCGCGCGCGCGCGCGCGATAACACTGAGAAAGCCGCACAAAAAAAAAAAGTGCTCAAGGTCACGAGGCGTGGTAGTCTTTTTGCCCTGCCACCCCTCCCTGCTTAGCTTCCAGCGCTTTCGTCAGTATGAGAGAAGAGATAATGCAATTGCAGCATGCGACAAACCTTTGTAATTCCACTTGCAATTGACAGATTCTTAAAAATTTGCGGTGTTGAATTCGCGAAGCAATAAGCTCTTCTAGTGAACTCATTCCCTGGTTACTTGAAACAGTGTTTCAGGGCCCCTTTAACGCATTTTGTTCGACAGTTGTCACGACGAAAACCAGCCCATTCGGTGATTATAGCGCGCGCTGGTCTAATCTACTGTGTGCGTGTTTATGTGCGTGCGTGTGTATGTAACAAAGCATACGAATAAGAATGTGCTTAGCGCTTTAAGGGTGCACTAGGAGCTAGATTTCGCTAACGTGTTAAAATCTTAAAGGCAAAGCTTATGTGTCCCCCAATTTTTCCCGTTCGTTATATAGTCTATGCGCGTCGTGCATGCAGTGATTGCGAGTGCCACCCAGACACCTACAACAACGAAGTTGGTTGATGGCTGATATAACAACAGTCCCTCAATGCAGATGCGCGTTTTTGTGTTTAGATTTCGGTTTCCCCACAGAAATCAGGAGAATATTATTAATTTGTTATTCTTACTATATACTGCTTTTCCGAAATCTCAGAGCAACAATGAGTTTTTCGCACAAAGGACTAATTATGTGATATGACTATACTGTCAAACTCTATAGCAAAACATTATTAGTTAACGTTTCTTATTTAGTGTTCCTAATGATACCTTCAACCCTCTTTAAGACGCCTGTCGGTACAGAAAAAGCAACTATGAAGACATCGAGCAAATGGAGCCTTTTTGATCTTTTAAGATTTATATATATATATATATATATATATATATATATATATAGGAAGAGAAAGGAAAACACAAAGGTTGTATTACTTTTACATTTCAACGATTTTGACCAGTCAACTGAACGAAATCGTTAGAAAACAAGCCATCTGCTATGTTCGGTGTCTTCCCTTGCCAAGTACGTTTGGCTCAATGGCCAAGCTTCTTCAGTGCGTGTGCGTACGTGTGCGTTTGTGTGTGTTTCCTTGTGTGTGTCATATAGCACGAGCGGCTTTCATTGTTCACCCACCTACCTTTTAGCTTGAAGCAAGTGACCCTCTCTCCCATCCTCGTTCAACGGCCCGCGCGATTTGTTTCTTGTTGTCGCCCATGCCGCCGGCCTTTAGGACCACGCTGGCAGGAAACAGGGAGCTGATCCGTCAGCGTGGGGTCATTATGCTCTGAAGAGATTAATCACTGACATGAGCACGCTCTCGTCCACTTTATCGCCGCAGTCGCCCGACCCTCGTCTAAAAGAACATAACGATGAGAAACGACGTCTTCACGGAACCCCCCTCGTGCCCTCAAGAAATAAAAAAGAGGTGGAGGTCATTGATAGAGTACGGCACAATCAAAATCAAATTAAATGTCGACGCGTCCGCCTTCTGTTGCTTGCACTTGAAAGTGTGGAATAATACAGTTCTGCCAACGGGGACACAAAAACGAGAGAATAAGGAGAGCATACTCCCGGAAGAAACTTTTTTTTCTGAAAAATAGAATGGAAGTAAATGGAATCAATACTTGTAACTGCGGAAAAAAAAACACCAGACGGAACAGCTTGCGTGAAAAATTGCGTGAAAAAATAATACAAATAGTGCCGTAGTACTTGCCTCGAAGTTTCAGACAGCGATGTTGTCACGTCCATGACATTTGTTTTTTACTCCATTGAAGCTCGTGAGGCCGAAATGTTTTTCTTTGCATAGTTGCAGCCCGAGATGTCTGGGTTTGAATTTCGCTGTTTTGTTTTATGATTTTTATTAAGCTATCGCGCGGACCGCTAGTAAATTGCGCATCACTGCGTATACTGACGCTGTCATCATCACAGGTCATTTTTCTCTCCCAATAGGGGCGCCACTGTTGAGTGGCATGGCTCTTCTTTTTTTCTCTCCTAAAAGAGTTAGGTGCCGAGTAAGGTAGATGAAAAATAGCTAACAAGCTGGCACATATTTTTTGCCTCGCTGAGCTGCTTGAGCTGTAATGGGCCTCATGGTACAGTGTGCCGAAAACTCTCGCAGAGCCCTTAGAAAAGCGAGCCTTTTACTTCCTTTCATACAGAATATTACACCGCTATATGGCGGTTTTTTACCTTGAGCTGCCGCCGCGAGAAAGCCTGAATTATGATAAGGTTACTGACTTGTTAGTGAGTTAGTTACTCAGACTCAAAAGAAACAATCTAATGTGCTGACGAAAACACCACGAAATTGTTGCGCTTGTGCGGGCTCATAAATTATCTGAATATCCGCCAGTAAGTATTTGCCAGGAAAAGGAAGCACATACTGTTGCCTTGATTAAATAACTTAAATCTCAAATTTTGTGACTTTCTTTTTTGTCGAGGTGTGAAAAACCATGAAAAATTGAAAACAACTGCAAGAAAAGCGTAACAATATAACAGCGATTTCACCTGTTAAAACTAGGAGCGGCTAGACTTACCACTCTTACAAAAGTGAGAAACGCGAGACTATTCACCGAGACTCGGGAATGCGAAGGATGCTCTATTTGCTTTATCTGACGCTTTCTAGATGGAGAACTGCGTTTACGGGTGCCTGCTTTACAAATATCATCAGGATATCCTGACATTACAGACTAAGGAGTGATGGCTGTTGATGCGTAAACCTACGCCAGTTAGAACTGTCTCATACTCGTCTACAGGAATACTTAGTTGGAAAGGGAACCCATTTTGTTGAATATCTTGACAACGAGTTCAGTTAAATTAGTGGCTACTCGGGCACCTTTCCGGAATTCGTACTGTGTATACCGTGCACACTTCTTACGTGCCCGCGGCTGCCCAAAGTGTGCTGAAGAGCGCAGATGAAGGTCTCTGTGTTGCCAAGCACTTCGTACTTAACGCAGGGCCTAAATGCTTCTCCCCACGTTTGAGTTTTCTTCAACGTTATTGTTGCAGAAGACTGGAGCTCTAGGGTGCAGCAGGCCTGCTGTACTGGTGTCATCGAGTTGTCGTAGCATGCATTGCGAGAGATCCCATGCTCACTGAGCTACATCGGTCACAACAAGGAGCATGGGCGATAAAAATAATGGTGCACAAGTTGTTCCGGTGGCCAGTTTTTTATTGTGAGATCGAAAATATACTATGTTCCTGTATATCTTTTGTTCAGCGCAATAAATGCTACATAGACAATGGCCTATCAGTTGGCCTGAAACTGGGATGAATTGGTCGCAGCTTTACATTGATCATGCAAGTGCCGATTCAGGGACGCTTGCTGCTAATAGTCATCGACTCGCACACAAAGAAGATTGACGAAGGCCTGATCAGGTTGGCAACCACCGAAGTCTTATTCGCACGAGTTCACGAATCGTTCGTTCGTTTTGGCTTGCTAGAAAGAGTTGTATAAGATGATGGGCCCCGATTCGCGAGTGAGCACTTTGTCCAGTTCATGCTGGACATGACGCATCCACGCAGTGTCCCGTAATACCCACAGTCTAATGGCCTTGCGGAACGCGCAGTCTTCACCGTTAAGGATGACCTGCTCAAGCACTTCATGGTGAAGGACCTCGAAGCAACTTGGGAGAATATTGCTAGGCTATTGGCGTAACCCCTATACCCCGTGGAAAGACCCCCTCTGAAATGCGGCTTAGTTACCAAGTTCGTTCACGCTTGTGTGCAAATTCCATCTCGGAGTTATTCGCAGCATCTCATATTGCAGCCCGGAAACCCGGTCTTGGTGCGTGACTTTGCCCGCGGGAGGCCCTGGTGTACAAGTGTCACCAATAGCACCGACGGTTTTCGGCTGGTAACAGTCGACATTCCGGATGGGTTGATGAATGATGATTGATTGATATGTGGGGTTTAATCTCCCAAAACCACCAGGTGAATATGAGAAACGTTGGTAGTGGAGGGCTCCGAAAAGTTTGACCAGCTTGGGTTCTTTAACGTGCACCAATATCAGAGCACACGGGCATACAGCATTCTCGCCTCTAACAAAAATGCAGTCACCGAAGCCGGGATTCAATGCCGCGACCTGCGGATCAGCAGCCGAGTACCTTAGCCACTAGACCAAAATGACAGGGGCCATTCCAGATGGGTGAATTTGGCGTCACTTGAACCAGATTCGTCAGCAGGTGCTTAAGTCTCTCGGGGCTGCAAAGGCTCAGCTTGCCGATTCATACCACTGTGTCCAGGCAACGGGGAACAGCAAGCGTCAGCGCGAAAGGAGCAAATAAGGCCGGCAACTCATGTGCACAGTGCTGTCATTCTCGTTTCTTCAATAACTTCGCCAACACTTCGTACAAACGAAGAGGCACCCCCAAGTCCTCCGGCCTTACGAAGTTCTACCCGACTACGAACACCAGAGCAAAGACTGTAGCTTTTGATGAAAGGGAGAAGTGATGTGAAGGGCACCACGTACAATTGTCAAATATGTTTCGCCGTATTAGGTCACATTATAGGTCAGCAGCTTATATGTATTTGGTTGTCTCCTCTGTAAAGTCATTCTGCGTCTCTTCTTGCGGACCGGCTCTATTGCTCTGCCACCCGCTACAATGGTGATATTATTCTTCAAAATTAAGAAGAACGTGCTTTATCAGTGTTAAAAAGTGAGAAACACAAGATATTCACCGAGGCCCAGGAGAACAAAAGATGCTCTGATTGCTTTATTCGATGCTTCTGAGGTGAAAGACTGCGTCACATTGTTCAAGGGCACCTACTTTACAAATACTGCCACTGGAAATAGCCATTGCTCTGCACAACGCTAACAAAGAGAAACGCTAACGACACAACTACGAGCGATGAAGCCAGCCGCAATGCACGAGCCGGCCCTGCATGCGCACAGGACTCCACCGAACAGCCAACGCGCGTGAAGAAGGAAACGAGGGTGCTCTAGGCAGAGGCTCACGAGGACGACCGACCTTGAGATCTTCTTGATTTCTGTGCGTCGTTCACTTTGGGCACAAGTTCGCCCCTTAATAAACAGTGTGAATAGACATGCTTGTTGTGAGGGTGCTGTATTCGTTACAATATAATTAGCCTAACATGGTGGCTGATTGGGATAGTTGGTTTAGCATACTTAAGATTTAACAGCGCGAAAAAAAAAACTCGGCAGAAAGATAAAGTAAGAGACAAGCCCTGACTTCCAACAAAAATTTTATTGACAAGAAGGCTGTTAATATACCCGATTGAACAGAAAAAGTATGTCAAAATTACAGATGTAAAGACAAGAAATATCATCAACAATAACTGCGCCTGCTGCACCGACCCTCACACCTAAAAAAACTTGACTCTCGTTCTGACAGATAAACTGATGGCTTGCTTACGCATGCACTTCTTTCAAGGGCCATCTGAGCAGCCTCATATATTATACACTCGAGTTATTGTTTATTCTTACCAAGAACTGTTGTGTTTCCGAACAGCGGAGCGCACCCACACGTGCTCACGTGTTGCGCCAGGAAGCAATCTTTGCCATTACGAACATTATTGACGTGTTCCCGTTAGCGTTCGTTTAGGTCTCTGTCCGTCTGGAGCACGTAACATGCACCGCAAGACAATGGGGTCCTGTACTACACCACGCCTAGCGCACAGTCAACAAACTACGTCCTGTGCCTAACCATGCACTGATTTCCGTTTTTCTTTACGGGGCAGGTCCCGTTTGTCAACTGAGACAACTTGTCAGGGGCACTGAAGTCGACCTTCACGTTGAGGCGTTGCCATATTTGATTGATTGATATGTGGGGTTTAACGTCCCAAAACCACCATATGATTATGAGAGACGCCGTAGTGGAGGGCTCCGGAAATTTCGACCACCTGGGGGTTGCCATATTTGCTTTAGGTAGTGTGACACAGAGTGCATATATGGAATCACTGTTTTTCCGAGCTGTTAAACTTTAAGTATTATTAGCCTCTCTGGATATTACAAAAAGAGGCATGCAAGTTTAACATGTGTAAACTTATACCAGTTAAGACTCTCTCTTGCTCCTCCACAGGAACGCTTATGGTGAAACATAGCTGGAAAAAAGCTAATTTTGTAGAATATCTTATTGACGAATTTCTCGCAAATATGTTGGCAGACTAGTTTTGTTCTGTGCATACTTGCTTTCACCTTAGCTCAGCGGCAATCCGGCTTCAAGAAAATGCGCTGGTCCATCGAGGCTATTGTGAACGTCGTTATTTTATTTGGCTGAGAATGCGCATGCAAAGAGTGAGTAAGTGTAAGATTTACTGTAAATGCCCAGCGGCATTTAGCACGGTGGGGCTACAAACACCCCCTCCATGGTGAGGGCCTGGAGACCTAGGACACGGGCAGCTTCTTGAATGTGCCTGATGGCCCACAGTTCATCGGCGATGTTGCGGATGAGCATGAGCAAAGTTGTCTCCAATCGCGCCCCGTGATTTGAGACTGCCATATCTACCTGGGCCCGGATTCCCAAAACTCACTTACGAAAACATTTTTGCGCAAGAGAAATTTTGTTGCGTAAGTCAATTCACGAAACGAAAAAACATCGTAAGAGGCCATAGTTGTCACATCGGCCACTGCAAATAAAGCGCGCTGTGACTGCCAGGGAACATGTCAGCGATGGTGATGCAGTTGGTATATTTGCTTACGTCACTGAAAAGTGCTCGTAAGTGGATTCACGAAGCGAAATTGTGCGTAAAAACAGCATGGCTGAGAGAAAATCCCAAGAGTGGTCCGGACCACTCTTAGGAACAATGTGGCTACTTAGAACCTGCTGCCGCAGCGGTATACTTTGGTGCCCTGGCTGGTTTTGAGTTAATTCACGCCCATTAAGGGCTGCCTGATGACTGCTGGTGCGTTTTTATTTCTTTCAGCGCTTTGAGCTTCGCGTGTTGTTTCCCTTGTACGCAGTGGATAGTGTTGACAACCACCACCGTCCAATAAGTTCGAAGTCGCAGTAATTGAAGAATTCTATTGGGCGTCAATGGCATAAAACTACGCATGTAAAGATTTGTGGTTGGATGAAAAACCAATGTGATACGTGAATGGTCGGTGCATTCCAACGCGACATGACATAGGATCAACCTTATTTGTTATGTTGTTGTGTTGCGCCCCATCTCATCCAATTAAAAGTGCGACTCGATATCCTTGCCTCATTGGTGGATAGAAGGGCAAGAGTGGGGGCTAGTTGGTTGAACATTGTTGAGACTCACACCGCGCTGGAATTAAACACACAAATAAAAGACACACTGAAGCACAGGTAGGACACACACGAGCGCGAACCTACCTGTGCTTCAGTGTGTCTTTTATTTGTGTGTTTAATTCCAGCGCGGTGTGAGTCTCAACTCATTGGTGGAAATTACCACCAAAGAGGTTAATGGGAGCACATTCTTTGCACGCTATTGGAAATAAAAATGAGAGGAAGTTTTCAGTGAGTGGTTCATAAAGTTTGTGCTCTAGTGTACTTTCATTGGCTCTAACTGTCCAATGGTTGCGATCTCTGAAATACAGCTGTCGATACACTTTGGGACGATCTGGAACAAAGCGTACTTTGTAAACCAAAGCCTATTAGGGGTGCGCGTGATTACGCATGGAACTACAAACAAATCATGCATCTTCACCCTCACTGTTCAGACACCGATATGGACCATGATAATATGGCAAGCAATCGGAATAAAATGACCCTAGTAACTTTGTATGACACCGAAAATATGCAAACCCTCACGATTCTGGAGCAAACCTTGGCTGAATTCATGCCTGCGTCAATTACCAGCCATTTAACTTGGCGCACGAACATGATTCAAAGGTAGAGCGAGCCACTGACATGTATTTTGTGCGACGGAGCGGCCACTTGACCTGAGAATAATAGCGTTGCGAAGGCGAATCCCCTGTCGCATGCTCTGATCGAAGCAGACGACAAACGCGAGCAGACGACGGCTTGGCCGACAGGCACAGCTTGTGATTGGTTGTGAAGCAATACCCTCCACATCAGCTCACTCCGTGATGTTGCCAAAACACTTCTTTCATCTGGCAGCCTGTCCTGTTCGTCATATCACCCCCCTCGCACATAGGAGAAATTTTTTTCACGCCGTGAAAATAGTGCAAGTACTTTCTAAGAGCTCTCTTACGTGCGGTGCAGTTGTCGAAAACAACATGGCGTCGTAAACAGCATATCGGTCGGTGCGACTTTCAGCAAATGCTTCTCGCACGAGTTACTTCAGCGTTTGACCGGATGTGTTGTGATTACAGCAGCTCTTTCAGTGCGTGTGAACAGTGCGGAAAGCTGTGGCAGTGCAATGGTGTACGGTGAAGCGCAGCGAAGCCTGTGCGTTGGTGTGGTTATCAAGCGGGGATCGGCGTCGATGTATCGATGGCAACTAGCACTCGAGAAGCCTGCAATGTGTGTTTGTGTGCCGGTAACAGTTCGTTCGCTTGACTTTCCAGTCTCTCAGTTGGGTGCTGTGCGACATTTCGGATTGACAGCGTTTTGACAAGTTACTTGAGTGACCCCAAGTACGTACGGAAACGTATGAACTACGCGCTCGGTTCTTGCTTCGCCACTAGTTAGCCCGTACGCTTCTATTTACTTGAGAGCAATGTACTGTTCGGGAGTGAAACGATGTTCGTTGTGAACAGTGGTGCTGTGTTGACGTTCCAAGACTTGTGAACAAGCTGTGCTCGTGTGACCGAAAATTGAAAGACAGCGTTGATAACTGTTTTGCCCGGCGAAGTTGTGGTGGGGCAGCTTGGCGCTTTTGTTTATTAAGTCGTCACTTCTCCTTTTTGTGATAACCATAGTCCTAGCGCTGTGATGTGATCAACCAAAACTGCGAGATGCTACATTCTGTTGTGGATCGTGTTACTTTGGAAGCGCGCCTAGACTGTTCTTCGGTAACAACTTGAGAGTTCTGTGTGGCAGCGAGAGCCCGTGAGCGTCAAGCTTCCCTTCGGCCCCCAGAAAAAGCAAAGATTTCACCGGTGCCTTGCTTTGGATGAAGTTGTAGGCCAATATCGCCTAACTACAGGTTTCCGAGTTCGTCTGGCCATCGTTTTTCACGGCACTAGAGCCTTGACAACAGCCGGTCGTGGCCAGTTCTTAAACTTTATCAATGGACGTGCACGCCTGGCCAGCCCTTCATTGCTGTCATTGGCAGCTTCCAGTCTGCAGATGCCCTTTGCCTGTTGGCCGTACTTGGTTCCTCATGACACCGACGGCTACTAAATGCTGCCATCGGTGAGTTCACCTTGCAGAACTAAATTTCACCAGTACTATAATTCACGCAGTTCTATAACGTGTGCAAGTTTTTAAGGCCATCAGATGTAATGTTTCTCTATGGTAAGTTGAAGCATGAAAAATATACTACTACTGTTATATACATACATATATTATGTTGCAAATACATAAAAAGTTTTTTGTGATTTGATACAAGTGAGCTCTTGTTTGATTATGAGGTTGGGCCTGTCGATTGACCACGTTTGATAGTTGGAAAGTTAATGTGAATTTATTTTTCAGAAGCCAGGTTGCACTTTAAAAATTTGTTATTTTGGAAAATTAGTTCTATAGACGATTACCACTGTGCTAGTACTATACTTCAGTAGGACATATATATTGCGGTACGTAAATTTTACATGAGGCTTCAGTTTATTTCAAAGTGATTATAGCAGATTTTGGTCACATTAACGAAGTGATAGCTTCCTCGAATAAGTATTAGAAGTGAGTGCTTTAATGATTGTTTTAAAATATCTCGTTTTTGGCTCTTCACAGATCGCAGAGATTGGTTCGTTAAGGTCCTGTGATTCAACGGTTGAACATTCTGGCACATCAATCCTCATCATTACTTGGAGCACCTGTACAAAAATAGGAAGGACGCGTTCTCCCTAACTATGCAAGCCTATGTCACTGCTGGGACTGTTATCATTCAGCGGATGGGGCGTGCAAGCATGCATGGCAGCCTCATCTGGAAGGACTGCGATCTGCTTGGGAGCTTCGAGCGCACAAAACTGCCTAACGGCTGGCTGCAAGGTTAGTTTTTCTTTAATACATACGATAACGTGAACACCACTTACTGTGCACAAATTGAAAACCCAAGCATGGTTGCTTTCAGTGGATACCTGTAATATTCTTACACATAATTCTTATTCAACATTTATAGAACTAAATTGCAAGATAATTTAGAATGTTGAAAGCTGAAAGCCTGCAGCTTATGAATGAAACTCCAATAATCCGAGGCTCAAAAGCTTGTGCTTTGAAACGAGCACAAATACTTTGATTCCTTATTGAGCTCTCGAGCTTGTGACTCCCTCTGTGGATCAAGTGCTCTGGAAGGAAATAGCAAGTGGGTGAAAATTGCCTGGCTGTTCACAACTTGTAAGGAGAAAGACCTATTGAAGAAGCTTCAGATGACATAGGGCCAGTAACTGCATCTTTTACCTAATGTAGCTTTTTCTCTCTCAGTGCTGTTGCTTATGTTTCAGCCGAACATGTTCACCACGATTGCATAGTGATATATATGTTTCTACAAATTGTACCTGACCTAAGTATGCATTGTTGATCTCTAAAGGTGACGTTCAGTGTGTTTCAAAGCCATGGCTTCTCATTTCTCTGTCTGTTGCTAGCCTATTTCAGCAGCAGAGCGATACAGCTAGCACACATGCAATCCAAGTCATGGATCGCTCCTTTGGTGTTCTGTGCAGGACGCAGCATATCCATCCGGCAAGACACTGGTATCAACAATAATGGTGAGTGTTGGTGGCACCTGTAGGAGCCCGTTGTGTTTGTTGCGTATGATTATTTCCCCTGATGAAGTGCATTTTTAAAGGTTTTCTTCATTTAGAATAATAGATGTCAGCAACAAGCACGCTCATAATCCACAAGTTCTTTGTGTCTTCTAGACTGCCCATTTGCTCCTATACGCAGTACGGTGAGCTGGCTATGTTAGACAGCCTTAAAGTTAGGAACATTGGCTGTTGCGTTGTAATGCAGTCTAACTTGTATTTATTAGTGAACTTATTTGTGGTCTGCTTCTCGCATCTAGTGTAAAGTCAAAATAGAAGAAACTTTATTGGCTTTTTATGTCTGGCAGAAGTTTCATGCCTTCATCTATAACATTGTAGTTTTGCTCTTGTATCATATTAAATATATTTTCAGTCTTCACTGTTTGTGTGTGTGTTGAGGCTTGTCATTGGCTTCTGAAAATACAATATCTGTAAATATGAGCACATAATTGACAACTATACACTCTTGCATGTAGCATGGTTGTAACAATGATCTGTATTTTTCTAAGTTCCAGCAGTAACAAGGGGTTTGGTGCTCCACGGTCATGTACAGTGTATCAAGAACAGAGCACAGAAGACCAACAAGTATAAAGGGACTGCCAGTGACTGTTCTGCTCAAAGTTTACAACAGCAGAAAGCACATTGTGATGTCAGGAGCAGCTGCTGCTTATCTTCTTAGCAGTGCATTATTCAGATGTTCATTTGCTTGCATTCAAAATTATTTAATTTTTGCATGGAAGATACCAAACTATGACACTAATTTAAAGACTGCTGTAGTGTTAGTGGGCAAATATTTTTGAGCTGAAGTTTTTAACATGTGTGTTAAGTGCCTGCGTGCCTCTACATTTACATGCCAGAAATCACAGCATCCATGGTCGCCAATGGTAACTGTGTCTGCATTCTTTGTAGTACAAGAAGTAAAGCCATGGATGCGGTAATCATGTACTTAGTCGATGTAATCCTTCAGTGTACACTCATTTGTATAGCACCAATTATGCCATGAGTGTATAAGCTCTGGGAAGTGAATCTATGTGGATTATTTTATTTGGAAGGAAGTAGATCATCACTACTCCTAGTATATCTTAACAGAAGATTTTAGTGCTTGGGTATTATCCCACCGCCTGTCCGTCCTTCAACAGTCTACTTATCTACTGTGTAAGTGTAACTTTTAAATGTATACTTTGCTCGGATAGGTTTGTTCATAATGTAATGCAAGTGACTTATCATCTATGCAGCTCTACTCAGACTAGAAGTAAAAGTACTTATTTTTATATGTAGCTATACCATGCATTCACTTGTGTTTTTCTAGGTGCCTGTACAATTGTTTAGTCCTACAAAAGTGCTGGTATACTCTAATATTGAATCTGGCATCTTAAAATAGTTTGTTAGTGGAAGTAAGAATGTGTTTACAATCAATATTACTATCCTCAGATGAACTGTGAAAACTCTGTGGAAATTTATTTACATTTTTTGAACTTTGTGAAGGAAAATGTTGTTATGTTCTTTTATTGTGGTCCCTGTTTCATGCAAATGACACATAATTACTTTGCAGTGGCATAGTATTAGTTGTTATTTTACACATATGTGCTGAGCAACATCGCAGTTGAGGCCAGCAGCAAGACATACATGCAGTGCACTGGAGCATCACCTCACATAGTGTACAGTCTTTGCCCACCAGTAAACTCAATATTTTTCAAGCAGACTAATAGACAGCTGTATGGGAACTGCGTTGATGTGCAAACTTTGAAGTCTTCTTGACGAGTGTTTTTCATCATTTTTGTCCAAGTGAAGTAGCTACCCAAGGCCACAACTGGTGGGAATGTGGTGGTTTCCTCTCTCCAAAAGCACTCTTACCAGCTGCCTCAATGTTAGCATGGGGTGAATTCACAAACTGGAAAAATAATTGGTCTTTGTTTTCTTGGCCGAAAGAGTCGCTTCCACCGTTGAGCCACCCCGACGCGCCAGAATAGAAACTTTTAGCTAAATAAAGTTGATTCTACTTTTGAGAAGTGTTTTGGGGAAACGAAATGGCACCTATAGCTGTCAATATAAACACTGTTTGCACCAAGGAGCTTAGTAGCTTATAATTGTATTATTCTTGTTTTGTCTAGAATTTACTCGTGCTGTGCCAACTTCAGCCCAAGTGTCCTAACATGCTTGTTAGTGGGTTGTGAATGAGCCAAGCTATGTAAATAAACAGAGTGATATTGCAGACATGTACAAAATATTGATGCACAGCCCTTTTCTTTAGCATGACATTGTCAAGGGCTTTATTCTTGTGTATTTTATAAAAACTGCTTGTCACTGGGCAGCAGCAGAAAACTATGCATCAAGCTTTTGCGAGATAATTCGAGAAACACCGTGTTCAGACATAACAGTGCCGGTGGATATCTCTCGTAAGTTACTTTCTGTAGTATATTCAAAATGAGTGTATTAGAATTGTTGTTTTATAGCCATTCATTTTAATATTTACACCTGAGTGTATGTATGTATGTATGGGTGTACATATGTGTATGTGTGTGTGCGTATATGTATGTATGTATGTATGTATGTATCTTTTAAATGAGAATCCGTTTATCATTGGTGAGTAAGTTTGGTAATGATTTGGCTGAATTTGTTTCTAGTTATTTCTCTTTTGAGCCATTATACATTTCAATTTGTTTTGTACTGCCTAAAAATAAATGTAACCTTACACAGAATATGTGTTCGAAGAAGTTTCATTTACCAACCTACAGTCATGGGCAAGAAATTGGGTAAAATGGAACGAACCTGCGAAGATTAGTTTCGAGCATAGCTACTCTACATGGCATATCTCGTACACATTGCGTTGGTAGAATATGTCGATTTCAACCTTTCAATTTTAATCAGAATAAGCAAGCTATCACCCGTGGTTGTATATGTGTGTGATATTTATGCATACTGTGATACCGGTTTGCAATTACAATTAAGGTCACAAACCTAGTCAAGCTGAATACACGATTTTTGTCCATGCACCTTTCATCTGCACTGGAACTGTTGTTAATAAAAAATAAACTTCAGTTTAGAAATTTATTCTAGTAGCCAAAAGCAGGGTATCTTTTTATCACACAAATCAAATTGCCATTGTTCTGTTCCATTCTGGACAATACGGGACCCTCTCAGCAGAACTCGATTAACTGCTATAGTTCATTTTAACCATTGACAGCGACATTACACTGAAGCGTGCAGCATGACAAATAGCGGGAGAGAAGACACAAACTAATCACTCTGTTTGCATCAGCTCTAACTGTCCGTGCTCTTTGGTCTTGCTGCATGTGATGATGCCCACCAAATTAGCACGAAAGCGTGTCCCTACAAAGGCAGTCAGCTTGGCTGCAAGCAGTTAGCTCACTGCATGTGTAGATTTTCTTCAAAACACCGTGAAGACTGATTGCTGGTCGAAGATCCAAACACGTGAAAAGTAATATACCAGGTATGATATTGGTATTTCAGCACTGGACACTTTTGCAATAAGAGAGGATGGAGGAGAAAATTAAGAACCCTGAATTGTTTAATTTTTGAAGGAGCACAGTACAGCGCTTTTGGGTCAAATGGGGAGCGAAAGAAGCAAGTGCGAAAGCCTACTTCTCAGAAACTTAGTACCCGCCACCACGCATAATGTCAGGCCGGGCAACCTCTTGAAAAAAAAAAAGTGCTCAGTGATTCTGCGAATCGAACCAAGTACCTCCTAGATTGTAGTTGAGCGCTGTAACCGCTCGTCCACTGCAGCAGTGCCTGTGTTCGCCTTATTGCTGATATATCGTCATTCCTTCGAATGAAGCCAAATGCAAAAACGTCCCGTGAAACTTTGTCAAAAATAGAAAAAATAGTTAGAATGCGTTTTCCCAAGGTTACTAGAAGATAGAAACCGCCACGTGTGATTGTATAACCGTGCGCTATTTATTCTTGTACATTACTGTCATGACGTTGGGATAGCCGGCTCTAACGTACGCTACCTTCTCATAGTTTTCCAAATATAGATAAGAAAATAAAAATATATATCGGCCTGTGACAACGCTAATCAACTATTATGAGTTCACTGTCACTAGTGTCACTTTCACTAGATGAATGCTCAGTTTGCTTTCATTATCGTTATTTAGGAAAGTTTTGGCTCATTAACTCAACTCTCTTAATTAGCATTGATTCTCACACCTAAGGACAGTCACACTTCATCTCGCTTTCTGAGTGGCTGTCACTCTCATATAACGCGTACTCCACTTTTTTATGCTCTCCGAGCATCTGACCCTGTTTTGCGGAGACTTTCCCTGACGTCTGCTGGGCCAGAAAATTGTCTTTATTATCTATCAATTTCAAGCTTTCGCGAAGCCGAAACGAGAGTCTCTCTCTCTTTTCATCCTTTTCGCACGTGTGATAACGTCTCTCGACCTCAAGACTCGTATACACGTCCCTTGCTTTGCGCACTCAAACAACGCTGGGCGAAATATTTGCACCGTGTTTTGTGAAAAGCATTAGCACTGAGACACCTCCCGACGAGTCTCCCTCATTTTACGTAGACATATACCTAAGCGTAAGCGTATGCACGTTCTCGCATTCCGGCTTTATAAAAATGCTGCGGTGCATGGAACCAGCGAAATTGCGCTCACAATTTCATTTGATTACTGCTGTTATCTATTTCCGCACAATTTGTCTGCAGGCACCAAAGTCGCTCATGTGTCTTGTAATAAGATTATTGTAACAAAGGCTACCTTTGACTATAAGTACAAAACACCCTTACGTTCACCACTATACCGTGCTAGATTGCACCGAATTAGTTAAGTAGCAGCGCAGCTTCAATGAAATGTAAGTTAACTGGTCGCGTTAAATAGGGGAAGACATTCGAGGCACATTTTCAAGCATTGCATGCATCGATTTATGTGTGGTTTCATTTATGTGGTACACCTGGAGTGTTGTTTACCTGTACTTGGCGAGATAGTGCATGGATTGCTCGATGACTTAAGGCCATCGAGCAATTTCGTTTTTAGCTACAGTCGTTGATGAAAGGCGAGTGCTTGGCTTTGCACAGCCCGCCAAAACGCCTATTACAACGTACGCGGCATCCCGTAAGCGCTGTAGCAGACGCTCGCGGAACTGAAACTTAGATGCAGCAAATCATTGACTGTCATCGTATACTCTCGATGCTAGACGCTTTGCGTGCTACCTTGATATTATCGGCACAGACTTCTTTCTTTCCTTGTCGTTTCATCAGCTATCGTGTGTCCTCCTTGCCCTCTTAAGTGCCGAATAAGTTAAATTCATACCCGCGCTATAGTAATCCCTCCAGATAAGAGAACTTTTGGCTAAGAAAATGCGTAGCCAAAGAGAAAGCTTTGTGAATTCGGCCCCTGATTCGTAGGGGAGTGCTGCTAGCTACCGGTACACTCCCACAGCATGTACTGCAGCGTTGCTCTGGCTCCACATTACATTCTTCGGATGCATAAGTGTCAGGATAGCGGAGGCGTAGGATCACTGGTTTCAAGTATGGGTGAGTCTCTAATTGTCTCCAGGCACCCTCCTGTTTGTTGTTTAGTTTGTTGTGGTGTGGTTCATAATGTACACAAAGAGTGTCTTAAAACTTGTTTGATGTTAATTGGCGTTAGGAAGAAGGCTGACAGCATCAGTCAGGTCACGCTCTTTGGAGCATTGACCATGTTAGAGATCCGCAGACGTTTGCGAGGATTTGTTGGTGGTTTCCTGCAACACCGTATTGAAGAAAGTCCAGGACGCAGACTCGGATGCAAGAAAAGGTAATTTTCCCTAACTATCAACTTAAAGGTAGCATTCTGGTGAGAGGGTAAGCAGCCAAAAACTGAGCTGTGCGTCCTTCACAAAAAAATAATAATGCTTACGCCAGTGCCACCTATGGGGCCTACTAGAACATGGCCTTAGACTTGGCAATAGGTGCGTTGACAAGGCTAATACCAATTAGCAAAATCACACGCATTTTGTTCCTTGTGCAAAGTGGGCCGCTAGCAAGATATCTGTGAGCCATTTGCTTGAGAACCTCTAACCGGTCAGTTCACGTCCCCTATCTTAGAGGCGTCGTTTAGCGCCAACAAAAAGACGTTGTCTGTGTGAATCCTTTCATTGTGAACGATGTCATTATTTATATATTAGTTTGTTGTTACATACCGACCCGATAATGATTTCCGTCACACCTATGTCGAGCCAAGGTGAAACCGCAGCGCGCGGTCGCCCCATTCGGGACACCACACCCGGCTTCAGCGGAATGGGCACGAGCTCACTATGCAGTCTCCCAGTGGACGGCTGGTTCTTCATTACATGCTCTGCATCAAACGAGCGCGTTAGTTATTCAGGACGTGTCATTAGGCGCGTCAGACGTCGTGCTGTACCGCGAAGGTCATTAAATCTCACCGGTAATGACGTTACGAGAAATATTTGTTGCGCCTAACGATGTCCGACTTGCAAGATTCACAGCCGCGCGCGTGTTCGCCATGTGACGTTTGGTGTGTCTGCAGGGGATAAGAAGAGAGGGACCAGTCTCAGAAGAGAAGGAGTGCCATGGCCGTACAGGTGAACGGCCATGGCATTCTGGCGCGTGGAGACCAGTGCCATCTTGGAGTACCATGCAAACACTTGCTACCATTAATTATTAATTTATGATTTTTTAACCATGTCTACCTAGTGAAAAGATGCGTTTCCCTTGTGTTGACAAAATATCAGAGGTTGAAATGTATGCTGTCCCTCATTCACACTTCACGGAGAAGTCGGCAGAGACACGCTACTCCGTTCCTCGTGTATGCTTTAGGTCTAATAAAAACCCTTTTCTTCTTTTCATAACTCTTCGCTCTTCTCTCTCACTATTCTACTGAGTATATTGTTAGCTGCCCTAAACATATCACTTTGTAATGTGAGAACTGCATGGAGAAGTGAAAAGGTCCTTTGGCAGTAGACCATAGGAAGCTAAGCTATGCAGGAATCCCACACAGTGAAAGGAAAACAAGTCGATCGTGCTAATTAGGGTGGCTTATAAAGAGCAACTAGTAATAAAAGACCTATAAAACTCACGCGTCTGTGTGTGTGCGCGTGTGTGTGTGTGCTTGAGTGTGCCTGTGCGTGTATACGTGTGATTCTGTTAAACATTTTTCTCATTCTTTCATATCTTTCTGTCTCTCCTGACCTTCCCTCGAGAAGGAGGGAAACCACGTGTATATATTCTGGTTCACGTTCGTGCCTTTCACTTACCTTCTAATAAGGTCGCAATATTATTTTTATTATCGACATACATTCGCGAGAGTGAAAGTGGGAGGGAACGATGCTCCACCAGACGGCGATATCTGGGCACGTCAAGGCTCTGCATGCCCTGTAAAACACAGAGAAAATTGAGGAAGTAGTTCTTCACACGTCTGAACTCATATACGTGTTGAGCCAGTGTGACAGCGGCCATCCCCTGTCTGGCTTGGTTTTTCCGCATAAGAGACTGTCATTCGCTTGCGTCGCTAGTCACCCTGTGGTCGAACGACACCTAATTAACAAGATGCATCACATCCCCCTTCATATACGTGGACGGTAGATGCCTATGAACACGCATGTGGGACCGTAGCAAGAAGGTAGCCAGGGTCAAACAGTATCGATTTTCTTTTGACTGAGCGAAGGTCGAATTGCGTGGTTTTTAAGGTTGCGTCAGTCTAGTATACGCATAGATACTTGTGTGACAAGCGTGATCCTGCTGGCTAGCCATTCAAAACACACATATAAATTGTTAAGTGCAATATAGTATATCTTCGTTTGGAATGTCTTTGTTCTTGTTTTTACTGAAGAGCTGAGAAAAAGAAGAAAAGAAAGTGTATGGCGTCAGTTTTATTAAAAGAAAAAATGATTAAAGCCTAGCAAAGCTGCTTCTGTACTTATATTACGCGAGAGGTACTTACAGAAACTGCTTTAAAAGTTCGATTGAGCTGTTAGAGAATAAGAGGCGAGGCAAGACAACACAGCGAGCAGAAAGTAAGAATAAATGACGAGCCGTATATTGAGAGGAGAAGAGTGAAAAACAGAGGGAAAAATAAAAGGCAGAACGATTGCACTGGCATGTTATACCACAGCGAACTGTGATCACAATCACTCTGTTAAGGGACTGCATCCACAAATGTTCAACCTGCAGGAGATGAAGGTTCGTGCGAGATGACCGTGTCATTTCCTTCGGAGGGACCTAATATTGGAGCGCTTTGTATCCATTGGCCGCTCCGGTGAAGCCATTCGTGAAGTGACTAACCAAGTGCATTCACGCTAGGACAAAGGAACGTTTCCTCTGCGCAATAAACGTTACAAGGGCCGTCGAAATGGCTCTCTAGGACAAGCAAGCACAATAAGGCGCTCAGGCGCGAGCTACACCGATCATTTTTGTTGAAGACTGTTGCTGCGCTGTTAGGAATATTCTTCGCTGTCCTGCTTTAGCAAAAACAAGGCATGGACAGGAAAGCGTACTACAAGAAGGAAGCTCCTCTTAAAAAAATACAGCATATTGACGGAATGAATAATGAAGAGTGGGGCGAAGCGTCCATCAATCCGTCCGTTTGTCTGTCCGCTCGTGCGCCCGTTCGTGCGTCCATCTCTCCGTCTGTGTGTCAGTATATCCGTACGTGCGCTCGTTCGTATGTCCATCCGTCTGTCGGTGCGTGCGTCCGCCCATTCGCCTTTCCGTCCGTGTGTGTGTCTGTTTGTCCGCCTAATTGTCTGTCTGGCCATCCGTGCGTCCGTCCGTTCATCTAGTGAACACTACAAGTACCGCCATCTCGCTTGTTTTTATTATATATTCATCCTATGCAAGTACCGTCATCCAGCGGACAATGCAAGGAACTAACAAGAGTATGTACCACATTTCTGCTGTCTGGACTTTGTTAACACTGAGGGCGTGATAACGACGTCATGCTACGTCTTTCGTAACATGTGGACATGCGGATATGTGCCTGAGGACGGGTATGTACCACAGGTTGCGCACTACGACTACGGTGAACGCACAAGCCACGCCATAAGGAGCTTCACCCCTAAAATAATTATACACGCGAATGCGGATTAACTTCACAATAAAACAAAGCCGCATTTTCACTTACGAAACGAGGCATCGAGAGAGGTAAGCAGTGCATTCGTAATGGACAAGTAACAAATGTTTAAAATTTCACTGGCTCTTTATATCCCAGTAAACATTCTATCACGTTTTTAGAGAACAATCATGGTAGCACGCGTGTACAGAAAGTTTTGAACACATCTAGCTGAAGGACGGAGAATACTCGCACTACCGCAACGATTGCATGAATAGCAGTTCTGGCAAAGATGAGGAAAGGCTTCAACTGCAAATCGCTTCAACACACCTCTGAAACTTCATCATGACACAGTATAGAAAGCATAGAACACTACAAAGGGGGTGGAGCGATTGGGTCCTCTACAATTCTTTGTGGCAAACACGATGATCCCCCCCCTCCAACCAGAGATTAACAAACGTATTGTCAGTCTTTCCCAACTCTGATTGACAGGTCAGAAAATTGATTCAGGCCTACCACTCAGCTTTTATCTCATGAAAACTTTCTCTTTCTCTCTCTCTCTTTATTGCCAGTGGGCGTGATTGGCGAGCGGTGGCGCTGCTGAGCATCGAACAAAAGAAGGCCCACATAAGTGCGATGCTCTCTGAGAAACCCGCCAGAATTTCTAGGGAAAATAGGTGTTTGCTCCAATCAGTTGTACGCTGAATTTTTTTAGCTGAGGTAGAGTAGTGCAGCGTGCTTAGCTACACCTAAGATTGCAAAAATTTTTAGGATGCATTGCTTGAGCTACAAGGTGGCTGTAAACTCTTCATTGCAAGCAAAGGAATGTCAGCCGTAATACAACTTTACCTTTTAGAAACGGTGTAAAAGAAAACTATGAAGAGATTGTTATTTCTGTTACGCCTTGCTGTGTATTCAGTATAAATTTTGCAGGCAGAATATAATGTTCCACAGTTACTTTGTTTCTTGTGTTGTTTACATTGCTGTTCAAGAATCACTGTTAAGGTATATTTTACTGTTCACCTCAGGGATAACGTTTAAGTGTATGCTCGTGCGTTTTTTAGTAACGTTGCGTCACCAGAACACATTGTAGTCGGGGCCTCAGTCAGGTGCATGCTAGAACCTTTCAGAAAACCTTTCCGTTTTTCTGAAACAAAACCGAAAAATGTCCGAATACAAAGAACGTCTCAGACATATTAGTGATTGTTGCTCTTCTCGTCTGTGTGGTAGGCTATCGCCACTTGTTTGCGAGCACATTACTCAGTGTATGCGTCATTATATGTACCTCACAAAAACAGATGTTAGCTGTAATAGAAACTAAGACTTCCTTTCAACAGCTTTCCGATCTCGAACTTATAGACATCGCATTGTATTACAAAAGATAATGCCCAAAAAGGCTTCTGCAAAAGATAGTAGATCATAAATAGCTCTCGGCACAGCAACTATTGCTAAGTTTACGTTCGTGTCTGCCTTCCAAGTTTGCGCTGCAAGAAGTTCTGCGATGAATTTATATAGGCATAGTATCGACCAGTTGGTGACAGCTCATTTAGTTTAAAATATCCTCACGAAAACCACGGGACATGAATTGTTTTCTGGCGTACATTTCTAGCGTCTATGCTTCTATGGAGGCCTATTTATTCATCTCAAGTTTCCCATACGCAGCCAGTTGCGTTGTGTGAATCTTCTTGTTACGCAATCAAACGCTTTATAGCAAACAATGCATTTTAGGGGGGAAGATACTTAAGGCGTAGGTCGAACGTCTCCTCTATATAGTATCCACCTCTCATTTTAATCCTAGGAATGTCTGCTAGATGGTGCTACTTGTATATGTTTGGTATATGTAGAAAAGATGCAAGATGGCGGTACCTGGAGTGTTCTCTAGATTAACGAATGGAAGGACGGACAGACAGACAGACAGACAGACAGACAGACAGACAGGTGGGTGGATGGATGGATGGACGTGACGAGTGGATGAGTCATGGTTTGCCGATAAAATCCTTCAAAGCTTCGCCCCACTCATCATTCACTCCGTGGATATGCTGTAACTTCGTTTTACCATTGCCAGTCTAGAGCTTTTTCTAAGGGTGAAATCAGCGTGGGAGCTTTGTCGGTCTTGTTTGCGCTGTAGCAGGCGTGTCGATACCCACGACGCCAGCGCGAAGATCATTGATTGGCATTCAGAGCCTACGTCTCGTGCTCTACAGGTGTCCGTCGCACTATCGCCACGCCCGTTGAATGCGTTACTGAGTTTATTATTTTGCTCATCAATTAGGCCAACGTTTCATTTCATTCTCACCGACAAACAACGCTGCAACCTAAATACGCTGCCACTGAGGTTTCACTCTGGTCTTAGCACTGAATATTTATAGCTCATTTCTCGAGTGATGACCTTTATTGAAGACTGCCTCGTGAGTATTATCCCGAGTCTAGGAAAATGGCTCATGTTAAAAAACATCAGAAATATGTGTGATTGCACTGCATACAAACAATCAAAAAAGTAAACAAAGAAACAAATAAACAAACATACATACAAACAGAAGCAAATAAAAGAACCAGACTATTGTGAAAATGAACACACTTGAAGGGGTGGAGCCACCATCTTTGTGGTTTTCGCGTTCTTGCGGCAGGCCTTTTTTATAGCTCCAGGAAGCATGACACACGCAACAAGATTCATTAATTCTCACTAAAAATATTATTGCCTTTTCTTTGTTGCCAGTTTTCGGTTTTGGTTTCAGGGCGAAGTATTGGGCTGGGACGTTGCAGTGAAGCTTTATCATGTGGCCACACAACGCTGTGACACTCATCAGTTAGATTATTGTCTGCTCTCAGTACCTTTACCGCACACACTCGCCGCACAAGCACCTGCAAAACAAACGTGCAGCAGTCACGATGCTTTGCCGGTACGTACGTGGTATGTGGCGGAGGTCTCCTGAGGTCACTCCCCTCACTACAATAGGCATGCGCACGCGACGGAGGTATGGCAGTGGCCACTCCCATAGCCACCTACGAGGTTGGTTGTGCAAAAACATCCCCGCAAATTGACATTATAGGATGGAGGCGCCACGACTTAGGGAGGGGGTGCTAAGTCAGATCCCTGCATTGACATAATAGGGAGGGGGTGCGCTGCAATGAACCTTTGTATGACCTTTGTTCTCTATGGAGGGGAAACCAGCCCACACCTACGCTCACTACAAATCTGGTGTGACGTCACTGCAACTTTCATCGGCCTTCTTAGAGAGCTACGACAGTTCTGAGTGCGCTTGGGATGACCTTCGGTCGGGAGAATGATAATTTAGGTATTTTGGGGGTAAAGAAAGATATATTAGAAATGTTTTCTGTGGCTGG
This sequence comes from Rhipicephalus microplus, assembly GCF_013339725.1. Taxonomy (NCBI): domain Eukaryota; kingdom Metazoa; phylum Arthropoda; class Arachnida; order Ixodida; family Ixodidae; genus Rhipicephalus; species Rhipicephalus microplus. The sequence continues at coordinate 118,435,603 of NC_051166.1, read as the reverse complement.
TCGTTCGTGCGAAGTGTCCTGGCATAGAGAAGTAACCCACAAGAGCTTTGTTTTAGCCTCGAAATTCGATGGCACTACCCTTTTAAAGTACAGTTATCCGCAACCGATGTTTTAAAGGATGAAGTAGATCTTTTGTGGTGAAAGGAACATGGTTTTAAACGTTTTCAGTTTTAGGTGTTTTTCGCAGCTGGCGGCAATCTCGTAGCCGATAGGATTGATTTGTGCAATCCTTGTAAGACACGAAAGAACTCCAATCTTAAAAAACAATTTTTTAAAAAGAATCGGGCTTCAATAGGTAATGCCAGGATATTCATTTATTTGTATATGCCTCGAGAATTTTGCTACGAATGTGCTGCCCAACGGTGGTCGACCAACATAAAGAGTACCATTTTCCAGCCTAGTTTTCGTCGTAAGGCCAGTCGGTGTGGTCGGCTTTTCAACGATTCGGGTAGCCGTGAAGCCATAATGAAGATCGCAAAAAATAAATCGGATAGCTGTGCGGTTTTTGTCTACTTTACCGAGACCTGCTTTTATTTTCATTTACCTATTTATTTTTTACTGGTTCCAAACCAAAGCGCTTCCTTTGTCGCACTCCTCTACCCTCTTCACCACCTGTCTGCGCCAGAGCTGTTTCCGACATTGGAGGATAGGTTTCCTCTAATTGCCGCTTTAAAATGACGCCTTATTTTTCTACAAATGGATTTTGCATAAGCGATGCTATAGGCGTGTGCACACTCCATCTTTTCTGTACATGTAGACACAGTGTTTTGAGAGCGGTAATGTCGAGCCAATCGCTGATGGTAATATTACAATCTTCGTCAGAAGTTGAAGTACACCAAGTGCGGGGCGAAACCTTTCCCACGTTTCACTAACAGCCCTGTCCTTTGCTTGCTAGTGCTAAGTTATCCCCGCAAACGTCTTCTTCTCATAAGCCCACCTAACATTTCACCTCCACTTTGTGCACTTGGCTTCTGTTGGAACTGACTCTGTTAGCCTTAAAGACCGGCGTTTATCTATTACTTATGGGCATGCTCAAGAGCACGTTGTAGAGGTTGTATACGCCATCATTTTGGACACACTGTGAGACTTCTTGAGGTGTGCTCTCAAGGAGAACAATTACGGGCGGAAACTTTTCTCTTCTTTTCCAATTAAATAAACACTTTGGTGATACACTGTACTTGAGTAAAGAGGCTAGGTGGGTATGCAGGAAGAGCCATCATATTGAGGACGACAGTCTTCCTTGGGATAACTGAACGCAGAAATTTTAATCTGTCTGTTAGTCACACGATTCAGCCACCCGGGCAAATTTTAAGCACTTGCTGAGCGGCACAGCCACCTTGAAGTGGTCGGCACTTCTTACTTGCGAACATTGTTGATCAAAAAGCAAATATTACCCATATATGAGGCTGCACCATCAATACCTAAGCATTACGTGGTGTGTTGCTTTGCTAGAAGATACTTAGATACGCAATTATAGTGACCTACTGTTTCTTCATCATCATCAGCCTGACTACTGTCCACTGCAAGACAAAGACATCTCCCATGTTCTGCCAGTCAACTCGGTCCTGTGCTTGCTGCGGCCAATTTCTACCCGTAGACTTCTTAATCTCATCTGCCCACCTAACCTCCTGTCTACCCCTAACCAGCTTGCCTTCTCTGGGGATCCAGTTAGTTACCCTTAATCACCAGCGATTATCCTGTCTACGCGCTACATGCCCAGCTCAAGTCCATTTCCTCTTCTTGATTTTCACTATGATAACCTTGCCCTCCGTTTGTTCCCTAATCCACTCTGCTCTCTTCTTGTCTGTTAAGGTTACACCTACCATTTTTCTTTCCGTTGCTTGCTGCATCGTCCTCAATTTAAGGTAAACTCTCTGTGTAAGTCTCCAGGTTTCTGCTCCGTAGCTAAGTGCCGGCAAAATACAGCTTTTATATACCTTCCTTTTGAGGGATACTGGCAATCTTCCAGTCATGAATGGAAAGTGCTTTCCAAATGCGCTACACCCTCTTCTTTTTCGTCTAGTTACTTCAATATTGTGGTTCGGCTTCGTGGTTATTACCTGGCCTAAGTAGACATAGTCTTTTACAACTTGAAGTGCACTATTACCTATCTGAAACCGCTGCTCTCTTCCGAGGTTGTTGTAGGCTACTTTCGTTTTCTGCGAAGTACAACAGACAAAATAGAACTGGCAGAGCTTTCGAAGTTGATTAATAAGCGTAAGGTATGCGATGTAAGAAGGTATAACACGGAGAGAATCGACCACGCTCTAAAGAACGGAGGAAGCGTCAAAGCAGTGAAGAGGAAACTTGGGATAGGCAGAAATCGGATGTATGTGCTAAGGGACAAATAGGCCAAATAACTACCAATATGTATGGGTTAGTTAATGTAGCAGAGGAGTTTTACAGAGACTTGTACAGTAGCCGGGACATCCCCGACCTTAATAGTATAAGAACTAGCAGCAACCCAGATGACACCCCACCAGCAATGATAGAAGTCAGAAAAGCCTTGGACAGCATGCAAAGAGGTAAAGCTGCTGGTGAGGATCAGGTCAAATCAGATCTGCCTGAAAGATGGAGGACAGATTGTGTTAGAAAAACTAGCCTCCCTGTTTACGAGGTGCCTCCTGCCGGGAAGAGTACCAGAGTCTCTGAAGAATGCTAACATCATCTTAATACATAATAAAGGGATGACAATGACTTGAAGAATTACAGGTCGATCAGGCTTGCTCTCCGTAGTATACAAGCTATTTACAAATGTAATTGCTAACAGAGTTAAGAAAACATTAGAATTCAATCACCAAAGGAACAAGCAGGATTTCGAACAGACTACTCAATAATCAACCACAATCGTACTATCAATGAGGTAATAGAGAAATTCTGAGAATATAGCCAACCACTATACATAGCCTCCTTAGATTACGAGAAGGCGTTTGATTCAGTAGAAATATCAGCAGTCATGCTGACGCTGCGGAATCAGGGCGTCGATGAAGCGTATATAAACATCCTGGAAGAAATCTACAGGGGATCAACTGCTACCATATTGCTTCTCAAAGAAAGCAACAGAATAGCAATCAAGAAGGGTGTAAGGCAGGGGGACACAATCTCCCCAATGCTATTTACCGCGTGCTTACAGGAGGTTTTCAGAAGCCTAGAATGGGAACAGTTAGGGATAAAAGTTAATGGAGAATACCTTAGTAACCTGCGCTTTGCCGATGACATTGCATTGCTGAGTAACTGAGGAGACGAATCGCAACTCATGATTACGGAGTTACACAAAAAGAGCAGAAAGGTGGGTTTCAAAATTAATATTCAGAAAACGAAAGTAATGTACAACTGTTTCTTAGGCTGTGCTAAAATGTGACGTTACGCACGAAAAAAAAAAAAGTCTTCTGCCGACGAAATGGTGCGGCCACCTGACATTGGCCCTGGGTCCTGCACAAGCTCATGTTTCCCGATATCACTGCTATATGGCGTCCATATCTCACCCAAAGCCAACTATTTTTTATCAATGCCCGCTAGATGCGGACAATACAGTATAGAGGAGGGGCTATCTGAGGCAAGGCAAAACATAACTGATCGGTTGATGAAATACAACCTACTCTAAAAGACATACCCCAGAACTTATGTAGTACGGCTGGCAGAAAACTAACATCTTCGATGGCATTTTCAGCGAAGCAAGAAAATATGCGGCCAATTTTCATGACAGTTTACACGTGAGCCCCTGAAAAACAGCCTCTCGTCGCGTATGTTGCGTGGTGCACTGTTGTCATGGAAAAGTAAAAGGAAAGAGCCACCTTTTGCCTGCATTCCTTCTGGAAGATTTTCTTCTTTTTTTATCTATTTAGGGTGTGGTGGCAAACTAAGCCTTCATAGAAACAATCCTTATTGAAGGAAAGCATTGTTTACTACGATGTTCCAACCGAAGATAGATATCGAGAAGAAAGCGCAAAATAAAGGCATATTCGTTAGGGGAGTGTAGATAAGAGAAGAAATGAGGCTAGTCTCTTCTCTTATTTTTATATTTCACCACCGTAATGCGCCAAATGTGTCGCACAAGGCTATCTGCCACTCGCTCGCGTGTTTCTTTTTATAGGAACGACAGCTGTGCTTCTTCACTAAAAACTGCGTAAGCAGAAAAAAAACAAAAAAGCAGTAAAATGACACAAGAGGACGAGCACCAAAATAGCACTCGTACTTGTCTGGTTTTGTCCTTGTATCGATCGTGCACCGTAGGTTATATCAAACATAGTGATTGCTTCGGATGCATACTGACATAGGCTTAAAACATATAACAGCTTTATTAAATCTAGTGACTTTAATCGGAGCTGACATCTGTTTGTCAAAGCGCGTCATGCAAGATATCCTTCAGATTGATAATCGCGTCCTGCTACGATAATTTTATTTTAGTTGAAGTTAATATTCTTTGAGTGAATGCTATTTGGGGTTCAACGTCCCGAAGCCGCCATATGATAATGAGAGACGCCGTAGTGGAGGGCTCCAGAAATTTTGACCACCAGCGATGCTTTATTGTGCACGGATCCGAAGCATTTCTGCCTCCATCAAAAATGAGGCCGCCGCGGCCGGTTTACTCAATTCCACAATTAGCGTTTACATATTGTTCTAGACAAGCAATATGATGTTTCAATGAACCAAGAAGAGGTAAACTTCCACACTTTGTTCCCAACGGTAGCTTATAGAGACTTTTAGTTGAACGTACGGGGAACATGCGTACGCTGCAAGTGAAGCGTGCAACGACACTTTTAGTTTAACGTAGCTTGATGCGTTTCACTCAACTACATAAGTCGTATATGAGATGCAAGGGTTTGGAATGCTTATCAGCGCCACCAACGCTAGAATTATGCTAGGTCCCAGTAATAACATGGCCTCTGTGATCTGAGCGAAGAACATCATGACGGCCAGGGTAACGGCCACCAGTGTACAAGCGAGGCCGTGGCGTTCTCTGTATAGAATTTTAGCATCGTTCCTAGGTGCACTGAATGTGCACGTTCACCTTTCTTGTTTTGAACTTGGCTGCGCAATGCGTCTGATTGGGCACGGTCACACTAGATCGACCCCAGCGTTTTATCTATCGCTGCTGCGAATGAGGCTGAGCGTGCAGCAAGTGATCCCGTTACTAGGTATTCTTGGCCTTAGGTTTAATACCGGCACATTCAGAGGAGTGAAAGCTCGCACAACGTCCAAGGCGTGTTTTGTTCCACCATGAATAAAAGAACGTACCAAGCTGCCGTTTGATTTACGGGTTCATTCACCCATAGGCGTGGCAGAGAAAGACGCGTTCTTGCACACCACTCATCGAAGGTAATTCTTGAGGATTTTCGTGAGACGCCACGAAACTTCAGAATCATCAGGATGCCGGAACGTACCGCTTAAATTTACCTTGTCTGGCATGAAAGCATCGCCTTTTATTTCAAGGTACACATGCCTTGCATCAGGTCCACTGTTGCTCTCTGCATTGAACGCCACTGCTGCCACCATATACTCTCGTTCTGGTTTCTTCGAAGTCTCGCGAGAACTTAAGGTAGTAAAAGTTGCGTATGTATGCAGCGTCTTGTTTAGGGCGTACGCGTGCATCTCTGGAATCGATGCGTCACGTTACTGCACATGCGCAGTTCTCTCCCGTGGACAGTGATGCGTACGTGGGCTCGTTACGTACGCCTAACTGAAACTGTAGCGCGATAGCGTTAAAGGGCTCGTTTCGCAGAAATTCTGGCGTCGGCGTGGACATCGTTGGTTGTGAGCGAAAACTTTTCATTCTTCTGCATTACCGAAAAATCTAGAACGATGCAAATAAACTAAATGAATGATAAAAACCCTGGAACAAAGTGGGAACGAAACCAGGGTTTGGGTTCAAGTCGGAATAGAACCGGCGTCGTAGGCGTAGCAAGCAGATGTTCTACCACACGATCACACTTCTGCTTGTGAAAACTGTGAAAACAACTTTCTCTGCTTCGAAATGCAGAAAAAGTCGTTTTATGCTTTACAAACACACGTTTTCAGTATACATGCTTCACAATGCAATATGAAATATTCCAGTAATAATGTGTGGTAGAAGCGTCCACTGCCAACGAGCGTCAGAATATGTGATTATCATAATGGTTCCATGATTGAAAGCTAGTACCCCACTACAAAAGACACACACGCTACTGTGCGTTTTCTCTTAAGGTTACGTAGTGGGTGCATGGCAAACTCGAAAAAGTTTTATGCAATACGTGTTTGAAGTATGCACTAGTAACAGGATGTCGCTATTGCATTCAACTCCTAAAGGCGGAGATTGAGTGTTCCCCAATTTTTAGTATTGACATTATATTTTTTATATCTTCCGTACGGCACTTTGAACATGCAATTAGTCCAGCTTGACGGCATGTCACACACCATTCCCGAGTGATTCGGTCAAAGCCGGCAGAGGCGTACCCTCCGGCTAATAGGTTTATCCATGCCTTCACGTATATAGAGAGACAAAATAGTATCGAAGGACAGGCAGGGAGGTTAACCAGTTCAGGATAACTGGTTTGCTACCCGACATGTATGAACAGGGTGGGACATATCGAAAGGGAGAGGCGAAAAAAAAAGATATTTCTAAGGTGTAAAGCATGTGATGATATCTGTTTGTCTTGCTGAAATGCGCTGAACAATTTCTTCCTAATTTTTTTTGTTATTTTGGCAACCTCAGTTGCCGTGGGCCTTCAAAGAAACCACTTTTTCAGTGGGCGCTGCCAAATATACCCGCCCTCATAGGAAATTCTCGCAGATCTCACGCTTTCTCGTAACCTATTTCATGCGAAGGAGTAGGCGCATTACTCTTCATCCCACACATTGAGCCAAGTTTTATGAAGCTGATCGAAATCCGTTGTGTAGCTTTACTAGCGTGCATATCATGGGGCTTAACAGGCACGTTAGCCACACTGGTGTACCACCGGCCACCACCTTACCGAACACCCGCAACTTTAATCAAATATAATTTAAGGAAGCAATCCATGGCGCATTGCTGGAAGGGCAAGCAACGCTCGGCTTGTTGAGTTAAAGAAGTACACATCCAAGAGTCTGTCTGCTATATTGCAATAACCAACTATAACAAACATGCGACTTATTTAACCCCGCTAAATAGGCTCATAAAGTTTTCAATATCGATTTTCACAATCGTGGGCAGACAATTCAGTGTTGCCAAACGTAGGGCTATTACCCACTTTTAGGGTATTTACGGAGTTTCACGGCCAGCATAGGGTAGTAGTGGGATAATACGATCGTCTTAACAGAAATATGGTAACTTGCACATTTTTCTTGTCGTCGATCAGCGAAAATTGTCGACAATACAAGAAACATATCGGATGATTAGAATCCTAAAGAAATACAAAAACAAAATCAATCTTTGAATACAATTAGAACTGCCTTAATTCACCCGGCACCTGCCAGGCTCGAGACGAAGGATAATATGTGGACACGGTTCCATGCTGTAGCATTGTAACTTTTATCCCGAAATGTTTTCTTTTCTCTATCCATCGTTTTGTACTCGTTCGTTGCGTGGAACGGGCTTTAAATTTTGCGATGGTTGTCAGTTTCAGTTGTGAACGCGAAAAACTGAGACACGTCATCAATCACAGCAAGGGACACGAAAATAGGCAACCATTATAACATACATCTTTATGCATATCTTGATGTTCAATTCAAACTTGTTATGTTGTTTTTTTTACGGTTTCCCACTGATGTGGGTTTTTATATTTACCTAATGTTATACTAAGAACCAGTTTTCTTTAGGCTTCTGCTATCCCAATACACACTTTTGCCTCAATGTCACTTTGATTAACTTTCTCTTTGCTGCATCACTCCCACTTAATACCTACTGATGAGTCGACTAGAATTTCCTCAACTGCGAGTCACTGATGTTCTCATGAAATTCAGGAACGTTTTCTTTTCCCATCTCCTGCACTTTATGTTCTGTATTCTTTTTTTAACTAATATTTAAACCGTTGAAGTCTCTACTGACGTCAACGCCAACACACATTTCTATGTTGTACAGTGAAGTATAGTCTTTACTTTATTATTGTTATACTGCGATACTTAAGGCATAGGGTAAACCTGCCGTAATAAAAAAAATATGCTGTAAAGTAGGATAATTTGGACAATGACTGTATAGAGTAACAAAATGAAACAAAAACAGAAACGCCGGGCCAACGTAAAATGCATAAACCCTAAAAAAGGCGTTTCGGCTTCCTACACAGGAGCCTTGCTCACAGAGACAGCAAACGGCGTAGTACAATCTTCCTATGTACGAGTTATCACGTGTTGCAGACATCAGGCATACATAGGGGGGAGTGTACCGATATTACTGCGCAGTGTTTGCGCAGTAGTCTGAAAGACTCATTCGCGGAAACAACTTTCTTTTATGGAAATGACGGAGGCGTTATCCCAATTGATATTGTAGGGAGTAGATGCAAGAGGCTCTGCGTTGATAGTAGAAGGCGCTTTTAAATGCGAAGCACTTTAGTGAGCTTCGGTGACTTTGTGCGTATCTATCTATCTATCTATCTATCTATCTATCTATCTATCTATCTATCTATCTATCTATCTATCTATCTATCTATCTATCTATCTATCTATCTATCTATCTATCTATCTATCTAGCCGCCTGCAACTTTTAGCTCTCCTCGTCGTACCAATATTGGTATTGGTACGAAAATTGGTATGGAATACCATGATGCTATGACGAGCATAAATGACTAGTCATAACACAAAAATCATTACATGTATGTCATAAATGTCATGACTCCAATTTCATGGTCTAGCTGCCCTTGCGGTGGTTTTGTTAACAGACCCTAAAGTAGACTCTAACAGACTCTAACAAGTGACAGACCCTAACGTGAAAATCATGACATGCATGTCATGTAAGTCATGACTACACACCTACGATTATGGTACGTTCGCGGTTGTTTCCGTACTTTCGCGTATAGCAAACTTAGTAATTACGGGACGTAAATGGATGACAAGGACAAATCACATGTCTAAACATAATAATCATGATATGCGTATGACGTAACAACTTGACTACATGCCACACTTATGATGCACTCGAGGCCGTTTGGTTAGCTCTACATGTACCAATTTTGGTATTACGGGACCTGAATGAATGACAAAAATACATGACTGGTGCAAACATATTAAACATGAGAAGCGCGTCGTGTAAAAACATGGACTACATGCCACGCTCATGATGCGCTCACGGCCACTTCGCTAGCTTCACATATACCCAATTTCGCGTTACGTGACGCAAACGGACGACGAAAGTAAATGACACGTCCCAGGATGATAATCATGTCATGCGTGTCATGTAACATCAACACTGCATGCCACAAGGTATACGTGTGGTGCAAACATGGTAGTCATGACATGCGTTTCATCTAAGAACATGACAACATACCACGCTTATGATGCGCTCGAGGCCATTTTACTAGTTTCACACATACAAAGCTTGGTATTACATGACGTGAATAGACGACGAAAGTAAATTAGATGTTCGAACATTACGATCATGGCCTGCGTGTCATGTAAAACTTGACTACACGCTCCCGCGGCTGTTTCGCTAGTTCCACATATACCAAATTTGGTATAATGTGAGGTGAATGAACGAAGAAGGTAAATGACACGTCCGAGCAGGTTAATCACAATATGCTTGTCTTGGAAAACATGACTACATGCTACCTTCATAGCGTGCTCGCTTTCGTTTCGCTAGTTCCACATATACCAAAGTTGATATTACGTGACGTGAATACACACCAGAGGTATATGACACGTCCAAACATGAGAATCATTGCATGAAAGTCACGTACGGCACAATTTACGTCTGCCTGGTTACGTTGTGCTGATTTTAAAGCGACCAATCAACCTTCCCCATTTTTGCTTCACATACCATCAATTCTCTCCGTTCGTGAGATCTGCGAATTTTTTTCGTTCTTGACGTCATTAGAATGCTCCCCGAGCCTCCTTTTGTAATTACCCGTCTCACCAATAGATACTGGTTTGCGGTCTTCGCAAGAAATTTCTTCGCAAAGAACCGAGAAAACCACCCTGTCCTACTTATCTTCGTGACTGCCTCTGAGCTTCCGTGCCGAGACGTTATCCACTTGGACGTCGCAGCTGCGCAAAAGGCTAGCGAGCGTTTCACTGAAGCCTAGGACTTAGGAAAACGATGCGCATTTTCTTTAAAAGTTGAGCTGAGATTGAGTTGGTTGCTGCAGTTGTTGCTGCACAGAGTTCCAGAATGAGATTGTATATTCATAAGCAACCAGCTTTGCCACATATTTTTGTACATCTTCTTCCTCAGAGCAAGTCTACTGAGTGCGCTTGACAAGTGTTAACACAACCAAACTTTTACGGCTGAGGGTGCACAGAACTAAAGCTCACGACACGACCAGCATGTGTGTCTTTTTTGTAAAACCTGAAAGTAAGGTGGTTGCCCTCTCGTTTCACAATGACACCAAGATACCGGTAGTACCCATTAGATTTTTCTTCCGCACTAAATTGTAATACGGCCTCAATAGAATTCAGGCGTTTTCAGAAACGTGACAGGGCATTCCAATAAAAAACACAATAGCAATTATACACATAACGATGAAAAGTTTTGTGTGTGGCAGGAAATGAAGTCAGAGCACGGTTTTCGGCAGCTTTCAGTGCTAGGTTCGTGGCAGTAACGGTCACAGGTGAACCCACTGCAGGGCCGTACACCTGCTTGAAGTGTTTGCTCTGGAATGGCATGTAGGTGTATCTAAGGAGAACTGTAACAAACATATCAGCAATATGCATGGGCGTCCACTCAGTAATAATTGTTCTGAATGAAGGGCTGGCTTACACACGTCCATAGTCCGAGCAACCGGTACACTTGTAAAAAGCGACCGTACGTCGAAAGATGCCTGAACGTCATAGTCACCCAGCACCATGTCGTGCCCTATCGATGAAGTCACTGGCGTTTCCTCAGTTTCACTTTTTCCAACCAGTGGTGTGGGAACTCTGTGTAAGTAAGACAAAAGCTTGTTCAGCGGCACGCTTGTAAAATAAACAATGAGATGGATTGGGACGTCTCTTTTGTGAATCTTGGGCAATCCATACAAAGCTGACACAGACTCATTATTGCACAGAATAGAATTTCATAGAGCTGTATCTTGGAGGCACGAAGAGAAAGACATCTGCGAGAAACTTCTGGTAATCCCGTGGGAGTTTGACTGTTGGATCCTTACCTATTTGAAGGCATGTACTGGCAGTTGAGTTATGTACTGGTTTAAGGGAAGAAAGAGAGTTAGGTGGGCAGATGAGATTAGGAAATTTGCGGGTATACAGCGGCAGCAGCAAGCACAGGACCAAGTTGACTGGCGGAACATGGGAGAGGTATTTGTTCGGCAGTGTTCACCGTCAGGCTGCTGCTGATGATTATGTTGTTGTTGTTGATGATGCTGATGATGTTGATGACAATGGTGATGATGACTAGAATTTTGGAGGAGGTCATGTACTGGCATGGTCGAGGATTGCTTCATTGCCATGCAGAATGCTTGTGTTCGATTCCAGCTGAGACTCTGCCATTTATTCTATGCGTTGATTGGGTTGACGCTACCGATGTCGGGTATTTCTTAACCGTCACGTGTTAAAATTTGTCATATGTGTCCTCCTCGTTCCTGGGTATATACTAAGTGTGAATCACCTGTGGCACGTACCCGCATACCAGCGGCACATACTTGCCCGTGTGTATGTGCCACTGTCTGGCAGGAAGTGTTTGACGACGTACGTGACGGTATTGTGACATTATTCATGTCTTGACAATCGCGTCATATACGTCTAATCATCTTACTCTCCCATGCTAATTTTGGTTCACTCCAACTTAAGAGGATGACCACGAGAGCCCCCAAATGTGCGCGGCAAGATAGACAGATACGCTAAACGTCGCTGAAGTTTGCTAAGGAATGCTACGCATTTAAAAAGTCATCTCAAGAGAGCAGATGGGGCTAGACTGCAAGAGGAACACACAAAATGTGCGCATGCACGCATGCACACATACTGTGCTCAAGAAAGACTTCAGTGCCCCTTTAGAGCATGTAGAAAATAAGTGGAAATTAAGTGTTCGTTTACTCACTCGTTGAAATTTCTTGAAAAGAAGGCATCAACAAAATGAAGGCAACGAACAGAGTTGATTAATAAGGTTTCGTCGTTAAAGCTCTTTGTCACCCGACCATGCATATTACAAGCATTTAGCGTTTTACTACATTTAGCTTTGTGTATAGACTGGCCTGACTGCTTACGCACCGTTATCACTATGCAGCACCGTAATTGCCACTTTGTCGTAACGCGCACGATATACTGGTTTTCACTGCTTGCACATTCTTCGCCATCCACCAATGAAAACATATATTCCACTGAAATTCAGTGCTCGTAAAAAAATATTGACCATCTCCCCGAAGGGACCCGGTACGGTCCCTTGACCTCGGAGCCCCCTTCTGTATACCCTTCACGCTGTAATGACGCTATGCAAAAAATATACTTTAATTTAATTTGGCGCAAGAAGGAACCCTGATTGGACGCGAAGTAGCAGTGGCGCCCATGGCATTGACGCAATTGAAACGGGCGTCGACGCGGGTGCTTGAAGAACAGTTTGAAGCGCGAAACTCAGTGTAGCGTTTACTCGAGTAAACGTTTGTTTGAAACGCAAAGACACGGGTGACGAGTTGCGTTTTCTTTAAGTTTCATCGCAGATAAACGACTCAAAAGAGTGTTTCCACTCGACTTGCAGTCGAGCGTTACGGGCGGTGGAGAGGGTGAAGCGAGAGAAAAGTGTGTTGCGAGCGGGTGAAGGAGCCGTCAGCTGCGGATGCTGTGGGGAACGTGCTGCTGGTGAGGGAGATAATGACTTAAGCGCGAACATGCGAGAGAAGCGTACGAGGTGAGTGTGACGTCAACAAGCAGCTGCGACGTGACCTACTTGGCACCGTTCCAACACCTGTAGTGAGGAGAACGCACGGCGGCGCATTACCACGGACACACGTACGTACGGCGTTACACGCGTGATTCAAAGACCTGCTTGAAATCTGAAAATTCAGTATGAACTAAGCCTCTCACTCAACAACGCTGAATATTTCTGCATTGCTCTTTGGAGGCTGAGATGCGAGGTGACAGCGAAAAATGAAGCCGTAGCGAGAGCGCTGTGGGAGATGTTGTAGGGCTGGAATCTAGTTGGGACCACAGTATTTGCCTTTCAGTTTTCAAAGCAATGCTGCGATAAGAACTGCTGCACTAACGAACCACAAAACTCACCCCAGACGAAAAAATACATTATGACGTCAGAATATGTTCAACGACTGAGAATATATGCTATATACCTTTATGTACACTATAAACTTGGCTTCGCACAATCAACTGCCTTCTCCTGCTTGTAGCACCAAAAATGAGTCATGCTAAAAGAAACAACAAAAAACGATATCGTTTCTTGGAAACATTAGGCAAGGTTTATTTTTTCATTCATTACGATGCACAACTTTTAGTTCATATTCTCTTACAAATCAAATCGGCTGAGTTAACACTTTTTTGAAGCTCATTTGTATGCGCTCCAGTTTTTTTTTTTACCAAAATGAGGGCTTCTTTTTTAATGACAATAAGTTATTGTTAAACACTGCAACCAACTCAGGTTCCTTTTACAACAGGTAAACTATCCTGCGCCTTTCTACAACAAAGGCCTAATGAATAGAGTTCATTGGAAAAATAACACTATGTAAACAAAAAAGAATCTACTGAGGCTCAAATGAGCACTGACATCAAATTTCAAGATCGAGATGTGCATATCATACGATCACTTGGTATGCATAGGTATTCTTGGCCAAATGTTAACGGCGTCCATCGCGTCGAAGTTTTTTATTTCGACGTCAAATAACGTAGAAAAGCTAAGGAGAAAAAACAAAAAGAATCACTGTCCTGTGACATCGACAGTAGCGCTACGTGTTCGTTGTAATACATTCCACAAACGCCATCCTGAGTGACGATACGCTAGTAACAATGACATCAACGATTTCTTAGTGTGTTTGAAGCTGACCCCCAGCCATGCTCTCACTAGTGGCTCTCCTTGCTGTGTTTAAGCGTGTGTGCGATTCAACGTGTCAAATCGACTGATTTGCGTTGTGCTCCACTGCGTGTCAGTACGATCATTCAGAGTGACATTGCGGGCCAGAATGTCAGTGAACCGCTGCGTCGAGGAGCGGCAAAAGCGGAAAGTGCGTGGCGTTTCATGCGTATCCAAGCCACGAACCTCAACGCAGCCAGTGGGTTGACTTTGTACGCACCGTTCGGACAGAGTGACTGGACGCTGTGAAGAACAGCCGAATTCGCTCCCTTCACTTTGCGGCGAGCTGGCCGCTACATGGTAAATCCTGTGTTGGCTAACCAGTTGAGTTTCACTGGAAGTACGAGCCTTCGGCTGGGGATATTCCGACCGTGTGGCCTGCTGCAGCTGAAAGCAGCAATTCACTCGCCAAACGTCCGCGACATGAAGTGGTGTTCCTGAGCTCCGAAAGTACGGCCGGGACTGATAAATCCATTGCATTTAACGCGCAGCTTTTCAAGCGAGGATCGTCGTGAGTCGCGGCGATACCCAATTCCAGGTCGCTGTCATCATCAATTGCCGATGTTGACTGTGACGACAGCTGAGGACGACTATGTTGGCGGACCTGTAGTCATGTCTACGCCTTCAGACACACAGCTGGTACTGACTGTACTTGCGCTCCTAGCAGACGAAACGCCATTGTGACGTCACCATTTTTGTGAAAGTGGCATTAGCTGTGCAGCAGCCTCGACGTGGCCGTGAGATAGCGCTGCCAGCACTAAAATTTGGTGGTCTTCCGCCCGATTCGAACCGCGTTCTATAGCGAATATAATAATCAATATTACAGACACTAATGCGTCACTCAGATGCGTTTTAAATCGCGAATTGATACTAGGGGGTTCATAGCTACTCATTCACGTAAAAATATTGACATGAGTAAATTTGATGTCAGTGCTCCTTTGAAATACTTCTTACTTTTTGCATCGCTTTATTGCACAATGCGTATTTCATCATTGAATTAATGCACCACAAAAATATGCAACTATTGTTAGATCCTCATACCTTACTGCTCTGTGTCTGCTGAATCTACGTGAGAATAATTACCGAGTAATAGACCTACACAAAATAATCAGATACCCCGGTGGCATTTTTACGAAATACGACAATTTATAGCATCTTCCTAACATGGGCAAAAAACAACGGCCGCATAATGCGTTTTTCGAACAAAATAATGCATTCATTTTATCCTACTTTCATGAGTAAGATCTAGAATGGAGCACGGTCTTGCGTCAGAAGGTATTCACTCCCCATGGTTTCATCCCCATCTGAAATATGAATACGTAATGAAACCATGGTTTTGCCATATTACAAAGCTCTGGGGACTCTTCCTTGTTTTTATTGAACGTAAAAAAGAATTTCGGGCTGAATTCTAAATTTTGTTTTTTGCAGGGGGGCTCTTTACCGTTGACTCGTTCAGCAGTATTCATTGGATGATGTCTGTGTAATTGTACCGACATTTGATATTGCAAAGCTGTCCTAATTACCTCAATTCAGCCGCTGCCTATTCAAAATATCTGAGTGGTTTTTTGTAGTGTCGCTGTCTTTATGGGGACAAAATGTCATGAGATTCGCTTCTCTACTTTTAGGAGGAGAAGAGGAGGATCAATGCTTTCAGTGAGGCATGAGCCAGTATTTGTTTACTTTAAAAATTAGGAAGTATATGTTGTTCATTTCAAAAAGAGGAAAAAATTCCTGATCTTTGCGGAAACCGCAGCAAAGTGACAACGAAAGCTACAAGAACCGCATTTCTAAAGCCTCTCGTAAAATATTGTTGGTTTATAACTTCAAAACACCTGTTAGGTTACGCTGTAAATCATCATTTTGAAATTGAGAGGCGCCCACTAGGACATTTTTGTACTTCTGCTGTGAAGCAAGGTACCCGCTATAAATCTATTTGACATTATGTGTACTTAAGTGGTGTGGTTGATGGTGCGAGAATGGCTGCATGAATGAGAAGATGGATGCATGAAAGAACTTTATTACGGTACAAAAAGTCGCGATGGCGTCCTAGCCCGAAGCGGGCCACTCCCTTGTTGCGAACGAAAGACCAAACCTTTTATCCGAATCGCGGGCCTGTTCGAGTGCCCACGACGACAAAGAATTACGGCCTCACGTAGACTGTTGGCACCGTTTTTGTTTTGTTTTTTTGAGAACGCAGCCCGTAGAAGCTCCCGCCTGCTGTGGGGGCACAAGGCGCGCACTGAACGTCGTCGCAACAGCACGGTAACCACAAGCCCTCCTCCTTCCGGCTTTTTCGCTGGCGAGATAAGCGCACGCTCAGACGAGCCCGGCAGGAAAGGCAATATTCGCTCCGCAGAAAGAGGAGGCTAGCGCATCCTTCCCTGTATCTATATAAATACATATGCACACAAGCTAATGATGGTGGCGGCGGAGACGATGACAAAAACCAGCCGAGGCTGTCCCCATAATTGCTATCGCAATAAAAGCTGGGCTACTACGCAGAAGGTCATTGTTGGAATCTGTTTTCATCCTAAATATTTCTGTACTCATTATCTTGCTTTTTTTTTTGTTTCTACGAACGCAGCAACGGACACCAGTAGCGGCTTTAGTGGCGGTGGCCTCGGACAGTTATGGCACCATAACAGCTGTCGCTTAACAAGAAATCGCAGCGCGGCATCTAATGCTACATCTATAAACTACAGCGAGCATGCAACGGTAGAAAATTTCGTCACTTGGCGCCGCCGTGATGCTATAGAGGTCTCCATGTTCGGCTGCTGCCGTGAACGTCGTGGGTTCAATCCTGATTGCCGCGGTCAAACTTCGATGGAGGCAATATTCTAGCGACCCGTGTACAGCCGCAGCCACGTCTGGGTAGAGCGCGCGAGCAGCCAGTATTGGCTCCGTGGCGCGAAAGCTTGAGACAGTTTCGGGCTGTTAAGTGGTGTATCAAGAGAAACCACATTAGAGCCCGTTACTGCCTCAAGGTGTCGCCCAACAGAGCGAAAACCGGCTGCTTGCGTGCTCTACACAGACGAGGCTGCAGGTGTACTTTAATTTTTTGCCGGTCAAGGAACCCCAAGTTATACCCAGGGGGTCAAGATTTGCTGAGACCTCCACTACGACGTGCTTACAGACCAAATCGTAATTTTTGCACGTGAAACCCATCATATTACTAAACTAGTCAATGTGTAATTGCACGAACACCCAGGCACTTCATTTCCGGTGTGTGTTAAAGGGCTACGAAACGGAAGCACAGATTTGAGCAAGTATAAAATATTCGTTCTTTTTTGGTAATGAATTCGCCGTTCCTAGTGATGACCGATATCTTGCTTGGTGGTCATAAAATGACGTCAGAGGTTCTATTTTCAATTACTGCTAAGAGTAATGCAGACAAGTTTTGGCACTAAATTGCACTTATAAGGCAGGGATTACTGCTCCACATTTCGGCCGCGGGGCTGACTTGACAGCAGAGTCGACAAGTTTTGCGTAAGATCAGCCGTGCGGCGTGCTTGCCCTTTCGCTTCGTAACGACTTTATTTCGTGGGGATGGGCTGCGTCATGAAAGATCTTATCAGCCTATGTTACCAGTTGGCACGAAATGCAAGATTGATGCTAAGTCGATACTGAGAGCTGCGACATCCGCGCCTACTGCAATGCCGCCACGTACGGCGACTTAACCCTGCGGCCGCTGTGTGACACGGCGTTTTCTAATAGAATTCAATCAAGGGGACCCTAAACTGCCTCCTAAAAAGTAATAAAAAGAACAAACTCTTTACTCTCTCCCGGTGTTATTCGGTCTCACTGCCCAAATCATGTCATCAGGAGCTTGTTCACGTTATGTTCTGTTGAAATAAGCTCTCGATAATTCAATATACGAAGGATGTCTGTCGAGAAGAGGTTCGTATACTTTGCTTTACCATCTAGTCACACGCCCGCTCTGGCTTGTATTGCGTTACTATCATGCGCGATAAACTGATTTTTCTTTTTTGGGTTTTTTAAGTTTGCGACTGTGCAAGCAGAGATGGCAGCGTGTAGTAGATAAGAGCTGAACCCTGACCGGCTGAATGCTTACGGCTAACATTCACGTAATTTTGTCAAGAAATAATTGGCAAGGAGGTAGTAGCCCCTGTAAGAAGGGTAGTGAAAGCGAGAATGTAAATACTGTCTCACCTGTGAACACCGGGTGATTTACCTCCGTATTCACAAACGCTCCTCGACTTGACTTCCACCCTTCACTTACAGACTTGAGCACTGCGCCACTGCTCGGCTCAGAAATGACGCTGTGCTACTCAAGAATCGCAGCAGGTTATCGCTGATATGCAGTGACTCGCCGTGCCTAGAGACGGCGCTCCCATCGTCTTTCTCAAGTGAATGTGAAGCCTTGAGTGAAGGGACGTTTTAGAAGACGGGGCTGAAAGGCCCTTTAAAAGTGATATGTCGTCACATATTCTAGAAGAATGTCATTCGGTCAAGTATGGAAGGTAGACACACAGGCTATCATCACAGGCTGAACGCCCCACAGGATGACACATATTTAGCATATAGAAACATGTACAGGCGTGCAGGCGGGAGCAAAAGTGTGCAGATCATTCGATCGCGTGACCCAAGGCATCGACTAATGCAACCTATAAATAATTTCAGGCCTGATCACTGTATCTTCCCCTGGCTCTGACGTCCCTGCCTTTAGACCGGTGTGTTTCACCGCGCAGATGTGCCGACACTTGCTCTTGTCACTCGACAGACAAGGATTTCTAAGCTTGATGAACGTTTTCGTGGCGTGCTGGTGTTCTTGTTGGCGGCTCGTGAAGACTGTGTTTTTTGGGTCCATGACCTGCAGCAGGGATATAAGATGCAGTTTGTACTCTGGGTATTCGCAATTTATAGGGCTGCAACTCCGAACGGTTGGGGGACGCTGCGTGGTGAATTGTCGCGGCAAAGGGACCGAAGTTTCGAGTGTTGGGGTTTCCTAAGAACAACCGAAGAGCAAAATGAGAGCATGTCACTCGTCAAGCTGACGTATACATCCGTTTTCTTCGCGACACTAAGGTGAGTGCCTACGTATTACATTTTGCTAACTCATTCCCATGGCAACATCTTCATCAAGTTCTGTTAATTCTCCAAAATAAAAATGTCATGTGCGCTCCGACATGTTAGCGTCTTTCATTAAAATTGGGAACGTGCCTGGCAGTACGTTTTCAGAGCAAGCGTTTTTTCTTCAAGGTTGGTAATTATTTGACAATTGGTGGTTGGCGCATCATTTTTCATATATTACGTCAGTTTACTTGGTTAATAAAAATGGAAGGAATGCTTTTGCATGGCTTATCGGTTTTGTGCATAGTATTTTCTTGCCGGTGTTGCGACCACTTCACTGCGGTATTATAATTTTGCGCCTGTCTTGCCAGCATCTTAGCCTAATATGTTTCCCTGAAATTTATATGCGTGTTAACAATTACAGTAAAGCGTTTTCTTAAATGGTTTACAGGGGTGTGAGTCCTATATACTTCAAGCTAGAATATATAGGAACAGTTAAGTTTTCCTCATCGTTCGTTGATCTCCTTGATGTGGATTGAAGTCCCGTCAAAGAGATGATCGGCGTCGATGAAGCAGGAGGCAGGTTGGAGGTAATGAAAACTTGAAGGTATATTACAGCGAAATATTTACAGTCATATGTACATCTTGCCGAAGCACACTCATAACACAGACATCAACAGTGTCTTACTCTTCTACTTAACTTTTCTTAAGTTAGAGCCTAGAACACTGTTACTACATACAACGTACTTAGTCTCACTGTTCCACCACCAAGTGGTTACGGCCCAGACAAACGTTGCATCGTACGGAGTCGTACTGATCTATCAGTTAAGTGATTGCAGCCTCGACTGAAGAGAAACGGATTCCCTCCAGTCTTAAGCATCTTGCGGTAACAAAGAAAAAGGGGAGGTGGCCACTGCTGGTCCGCCTCAACATTCTCTCATCCAATCTGTTTCCACTCAGATTAAGTCACTCCCTACTGTACTGACCTTACTCTCGACAGCAGCGCTTCTACAGTTTAAACAGGCGTTTTGGTACTCTTACCCATCATGTCTCTCTCTCTCCACCTCCCACGCGCTCAGGAATTCTCTCGCTCGGGAGATATCGGCATTGTAGACCCGGTACATTCATGCCTTTTCTCACATCCAGCGAGCCGAGACGAACCTCAAAGCCGGCAGTTAAATGATCGCGCGCGGAACGTTATTGCCCCCGCAGGTAGCAATCGGCCTTCGACTTTCTCCGCTTTCCTTGTGTTCGGGTCGTGCATCGCTGCGACTTTGAGCCGATCGCCAGGGCAGAGCGTGTCGCCTACTCCCACTGAGCTCGCGCCCGGCAGCGGAGGCAGGACGGGGTCGCTTAATCCCATTGTGCGTTTGCCCCCGGCAGCGGCGACTTGTCTCTAAACCACAAACATTCCAAGCCGGTTGGCAGAGCGGGTTCGTTTCACATTGTGTGTTTGTCCCCGGCAGCGGAGGAGACGGACGTAGTTTGCATTCCAGAAGATAAGTGGTGTACAGTTACACGGGCATACCGAGAAAGAGTCGAGAAAGAAGTTTTGTATAACGTAGCTTCCCGCGCTGTCGTCCCATGCTCAAAGGAAGCAATTTGCGACCTTGCCGAGAGAGATCCGAGAAAGAAGCTTTGAATAACGTAGCTTCTGGTGCTGTCCCATCCGCACGATCAACTTATGAGCGGCAAAACACAACACGTCCCCCCTAAAGAGTATACTGGGCTGTCTTACGCTCAGTGATACGATAAAGCACTGCCGCGATTAAGTCACTGGATTTTCTAACCACACAACAGTTGTACACAAGCATCAAACACAATTGCAAGTCAACACTACAGGAGAATACACTAAACGAAAACAAATACATGCTAAACAATCAAGTACAGCATTGCTGCTTCAAGCAGTAAGATCACTAGTGTCTGTTTCTTGAATTGTCAATCACACAGTCCACAAAATACAGTAGCACGTGGGCAGGAACATTCACGTCCCCCCTAGTTGGCATGGCACTGTTATTCTGATGGCTTCCATGAACTATTCTGAAGCCTAGATAACGCATCCGCATTACCGTTACATACTCCCTTGAGATATTGTACCGACACATAATATCGCTGTAAAGCCAGCGCCCATCTTGTTAATTTCGGCCCGTGCGGAGTCAAAGTTGTAAGGTACGACAGCGGATTGTGGTCGGAAATGACGTTTACTATGGCACCGAAAAGCCAGTAGTCAAACTTCTTTAAGGCCCATATTATTGCGAACGCTTCCCTCTCAACTGTCGACCAACGCATCTGGGTCGGTGAGAAGTGGTGGCTTGCAAAGGCAATAGGCTTCTCTTCTCCCTCGGCTGACATTTGTGCCAAACATGCTCCCGCCGCCGTAGCTGATGCGTGTGTGAAAAGCCAGTAGGGCTGAGATGGCTCAGGGGTGTTTAGCGCCACGGCCTCGCACAAAGATCGTTTGAGAGTCTCAAATGCCGCCTGAGCTTCCTCCGGCCAGGGTATCTTATTAGGTACCGCTTTCTTTGTTAACAGCGTGAGCGGGCTCGTCACCTCTGCATATCCTCGGACGTACTCTCGATAGTAGCCGCAAAGTCCTAACAGTCTGCGTAGTTCCTTCTTGGTGCGCGGTGGTACCAAGTTCTTAACTGCTGCTATCTTTTCTGGGTCTGGTGTGTGTGTCCCTGAAACGATAATATGCCCCAGGTAATGTATGTGGGATTGCGCAATCTGACATTTCTCCGGGCTGGCTTTCAGTCCCGCCTTCTCTAAGACCTTAAGAATAATGTCGAGATGCCTTAGGTGCTCCTCCCAAGTGCTAGAAAAAATAGCAATATCATCTAGGTATGCCGTGGCATACACTTGATGTTGCGACAAGATTTTGTTCCCCATTCTTTGAAACGTTGCCGCGGAATTTTTCAGCCCGAAAGGCATCACTTTCCATGCGTACTGACCTTCATGCGTTACAAATGCGGTGAATTTCTGACTCTTTTCTTCCATCGGTACCTGCCAGTACCCGCGCCTAAGGTCCACTACCATAATGAACTGCGCTCTGCCTACTCGGAAAATCAATTCCTGAGGATTCATCATAGGGAACGCATCCGCTTTGGTGACGGCATTTAACGCTCTGTAGTCCACACACATGCGGATAGTCCCATCTTTTTTTCCGACGCATACCACCGGGTGTGCAAACTCACTTTCCGTGGGGTAGATCAACTTCCAAGTCAAAAGTTCGTCAACTTGCCGGCTGACTTCTTTCTTTTTTAGTTCCGGCACCCGATACGGAAACGCCTTTTTTGGCTGGTGACCCGGTTCTATCTCTATCTTATGTTCATCTACCTTTGCTATACCCGGAGTGCCGTCAAAGAGGGTGCAATGTCTTTGGAACACCGCCTGTATTTCCGCCTGCGCGTCAGCATCAAGGTGAGCAACCTTCTCGCTCGTTACCACTAGCTCTTCCCGCTTCACAGTGGTTGGCCGTGGGGCATATTCCACCTCCCCAAAATCATGGTCCTCATCGAAGACGACCCCAATATGACTGACTCTTGCATATTAAGGTCGAATGTTGTTGGCGTGGACACTTTTCACCTTTCCCTCAGGTGTTTCAACGCGGTACGAATGTTCGCGCTCACGTCCAACCACTGTGAATGGGCCTAGCCATTTAGGTGACATTTTACCACTCCGATCATTGTCGAAAACCACAACTTGGTCGCCAACGTTAAAAGCTTTGACCCTGCTGCTGCGATTATAAGCACTGGCGTAACTCTCCTGATGAGTTGCACTAGTTAGCTCAGCTATATTAGCGGCCGTCTCGAGCTGCCCCTGAAGTATCTGTAAATACTTAGCGGGGTTTTCCCTCAACGTTGCGGGCACCGGCATTTCTCCCGTCCAAGTCTTCTGCAGTATTAGAAGCGGTTCCGTGGGATTCCTTCCATACAATAGACGAAACGGAGCTACTCCGGTTACCTCATGAGGGACTTCCCGATAAGCCCATAAAACCATTGGGATAAATTTGTCCCAATTCTTGGAGTCTCTTTGAATGACATGATACAACATGTTTTTGAGTACTCGGTTCCACCTTTCTACAACTCCATTACTCTCTGGGTGTTCTGGGGTTGAAAATCTTGGCATGCAACCTAATTTCTCCAGCATCGTTTGCGCGAGCTGCGATTTGAAATTAGTGCCTCGATCGGAGCAGATCATCTCCGGAACGCCTGTGCGAATGAATATCTCAATCAGTGCATCACAAGTCGCCTTAGCTGTCAAAGAGCGCAGTGGGATCACCTCTGGCCACCTCGTGCAAAGATCCACTAAGCACAAAGCGTACTTATGCCCTCTCGCTGACGGTGTGTCTAGGGGTCCGATCACATCTACATTGACAACTTGGAAAGGGTGCTCGGGTCTAGTGAGCGGAGTTATAGGCACTTTATCCGTGCGACGCTTGTCTGAACGAATTTGACATGCATGGCACAAACGGCAATGCTCTAATATCTCCTTCGCCATACCCGGCCAAAAAAAATTATACCTAATGCGAGCTCTTGTTTTCTTTGACCCTAGGTGCCCTCCGCATAGTGACTCGTGTGCTAAGTGCATCACCTCAGTGCGCTTATCTTTGGGGACAACTAGCTGACTCACTCGAGTGCCTGCTATTGAGTCGCAGTGGTATAATAGTCCGTCTGAAATGAACATGCCGGATTTCCCACTACGCGCATCTTCCCAACATTTCTTTAACGTAGTGTCGCCCAACTGCATATTGCGGAACTCTACTCTTTGGCCTAATGACGCCTCCCTTTCTTCATCAGTTTGCGCCTCTTCCCCGGAATCATCTTTCTCCTCCAAGGTAAGATTGCAGGCAACTACCTTTTGTTTCTCTACTGCTTGTTCCGCCTCGTGAGCAGGCTCGGCCGGCGCTCGACAGGATGCCAGAGGGCTGCTGGCCTTGAACAAAAGTTTCCAATCGTCCTTGGTCAACAAACAATCTGTGCCCTCGACGAGCTCATCAGTTAACGCGCAGAGTAGGTCGACGTTCTGAGGCTCCGTAACTTCTCGCGGGCTATTTAATTTGTCCGGTAACGTAGCTAGCCTTGCCTCGATAGTTTTACCGAAAGCGGACACCAATCTTACCGTGCCAGACGGCTCTACAACACTTCGCGGAAGCAGATTCTCCCGGATGACGGTTATCTCACTCCCCGTATCCAAAATCGCATCTGCGGATATGCCTGCACATGATACCGGAATTATCTGCAGTTTATCTGTGCCTTCACCCTCGTGTTTCAGAGACTTCACCTTTGCGCTAAGTACTCCAGTGGGCATTTCAGTATCCGTCTCGTGGGATAACGTTACCTTTTGAACCTTCCGCTTTGGCTCGGTAGCCTTCTTGGGGTTGTTCTCCTTATCACTAGCCTTCGGGCACTCTTTAGCGAAATGGCCTGAGCCGTGACATAAGTAGCATTTCAGAGCCCCTTTCTCAACTCGTGTCGCCGGCTTCTGCCCCATTTCTACAGTTGGTTGCTTTGAAGCACGCCCTTTCTCTTTCGCTTGTTCGAAAGTTTGGAGCACTTTCGCGATCTCAGTTGGCCTAAGCCATTCCTCGCCTTCCCTTAATCTCACATACTCAAGACCCTCCGTACTAAGGCCCGATTTTATGCGGTCAGCAACCATGAGTTCTGCCATCACTTCTACCGTGTCGGCTTCTCTCACTTGGAGGTAGTATGAGAAATAAGTTTTCACGCGGGACGCGAACTGCGCCCACGTCTCTTCCTTACGCTTTACTGCTCTTTCAAACCTCTGCAGGTACTCTGCCGGAGAAAGCTTCAGTTCCGTCAGCACTGCTGCTTTAACTGACTCATAATCTGCACTCTCTTCAGGGTTGAGGTTACGCAGTAGGTAACAGACTCGCTCAGTTAGCGCTGGCATAACCAAATGCACGCGGCTCTCGTGCGGTACCTGGTAAGTAGCAAAACGTTTTTCTACTTCCTCAAACCATAATGGGACATCCGCGTCACTCGGCAGGCGGAACCCTTTTAGCACTTTTGCACATTGCTGAACAGAATCGAAACCCCGGCGCCTCTGATCACCCGTCTCCGACCCAGAGTTGGACAACGTGCCATTGAGACGTTCCGCATTCATTCTAGCCTGCAATAGCTTTTCGTACTGAATCTGAAGATTGAGCTTTTGAATTTCAAGCTCGAGCGTTCTCGCTTCGCTTGATTTCGGTAAAACCTGAGATGCCTGCTGCATCGATTCTTGCCTCTGAGTAGGCACTGTCGCCTCATTTGACTGATAAGAATTTTGAATACCATCATTGGATGGTTCTCGACTCTGATTCATATCTCCCGCACTCGTACCCTCATCTTCATTAGACTCCATTGTTTTAGCACCCCCGCGTGTTCTCACCATGTGCTCTACACATAAACTGCCATGCCAACTAGAGAAGCACGCAAGAAATCCTGCTCACCCTTTGCTGTATGCACTGTCGTTCCCGGATCTCCTCCATGGTGCCGGAGTTGGCTGCTATGGGAGCGTCTCGCCTTTGCCGCTGGTGGCTGTGTGATGCCTTGCCCCTCGGTCCTCTCAGCGCTGGTCCAGTGTATGGTGCTGCAGAGCTCGCTGATTCTGTCGGCTCCGCCAGTTAAGTTTTCCTCCTCGTTCGTTGATCTCCTTGATGTGGATTGAAGTCCCGTCAAGGAGATGATCGGCGTCGATGAAGCAGGAGGCAGGTTGGAGGTAATGAAAACTTGAAGGTATATTACAGCGAAATATTTACAGTCATATGTACATCTTGCCGAAGCACACTCATGATAACACAGACATCAACAGTGTCTTACTCTTCCACTTAACTTTTCTTAAGTTAGAGCCTAGAACACTGTTACTACATACAACGTACTTAGTCTCACTGTTCGACCACCAAGTGGTTACGGCCCAGACAAAAGTTGCATCGTACGGAGTCGTACTGATCTATCAGTTAAGTGATTGCAGCCTCGACTGAAGAGAAACGGATTCCCTCCAGTCTTAAGCATCTTGCGGTAACAAAGAAAAAGGGGAGGTGGCCACTGCTGGTCCGCCTCAACATTTTCTCATCCAATCTGTTTCCACTCAGATTAAGTCACTCACTACTGTACTGACCTTACTCTCGACAGCAGCGCTTCTACAGTTTAAACAGGCGTTTCGGTACTCTTTCCCATCATGTCTCTCTCTCTCCACCTCCCACGCGCTCAGGAATTCTCTCGCTTGGGAGATATCGGCATTGTAGACCCGGTACATTCATGCCTTTTCCCACACCCAGCGAGCCGAGACGAACCTCAAAGCCGGAAGTTAAATGATCGCGCGCGGAACGTTATTGCCCCCGCAGGTAGCAATCGGCCTTTGACTTTCTTCGCTTTCCTTGTGTTCGGGTCGTGCATCGCTGCGACTTTGAGCCGATCGCCAGGGCAGAACGTGTCGCCTACTCCCACTGAGCTCGCGCCCGGCAGTGGAGGCAGGACGGGGTCGCTTAATCCCATTGTGCGTTTGCCCCCGGCAGCAGCGACTTGTCTCTAAACCACAAACATTCCAAGCCGGTTGGCAGAGCGGGTTCGTTTCACATTGTGTGTTTGTCCCCGGCAGCGGAGGAGACGGAGGTAGTTTGCATTCCAGAGGATAAGTGGTGTACGGTTACACGGGCATACCGAGAGAGAGTCGAGAAAGAAGTTTTGTATAACGTAGCTTCCCGCGCTGTCGTCCCATGCTCAAAGGAAGCAATTTGCGACCTTGCCGAGAGAGATCCGAGAAAGAAGCTTTGAATAACGTAGCTTCTGGTGTTGTCTCATCCACACGATCAACTTATGAGCGGCAAAACACAACAGGAACCCTACCGAATATACAGACTCAGGAATCGGCAGTCCTGTGGAAAGGTCCATGGTGGCTACCAAATTCAGTGTAGACACAGTATTAACATTTTTCCCTGGCCCTAAGGTACAGGAGCGACTACACATCACTGCGAGAGGGGTCGGAGCAAAAGAGGAAACGCCACTCCTTGTGTCGGTCACAAGAGATGTTTGTGAAACGAAAGATGTTTTCTCTTGCGTTGGTCATCACCTTTGATATTGTGCTGAAGAGCTTACTTGTGGCAGCAGCACACGCTCTCCTCAGTAACTACGTGTGTATGAATAGTACAAATAAAACTGCAGAAACTTTGCAAATGAGTATGAACCATTTCTGTGCATGCTCTAGATATAGTGTGTGTGTGTGCGTGTGTGTGTGTGTGTGTGTGTGTGTGTCAATAATGATTTAAATATACCCTATTTATTTCGTCGCTTTCTTGATTCATCAAATTTTGCTCTTATAGATATACCACACGTTCAATGCCGCACATCCCTTGACTTTTTCGTTGGAGAAATGGCTCACAGATGAATCTCCAAACGTTTTCAAGCGTAATAAATTACTTAAA
This sequence comes from Rhipicephalus microplus, assembly GCF_013339725.1. Taxonomy (NCBI): domain Eukaryota; kingdom Metazoa; phylum Arthropoda; class Arachnida; order Ixodida; family Ixodidae; genus Rhipicephalus; species Rhipicephalus microplus. The sequence goes on along the minus strand of NC_051166.1, from coordinate 118,408,040 downwards.
CCAGCGTCTTTTTTGGCGCGAAATGCAGAATAAAGATGTTAAGCATGTAAAACTCGCCACGAACGCTTTCGTTTAACGAGAGATGATGGGGGCAGTAGACTCACAGCCTACCGTACGCGCGCTCGCTCGGGCAAAACGAGTGACGTCATGGCGACAGGGAGCAGGCCAGAAAATATTTTTCTAGATGGCATTGCATTGACGTCCTATCTAGCGACGAGAGGCTGCTTTGGTATGCAAGCGCCTGAATTCGTGTCGGTTCGCCCCTCATGTCGCTTTCTCTGACGCTGTTAAGGCACTCGTAGCCAAAGCAACTACTTTGTGTCGCTTTCTTTTCTCCATCAAATTTTTGCCATTTTTTTTACGCAGCGGCTGCGATGCAGCCGGTTCCGACGCGGGACTCGCGTCATTATTTATACTGGTTGATCGACTTATCTAAGCGTAGGTAGCATCGTAGAACCTGATGAATCCGACCACACAAAATAAAGGTTTGTCAGCTCAGCTTGTCGTTGACGATCCAAGCTGTATGAGGCTAAAGCTGAAGGCGCGTCCTCGGGCCGTCATTGCCGTTTCATGGTGACGTATTGTCCGGCACGTTCCCCAATCTCGTAATCTAGATATTTTGTTGTGCAGCTTCAGACAAATGAAAACCAGAAATTTACAGGCTGATCGAGCTGTGTAAGTTCGCGTGAATAATTATTCTGCATTAAACACGTTTACTTTTAGGAGCGCCCAATGTAGCAACAGATTTCTCAACTAGGTCGACTTACCTATAAGCGTAATTTCCATTATTCTGTGATATCAAACCCACGTACCTCGGGAAGGGTTCGATATCACGCAAACTGTTCAATAATATTTGTGATTACTTTGAAAGCTAACTAAAATTAACCTATTTAGACCAGACTTGGTCAGGAGTAATCAGTATCTTTCTGAGATTGAATTCTCTGAGCTCATAAAAATTTGACCTAAATGATTTTAATTGGACTCAATGAGAAGTTGCCTATAGACCCCTAATTAAAATCAGAATATCTTGATGACGCCATGATCAATCATGTTTGGTCTGATTTAGCTACACTCACCTTGGTGCAGCATGGTAAATATTGTTATACATAACTATTTTTAATTATCGCACGTGCAACTCCTGCATTTTGAATGTGTATGCTTGGCATCAGGCAAATAGGCCATAATTAATACTGCTTAACTAACACTAATAAACGTGAAGAAGACTACTTAGTATAGATTCGGTAAGGCATATTTAGTATCTTGCTGTAATTGGCTTTTTTGAGCTCATGGAGAAGTTGACTTGGAATTATTGGCTGCGATAAGGCTTGCCTTTTTTGAGCTCATTTTTTCTCGGATAAATGAAGAAATAGCATATTAAACTGTGGTTAAATAGATTCGGCCGTACATGCACATTCTTCGGCCCATGTGAGTGCATTGAAGCTTTACAACGCTTACCATACGAACTGTAAGCTGGACCGGGCTTACTTAGGCTAACTTAGGTCTCACTTTATTAGGTGAAACCACGCTCAAATAGGCGGCATTAGATTTGGCCACACTTACATTGACTTAACCAAGCTCAATGAAATGTAAGTTGGCCTAGCGCGACAAAGGCAAGTAGAACTGAAAAATCCTAATTTTGTGGGCTTGGCTTAATCAGGTGTTGCGATGGTAGCTATGGTTAGTTATGCTAATCAACCGGTATCAAAAACGATGTGAGCCTGGCGCTGGAAACAGCCTCTTCGCAGCCTGTACATAAAAAAATGGCAAAAATTTGATGAAGCAAATAAAGCGACAGCCAGCAGTCATTTTGGCTACGAGCACCATAACAGCGTCACAGAAAGCGACATTATGGTACGCGCATGCCCAACGCAGCAGGCATTTCGTCGCTAGGTAGCGCTTCGATGCCTTCGGCCACTCGATGCAGTGGTCTGCACACTTTTTCCTCACGGCTGTATATCCTTGGTGCTTTGTCGCACACAATATATAGTAAACAGAGTCATTTTATTTGCACTGCATGTGATTCGACTGAACTCGCAACGTCATGGTTATTCATTCCAAAACAAAAAGAAAAATTATCTCAAACGAAAACTACGCATCGCTGTGGTCCAGTGGTTATGGTGCTCATCTACTGAGGCCGCAGGATCGAATTCCGGCCGCGGCGTCCACATTCCGATGGAGGTTTTGAAAAGTACTAGAGGGCCAGTGTCATAGATTTTGGCACGCGTTAAGGAACTTTAGGTGACCGAACTTCCCGGAGCGTCCCACTATAGTGTCTATTATAATCAGTATGGTCGTTCTGGCTTGCGAAACCCCAGCAAACATTATCATTGCGAATAAGACTCAGAATGAGTCGATAATTTCAGTACTCTGTAGTAATCTCACTCGCGCTCCCACTCGGAAGGAGAAGCTCGGGCGATGTCCAAGTTTTGTATGAACTTTTTGAGCACCTATAAAAGGTTTTCTTTGACGAAAAGAAGTATATACAATAACCATTAACTGTCAAGTTGTAGATTTTTGTCTTGCGGAAATGACTTTGTCCACCTGGAAGCAAATCGCGTAATATACTACAGTGCTGGTTTGTCATCTAACAGCAAAACATTCGCATGTTTGTGCTTGTGATTCCCGTGGAGCGTGCAACGTGCTTAATTGCCTTTTTTTAGTTATGCTGTTCTGCCTTCCAAAAACAACTTGAAGCCAGTGTGTCAGATAAAGATAACTAAAATAATTTTTTTCCATCTTTCTATTTTTACGAGCTTCATTCTGCTAAGGTAAATGCTCTCATTACTCTTCTCACTCGACGTCCAGTGAGGCGCACAACATTTACGCCATGACTGCAAGTAAAGGTACTCACCGTCGCCTCCCATTTCGGGCGGCTATTTGCTGCGCTGCTGTGTTTGTGTATATTGAGTCAACAGCGCTACGACTGATGGTATACCAGTTTCGTTGTTCCGCGCGGAAGAATCCTTGTCAATTAAGGATTGGTTCTTCTCTTTCTGTCAATTAGGCTGCGTTGTGCGCATGTCGTCTTTATGCTCTCGCGAGAACAGTGTATTGTCGCGTCGTTCTGTGGTTATTTATTGATGCTATCGACGGCTTCACCGCCACTATTTTGTGCGCTACTTCCTTTCAAGCCAGCAACAACGTGTAACACAACTGCCGCTGTCCTTGTACGAGTTCCTAGTGCGAGTTTGCGGTTTATACATAATGTTTCGTAGTTGAACACGTCCCGGTACTTTTTCAACACGCATTTAACGTAGGCAGTAAACTGCTTGCACCTGCAGGGGCTTGTTAGTGAATCAGGTCTTTTAAAACTTCGCCCAATGTGCCATATTCGTGTGTTATTATACTGCTCGCATCTGCATGCAACTGGTGCAACCACTAGTCTCACATGAGACTGCTTTTCATTAATTTTGACGAACTCGTGAAGCCCGCTGCAAATTTTCATAGCACATCGTTGTAATCCACGTGTCTGGGGGCAAAAAAATAGCAAGTGATTCGCAGTGGGCATCCTAATGCTGTATGCCACAACACCCTATATTTTGACAACTCCCTTTTCAACCCCGCTCCCAGTTATATATTTACAGTCATGCCCCAGTGGCCATACGCAATTTACAGAAATGCACCATTGCGTCATGCTGTCTCTTGATTATATAGTCCATTCTAATGAAGATCTTGATGTTATCCTCAGCAGTGCCATGGTTGCGCTGCCACGGAGATTTCTGCGAGAGAGTACTTAATTCTGAAATTCTTGGACGAAGTAATAAGTATCGACGGGGATTAACGCTATATATTCTAGTAATTGTGGAGAAAAAGTGTTGGTGAAGTGAAGGAATGCGATTGCGGTAAATGTTCGAATCACGTAAATCGTCTTGCGTAGTATAGATCCGCTTACCTTTCAATTTCAAAGTACAAATAACACAAATAACTAAGCTTATTGAACTCAAATCAATCAATTATTGTGGCGATGTGTTTCGTTCGGTAATAGAGCGAGAAAAATTGAAAAATTGAAAGTATTACTCTTGGACGAAGATTTACAGGATTCAAGGATATAATGTCTGGTTAGTCTTGCTTCTAACAGGCATAGATAATGACTAGATTCACTGAGTTTTAGTGGTTATCTAGATGGTGAAGAAACTTCACATGTCGATGAAAATGTGCGAGGCTGCACGTAACAAGAACCGCAGCACAGATAATTCATAAGGGTACATTGAATTCAAGGTCACGTTACGAACCCTCACAGCAGTGTCGATACACAGCAGGCACACTTCTTCCTAATACAGACCTTCCAGCTATACCTATTTCACCTCGACGCCTGAACTCACTCCATGCCCGTAAAAATGTTCATATGCGACACACACCCGCTTTTATACAACGTGTGATGGAGAAGGTCGTGATTAGGAGGCTTGAGTTGGGGGTGGCTTCACACTGGCTGCTATCTCAGTACAGCATATGCAGCACACGCTAGGTTACACAAAGTAACCGCACGCAAAGGGACGACCTAGGTGTGTGTGTTCTTTGTGTAACCTGATGTGCGCTTTCCATATGCTGTAATGTCTTGCCAACTAGTTCGCATGTATGTTTTATGCTATGTCAGCGTGAAACTGGTCGCGTTTTAGCAGTGAGTGCTACATGTCCGTACTGTTTCATTCCAGTGATGCAAGCAGATGCATACCACCTTACATAGACAAGTCAAGGTTTGCAGTTCGAATGTTTTCGTCACCTCTTGCAAGCCAACCTTCTCTCCAGTGACTCGACCAGCTAAGACTGCCGTATACGTGACAACACACTCCACAACACAGTGTTTCACTTCATGCACAATGCCGCCTATCGCCGCACATTTCATACACATGCACACACAAAATGTTATGCCGTAAGGCAACTCTATCTCACAATAGGAATAATAATGATAATAGAAGATAAGACGTGCTCTGAAAGGCAGTTTATTTTTTAGAAGAAAAGAAATTTATGCGTGAGTATTCTACCCCGTAACTTCAAATTTTGTATTCCATGCTGTCAGATTGCATCTGTTTGTGAGCTAGTGCTACGGAGTTCAGGAAAAGAAAGAAATCCGACAGCTTCACGCTCAAACATTTCAAGTGCATTATTATTGTTGTTCGTGGGAAGATTCCTGATGGTGCGAGTGCATTCCATCTTAGTGCATTCCGACGTGCTTTGAATGCATGCAAGTTTGGTTTCAATGCTGTACTCTACTATACAAGCGTATAATATTGTATTATTCAGCGTTGCACCATATTTGCGTATGGTGTATTTCAATCTTGAATCAAACTATGTTCCGTGGAGCAATCTGCAAGGCAAGAAACACTTCACGCTATTGAAAAGGTAGAGGTGCCTATTACTGGAAAACAAACGTGAGCAGAAGGGTTTTTCTATATTTATTAGAGAAATATATTAGCAGGTATGTTACCAGGTTTAAAGTGGCACTAAAAAATTTGCGAGAATATATATCTTCTCTATCGTCAGTACCAAATTCTTCACGCACGCAGAGACTTCGGCGGAACTACAGATGTCCTGAACCTCACTTGAAGTTTGTGTGCTTCCGCGCGTGTGTGTTTGTGTGCATGCGTGCGTGCATGTTTCACTATAGCGCAAGATGACGGTTACAGTGATTGCCTACCTCTGACCTTGCCGTTTCTACTTCACCTATTACACCTGAACTTATCGGCTAAGCTATTTGTTGGATTCTCAACTCCACCTAGCCACATTACTGCTAGCAGTATATCTGCTAGACACTCGTCTATCAGATATACTGCTAGACAAGTTTCAGTGAGCAAGCTTTCATTGCTACGTCACAAATGAGTACGTTTTAGAGGACTGTCCTGATATATACGATGGGCTATTTTTTTTTTTACTTTGGTGATCAGTAAATCCTGTTGGACGTGCGCCGCTGATGAAGGTTGGGGATTTTTCGAAATTTTATACGTAGCCTTAGCTGCTAGAAGAAAAGCACATGAGAATTTCTGCAGATCGTAAAGAAAAAAAAAAGACGATCGCGTTGCCAGAGACAGGCTCTTTTATACACGCAAACTACTACTTTAGGGCATGGTATCGTGGTCTTCTATGCGCATGTTATAGGAAAAGAACCTTATATGCCTGAAAAACATTGAAGAGCTGGCGTGTCAAATTTTTTACAAAGCATACTCTAATTCCAATAAAAAGTTTGATGTTTTGGAGCATTTGGCTATTTGTGTGCAGACCGGGGTCATATTTTCACATGCGCATTACCGTGTTCAACTGGTGCAAACGCTCTGTGCTTAAATTTGATAATACTATATGCATTACGTGCAATAAACTCTAAACCTAGAAGCGACGTGTGGTTTTTGCGCTATTTTGTGCATTATGTTGACGCTGTAGGTGCAAAAACATTTATAGCAACATACTTTATATGCACTCCGCGTTGAATGAGTCAACGAAATTTAATCTCGATTACCTCGAACCTTGCCTGCGGCTCCGACTTTGTGAGATTGCTATGACGAAGTCAATGTCTTTGTGCCACCAGAGCCTTTATATATATATAAAAAGTATTTTTGCATAGCGCACCAGCATGGCTTACAAGTCTTCCATGAAAGTAAATTCCAATAGAGACAAAGCCATGTATTATCTGCTAGATTTTCCTGCCTCATAATCTGATATTTTTAGTGGATGAAGGTCGACCGTTCATTTCACCGCGTTTTGTAAAGTGATGAAGAAAAAAAAACCATTGTTCTCTCTTTTACTGTCACGGATGATATCAAATTGAGTATTCTCGTCGGCTCATTTTAACGCAGTTATACAAAGCAGATTACAAAATGTGCTCTTTCTTTCGTAAAGACGGCAGACTTACGGTAATGATGACGAGAACACACAGACAGTAACACCATTTGCTCTAAGCATTTTTTTTAATGCCTACATTCTCACATTCCGCAGGAAACCAAAGTCCTTTTCCACCCAAAATACCTACGAATGTTTTTTTATTTACTTCTTTGCTATACGTACCCTCTTATCCTTGCTTTTTTCAACAGGGTGGTGCATCTAGAGTGAAAGTGGAGAAAAATGTACACCGCAGATGCATCACAACTGTAACCGCATGTGGACACGTAACAGATATACGGCTTAATATAACGTTCTAATTTCCAGAAAAGGTTCCTGGAAAACTTGCAACCAATATTTAACAACCACAAAAAAGCCAGTATCATGTTACAGTAGGTAAGTGAACTTTATATATAAGCAAGGTTGTCTAAGAACGTTAGAATTGATAAAGCAAACGAAGGCTCAACTGTGCAGTTTAGGTTTGCTAAAGCCATACGGCTCCAGTTAATACAACACGATTTCTGAGTTATTGCTTAAACAAATAGCATCCATCGAAGGAAACGCTTCAGACATATCTGTCACTTCGCACACTAAAAGGCGCTCACGGGGAGAGTTAGTCTTCCTGTTTGACATCGTAAAAACGCAATCTAGAGCACATAAATTTTAAAAGCGAAGCGACTTTTTGTGAAAACTTTTCGCAGCCACAAAACTCCATCTTTATATATGGAACCTTACAACGCCCCACAAAGGCAAAGTATCAGCGAAAGGAGCATTGTAGCTTATACAGCGCTCATGATAAATCTAGGGATGATTTGTTTCATTGAGAAGGACGTGTGAGGAAGCTGTGTTTGCGAATCACCTCGGAAAAGCATTTCAATTATCTATGCACTCACCGCTTAGATCAATAGAAATTTCAGTGACTTAGTTACAACAAGATTTCCATAGGCACTGTGTCTTTCCGGATCCATTAGAAATTGAAGTTGAGGTCCGCACTTTATACCATGCTATTTGAACAGAATACACAACAGGTCTTCTAAATTCAGGTAATTAAAGTGGCTTTCAGAATTTCCAGTCACCTTCCGCTAGATTTACCCCACCTACCAATGCATATGGTCATGTTACAAAATTCTGCCCAATTTATCGCAGTGAGCGTGCTAAATTATTTCTAAAACGTCGGCTCTTGCGCTATAGCGTTATCCATACATGCTTGCAGCAGACAATCACGCAACTAAAACATACAAGCTTATGTTTTTCCGCGCTATTGCAGAAACTGCTATCATCAGCTCACTGGCTGTGTAGTATGTTTGGAGATTGTACACCGTGTGTGAAAAGCGATGGGTTCATTCGCACAGTCCCTTCATGTGCTTGTTAGCGAAAGAACTCAGTTTTTGTGAGGATTCACACTGTATAGGTCATAGGTAGTCAGTCGGTATTAGAGTGTGCCTGGATATTAGGAATACTTATAAGAGCGCGTGGACTCTTCATTACTTCCAGCAGACGCATGCGATAAGTATAGCCAACGCACTGCCCTGTCCAGCCAATGTCGCAGCACTCATCTCGCCAAGCAACGGCCATCACTGGTCCTCAAATCGCGGATATAAAATGTGTTTCAAGAAACACTTCGTATTCTAATTCCTTCTCTTCCAAGCTTCAATAGCACAGTCTTGGCAAGCGCTAGAGCATTTGGCTGCTGTCTTCATGAAAGCGATAACTTATAACAGGAAGACACGGAGGTGAATAATCTTGAACCCCATACTTCGCTCAGCGCTTAAAAAAGTTTTAAATTACTAAAAAAAAGGGAGGCAGAAAATAAAGGGGTGGGCAAGAAGGAATGTTTTGCTGCTACCATTTTGCCGATATAATTTGTTTCAAGCTGTGGAAGAGACATATCGTGATTTCCGGATACTAGTTAGAGGGAAGAAACTGCCTCGTAAGATGTATGACCATGATACTAACCTAGCATATTAACAGTGAAAACGAAGACATTGAGTGTAACAAATAATCATTTTCACCCTGTTTCCAATGTTTCAGGAAACGCACACTAGGAAAATGCGTGAAGGAACGTAATAGAATTATTTTTGCAATAAAAATGTGAGTCACTTGAGAGAACCATGCTCAAGGTCTGCCCAAACAAACATCGTTTACGTTAACTCTCGCTTGACGATTCGTCGACAACTGGTGACTACAGGCTTTCTCACAACATAACAGTTTAAAAAAGTGCAACGGTACGTTTGTTTTGTTGTTTTTCTGCGGAAAATTTACTGTTTCCTCTTTGAGAAGTGTAGTTTTACTAATAATGCTATTTTTTGCTTCTTCTTCTTCCACGGCAAGAAGAGCATGGGGAAGCGATTTGTGGAATTTACACCTGACGTCGCAAGAGGCCGACCGCGACAGCGTGCCTATCAGAGGAGAAAATATAAAAAAATAGTAACTGACAAATCCAAAATGAGGCATCCAACAAAGGCAAGACACAGCAATACAACCCCCCTCCCCCATTCTCTGCAGAGAAAGAAATAATTTAGTACGTAAATAAAAAAAAGCAATAGAAATATTAAAACTATCCGTATGCTCGACTATCTTAGGTTCAAGGTATATATTTTCATTCGCGTCAAGGCGTAACTTACGCGGAGGCGCTGTTTGAGGCCGAACACCGCACCAGAAGCGCCCGGCGCAGCCCTGTCCCCTTCCATGCCTGCATGCAACGAGTGACCACTCGAGACCGCTAGGGGAAAAAGTGACAATGCAAATCCCTATCATAAATTCAGTTATTGACGACGACAGCATAGGCAGTATATACATGGCCTGCCAGGAAAATACTAGAAGGATGACTAGGTGAAAGTGTCGGCTTCAGCTCGCCTTTTTTTCTTCTCTATAGCCATCAGTTTTTTTTACTGGTTCTAAAAGCAGCTAAGCATCGCTAATAAATTCGAATTTTTCGAAGCTGGAGCAAAGTTGGACAGCCCTGAAGTAAAACTACAAGAAGTAAAACTACAAGAAGTAAAACTACAAGATGAAAAAACTATAAAGGAAGAAGGCAAGCGAAGATGGAGTTTCCGTGAAGCGGAAAGCGGCAGCTTGGTGGGGGCCTTGAGCCTCCTCGAGAAACACATGGTGCGGTATATAGTGATGGAAATGGCCTATTCCTTACCGGTTGGCGTTTTATAGAGAAACTTGAAGTACTCCGCCTTTTTTACGAATAGAAGAAAAAGATAACTGCCAGAAAAAGGAGCCACACAGGAAAACCTTGCATCTACGTAAATGGTGGAGGGAGGAAAATCCTCAATATGAACGGCGCCAGAGAAATTCTTCTGGCTCTGTATATCTCCTCTGGCACGATGGCTGAGAAGCCTGACGCTGCTTTCAAATTGTCCTCTTTTATTCCGCCTCAGCTCGTTTTCACTCTTGCGGCTGCTGTGAACGGGAGTAGGAAGGATGCCGCAAAAGTTTGTTACGCGAGAGTAGTACGCGAAAGTATTACATGCCTGATGAAGCGAAATATCTAGCGCTGACACCCGACGGTATTAAATCCCTCGTTACAAAGCGATAGCGTTACGTTTCAATGCCAGTTGACACCTACTTTGCTCAGATAACAGAAAAGGTCACCACCTCAACACCCCGTACAGGTGGTTAACCAATGAAGCTGAGACTGTGCCCTCGTTGTTTTGACTGGGCTAATCCCAACAGTTCACAAAACCTTTCCTCGCCCTTCGCTCATCTTACGTTTACGCCTTTAGCGCTTGCAAATATTATGGTTCTGAAAAGTCTTTCTCGATCATAGGTTATGTTACTGCAGAAATCTAGAAAGGGTGTTTTTAGTCTAGCAGTGGCGAATAGTGGGGCTTCCTGAATTTTCGTGACACACGCGCTAGGAGTTCTTGATGAGTAAGTGGGGTGTAACGTCCCATAAACTACTATATGATTATTAGGGACGCTGTAGTGGAGGGCTCCTGAAATTTCGACCACCTGGGGTTCTTTTCCATGCACTTAAATCTGAGCACACGGGCACAGAACACTTTTTTCTCCATCGAAAATGCAACTGCTGCGGCCGGGATTCAGTCCCGGGACCTGCGGGTGTACAGCCGGGTACTTTAGCCACTAGACCAACATGGTGGTGCGCCCTAGGAGTTCTCGCGCACATAGAATGGACGATGATTGTTTTCTACTACTTACACATATCTTCGCAGTAGAAAGATCAATTCGCCCAATTAATAAATTGAATTTCACCACGTTCAGAATTTACTCGCACGCCCAGCAAATACTATATCGAGTGGTTTGTAGGGAGAAAATTCAGTCTGCCCAAATCTAAAAAAGAGGTGGTCCACCACCTCAATATACTTGGCCTACTTTCAAGGTTTGGGAGGTCCACAGTCAAGATACTTTCTCGAATTAGGAAACTGAGTTGACCCCTCATTCACAACCAACCTAGCCCACTCCGAAGTTTGGTGTGGCCAGTTGCGAGCACATGAGTATCTTCACGCATGGCCTATAGAGTCATGAACGGGCTGCATTTCCGAGCCAGGCTCCGGCCCGCTTATATTGTTGAAAGCCCACCCTAGCAAGATACAAAAGGGCTGCGAGGTCGCCCGGCCCAGCCCGGCGTGCAAAAACGAAGCCAGGGCTTTATATAATGAGACTTTTGAGGCAAACATAGCATATAGATTTCCGATTATGTGACATTTCATTTGACATAATAAAGTGTAACAAGACAAACGACACATGCCAGCCACAATATTCACATAATATGAGTTGTGGTGTAAAATATAAGTTGTGCAATAATTGGACTTCAGTGATGATCGACGTTCCTGCGTTACATTTCCAGCCGAACTTAAGTTATATTCGCTGCTCGCACTGGCAGCCAGAAGTTATACCAAGGTTAAAAAATTTAAACGCAATAGCGTTAAAGAGCTCGAATTGCAGAAATTACGGCATCGGCATCGGTGTCGGCGCAAGCGTCTTTGGTTGTTAGCGAGAAATCATCATCTTTGCGCCTCCAGAAAATTGAGTATGATGCATAGAAAATAGTAATAAAAGTTGCATGCCTGTATAGGAAGCAAACCCGGGTGCCTTTCATGGCAAGCGGGTGTTCTAGCACACAGCTACACCAATTTTTTTGTTTATTGCCACTTTTAGTATAGACAGATCGACGAACAATATAACACCACAAAGGAAAGTGAAAAGTTGAAAACGTCATCTTGTCTTAGCGAACGTATAGCTTTACAAGTAGCACTGTTTTAACAATTCTACTTTGCGGCGATCATCTTGGAACATGTCTGTGAAATTTCTATTCTTCAATAAATCTCTGAAGAATTTTCTTGACCCGCTCATATAGCACCAGCATCTACATTTCACACTGGCACACGACATCTCACACAGCCACGCCTCTGGTTGTGAATACAGTGACAATAACTTCCTTTACTAGTAAATGCAGTGATAGTAACTTGTGCTTTGCAAACACACGCGTCCTGTATATATGCTTCAAAACGCAACATGAAATATGACGCGAAGTATTATTGTAATAAAGCGTCTTACAAGGGTACATTGCCATAGGGCGTTAGGACATGGGATTACCATAATGACTTGAATGTTTAATGCAGTCACCCACTGCAAAAGTCACACATGTTACTGCGCCTCTAAGGCCACGCAGTCGGTTCATAGCAAGTTCGAAAATATTTTATACACTTCATGCTTGAACCCACTAGGAACAGCCCCGATATCGCGTTCAACTCTTATAGGAGAAGCTTAAGGGTTTCCCAGTTTCTTCCACTGCTTGTTCCTCCAGCATTTTAGTACCTCAGATGCAGGAGATGAGGATGATTCCACTGGTATATAAGCACAAAGCCCATCTTGTGTGCTTGTCACTGCATGTTGGAAAAGAATTCCGGCTCAACGTCTATATTCTAGACTTGTGTCAGGCCTAGAACCTGCCGTGGCCCATCCGACAAAATTCACACCATCTTCCCCAAGGGAGCCATGATGAGATGCGAAGTAGCAGCGTTGCGCACCGTCGCGTCCCCAGTTGAACGGCACTAACACGGGTGCTGCAATGAGCGCTATAAGATTCGTTTGGAGCGATGGCTTACGTAGTTCTTGTCGTTTCTTCGGAATGAGCACGAGCATTGGATTGGTGAAGTGCACGCTGAGAGGCGGATGCTTCGGTGGGCGAAGGAGCGTCGTCTTCCGGCTCCCTGTCCATCACAGATAACCAGCTGAAAGAGTGTTACGGCTCGATCTGCACTCGAGCGTTGTGAGCGGTGAAGAGTGTGAAGCGAGAAAGAAGTGACACGTGCAGACATGTTTCTGGGCGTAAGTTAGGCACGCGTCAGGTTTATTGCGCGTGAACCAACGAGTCGGCAGTGTATTGAGCGATTGAGTGATGGTAGCAGCAGGTGTTACGGGCGCTGCGGCGAGCGTGCGGCAGGCAAGGGACAGAGTGATGTCAGCGTGCACTGGGAGGGGAGCATGAAGTCAACGCGCAGCTGTGGCGTGACATACTTGGCACCGCTTCAACACCTGCGGCCAGGGGAGCGCGTTGCAGCGCGCTTTTACGGACGCACGGAGGTACAGCGTTACACGGGCTGGTCAAAGAGCCGCATGGTATCTACAATAGTAGTCCGGTCGTAGTCCTGGCCCGAGATGAAAGGGCTTCGGCTTATTCGAGCCTATGCACACCTCAAAATTGGCCTACGTAAGAAATTGTGAGCCTCGAGGTACAAGGACACACCAGCATATGTGCTGTCGTCTGGCAATGTCAAGTAACGTGGCCGTCTAATTACTGTGGCGTACACACACACTGCAGTTCGCTGATCACGTAGGTGTAGTGCTTATTTCACTTTAGCATAAGTCTGCAACGTGCTTTCCGCACATTTCTTTCGCAAATATTACATGCAATATTCGTAAATATGTCTCGAGACAATGCGAAATTCAAAATACCGAATAATCATGAAAAGAATCTGGCAATATTTCTGCGACTTGAGAAGAATTTGTATTCCTACAATACGTCCTAAAGTTCCAAAACATTGTATGTCACTTTTCATGGCGACAAGCTTCGGCACCGTCTGATTGAGTCGTTCAGATTGTAGTCGATCTGCTGTTCTTTGAGTGAAGAGTATTTCTATATATCATCCCATACTGTGTATTGTTCGTTATCAGCGCTTTATTTCATTCTTGTTACAAAGTGAAAATAGTTATGAAGCTGGCAAGCGTCTTGCCTTTGCGGCAGCTACTGGAAGAAGTCAAACCACAGCGCGCCAAACATGACACACTGTGGAGCTGACCTACCTATGTTTGAAGTATGCAGTGCGTATGTGACATAGTCAGCGCTGAACATAAAAACGTTACAGCAGAAAAGTTTTATGGCTACGTGGTTAGACACTCTGAACGATAAGTTTCTCGCTGCTTTAAAGAAAACAAGTCTGGTAAACATTGATTGCCACTCTATTTAGGTTCTTTTGAAGCGTTTTTTTGTTGATGTCTGCCAATCATGACGACTGAAGTTAGTAAATATAGCACTAGACAATGACTGATCCAAGAAAGGGAGATAAAGAAAAGTGGTATACTCACGCATATGTTGTTTGGTTGTGATAATTTGCCTCTTTGGTTATACAAACCAACTAGCCTAGTTATAATTTCTCAATAAATCATGACCACTTTGATGACAGTCAAAAGGAAACATTCGCGGCACGTGTAATATAAATCTTCCTCTCGAGTGCACATAGTACGACAAACACCATAACGCGCGTTCCCGTGCTGTTTCGCGATTCTCCTAAAGAGACGGCTGCCTCACCGGTTGAAAAAGTGGTGCCGCATTCAAGCGCATATTATCAGCAAAAGAAAAATACTCCTCACCATGACAGCCGGCAGTCCACCACTCCCCTATCAAGTACCGAAATGGCATGAATCTTCCTGACCTGCCACTGGCAGGCAGCGCCAGGGTGCCGTTGCCTGGCGCTTTCATTGTTTTTGAGACATATGTTAATATAGGATGTAAATCTTGCGCATTATTTATAGCCAAGTTTTCCTGTTTCAGGGACATTGGTTGATGCCATGTGCTGACGACGAAGGTTTCCCAAGGGAGCAGAGCCACGCTATTTTATTTGGGGCGCACACGCAAAATGCATGTCAAAAATTACTTCACATCAGCCCAGCATTCTCGTGGAAAAGTCGAGCCACGTGTGTGACTAAACTGTGGTTCACAAGGTTCCCAATGAGATGTTTTTGAAAAACAGGACTGTGTCACTTTTTCTTGCGAGCCACGCTGTTTTCTTACGTCACAATAGCAAAAAAGAATTTATGGTCCAGAGCTTCGCTATATTTGGTTTTGCGTAATTCTTTGTTCGGGGGGGGGGGGGGGGGGTTCATATTTGATGTGGAAATGCCGCGTGCTTTCAAAGTTGCATCAGTCTTTAGAGATTTAGGCTAATACAGAGCTGAAGTTAACGGTATCTGAAAGATTTCAATTCATGTGGAGAGCCGTGCAATGGAATCGCAGACAAGCAAAGGTGATGCCATGGTATCTCGGTATGCTTTTCGCTGGTTCGATTTCTTTTGTATCTAGGTTTCGGATAGGATAATATCTATTTAATAATTATTTAATTTATTTGTTTATTAAAGATAGTTTCAAGGCGCGAAGGCACAAGAGAAAGAAGTGAGGAGTCCCAATAAATAAATACAAGTTCTGTTAACATAGGAGAAACCAAAAAGAAAGTTAGGAAGCACCTTGCACGGGAAGCTTGAAATATTATCTGTCTATTATGCAAACGATGGAGGCAGGAATGTGGTCCAAGGTGGTGCTTGTACTCAGAACAAATGAGTCGAAGCACAATGTCGTGTGACTGAATGGCAGGCCCAGCTTACAGCGATGATCGGTCCTTGATTATGTGTAACGAGGTGTATGAAACAGGTCGTTCTTCGAATGGCTGTTATAATGACAATTTTTTTTAAAAAGCTGAGGTGAGACAATCGGCGACGCAAAGAATTGTGAGGCAAGTTTAGGGTGCTCTTCATGAATGTGACACTGGAACGACGTGAATAGTTCGATAGGATGAAACACATCACACTGTCTCTAAAAGTACACAACTAATACCTCTCAATATGCAATATATGGTGCTCGTCATGAACGGTGACATGAAGCGCGTGTTGTATATAGGACGTCGCTCATAGCACACGTCTGATCCGAATACTAGTATTCAAGATATTGTAAGACAGTAGCAGCGTCGGGGTCTCGACAATATATACATGTTTATGGGGTCACACTCACTTTACATACCACTCTATAGGGGTGTGCGAATGTTAAAAAAATGGTTCATTCCTACGTCATAGCATCGGTATAACAAAAAAGTAAAACTTGTCTTTGAAGGAGCAGTTGAATGTTTACGGTCATTTTGTTAAGATTGCTTGCGCAATGTCTCGATGTTCGACAGCAGTAGCACCATTTAACATGAGCGCATTCACGTTGACGCTTAGTGATACCTCTCCATTCTGACGACAAACATACATAATTAAACAAATCTTCAAGGTCATAGGTGCTTTCGGTAGCAGTGTTAGTTAATGTTGAGAATAAAGTGAGATAAAGAGGTGTGACAGTCACGAGAGCCGTCACTAAATGGATGCTGAACTTGACCTTAGGTCACCTACGTTACTGCCCGACTATGGAGAAAAACGCAACGAGCGCCTACGTTGTTGGCCGACGGGGATTTTTCGTGGGGTGAACGTAAGCGTTGGACGTAGTGTTACAGCCAGGTTAAGCCTGGCTATTTTTGGAATGGAGGAAAGCTATGAGAGAGGCTGACGCTTGGGGTAATGCTGCCTGCTGGCGTTGTGTTAAGAAATCGACAAAGTTGTACTTCTCTTATCGGAAACGCGTTAAATGAGATGAACGTGAACAAACAAGTTCAAGAAATAGTCGTGGATGTCATAGTCCTGGTGCATTACTTTCCTTAACCAATCGCACTCTGAAAGGGCAATGTTAGATATAAAAAGCGCGTTTGTAATCTTGCTAAGGAACGTGAACGTAGCGCAGTGGTAGCGTGCCCGGCCTCTGCTGTTGCAGACTGAGAAGTTGGGGGTTCGACCCCCATTGATCAAAGGTTGCTTTCGATCCTGCGTATTTTTCGATGTCACTTCAGTGACGCGAATACGTCACTGAAATCTTGGTGGCCCTAGCAAAAAAAAAAAAACACTTTCGTGTTGAAATATGTAATCAAATAGCGTTTTATTCAACTCGCTATTTGAATGCAATATGACGATTGATTGATATGTGGGGTTTATCGTCCCAAGACCACCATGTGATTATGAGAGACGCCGTAGTAGAGGGCTCCGAAAATGTCGACCACCCGAAAGTTCTTTAACGTGCACCCAAATCTGAGCACATGGGCCTACAACATTTCCGCCTACATCGGAATTGCAGCCGCCGCAGCTGGGATTCAATCCCGCGACCTGTGAGTGAGAAGCCGAGTACCTTAACCACTAGACCACCGCGGCGGGGCGATAATTGAATCCAATAGGGCATAATCAAATAACGGAATTCAAATAGTACATTTTATAATAATTTTCGACGGAAAAAGTTCAAAAGAACGAAACGTTAGAACAGGTAAACAGAATGCTTCTTGTTTGAATCATCGAATCACCCATATATGGATCCAGCCCAATAATTTGAGGAACAATGGACGCTGGAATGATACCAGAATGAAGTCGTTCTTGAACGAAATTCCAGAGTCGCTGAAGTGACACAGACAGAATAATAAATTCACTCTCCTAATTATTACTTTTCCGATGATTTTGACTCATGAATATTGCAATACGAATAAGCTTCATTTGAAATTTGTAGACAAATAGCCATGTTCAGTATTGTGGTCCGTTCAGTATATGTAACTGCAGTTAAAACAATTGCAAAGGTTCTACTTGCTGACAACTGACAACAGACAACTGACAACTGAAACCCCACAAATCAATCAACAGCGCGCAATAGCGTCGCCTGTAGTAAAAATAATAATAATAACTTAAATGTTAGTGCACTGGTAGTTCTGTGCTACGAAAACGTCAAAACACCACTAGTAGTGCACAAATTTGAACCCGTAATGTGCGTGGTGGAGCTAGTTGGTACGGCATTAAGACGGAAAGTAAACTGTGCGGGTGATGGAACTCAAGAACAGGTTTTTGACAGGACGAGCGCTGACTAACAGCTGAATTTGATTGATATATGGATTTTAGCGATCCGAAATCACCATATGATTACGAGAGACGCCGTAGTGGAAGACTCTGGAAGTTTCGACCATCTGGGGTTCCTTAACAAGGACCTAAATTGACTAACAACTCAACTGGTTGAATTAAATCATACTTCCGATTCTCATGTCACATATCCGTGCAAGTATCGTACACTATAGGCAAGGTTCTTCATCTATCAGAAAAATCTACTTCTCTTTTCTGTAAATAAACAGAAGGTTTGCTAGCGCACTTATCTAACAAACACTCAAGATCACCGATGCTTCCAATATTTATGTGCTTATTTTTTTCTAGCACGCCCCACCACTTTTGTTTCTACAAAGAGTTGCTTAAAATTAGCCGCGGACCTCTTATGTATCGCCACTTCTTGTTCACTATCTGATCTCACACCATACGAATGCTCCAACAGGCGCTTATTCAAGCATCACCCCGTTCGCCCCCCCCCCCCCATAGGTTCTGCCGCAGCTCAACGAGACCTCACATACCACCTCCGTCCTGCACCCTACAAACTTTTGTTTGTAGTTTGCGCTGCAGCTGCCACTATTTCTGGCCACACTACACACACTCTAGAACAGTTTGCATTGCACTGAACAAAAAGACACTCACCGCCTCATTTCTTCGCACAAACCACAAACCAAAATGTGCAAAAAAGGCCGTGAAACGTTAGAAACGTCAGTGATATTTCAGCTTAGCTCAACAAGTGCGTTGCCATGCGCCGTTGGTCTAGTGGTTAAGGCACTCAGCTGCTCACCCGCAGGTCGCGAGATCGAATCTCGGCAGCGGTGGCTGCATTTTCGATGGAGGTGAGAATGCTGTAGGCCCGTGTGCTCAGATATTGGTACGCGTTAAAGAACCCAGGTGGCCAAAATTTCTGGAGCCCTTCAATGCGGCGTCTCTCATAATCCTATGGTGGTCTTGGAGCTTTAAACCATAATATCAATCAGTCAAAAACTGTTTCGGTAAACCCTCCGTTTTTCTACCCCAAAACAGCTTGAATAAATGTGCTATATAAGGGGCCTTATTTTAAGGCGTTATACTAACACGAGTGCTGTGCGCATGTGTATTGTGAAAAGTTTAAGCTTGATACATTTCGAAAAATTGAATAAGTGTGCGCCCGTGCTGTCTTTTTTTACTTCTGTTTCATCACCTGAGCAGTTTTATTTAATCTTGAGTGGACGCAAAAACCTTGCTATAAAGATAAGAATATTTTAGCTGCCACAGATCCAGCCTGAATCCTTTTCATACTTGCATTTTCGAGGTTTTGTTGTGAAAAGCAACGTCGCTGCAGAATTCCAGTTCATCAGCTAGTACTTCCACTGTTTCGAATGCCTTCTCGTAGTCTATGAAAGCTATCTGTAGATGAGAGGTTTTGTGGTATTCAACAGATGTCTCAATCCCTTGATTGATCACATAGGTTTGCCCATCCGCCATGGTCCTATGGAGCTAGAGTGCTAAACCGGAGGTCGCGGGAGCGAATCCCGGCTGCGACGGCCGCCTTTTCGGTGGAGGCGAAAATAGTTATGGGACCGTCTGCTTAAATTTAGGTGCACGATGGAGAGCCTCAGGTGGTCGAAAACTTTCCGGAGCTCTCCACTACGACGTTAAACACCAAATATTATTGTTATAATCACATTTAGCTTTGATGCACTACACTGTACCCACTTCAAAAGCCAGCTTGTTCATTTTATCGGTTGAGGTGAAGTATTTGTCTCGTGTTGTTTTTATAATAACCTTCGTAAATACTTTGCCTAGGTGTAAACATAAGCTTCCGGCTTTATGAATCTTCGCAGCATCAGCATTGCTCTTGCACGTTCCGCTGCACGGCTGAACCAAAGGACTGGTTTCCGAATATTGCGCACGCACAATGAAAAAATGGAGCGAAGTCATGCTTGTAAAATTATATTCAGGATAGCTTTACCTGTGACCGAAACTTCGGCGAATCTTTAATTCAGGCCATATGCTTCGAGTGCAAGAGGCAACTACTAAACGCAAATGAACAACGAATAAACGTAAGTTCACATCATCACCATGACGATGATGATCATGATGATCAACATATAACTCGAACGAGTAGGAGACATACGACTGGGCTTAAGGCAAGGTAAGTGTCCGCTTCGGTGGGACAGTACTCACGATGCTCGTCTGCTGACCCGAAGGCGACGTGTTCGAAGCGAGCTGCAGTGGTTGCATTTTGATAGGCGAAGGGCTAGCTTTCCGTGTGCTGTTTTATATCAATGAACGTTGAAAAACAGTTGGCAATAATTGTTAAAGCTCTGCACTTTACGACGTGTCTCATGATTAGATCATCACTTTTGCGACTAAAAGCCGAGATAAGATGATCGCTAATTGTTCGCGATTCAGAGCCTTCAGACTTCCGTTGCCAAGCGAGAACTTTCCGTAAACGCAGATCGCACATAATCGAGAAGTTTTAGTTTTATTAACGAACGTAGTTGGTAAGTTACAAATACAAACAAGAACGAATGAAAAAAATTATTTGCCATGATATCACGACGTCATCTCGAGGTAGTTGCATGATCAAAAATATGCGAAAGGAGCTTGTCGAGGCTCACCGTGAAGGCTTGAAAAGTAATGCTCCGTAATGAGTCTACTGTCTCTTTTTACGTTAGCATGTACGTATTTATTTGCGAAAATTTAGAATTATTGGGAAGATGGTGCGAATTTCTTGGGAAAAAATGAACCATTATACGTTCATCAAACAAAAACTCATTAGAGGTCAGACACACGCTAGCAAAAAAAATTTGTGAAGAAAGAAGACTACAGGTAATGCATTGCATGCTGCAAAAGATACTAGTTGCTCGAAGCAAAATACAAATGCAACTGACAGCTTCAAAAACAAAAAAGAAAGACAAAACAGCATTTTATGAGCCTTCTGGTCAACAAGTAGTTACAGCAATCACGACGTGCATCAATATAACAAGAGAGGGGCAAACAATGCCTACTACATACGTATATTGGCAGGCTATGGCTTCTAAATTGGGAGCGGAATCGCAAGAGATTCAGTGCATGCTTTGCATCGAAAATAATGTCTCTTTGTCTCTGCTTCTGTAGGATTGCAAGCACATGTTATGCTGTTTTGGAGGTTCGTGGACAAACATGTCCCACGCTCTTTTTCTATCCACCAATGAAAGTAGAATAGCACTGATATAAGTGGGGATGGCTACAGGAAGTCAGTGCCAAACTTTTGTATTATTTATGCAGTAACCACCTCGCTATAACGAATGTTTCGTGATTATCGGTTGTCACAAAAACGCGTATCTTGCTAAATCCAAAAATAACGAAATACGATACTCATCTTTCCAAGTTATAAAAAATACAACTTTTCCCACAAGAGATTTTCTGACTTCAAAGGCATTGAGCAGCTGTGCAGTTTTTTTGAAATGCTGGGAGTGGGGCATGGCATAAAAAACAACAACAAATTCATAAGGGTCAGAATGCATTTGCGAGTGAAACATGCAGAGTTAAGACCATCTTAGTGTATCGGCTGTCTCAGCCCGCGGGCCCTGCTTCCAGAAGCTACAATTATACCGACCGCCTAGGAATAGGCGTGCTTCGAGAGGAGTAGCTTAACTTGAGGGTGACCCAACGGGACGGAAAGGTGCATTTTTCGGCAGTGAATAGGACGCATGCTGTAAGACGCCCTGCGTGTGTTGCTCGCTCAGCGCCCTGGCAATAACGTGCTTGTGTCGGGAAAAGAGCCACAAGAAAAGAATAAGGGTAGTTGTGGTGGGGGCCTCTTACGCGACTCTCCCTTGGCTCGCTCAACGGTAATCAGTGCGTCCGGGAAAAAGGCACGGTCATTAGAAGGAAATCTGGAGCGCTCGGAAAAAAATACATAGCTGATGCTGGAAAAATACGGGAACTCCATCACGCCGCGTCCTCCATTAGGGTGGCATTGTGCCGAACGCGATCTCCGCAGCGCCTCCTTCAAGCGATGCGCGCGTTCGGTGCATTGCGCAAGCAAAGCCACCGCGAGGAATTCTGCATGATGGTTAGACGGAAACGGGGCTGTGAACTCTGACGACGCACTTCTTGTGGTTTCTTTGGGCCGACTAGGAACAAAAGGCTGTAGATGCAATGTTGAAAGAAAAACTCCCCACTGCCTATTTATCTTTGGACACAGAATCTGCTATCCTGGGCGCTGTTTCAAATAGACTCCCGATTCTCAAAGTGTATGACATTACGCCGAGGTGCCCATTATTTTGGTTATGTAGTTTGAGATGAGCCATAGAAAATCTTGAAAACTCTACACTTCTACGAAACTACAGGACGAATCAAAGCTAAGCGTGTTCGCTTAAAAATGACGTCAGACTTGTTGGCCCAGCTGTGAATCGATAACGGGCGCGTATGTGGAACCACGCCCATGGCACTATTCAACACACCACATTCACTTCTAGTCAGTAAATAGCAATAAATTGGTTCTTGCAAAGGAGAACTGGATACAGTGGCGTCTCTCATAATCATATGGTGGTTTTGGAACGTCAAACCCCACATATCAATCGAAACCGGATACTGTGACTTTTCTGGGCCAACTTTTGATACGAACTGTCCATGCCTTTACTTACACTGTAATTTACCGGTAATCCTTGTTCCACAGCTCTTCCAATGACAAGTCATTCTTTTTAAGTTTGCCAGAAATTAGGCAGCAGGCAACAGTGTAGTCAATGTGTACTGAACTGCAACCCGCGGGTCGAGCAGAAGACCAGTACTGCTCCCAGAAGCCGTTTTCATTATTTTCAAACGTTTCGTTGTTGACATTTACCCATTCATGTTTTTATGTGTAAGTTATCGTGAGTGACCCACCATTTGCGCTTGCATCCGCTGGCTTACGGGGGTACCTATTCTATTCTGAGGATGCCTGGACATTAAGTATAGCAATTTATCTTTTTAGGGCATCGCTTACGAATTATGACTTTATAGAACTGCAGGGAATTTCATGACTAAATTTGATTTAGCCAAGCTGCATTCATCATGGGAGTCCCTAGTAATCCGAAATGCTTGAATTTATACAACACGGCGTGCTGCAGAGCCATTTAGTGATTTAACCAAACATGCAGAGCCCACCCACATGTGCCGCATGAAGATAATGAAGTTCGTGGACCGCTTTGCTTTTTGTTGCGGGGTTCTGATCACGCTGATGTCGCAAATTTCGATAATTAATTTCTTACATTAGAAGTTTCACGTAGGAATCATAATTATTAGCTACGTATTCTGGCGGCTGCGATCAAAATACACTCTCCGCTTTCTGTCGTTACTTTAGAATGACCATTCTTTTGTATTTGCGGAATCGTTTCAGAGAAATATGCGAAATATTTCTTTGCCACTCGCGGAAAAATGGCAAGGATTCCATTGCCTAACAGTCATGTGTCAATAGCTTCTCAAATGGATGGCAAGGGTTGTATGAGGCAGTGATTTACGAGGCCACCGCAAGGCGATCATAACAGCTTGCATAACAGTGAAGGAAACAAGGTAACAAAAAATACTTTTTCGATTCAAAGTAGACCCAATATTCATCAAAGCTTTTACACTTGAAGTATACGCATCACGAAATCGAAACTAATCATGAGTATCGGCACATACCTGTATTACCTTTGCCCTGCCATGGTGGTCTAGTGGCTAAGGTACTCGGCTGCTGACCCGCAGGTCGCGGGATCGAATCCCGGCTGCGGCGGCTGCCTTTACAATGGAGGCGGAAATACTGTGGGCCCATGTGCTCAGATTTGGGTGCACGCTAAAAAACCCAGGTGGTCAAAATGCCCGGAGCCCTCCAACACAGCGTTTCTCATGATTATATGGTGGTTTTAAGATGTTAAACCCTACAAATCAATCAATCAATCTGTATTACCTTTGAGCTAATTTGTCTATGACCGAAGGTAATTATTATGGAATGTGACAATTTTATAGCAGACACCACAAATCAATAGCACTTTTGTATTTTCAATGAACCACCTCCCGCATTAGTTTGGACAGGCTATATATAGCTGTTCGGAATATAAGCTACCTGAACACTGTGAAAGCAAATAACAAAGTACATATTCAAAGCTTTTAGAGCGAATATTAGTCGTCGTAAATTTCCTACGTCTACAGAGAAAGTAGCCGATGTCACTATAGCGACATCGGTAATTGAGAATTGCTGATCTAGTCGCATCGTAACGCACCAATGACTATCCTCTGCAGAAAGCGAACAAATGAAAGCCAAAAATTGCGTGCTCTTGGGTGAGAAAAATTCGTTCGGGCTCTGCGAGGATCACTATCAACAGGATATTGTAATACGTTCCTTTATATACGCTGGAGCGAACAGTAAATACAGGCTTCGGTCATTATGATAACAGGCATAATATATACTAAAGCTGCCTACTAATGCGAAGAATTTGTTACGGCAATTAAGCATTTTTGATGTCTCCTGAGAAACTTTCTTAGTATGTCGTGATCAGCCTGCACCTGCGAATAGTTTGCAGTTGAAGTTGACGTATACTTTTTCCTTTTATGAGTATGTCCTCCACAGTCTCATCTTTTCTTTTAGAAGGTGCCTATACGTCAGATGTCCTCATCACTAAACGCATGCGACGAGGCTTTTCTCCCGTCATATACATAGTATCTTCGTTATTGAGGCTTAAATATTTGGTGTAAGTATGCTTGTGACTCAATGAATACTCACTTAATCATCCAAATATCTATGATACAAATGTACGCATGTCGAGATGTCATCTACCTGCGCTATATTGAACAGTTACATTAATTAAGTGACATTTTCTTTTGGGGGGAGGGGTAAAGAAAACCCATAACGTATGTAAACTTGCGATAGTCGCCAGTGTAGTTACGCCATAAAATACTTAACACAAATATAATAAAATACAGGGTAAATATTTGATGTAATATCTCTTCGGATAATTACCATCAGTGGTTCGTTTAAATGAAACTACCTTATGAACTCTATCATGACATCGTAAATTTAATAATGCAGAAGTAGCCCAGGATACTCTAATGGCTTTATAATATAATTACTAAGTTCAAACAGAGCGAAAGAAGGGCCTGATTCGTGAGCACACCATTTATGCGAAGTGCGCTTGTATAGCCCTGATTACACGCTTTGCTAGACACTATTGATATTGACAGCACGCGGTAGTTTTTTATAAAAAAATATCAACGCCCTCGTCGCCTGCTGCTTTAGAATCAGCCGCCAGTAACAACCAACAACCTTGACTCACTGGCGCGGAACGTCGTGTCTGGGGCGCTGAATCGTAAAAAAACTTTTCGATGCTGTCATGCAACGCGTTTAATAAACAAGAGCAAAAATAAAAAGATATGGAAAAGCAAGCACCCATATAAAGACTTTGAGTGACACCGCCGAATATTAACCTGCGGTGAAGAAATCGGCTGAAAATGCGAACAAAATAGGAATAAGAAAAGTGAAGAGGAGCACAAAAGATCGAGTAGGAATGTCTATCCAGCTTGAAGGGATATTTGAGATGGCGAAGAATTCGAAATTTTGTTGAGTTAAAAGTTGGCTAGAAGACTAGGCCGAATGAAAGATGACGGTGACGTGACCTACGCCTACTCTACGCAAACAGAGTTGGAACGTGAACAAGGACGAAAGGAGATACGGAAAAGAACTTGCGCGGAAAACAGTCCAAATACGAAAGGAAGACAGAGTTGTTGAGGAAGAGAAACGGGAAGAATATGTGAGCAGCTAGGGGGGTGGATCGCCATGAGAATAAGTGAGCGGGGGACATAAGCAAAACACGATCTCTCTGAATACAGTGTTGATTTACACTGTCTTCTTTATTGCGTTTGTCTGCTCGTTTCCTGTTTTGGGATGACATATTTCGGTGAAACCTACTGCGGAGAAAACTTCGCACGTGGGACTGTGGCGGCAGGGACATTTCGCGGGAGCCTTCTGTTTCTCTTGGGAAATCCTATTTCAATTCCCGCTGCGAAGATTTCTTTTCTCCTAGACCTATCCCAGCTGCGAACATAACAGTAATCACACAATCGAATATATTGCACCTAGTTATAAAGCGCATGTCGCGCAGTTTTTCAAAGAGGTATACTATTAAGATTCGTCCTTTGCGACATCGGGGAAAATTTGCGCAACACTCGAGCCGACCTTGAATGCCGCAATAAAAATTGTACCAGACGTCGTCACCGCCCGCTTCTCTGCTCCGCGTTCACAGATCACATGATTTACTTGTGGACGAGCATGATGATTCGTTGATCTGCAGCGTTTGTTCATGCGTGTTTGCTTTTAGATTCAGCCCTGCGGTTTGATTTTCCGAACTTCCGGGTCGATGCGGATGTTATCAGACGTTGTCATGCATTCGGAGATTTTGATTACCAGGTTGTGGTTGATTAGCGGAGTACTCGATGCAGAATGTGAGCCACCTAGGACGCAAGTGGCCGAATAAATAGATCATTACGTGCACTTACTCATAATATGGTTTTTTCCACTATAGTACATAACGTGAAGGAAACTGCGAAATGCATTATGTACAGCCCAATATCACTCCTCCTGTGCACGTTTTGATGAAACTCACTTGCACTGCTTGCGTGATTTCTTGCTGATGGGGTGCGAAAAAATCGCTACTTAGCTATTTCTAATTCTTGTCTGATCACTTAGTTGAGCAACTATGTCCGCTTGCTTTCTTAGTGCCAAATGGGTCGATAGGTGCTTCGGTTAGAATCATTCACAATTCGAAACTTGTTTAAGGCTGGCCCAAGTACGCAAAAAACTGCATGCTTGCGACTTGTGTCCTGCCTTAAAGCGAAAATATTCACAATATATAGGTCAGAACACACGAAACTCGCCACACGTAACTTGCAGTATTTGCAACGTAAGATTTTGGAACTTCTTCGTGAGGTTTATTGAAAACTTGACAGTGGTTTTTTAGCATTGGACCCACAGGCGTGTCTACGAACCGATTATCCGACATTTAGGAATAATGTAAATGACCTTGGGTTCAGTACACAGACGGTAATTTAATGGCATCGACAGAACAATAATTTTGATTACTAAATGGTCGCAATAATAATTAAGTTAGCGTTGTACACTAGGGCATCGCAAGATGTCCGCTGTGATGCTTGTACTTCTGACTCACAGGTCCTGGCAACAAATCGCGGCTATGGCAGCCACAATTTTTGATGTTGAAAATTGTGCTTGAGGCGCGCGTACTTAGATTTAGGCATACGTTAAAGAATTCCAGGTGGTCTCAGTTTCCGGAGCCCTCTGTACGGCGTCCCTCCAAATTATATTGTGGCATTGAGACGTTAAACCCAAACCATCATTATTATTACTGTGACTACGCAATCTTCTTCATTTACAAAAGTATCTTGTGCATGCAACGTGAAAAGTATTACGCAGAAAAAATAAATACCCTATATGTGCTATGCGAAAATTCTTCATTACGCCTTTGTGTCGAATGGCGTTTCACCATTCGTTCCTCTTACGAAGTGGAGCATTACCAAACAGCAAGACCTATACCAAGTCAGGCAGCATAAAGAGAAATTGAAGTGCCAAAGGAGATTGCAATGTTCTTTGCTTAGTCCTAATCACCGAGCCTCCACTCGCGGCACAAAAGTAATCCAGGATAATCGTCCCGGCAAGGAGTATGGCACCGTTTTTTTTCTGCGCCTCGCCCTTGACAGATAGCGAAAGCGTGCGCATCAATGTCGTGCTATGCTTCGGCAGGTGAGTGTGTTGCTGGGAGACGAGGATTATGTGGCGACTACCTGACAGCCTGCCTGTCGGGGAGCGAGAGCCTTGCTGACGAGACACGTAGAGCGAATGCTTCAAAATAAAGACAAAAGAAAATCAACAATTTTTCCCCTCGATGGCTTAGCTTATTACCCTTGTTGCGAGAGTGCGTGGACATGCAGTCACAATTCTCTTTTCTAATTGTGGGATATTGTCACTAGCATATGTGTGACGCTGCAGCTGATACGGGGTTTTAAAGAAAGCCACATCCAGTGGCGTAAATGGGAATGGTTTGAATAATATCTCTCTCTCTTTTTGTTGACACACGCAAGTATATATATATATATATATATATATATATATATATATATATATGTATATATATATATATATATATATATATATATATATATATATATATTGTAACATGGCGTCAAGTACCCTCAAGACACTTCTTCATTGTCTCGAGTATGTGCCCCACAACCTAAACTAGAATGGTGATGACAAATATGTACAGATGAAAAGGTGGGACGCATAAATAATGCTCACACATATTTTCCTCGCGCACTTAAGCGGCCGGCCCGACCGAGACTTAGGCGGGAAAGGTACGGCGAACAAAGGATATAAGACGTGAAACGTGGACTATCTTGGAGGCACGGTAACGATGGTCCGAGTAACCCTCAATGGGAGTGACAAGGTTGTAGCGCCACGCCATATTTGGCCAGCTGACCGTGCCGAAGAAGAAGTGAGCCGCGTGGCTCGTGATACGCGAGCCACGAGGAATGGAGGAACGGCCTAGTTTCGGGATCTAGCTGGACGCTGCAGCGGTGACTCCGCCTACGCCTGCATCCCAAAATAAAGCTGAGAGCTCGGCACGGGTTCATCGCCATCTCGCCTCTTCTTCCTTCAACAAGGTAATTGATGGGAGATGTTCGTTCACAAACAACGTAAGGTCCGATAAAGCATGACTGAATCTTTGCACACAACCCAGGTGTACGAACAGGCGCCCAAAGTAATACTTCATCTTCAGGACAGAAGGCGACGTCTCGAGGAAAGCTGTCATGTATTGCTTGCGGTGTTTTTGACGGTCCTCCGTGTTGAGTTGAGCACGTTGCTGTGTGTCAGCGAGCCTGGAGACGAAATGTCATGGCATAGCCATGGACGTTTGTGTCGTTACATTGAAGGAAGAGGCATCAATGGTGAATGTCGGTGCACGACCATAAACGAGGAAGAAAGGTGAATACGCGGTGGTTCGTTGAACAGCGGTGTTGGGTGCAAACGTTACAAACAGCAAGGTTTTGTCCCAGTTATCGTGGTTCGATCCGATGTACATGGATATCATGCCGATTAGAGTCCGGTGGATTCGCTTTGTCAGGCCATTTGTCTGCGGGTGCTCGGATGTGGTCTTATGAGCTGTGCCACAAGTTTTTAAAATTTCGTCAAGAATTGTGGACAGGAAGGCTTTGCCTCGGTCACTCGACAACGTACGAGGTGCACCATGACACAACACAATGGCTTCTAAACAAAGGCGGCAACGTCTGTGGCAGAGGTAGTGCGTAGAGGGGCGGTCTCCGCGTATTCTGTGAGGTGGCCCGCTGGCGTTACGGGAAGCTGTCCGACGAGGTCTATTCCGACAACGACAAAAGGTGTATCGGGACATGGAATGGGATTTTTAATAAGCCAGCTGAAGCTGAAGTTGGTAATTTCCGGCGTTGACAAAGTGCGCAAGAAGCGGCATAATTAGCCACAAAGGTAGATAGACCAGGCCAGCTAGAAGAAACAGCTCCTAATGCGGTTGTAGGTCTTCTGAAATCATTAGTGTCCAGCTGATGGGTCGTCGTGCAATGCTTTGAGAAGGAGGAGGAGAGCACCGACTCCGTGGCCGCTGGCATCTGTGTGCAGGAAAGTGGGTGCACTCTCATCGAAGTGACGGAGGACGGGGTCTGATGTCAAAGCACTCTTAAGAGCTTGGAAAGCACACTCGCACTCATTAGTCCAAGTGAAGGCCGTTCGTGTCGTCAGAAGCTTGTGTATAAGGGCCCAACTATAGGAGCAAAATGACTGATGGAACGGCGGAATTGAGACGCCAGGCCCACGAAACTTCGCAAACTTTTTGATTGTCCGGACGTGAAAAACTAATTACGGCACCAACCTTGTCGGCGTCGGCTCGAACGCCATCTTTGCTGACAAGGTGACCCAATATTTTGATGCTTGTGCTGGCGAAGTGGCCCTTCTTTGTATTAAGCTGAAAGCCACCGTTCTAAATGCACGTTAGACCCTCGTCCAAACGCTTAAGGTGCTGATGAAAAGTAGAAGAATAAATAACGATGTGGTCCAAGTAACATAAGCAGGTTTTTCATTTGCGACCGCTAAGAAAGTATCTATCACGTGCTCGAATGTTGCTGGAGCGTTGCATAAGCCAAAAAGCATGACGCTAAATTCGTAAAGACCGTCAGGCATTGCAAACGCTGTTTTCTTCTTGTCTGCTTCGCGCATAGGTATTTGCCAAGACCCGGATCGGAGGTCGAGGCTGGAGAAATATTCTGCACCTTGTAGGGAGTCCAGGGCATCATCTATGCGGGGCAGCGGATCAACATATTTTTTCGTGATCTTACTATGTGCTCTATAATCACTCGAAAAGCGCACAGGGCCATCCTTTTTTTGGACCAACACCACAGGAGACGATCAAAAGCTGGATGAAGGTCAAATAATATCCCGTTTGAGCATGCCGACGACGTTTTCCTCAATGATTTGCCGTTCCGCCGAAGACAGATGGTATGGACGGCGGCGTACAATGTAGCTGCCTTCGGTTTCGATGCTGTGCTCTGCAACGGAGTTGTGGTCCAAAACTTTGGAATATACGTCAAGCGTAAGGCTGTGCTTTTGGAGAAGGTCAAGACGTCTCTCTGTTGTTCAGCAGTGAGGTGAGGACTTATGGTAGCATTTAAAGCAACAGTGGTAGCCTTGATACCAGTTGTAGCAGACAAAAGTGGTGATTCTGCGTGAAAGGAAACCAGCGGAAAATGCTCGCTGTCAGCGAAGCTACTCACAGCAGGGCCCTGGGGCAGCATCACTCGCGAAGAAGTTGGGTTCAAGGAGGTGGCCAATGCTTTACCGTCGTTAAACCGCACAGGGCTGGGTGAAATGGTAAGCCCCGCTGGTTTGGAGCGAACTGATGGAGCTATGAACACGTCACCGTTAACT
This sequence comes from Rhipicephalus microplus, assembly GCF_013339725.1. NCBI lineage: Eukaryota > Metazoa > Arthropoda > Arachnida > Ixodida > Ixodidae > Rhipicephalus > Rhipicephalus microplus. The sequence goes on along the minus strand of NC_051166.1, from coordinate 118,377,100 downwards.
ATAGTATCCGAAGCGATCGTGATAGTTTGTTCGTCTCCTGGCGAAGTAAAACAATCAGCGGCAGCAACAACACGGAAGCTGTATGGATCGACATTGGACAAACTCTCAGTAGCTGCCATATGAATTAATCGCTGTCGACACGATATGAAAGTTGATGCCGAAGAAAGGAAGTCCCATCCTAATACGAGTGTGTGAGTGCACAAAGGATGTACAAGAAACTTAATGTGGTGAAGGATGCCATCTCTGACAATGCGGACTGTACAAACACTTGAAGGCTGAATAGGGACTCCATCTGCGCAACGAAGGGGAGGGCAATCGCATGGCGTCCTAACTTTTTTCAAGCGGGTACAAAAGTCTGCAGAAATTACGGAAAGTGATGCGCCTGTGTCTACCAGTGCCTCTGTCTGTATACCTTCAACATACACCAATAAAACATTTGATGGGCTGTCCGGAGGAGTTTGACGCAGTTCGAAAGGTGCAGGTTTCCCTCCCGAAGCTGCACTGTTTAGTTGTCCAATTGGCTGTCGGAATTAAAGTAGAAGGTTGAAGGGGAGAAGAGGAACGCCGCATTGGGAAAGGTGAGCGACGACGTGCGAAACGAGAACTGCCAACTAAGCCAAAGTTCTGCGGAGATGGCGACTGACGTGTGCTGTTCTCATACAGTCAGCGATAGGGTGGTCCAGTGGGGTAGAAGGCGTGCCGTTCAAAGAAATCGTAGCTTTGCCTTTCGTCTTGCTGACGGCGTCGGCAAAACCTTGAATCATGACCACGGATGCTAAAATAGAAGCAAGTCAGCCGCGTAGTGTGCCAGGCGTAGTAAGGCTGGGAAGATGGTCGCGTTGCGAGGGAGTTGAGCGAACCACGCACTTCGGCGCTGGTAGTAGCTGTATTGGGCTTTGCTGGGGTACAGGTGTCTTAGCAGCAACCTGAGCATAAGTTGACATGGTCACAGGATATGAGCTCGGTACAGGCGTGACATTCATCGAGGACAGGCTTTGGTGTGGCGCAGGTGTCGTTGCAGCAAAGTGAGCATAACTTGGTATGGGCACGGGATGTGAGCTCGGAACCGGTGTGCCAGTGATCAAGGTCAGTTCCTTCCTCACGACGTCACGTACACTAGTAGCAGGTGGCGTTGTTCGAATATCAAGGTGGCGAGGTGAAGCCTGAGCATGAAGTTCCTCGTGGACGATAGAGTGGATCAATGCACGCAGCTATGTTGTGTCTTGACTCGAGCTCAAATCAGACATATCAGGCTGCACCCAAGTAGTCTGAAGCTCCCCAAGGCGCTGACAGGTAGCGACAACATCGGCTACGGTCTGGTGATTCTGCACCACAAGCACAATAAAAGCGACAGTCGCAATGCATTTCGGCATGTGGCGCACACGGTCGTTTACCGCCATATAGTTGTCTATGCGGCGGCAAAGGGCGAGAATATCTTCAATGTAAGAAGTGTAAGACTCACCAGGGCGTTGAACACGAGCGCCAAGCCTCTTCTTGGCGATATTCGAGCGCACTGACGGGTTGGCGAAAATCTGGCGGAGCTGGCGTGTAAAGACGGGCAATGTCAGAAACTCAGTGGCGTGGTTGAAAAACCACGTTTTTGCGACGCCACTCAAGTAAAATGCAATGTGGGTGAGTATCGCAGGCTCATCCCAGTTGTTGATGGCACTCACTCGGTCATACCCGTCGATCCAGTCTTCAACGTCTTCACGCGGAAGCCCTGCGAACAGCGGAGGAGCTTTTTGAGAGCTGGTGACAAGGTGAGAAGGGATTCTTGGCGGTGGGAGTTGTGGCGAAGCTGGCGTGAGGGGCTGGTCGGCTTGCGAAATTAGCGAACCCAGGTCGTTTAAGCAGCGGCCTCAACCGAGCTCGAGGGATGTGTTCTAGAAGATGCTGGGGGTGACTGAGAGCGCGGGAAGGACGCAGGAATCGGGCAGCGCTCTCCAGCACTTGTAAGATGGCGTCAATACCCTCAAGACTCTTCTTTATTGTCTCGAGTATTTGCCCCACAACCTAAACTGGAGTGGTGATGAAGAAGTAGTACAGATGAAAGATGAGACGCATACAGAAGGCTTACAATCTCTCTCTCTCTCTCTCTCTCTCTCTATATATATATATATATATATATATATATATATATATATATATATATATATATATATATATATATATATATATATATCCAGTGGTAAATAAAGATTGGCTTGAGCGGACGAACGTACGAGAACTTATATTACTGCCTACGTTTCGGCAGGGGTCCGGTCTTCGTGATTCTCTGACAAAGGCGGGACCCCAGCCAAAACGTAGGAATTAATAAAAGTTTGCGTACGTTCGTCCACTCAAACCAAATTACACACCACACACACACACATACACACACACACACACACACATATATATATATATATATATATATATATATATATATAAGGGAAATAGATGTATACCTAAGGGCTCGTTTTTCCGTGTTTTAACACAATATAAACGAGATCTAACAGACAGTAATGCCAAGGAATGTACAGGGGAAGTTATTAAAACCAATTGAATGTAAATATTAAGAAAGAAAAGTGGATGAAAAAATAACCAGCCGTGAGCAGGAATCGAACCTACGACCTTCGAATAACGCGTTCGATGCTCTAACCACTGAGCTACCAGAGCGGCCTTCCCTCCATCCACTTTTTTTTGGTTTATATGTGAATTTAGAAGTAGGAGTGACAGTCAGCGCCATCTATAAGCCAAACGACGAGTGTGAAAACACTCTTATGGGCATGTTTAGCGTCACGTAGCACGTGAACTTATTATGAGCGGGCAGCTGATTAATTGACCCTCTTATACAACCTAAACACACCAAGTCTGCCATTACTACACCCTCGTTCAATGAAATAAGGGAAAGAGATGTATACCTAAGGGCTCGTTTTTCCGTGTTTTAACACAATATTAACGAGATCTAACAGACAGTGATGCCAAGGAATGTACAGGGGAAGTTATTAGAACCAATTGAATGTAAATAATAAGAAAGAAAAGTGGATGAAAAAATAACCAGCCGTGAGCAGGAATCGAACCTACGACCTTCGAATAACGCGTTCGATGCTCTAACCACTGAGCTATATATATATATATATATATATATATATATATATATATATATATATATATATATATATATATAAGGGAAAGAAGTGTATACCTAAGGGCTCGTTTTTCCGTGTTTTAACACAATATTAATGAGATATAACAGACAGTAATGCCATGGAATGTACAGGGGAAGTTATTAGAACCAATGGAATGTAAATAAGAAGAAAGAAGAAAGAAAAGTGGATGAAAAAATTACCAACTGTGAGCAGGAATCGAACCTACGACCTTCGAATTACGCGTTCGAGCATCGAACGCGTAATTCGAAGGTCGTAGGTTCGATTCCTGCTCACAGCTGGTAATTTTTTCATCCACTTTTCTTTCTTCTTTCTTCTTATTTACATTCCATTGGTTCTAATAACTTTCCCTGTACATTCCATGGCATTACTGTCTGTTATATCTCATATATATATATATATATATATATATATATATATATATATATATATATATATATATATATATATATATATATATATATATATATATAGTACCCCGATAGCTTTGGCCAGAGAATTACGACGCGACCAAATGCACCTTGCAGACTGTTACCTGGAGTTACCCAAACTTTTTTGGTCTAATATATCGTTTATTAAATCTTTTTTATTAATTAATTTTTGAAGGAACAAACATAGATGGCAGATTTCAACGAGAAAGTTGTAGATCGGTTCGCAAATGGTCTGATTAGACAGTTTCAAAATTTATATTCGTTAAATATTAGTGTTTTTTATGCTAACTAAAACGCCCGCGAAATACAAAAATACCACGTGACAAGTGCGCTTGCGTGCCAGTGCGCACGATGTCTCTAGTGCTCACTAACGTTCCGCACACGAACGACAATAGCATTTGCCCCATTGTGCTGTCTCGACAGGGCTGCAACGATGGTGGTGGGTTTGCGACAAACACATTTTCCTATCGGCCACAAAAAGGATAACCGCTGTGATTGCTTGTAGCTGTCATGCACCGATGCGCGGGAAGCGTATCGTTCGTACGCTGAACGTTACAAAGCACCAGAATCATGCACGCGTAGGCGCACAAATGCGTTTGTCACGTGGTATTTTTGTATATCGCGGGCAATTGTGGTCACCCGAAAAAGACTAATAATTAACAGATACAATGTTGAAAACTATCTAATCGGACGTTTTGCAAAACAGTCTACAACTTTCCCAATATTCTTTTTTATCAATGCCCGTGCTTTCAAAAGTTACCTAATGAAACATTTCTAATTAAACAATATTTTAGAACACAGAAAATCGTATGACTAACTCCAGGCAACGGTCAGCAACGTGCATTTGGTCACGCCGTAATTGCACGTGTCAGCGTGTTATAAACTCTGGCTAAACTTAGCTGAGTCTGCATATGTATATATATATATACATATATATATATATATATTTATATATATATATATATATATATATATATATATATATATATATATATATATGTGTGTGTGTGTGTGTGTGTATATATGACTCATAAGATAACAATGTAACTGGTAAGTTTTTCCCCACTTCTATTGACTCGGAAAAAAATGTGCCAGTATATTCTAGGCGTTACACTTCGAGGGAAATCTTGCGATGTCTCAAGGGCACTTGGAACTGTTGGCACGGAAAAAAATGCGCCAGGTATTTTATATGAAATAAATGGTGGGGGGGCGATTACTGCGAAAAGAATTTCCCCTAATATCATGGCACTGTTGTTTCATATACATAGTAGATTATCAATTTTCGGCTTGCATGACAGTTGTAGGTTTGGCTTGCGATAATCAGGACATATGATCTTACGTAATATTTCCTGATACTATAAACTATAGTCGGCTTAACTTGTTTTTATGATGTTCTAGGTGTAAATCGCACTTCATCACTTATGGCTGCTTTAAGCGACTAACTGATTTTTCCTGGATGTACACGTTTCAGGTAATTCGAGTTCATGCCCATGAATTACTTCTCAGTAACAGTTTAAAGCACAGTTTGACTGTTCCATTTTACTTTTTCTTATTGGCCCTGGTACGCAGAAAATGCTGGAAGCTCATCCTGTTATAGTGGCCGCAGTACCCAAATGAAATTTGAGCTATGAACATCCTAAAAACAACTAAAACAAGTTGATTTTATTATGACCTAAGTGTCATGATAGTTCCTATGTCTTAATTTTCCAAAGCCAAAAACAACGCCTGAATAGTCCTGCAGGCCGTCAAATACATTACTATTCTGCGTCTTTGGACTATGCAGCAGTTTGATATTATCTGCCCATTAATAATCAGAGGGGGAACATACGGTTTCCTATAGTTTTAACGTATTGCTGTTTTTGACGTTGCGTACTGTGGTACTGCTACAATAGGTGGTAAGCAGTTCAAGGAAGTTGGAGGGATGCCGTTAAAGTGCTGCATGGACGTGCTATCCAGAGAAGGCGAGCAAGACTCACTTCTCGCAACCTTATGGCTTTTCAGTTCAAAAAATTGTTTATAGCTTAAAACAAAGTCAACTCTTTCATTACTTTTTGTATTCTATACCAACAAAGCTACTACACAAGAAAGTATAGCCATATTTTTACTTAAACCACTACATTGAGGAAACGTAGCGGCAATATGGGACAAGATGATGTTTTTTCTACATTGTCGCCATATTGTGGCAATAGTTCTGGTTCAGTCACTCCCAAAGGAGTTTTACATTTATTACAAATTGTAACACCAAAACAAAATGCGGGATTATTATAATTCCACATTATCAACAAGGTACTCACACAAAATTTTTTGAACTTTTTTTTAAAAACGGTAAACATATATGCAGAATTTCGCGATGTTTTGCAATGCAAAATGAACCAAAGGCAACATAAAAATAAATAAAATATAACAGTCATGAAAGAACGTTGCCTATAGAATACGCGATAAATTATTGCATAAGAATTGTTCAAACCACTCTTTGTATAATAATATTTAGTGTTACCCAGTTTCCCTTCTCTGCGAAAAAATTTTCAAGCGCCCTTCAGGCAACGCGAAAATTTCGCTATAATATAATGGCTCAATACATACTTTTGATATTCATCGCAAGATTTTCAATGAGATCGGATGACGTCGGAAATAAGCCTGTTGCCTGTTAACCTGATATCAAACGATATATATATATATATATATATATATATATATATATATATATATATATATATATATATATATATATATATATATATAGGCGCGAGTGAGCGCCTGTGTGTGTGTGCTGTGTGTAGGGCGTTTGTGGGCCTATTTTTTCCTATCTCTTACACTGCGCCTTAATAATTTTCAGTTCTTTATGTAATCCCTCTTACAACATATCTCAGAAAATCCCTCACTCACAATCTCTCTCCGACCAAACAGACCATTAACTGCTACGCAAGATGTGTTTATCCTATATACGCTGCGACTAAGATGAGTTTCACATCTCAAATTTCGGATTTACACTATAAGTGCTCAGACACAGATTACAGGAACACTTCTTACAAACTGCTGCATTCTTCCTATTGTCCAGTGTTTAAAAAACTATAGATTAATAAATCGTGCAGGAAACACTCAAATTATATTTTCTTGCTCTTGGACAAATGAATGTTGCAGGGTCTGAAAGTAGAGACAGAGATTTTTTCAAGCTTGCTTTGGTGTGGAACTGTGTTCGGGCAATCGCATAGTCCCTGCAAAGTCTGATGCATCGGAACATAGGCCCCGATTTAGTCAGGCAGCAATTATGACGTAAACTTCTCTGTAGTCTTATTTACTTCTTACATGAAAATGAAAGCAAGCAGACTTAAAATCTTCCCAAACGTATACATGAGCTCAGGTTTCGACTATTTGAGTCAGAGATATACTTCTAAACTTGTATATGTTCACCTCTTGAATGAATATCCTATATTGTTTTTGAAGGTATTAGTGAAATACATTGACTCAGACTTCGCCCAAATACGCCTTTGTACATACACAAACATCCCCGTGCGCATTCACAATGAAATATGTATTATACCATCATAGGAGATGAAGAAAACGACAGTATAAAGCGATGCCATAAAGAAGAGAGGGAAACCGGGAGACTGTTTTGCCACCTTGTTTATCGCTCAGGGGTCGTGGTGACGAAGCTCAGGAAAGAAGAGAAGAGATATGAAGACGGCTTCTTTTCTCGCACATTGATGCGGTGCACGCTGCACGATCGAACAGATGCAGCAACTGCTATTAAAGTGAAAATTTCAGACCTGCTTTAAACAATTAAAATGTTTCACTTTGGGCTCCAGCATGGAGTTGCTGATGCAACTTTCTCAACAAAACAGAGGTCAGCAAAAGAGCGGGCTCGTTCTATCACATTCTCACGAGAAAATACTCTTGTGACATTCAATGAGCTTTCAGCTCGATCGGTCTGCGGTAAGGACGCAGTTTCGCCATTAAGATCATTTTCCTGGTCGAATTAGCCTGTGACGTCCAATTGCCTACTGTTTTATGAAAGCTGGATAACTTAGATGCCAACCACGCCGCGGTTGTCTAGTGGCTAAGTTTCTCGACTGCTGACCCGCAAGTTGCGGGATCGAATCCCAGCAGCGGTGGCTGCATTTGCTATGGAGGCGGAGATGTTGCAGGCACGTGTACTCAGATTTGGGTGGATGTAAAGAATCCCAGGTGGTCGAAATTTCCGGTGCCCTCTACTACGGCGTCTCTCATAATCATACGGTGATTTCAGACGTTAAACCGTACATATAAATCAATCAGCATTCAGACGCCACCTGCCGAAGCGCTCGCAATGGTGCCATATAGCAATGCCGCTGTGCTTCACGAAACTGCAGTGACGTCGACAGGTGTACGCCATGACCGCATGCATGCAAGGAGTCGCCATCAACGCGAGACGCCAGCGCGAAGCCTGCCACACTCGCAAGTACCGGGTACTTTGTATCTAGGAACTTGACGCCAGTGAAACGTGCCAAGATTTCAAGGACACCTTCAAGCTGGTTATTAATGCTCGTTCTATCGGCGAATACACCAAAAAATAGAAGCCTCTAGATGACACCCGAAAGCGCTAGTAGCATTCTATTTGCTGCAGCAGAGAACGCAAAACACGTGACATAAATCCCCTCGGCTTCGCTTTTGTGGTTTGCGAAGGCCTATAGTTACGCCATTGAGCCACCATATAAGTCCGGCTGTTACATCAGTGACTTCAGCTATGCGGCAACGTTAGTTGTCAGGACGGGGCAGACGCGACACGAGGCGTCAACGTGAGCGCGTTCATGTTAAGGCTTCTAAGACGGCCTAATAGCAACCCATTCTATGCAAAGAGTATTTCCTAAAGTGCACTGCAGCTGAGGCTACTTCTATAAAAACATGTTTGGCTTTACCACAATGAATGTTTAACATGAAAATGGAATCAAATATCGCGTCTTACACCTATAAGCTTGCTTTAAAAAATTCCAAGATAATTGAGGTAAGGACGCTGAAAGAAAGAAGGGCTATTTATTTGAATTGAGTGGTTAATGTTTAACCACTTTAAGAGTGGACAGGGCACAAATGACCACAATTTCTGCTTGCCTAACGGAAACTTATATTTCTTGTCCCTCTTTGTCCCACCACACCCTGCAACAGCGACAAGCAACATACTATATTTAGACATTGAAATTGAGATACTTTGGCTCATTAATGGCCACTTTAGCTAATGGCACCCCATTATTCTTCAAATTTTTGGTAAAGTTAGTATCTGCTAAAAAGACATCACCCCAGTTCCACCCAAAACTAAATCGCCAGATGCAGTGAAGCTGCGCTTACTTGTGTTACCATTGGGGTTTTGTTGGGAGCCGAGTGATGGAAACAACGTAGTGGGAAAATTATAAGATGAACACTTGAAGTGCCTCTGACTGGCTGGCTGACGTTTCGATAGGATGACCTATCTTTCTCAAAGGTCCCGTGTCATCTTCGGCATGTTAGTTTTAAAGGGGTTAGTGATGACGTCCTCTCATGGTGGTGGCTCGCGTCTAGGACACGCGCCACCACCATGAGATGACGTAACAACTAATGTCTTTCAAACTAACACGCCAAGAATGGCACGGCACCTTTGAAAAAAATAGGTCCTCCTATCGAAACGTCAGCCAGCCGGTATGAGGTGCTTCACCTGTTCATCTTATGATTATGCTATGGGGATTTTGTGTGATTTTCTATGTATTGTGATTTTCACTGAGAGTGTGTGGTTACCTTAGTTTTCAAATTGTAGACTCACGGCAAAGGACATTTGAAATCTCTACCGCACCCAACCTGCTACAATAACTTTCGGCCCTATTTGTGCAATAGGCGAGTCGTCAGTGTCTCGGAGAAGACGAAGAAGTAGGGCTGCAGCTGCTCCGCGTGTTCAAACCAGCACGATAGCTGAAGACGCCAGCAAAAACGACAGCGTCTGTGGACGTCCATGCCAGAGCAGGGATAAATATGTAGGGAAACCAAACGCCGCACGTCTTCTTACAATGTGGTGACCCGGACTTCGAGCGGTAACGCGCCCGTACTCGTCCTTTCGTCAACGCACCGAGCGTCATCGGCCAACTATGCTTCTTCAGCCCCGTTTATTTCGGCTGGCCATGGACACCACACCCAACAGCGACGCCACGCCGAATCCCACGGTACCTGACCCTCTCGTCTCTACGCTCACGCTCCCGGAGTTTTGGCAGGTGTACTCTGAACTCTGGTTTCTGAGCGTCGAGCCACTCTTCCGACGACACTGGGTAACGTCGCAGAAAGCGAGGTACGATTACGCATCGGCACTTTACCACTTGCTGTAAATGCCATCGTAAGAGACATTCTGCGTTCTCCACCCCCTGATAACCCCTACGAGCTCATGCGCCGGACAACTGAGTCGGCACAGCGTAGACTGCAGCAGCTACTAACTTCGGAAGAACTCGGTGACCAAATGCCTTCGGAGCTTTTGCGTCGCATGTGAGACTTGATCGGGGACCACTCTGCTGCATTGGACGCATCCATCCTAAGCGACCTCTTCTTACAGCGACTGCCACACCAGCTGCGGATAATTTTGAGCGTATTGTCTACAGAATGCCTCAACTAACTAGCGTGGATGGCCGACGAGATTATGGATATCGGTGCGCCGTCTATCTCTACGATTGAGAGACCAGGTTAATTTACCCTCTCTGCACCGGTCTGTGACGACCGCTTGGACCGCCTTCTTCAAGCTAACGAGGAGCTCAGCTGCAAGGCCGCGAAAGATCGCCAAGTCTGCCTCTCGGTGTCTGCTGGTACCACCACAGGTACGGAGCTTGAGTTCGTTAGTGCAAACAGCCATGCCAATTTGCCGGAAACGCATGGATCACGCACTGACGGCGGCCACTGTTTCATGCCCGACATACAGCCGCCTATTCCACGTCACGGACCACGTCACCAAAGTCAGCTACCTCATCGACACAGGTGCCGAAGTGTGTATTGTTCTTCCTACGTTGGAGGAGCACCAACGACGCCAGACCTCGCCGCCTGTCACTGCAGTCAACAGTTTGACCATACGGACCTAGGGACAGCGGTCTTTCACCCTTGACATCGGCCAAGACACACATTTCTGTGGATCTACTTAATCGCCGACGTGCGTGTACCCATCATCGGTGCAGACTTTATATGGCATTTTAAGCTTGTGGTAGACCTACTACATAGCCATCTCATTGATTCTGAGACCCTCCTCACAGTTCAGGGCATGTTATCAAATTTGCCACCCTTGCGTCTTGAGCAAGCTCACAACAAAGTCTCCCGGCCGTGGTTTACGCTTCTGCAAGAATTTTCTGACCTCTTTCGTGCTCGATCTCTTGAAGACCCGATACGCCATAATGTCACTCATCACATAGTGACAGTAGGAGCGCCGGTGTTTGCACATGCTTGACCTGTCACTCCTGACTGCTACAAGATCCCACGCCAAGAATTCGAGCACATGCTTGAACTCGGATACGTCCGCTACACTTGCGGTGTCCGGTCGTCTCCACTGCACATAGTTCCCAAGACCTCAGGTAACTGGAGACCATGTGGTGACTACCGCGCCCTCAACGAAGTGACGGTACCAGACCGCTATCCGATACCGCACACCCAGGACTTCACGGCATTGCTGCATGGTTCCACCGTATTCAACAAAATTGACTTAGTAAAGGCATACCACCAAGTACCTGTCGAGCATTCCGACGTACCGAAGACTGCCAGAATAACACCTTTTGTCATGTTTGAATACACGCGTATGCCCTTCGGTCTACGAAACCCCACGCAAATCTTTCAACGGTTCGTGGACCAGGTACTTCGTGGTTTGACCTTCTACTTCGCGTACATCGACGACCTTCTTGTCTTCAGCACCATTGCAGAAGATCACGAAGTTTACCTGCGTTAGGTTTTCACATGACTCCGCAAATATGGACTAGTCGTCAACGGACCAAAGAGCGAGTTCGGCGTTTCCTCGCTGGACTTTCTCGGCCATCACGTGGATTCACGTGAGATCTCACTACCAGCCTGCGTGTTGAAGTCATATTGCAGTTTTCTCTACCAACAAATATGAAGAAACTACAGTCAATTCCTCGGGCTTGCCAACTATTACCAGTGGGTTACTAATCGCGCTGCCATCTTGCAACCAATCCATGCACTTCTATCTGGTCAAACGAAGCCCAACGCTCCATCTTCTAGACGGGCGATGCAGAAACAACTTTCAGTTCCATCAAGAAAGCTCTAGGCTAACGCAACGCTCCTCGCGCATCCAAAGAGCGACGCTATCACGTCACTCACAGTGGACGCCTCGGACGTCACCATAGGAGCAGTCTTGCAGCAGTTGGTCGATGGAGTTTGGCAGCCGATCACTTTATTTTCACTGGAAGCTCTCATAGACCAAGCGTCGTTATAGCACATTCAGCCGTAAACTGCTCGCGGCCTATTTGGCTGTCCAGCACTGTCGACACTTTCAATAAGGTCGGCAGTTCATATCCTCACCGACCACAAGGTAGCTTACGTGTCAATCTACCACTACAAACTCTTCCCACACCCCACGTGAGATACGCCAGCTTGCCTACATATCGAGTGATATCCGGCATATCAGTGGCAAAGAAAATGCCATTGCTGACGCGCTTTCCCGAATAGAAATCAACGCAACTATGGATGAGCACCCACCAGTCGATTTTTCAGCCATGGCTACTGCACAACAGGACGATAGCGAGCTACAGGTGCTGCGACTCCAAGAGAACTTTCTAAAGCTCGAAGATGCCCAACTGCCAGGCTGCGCGATTCCCCTTGTTTGCGACACCTCTACCGGTAGTGCTCGCCCTTACGTTCCAGCACCATTTCGGCGCAGAGTCTTCGACGCCTTGCATTCCTTGTCGCACCCCGGTGTACGTGCGACACAGCGCCTCATCACAGGGCGATATCTATGGCCTGAACGAACATAGGCGTCCACCGCTGGACACGTGCTTGCCTCAAGTGCCCGCTAACCAACGCAACACCATCAGCGCACTGGGTACTTTCACGCCTCCTGACTCGCGGTTCAGTCACGCGCACCTGGACCTCATAGGCCCTTTGCCCCCATCGCAAAACAACTGGCATATGCTAGCCTGCGTTGACCGCTTCACGCGGTGGCCTGAGGAACTACCCCTCACCGACATCACAGCAGAGTCAGTCGCCCGCGGACTCATCACCGTGTGGATAAGCCGCTACGGAGTTCTCAAGACCATCACAACGGATCGTGGTCGTCAATTTGACTCCGCGCTTTTCCCCAACTTGTCCCGAATGCTTGGTGTCAACCACAACAAGACGATGGCCTTCCACCCGATGTTGAATGGCATGGTTGAGCGATTTCACCGCCAACTCAAAGCTTTGCTCATGGCCTCGCAAGCATTGATACCCTGGATGGAGCGACTATCACTCGTTCTCCTAGCCCTGCGCAGCACGATAGGTATGGACGCGTCCTGCCCTTCAACTGAGCTCGTATTTGGCACTACCTTAATAAGGCTTCCTAAACAGTTTTTCGACATGTCATCGGTATCTTCATTGGACGTAGCTGAATATGCCAGTTGCCTCAGGAATGCCATAAGATATGCTGGCCCCTATATTCGCACGTCAACACTTACGCCCAAGTTTCGTCAGTCGTGCGCTCCGCGACTGCACCCACGTCTTCGTACGACATGACGCAATCAGACCGCCGCTGCAACCACCTTGCAATGGACCCTTTAAGTTTGTCAAGCCTTGCCCGAAGCATTTTGTTCTGCTGCTTAATGGACGCGAAGACAGTGTCTCCATTGACCGCATAAAGCCGGCTTTTTTCGACACTGACGTCGTCCTCAAAGACTACAAGCAATCCACGAAAACAAGACAAACGCGCTTCACAATAGCAGAACCTACAACCTGCTCATATGGTTCACTCCTTCGCGCACGGGCTCCCTCACTAGAGGGAGGGCCCTATGGAAAGCTGTAAGCGTCTCGGAACCAGCTCGAGAGAAGGACGCCCGCAGGAACGAGAGCATCTGTGGACGTCCATGACAGAGCAAGGATAAAAAATGGCCCCGTATTTGCTTGTAATCTGCAAATGTCGTCGAAAGACAATAGCCTTCTGTGCGGAGAGAGCGAACAAAAGATTTATTTGATGTTCTGCGCAAGAAAATTGGTGAATGGTTTTCTGTAGGCACTGCGTTAAAGTGCCTCGAGCGTGCAGCGAAGGCGAATGAGCCTATAAAGTCACGTCACAAGTGAGACATGAGCGCCATCTGGCAGTTTTCTTGGAAAACGAGCGCACGGCTCTGAGACGGGAGTGCGTGCCCGTCTAAGAGGTGACAAGTGTGTAGAACGCAAGGTGACGGGTAGGAGGCACCACCGTCTCGTTTCAGCACAGCGTTGGAAACTCTCGCCTGTTCGTGCAAGCGTTGCATGGTCAGCGCAACGTGATAAGCGCTATGGTCCTTAAAGTCACTATGTACGGCTTTTCTAGTAAAAGACGCACATGCAGAATATATACGTGTTGTTGTGGTGCCCTAGACATGCGCAATAATTGCTTTTTATTTGAAAATTGCGCAAGTATGAACGCTCAACCTTGAGCAACATTGGTGGGCGCAATGAATGGGGTCGGCCATTTCAAATACCCGATATTGTTAGAAGTGGACAAACAGACAAATGTACAGAAAGACAGACAGATAGACAGACAGACAGACAGACAGACATACAGACAGACAGACAGACAGACCAAAATTTTTGCGTTCAAGGTCCCCGAGAAAGACTATCGTCTTTAATAAATGATTCGGAAACCAAACGCCCCACGCCTTCCTACAGTGCTCCAGCCGTGGTCATCCCCATTTCCCAATGCAGTTACCGCTCCATCAGCTAGTGAGGCAGTCACGCCACCTACGGGTGTATCTGGAAACTGGAGCGTCACATGCGACGCCGGCACTCATCTGTCGCCAGGCCCTTCAAAGCACCTCCGAGGTCAATAAAAACATGTTGAGGACAAGTTTCTTTGGCGACCGATTCGGTATGATTAACACAGAAGAGCTTCCAGTTCTGAGGCCGAAGAAGTGACCATTCACCGGCAGTTTTGATATTCACGAAGATGGGCTGCCGCGGTCTATCTATCTATCTATCTATCTATCTATCTATCTATCTATCTATCTATCTATCTATCTATCTATCTATCTATCTATCTATCTATCTATCTATCTATCATCTATCTATCTATCTATCTATATATCTATCTATCTATTTATCTATCTATCTATCTATCCATCTATCTACCTAGCCACCTACGACTCGTGGCTCTCCCGGACGTTTAAATATTGATATTTATACCAAAATTAGTATGTAAGAACATGACTACATACCACGCTTATGATGCATTCGCAGCCGTTTTGCTAGCTTCACATGTACCAAGTTCGGTATCACGCTACGTCAGTGTACGACGAGGTAAATGGCCCATCCGAACGTGATCATATTGGTGGAAGTCTCACGCAAAACATGACTATATGCTATGCTCGTAGCGTGCTCGCCAGTCAGTCAGTCAGTCAGTCAGTCAGTCAGTCAGTCAGTCAGTCAGTCTGACTGACTGACTGACTGACTGACTGACTGACTATCTATCTGACTATAACCTCTGATTTCGGAGTGGCGTAAGTCGTTGTATGCAGTAAGCGTAGAGAAGGAACGACATTTCGCTTTTGTGCTCACTCAATCACTTAAAACAAGATTAGCAGCTCCCTTTGGTCAGCACGATATAATGAGAAAAAACGCTAATCTGTCATAATTTTAACTCTACAAAGCCTTTACCCACTTCATCTTTTGATGGTTCACCTAGGAAGTGAGCCATGCGCCGTACTCAAACGCGGAGGAGTGTGCCGGCGATAAACAATATTCGAAGCAGCCAATAATACTCTGCGAAAAAATAAAGAAAAGAAAAATGTTTATGAGCAAAACACCAAAGCACGAGGTGGTACTTAAACACGAAGCAGGATAACGGAAAAAACAAAAGAAAATGCACCTCAGTGATTATATATACACCCTTTTTCTGAAATCTCCCTTGTGTCGGCATATAGAGCGAGAAATATGTCTATAGAATAACGATACGCGTACGCGTACAGGAAGCTGTCTTCGTCTGTGTGCGTGTATGTTGCGCACTGAACAAACGCACAACATGCCACACCAACTTTTACAAACAGATGTATTATGCATAGTCAGAAGTGAAATTGATTACGCCGGATATATCGAATGCCATTTGCATCTGCATTAAACCGAATCAGTTTTCATAGTCCCACAGAGTCGTCTGTTTCCCGAAAGGCAAGAAAGGCAAGAAATTCGAAACTAGATTTATATGGAAGCGCACGTGGAGACTCCATAATAGATGTGCTGTCGGTGATATCACATTCCGTGCTTGCCCAGCGACTGAACAAAGAATTTAGGGATTGCCACAAGATTGCGCAAGCACACCTGCAGGTAGTCCCACATTTTATGCCGCAAATGTGTATGGACACACTTGGTTTCGGGCTACTTGAAAGAACAGAAATACACAATTGAAGGATACAGAAGCTTTCAAGATTTTTATTCGGTGCATTTTCATTGCTTTTTCGCTCAGTTCTACTGGATTTTGCTGAGCAGCCAGGTGAAGAAAATAAACGCCTCATCGTGTATCAAGTTCTTGAGCAGCTGCTCCCAATCGTACTCGAAGAAAGTGGTATCACAGAGACGGCCATCAAGTCACTTCGTTTTGTAAAAAAAAAGAGTAAATGAAGAAAACAACAATAAAAAAGCACGCAGACAGCAAGGCACCAAGTATTCTACCAGCGCGTGTAACCTCTTCAAAGCGTAATTCTTCCCCCCCCCCCCCCCACATTCGATCAAGCCCAGTACGTCCTAAACTCTGAAAGCTATTTGCAAAAGCATGAAAGAATAATTTCATTTGAGCGCTTGCTGTGCTTGTAAGCATGTGAGATGTATACTTTTCAAGGTGGTCATGACGAGTGTAAGCGGTCAGATGTAATCATTCTGCCATATTTGTTTTTTTTTTCAATTTCTCAAGCCTGCGCTTTGGCGTAAGAAGTTTGTGGTATGTAAAATGCACACGCAAAATGAATTCAAACAATTAAATCTTATTTCTTCTGAAGGACGAGGGCAGGCTCAGAAGAAAAGCGGCGTTTGGCACTTGTGGGGACCCCAGCCTCCCAAATACATGGTGAGCAGCGAAGACAAAGATCAAGGGTGAAAAAAAATTAAACAAAGAGCATGAAGAAAAAGAGCGCTACAAGTGGAGATTTGTATGTGAACAATGACATGCACAAACGACTAATATACATGAGCAGTTTCTAGCTCGATGAATTTCGCAAAGCTATGCAATATATAACATACCACAAATATTTGATACATAGTAATGACAATTTTCTGTACAAATTCTAAATGGTTTAAACAAACCTCATTCTCTCGATTGTCATGACAAAAGTATTTCTGTTATTACACGTGCACTGCATTTTTAAATTGTTATTTTTCTTTTAAGTAATTTATTCAGTACCCGGGGAACACTGAAACGCAGCATTTGTCGCCCAAAATTTGTTCTACACAACGGAATGTTCCAGTTTTGTAGGGGCCGAGTAGGGAAAAAGTAATGCATGTTTCCAGCTTAAAAATTTTTAAGAAGGTCCGGTTGTTGTGTAAAACAGATTTCTTGTATCTGCTAGCGAATAGCTGTAAAGTTTGTTAATTGGGACAACAGTAAAGCGCTTGAAAAGTTAATAGGTGTGTGTATAGTAGTTAATGTTTGCTATTTACCTAATAGCTTTTTTTTGTAGCTTGCATATTTATGTTCATTGCTGTTGTACTTGCCCATATCAAAAGACAATAATCAGCACACGGCAAAAATAGGCTGTTGTAAAGTGCTAATTTTACCAAAACCGGTAGAAAATAACTCATTCTGGCAAGTACACCGATATTGTGAAAGATTAGCAAGCATATTGTTAATCTGACGACCCTATGACACTGTGCAACTGGAACATTCTGCTAATGTTTTATTGGTCTCCATAACCTCAATTGCCGTGGTACCTATTTGTAGTCTGTCGTCTATAAAAATATGTTTCCGTGTTGGAAAAACTACAGCTCTTGTTTTTCTTCTGTTTATGAGTGGTGAGTTTTGTTCACTTCATGCATTCAAGCATTCCAATGTCTCATTTATAAGTGACGTCATTCTGTTCATATCATTACCTCTGAAGAAAAGAGTTGTGTCATCCGCTTACATTATGTGTTTGGGTTCATCATTGATTTTCACAATGTCATTGTCGTAAATGTTTAAAAGCAGCGGCCCGAAAATGCTACCTTGCGGAAGCCCTATGGTTATTTCCTGTAGAGAAAATAACAATTCGATAATTTTTACACGTTGCGAACGTTACTTAAATATTATTTCAAAAGAGAAAGTGGGATGCTACGAGCGCCATATATTTGTAATTTTCGAAACAGGGTTTGATGACAGAGACAGTCGCGTGCTTTAAAAAAAGCGAAGAAGATATTTTGCGTACTTCTTTAGTTTAAAACCAACTTCAGGATTATTTCCATTCGAGCTAATACTTCAGTCTCCATCGATCTTTTCTTCATAACACCATGTTGCGATTGAGATGTGATGTGAAACCTAATGCAAAAGTTCATGAGCTTTTTTTTAAAATAAATTTCTCCAAGCCCTTGGAGAATATGGTTACTATAAAAATAGGCCGTTAATTTGGAAAGTCGTTCTTGTGTTCTTTCCTATATAGGCACGGTGACGACGGAAGTTTTCATTTGTTTTGTAAAGCAGCCTGTTGATAGAGACAAGTTATAAATGTGAGAGAGCACTACACTCTAAAAAAAGAGCGAGTAAAAAGGGTGTCTTTTTGTCCCACAACAATAATCGTCATCTATATCGCGTTCCATCCTTGCGCTATCGCCCCGCGCCCGGTACATTCCGGTCACGAATCGACATGCCCATTATCAGGGATACATTGCACTCTCGATAGGAAAGTGGCCAGCGCCGAGTTTTCAATATAGGAAGCGCACGCAAGCCTGATGATGATTATTGTTGTAGGATAAAAAGACACCCTTTTTACTCGATATTTTTTTAGAGTGTGGAGCTAAGGTGTGTATTGCATGTTTATCGAGAAAATTTGAATACCGTCTCTGTCACGAGCACTACTGTTTTTTATTGTGGAAAAAATTGAGACTATTTCTTTGTTGTCGATTGGTCCAAGAAATAAGTCCTCAGTCTGTTTTTTGCAGAGTATCAATTATTGTTGTCGGCACTACTTGAGCTTCCTGTCCGATGATTTTCTCAAACTTGATTTAACTTCTCTGCAAGCTCTGAATCTTTACCACGTGACCATCTATAACTATTCAGCTGAATGCAGGAGAAAATATGTCCTTCAGAGCAAAGCGTCAAGTCTCCTCCACAATTTTGCACTGCCCTCTCCACAGTCCTGCATGACATTGTTGATTCAAGTAATTTTTTTTTCTTTCCTTATGAAGGCATTCACCTTATTTTGTTATTCTCTAAATGTATTTGGGTGTGACACATCTTTGGTTGTTAGAAACTTTGAGCACCCTTGATTTTCTTTCCATCATTGTTAAGCACTGGCGATTAATCTATGGCTTACAACTTTTACGGTGTTTCTTTACAACTTTTTTTCAAGAGCTTTGAATAAATTTGTTTGAAGATAGCTATAATTGTTTTATAGGCTGTGTTTACGGTTTCTGAAAAGTATACCGCACTCCAATCTTTTTGGAAAAGCTGGCATTGAACGCAGTCAAAATGAGAGGTGTGCTATTTTGTATCGTTCTTTCGGGAAGTTCTGGCGGTTTATTCACTGCACTTTATCTAACAAAAAAGTGCCAAGTGGTCACTGATGTCACAAGATATTACACCAGACTCTATACGCTATCTTTTTTACGCCAGTAATAAATGAATTAATGATTGTTTCCGAAGTAGGTGTAACGCGCATCTTGGCGTTTCTGTTCTATGCTGTAGCCACGTGGCTCGACCGTTGACACAAACGTAACGGCGGTAGCAGATGACTCCGGTATGTTAATATTGAAGTCATCGCCAAGAATCAGTTTTTAGCTGTTGTCTATTATCTAAAGTAACAATTTTTAAACTACTTATAAAACTATTCACACTTCAATCGGGTGGTCTATACATGACAGTATAGACGAAATTCTGTGAAGTCAGAGTAGAGCACTCAATGTCATCTGCGACATGAAAACATTGTGGTACAATTTCAGTGTATATGCAGTTTTTCACCAGAACCACGTGGCCACCGTGTTTTTTTTTGTTGTTCTGTTAAAAAATAAAGTATTATAGCCGTCCCGTTTGTATACCTCGTCGTTTCAAGCGTACTAAAATTTCGTAATCAGTATTATATAAAAGAAAAGAAAATATATCTGAAAAATTGCTAGATCGTCTTCCTTGTGTTGTGATGAAACAAATGTTCAGTTGAAGGCAGCAAAGGTTATCGCTACACCGATTTCCAACAAGACTAATTGACGTCACAAGGTAATACCGCCATGTCGAAGGACAGACTTTATGAGAATTCCAGGGGGCGCTTTAGGCAATCTTTTTAATTATCGCTTGCATCGCGATTATGCAATATTACTAAGCCTTCATCTTTTTTGGCAAAAATACGCCCATCATTCGTCCACACGAACTTCCAGTTTGCGGCTTTCTTTTTAGCTATTGCCACGCGAAGAAGCTGCTTCACAGCTAGGCATAACTGTTCGTTGATGAACACAGGTGTGTTAGAGGAGTGACCAAGATCCTTGTGTCCAAATGCGCGTCTTTTTTGCTTTCTTGTGAAACGAATCACGTTTCAAACGGCTTTGGAATTGCACTATTATATTTGGTATTGAACTAGTATTCTTTGCTGGAACTAGATGACATTCACTTGGTAAATAAAGCTTAATATAGAACAGCGGTAATGTCCTTGGATCCAGCGGTCGAGGTCACGTGGTATGCGAGGACTGCAGCATGTTACATGGAGGTGGAGAAAGCTGCTTAGTTGCAAGTTCGTGCAGGTCGATAACAAGTGTGTGTGCCTGTCACATCCCGGCTTAGTGCGTCACAAAAGCGGCACAATTTACCTCATGGGAAGTGGCATTGTTATGCCCAAAGCGTAGTCAAAGGTACAACAAGCACAAGCTCGACACGTAGCCTCCGCAACGAAACCTCCTCTAGGTGGATACCAAGTATAGTGTGCAATTTCTCTTTTTTTTTTGTACACCCTTGCCCTTTATTGTACGCCTTTCTTCCGCTTTCTCAAATGTCAGCCGATTTCTTAGAGGCGGACTTCCGGCAGAGGTCTTTCTGCAGTTGGAAAGGAGCTTATGAAACTAGGGACACAAATCAAGGTTGTAAGTAAAATGAACGCGCAGCTAAATATACACACTGCTCTTTGGTGCGCACCAGGCACCCCAGGAGAAGGGTGCGGGTTGACCCCGAAATCTTGGGCTTTCTTTTTTTTTTTCTTTTGCTTTTCGTTGCATTAAGGTAAAAAGAAAGCTTTTTTCTCACATTTTACCCACAGTCTTGTTAGGCGTTCCATCCTAATATTTCATTCAGTTGACGTGCCGTAATGAAGGTTGAATTGGCTTCGTAATTTGTGACGCCATTTACGGCAATCGCGTATAGAAAGTGAGGCAATCAGTGCTTGACGTTGCTCTCAATCGATTGGAGTCACCTGTCGTTGCCTGTCCCCATTTGTCACTCAAGCGAATCGAACACGCCGTCATAGTTAGCTTCGCTCTCCCCCTAAGCCTCCCACTGTTCTGTCGCCCTAACAAACTGCTCGAACTATCGCAAAGCTTTCTTGTGAAAGCGCCCGGGGGAAAATTTGTCGCATCGAAAAGTGACAAATTGGCACACACGACAGTGGCACACGCGACACGCAGGATAACAGCACAAAGGCAGTATTTCTTCCCTCCCACGCCCACTCTTCTGGTTGATGCTGACAGGCGCTCCAAGAGCCTTATATAAAAAAAATTCCGACAGATGCATTTTGTGTGAAACGCGAATGCTTTAACCCTCGCAATTTCAGGGGAACATACACCCGCACTCACTCACTCACACACACTCACACATTCACACACTCACCCACACACACATTCAAATACACGCACTCACTCACTCCCACACTCCCACTCACTCACGCATTCACACACACTCACTCGCTCACTACACACACACACATGCAATTACTCACTCACCAACACACTCATATACACACACACACACACCATCACTCACACAGACACATTCACTCACCTGCACACAGGCTCACACAGTCGCTCAAACACACATTCACACACTCACTCAGACACTCACGCACTTAAACACACACACACATTCACATACACGCACTCACTCACGCCCACTCACTCAATCACTCACTCACTCACTCACTGCACACACACACATGCAATTACTCACTCGCCAACACACTCACTCACACACATTCACGCAGACACACTCACTAACCAGCACACACGCTCACACTCTCTCAAACACACATTCACACGCTCACTCAGACACTCACACACACAAACATTCACATACACGCACTTCACTCACTCACTACACACAAACGTGCAATTACTCCCTCGCCAACACACTCATACACACACCAACACTCACACACTCACTCACGCGCCCACACGCTCACGCACTCACTCAAAAACACATTCACACACTCACTCACGCACACTTACCCACACACACTTACCCGCACACACACACACACACACACACACACAAACACACAGATGCACCTACAAACACATACTCTATCAATTACTCACACACTAAAACACACACGCACGCACACACTTGCGCGCGCACGCATGTGCGCGCGAATACTTCACTTTAGTTTTGCGCAATTGTCTCAAAATGAAGATAATCTACTTAGATTATTCCTGATATATTTCACTTTGATGGACACGCCATACTCTATGCATCTTACCTTACGCTGAAGCAATTTTAAAGTTTCTTTTTCTTCACTTGTTAGTTGCTCGAATTACCTCATTTGAAATCACTTTTGAAGGTGCATACAGGCAAAACAAATGACGACGTAACATGCGTTTTTATGGCTTGAACTTGGCAGAAATTGCAAGTGTCTGATGAAGTACGTAATGCTATGTCGCGATCATGACTTGTTACTGTCGTGTACAACTTCTTTTCCTACTAGGCCGCATGGACGAAAGAAACTATAAAAGACGGGGTATCACATTTGAAACTTTACTTAAACTAGAAACATGGAGCAAGAGTATATGCAACCAGATAATTGCTTTTGCAATAAAACGTGACTTTTTTGTGTTTGGTCAACCATTCTTCATTAATCTATGATAGCTTTCATTTCCTCGACATATGTTCCAAAAAGAAGGCAAAAGAAAAAAAAAGCTAGGCAGTCTGTGGCGGCAAGCATTTATACCCAACCATAGATATATAAACTATACATATATTTCTTTTTCTGGCTATTAAATTGTTGAGTCATTTCTTTTATCAAGGTACGGCTTATGCGATGTTTCTCTGCATCTTCCCAGAGGCTTGTGCTTAGAGAGAATTGGGCAGGCCGCGGGAGAGATCACCTCCTGTGGAAGTTCCGTATGCTGACTTCGAATCTTTTACCACGGTGTCAACTCTCGGTTGTAAATAGAAGTACTCGAAGGTTGAGGGTGACGCCCTCGCCTACCACCACGCCCCAGAACTGTCCATCCGGGCTCAGGTCGAGCTGGCTAAGCGACCACATTCCGTGACAAGTTTTGATGACATTATTCAGATATACTAAGAAGCAATACGCAAACTTTCCGAACTGCACCCAAA
This sequence comes from Rhipicephalus microplus, assembly GCF_013339725.1. NCBI lineage: Eukaryota > Metazoa > Arthropoda > Arachnida > Ixodida > Ixodidae > Rhipicephalus > Rhipicephalus microplus. Next base: position 118,353,668 of record NC_051166.1, on the reverse strand, counting down.
ACTAACTAGGCAACATCAACAGATCCTGTGGCGCATGCAGGCGGGATCGCTAGCGTATCCTGTTCTGTTACACCAAATGTATCCGGCTGAGCATGATATGCTCTGCTTTTTCTGAAAAAAAAGAACCACTCTGGCACACATCCTATTGCAGTGGAAAGACTTTAGGAAGCCCCCACCTTTCCCTTTCCCCAAGACACGTAATCCCCAGCCCTCCGAGCGATGGGAGACCTTGTTGTCCAGCTCCACCCTGATCACTCAGCTTGCATTGATGGTCACGCGCCAGGAATTGCTAGAAGCATATGACTCCCGTCTATGGGGAACCAGCATGTCTTGTACAAGCATGCACTATCATATTTTCGAGCTCAATGAAGTTTATTCTCTCTCTTTCTCTCTCTCTCTCTCTGTATTGGAACGTTCCTGGTGTGATTTCATGAAGCTTGGTTTTTGCTTGGCAGCAAAAGCAACGGATCTTTTACCGACGTCGAGGCCACAAGGAATCCGTAGCCCTTTCTTCATTTTTATTTTCCATGTGCGTTCTCTAGGACATTTATTTTAGAAAATGATGCTGATCCAGGAAATAAAACTGCATTCTAGGAGTACGATTTTTCAGCTGGTGAGATAATGAAATCAGAGGCTATAACAAAAAAGCATATGAAAGGGTATAAATGACAGGCTATTTTCTGTGTAAGACTCAGTGTCTTGAAACCGCCAAACAATGAACCCGAGTTTAGCGAACACTATTCGCAGCCTCTAAATAACCTTTCAGACGCTAATACTCTTTGGGATAAAGATGACATTGGACAGCTGCGCACAGACTAACACACAAAGTTCTCCTCACCCCACTCATGATTGCGAGGTGCGCCTTGACAGGCATGAGTGCTTAGGAGCATGCATATAGTGTGGCTCAGTGTTCTGTATTTGATGCGAAGGCACAAGGTGCCCGAGCGGTAGTGCACTGTTCCCACTAATACCGGCAGATGTAGAGGGCTTCGAAAATTATTATTGACTATTTAGTACCTATTAGTTTTTTACATAATCGCGACACTCCATACGCGTGACGAAACAGCTTTGTCTTCTTGAACACTACTTTTGTCAGCATAAATATATGGTATGTCGTCATTTCATTAAGGCACTTAAAACCTAAACAATATCAAAACATTCTGATTACTTCATACATGCTACCCATGCAGATACTTTATAGAAGAACTGCTCCTATGGGAATTAGTATGGTTGTACTGCACATTATATCCCGCTAAGCAGCTTTTCCTTGACCTAAGTAACATCCTGACGACGAAAAAATAGCGCTAAGAAACGGGGGCATTACAAGAGGTCGTTTTAGCCGTCAGAGTGCACCAACAAGCTCAAATTTTGATAGTGCTATGCAACGTATTTTGCGTACTTTTGCAGTTATTAATGCATGTCCTGAAATTATGAGGCGTTGATTCTTAGCTCGAAAAACAATCAGGACGCATTTGCTACATTGAGGATTTACAGGAATGGAATTGAACCGACCGGCCATTCCCGGAGAGCGAATGGGCTAAGCTTTTTCATTCCAAAGAATTAAACGGACTGGAATTTCAGTAAGTTCTAGTTCATCGGACTGGAATTAGAACGTAATGAAGGCGCCCAATCCGTATCACTGCTGAGAATACGGCTGCTACCGGAAACAGCAGTCAGTGTTGGTGCAGTTCGTGCGACCAGATTTGCCATTCAGCGCTTCTATACCTCCACTACTATCAACGTGGCCAACGTTTTGCTGCCTGATGTCATTCTACATCAGGGCTGTCCTCACCAATTGCCAACCGATCGTGACCGCGCATTTTCATCATGCAACGACTTTTGCTCTCTTGCTCAACGCAGCACAAGTTGACCACTTCCTATCATACTGAAACAAGTGGGTTAACTCAGCGCCTAAATCGCACCCTCACTGACATGCTCTCGATGAATGTTTCATATGAGCCCCGCTGCGGTGGTCTAGTGGCTAAGGTACTCGGCTGCTGACGCGCAGGTCGCGGGATCGAACCCCGGCTGCGGCAGCTGCATTTACGATGCACGCGTAAATGTTGTAGGCTTATGGGCTCAGATTTGGGTGCACGTTAGAGAACCCCAGGTGGTCTAAATTTCTGGAGCCCTCATATAATCATACGGTGGTTTGGGGACGTTAAATCCCATCTACACTCTAAGGCAAAATTATCCAAAAAAAGAGTAACGGAGCCCAATGGGCGCACGCGATAAACGGATAGACCGTCGAGGAGCAACCACAGAGGGAAGCGTGCCGCGTGCAAACCATTTAGTCTCCAAACACGCTCCAAAGGAATGAACCACCTGGTGATTGCAGGTAGTGTCCAAAGCGTTGCCAAGGTCACTAGCCGTCCTCCTCCTCTTCTTGCTAAGTCTTTCCCCGTATTTTGCTGGCGATGGTGCACGCTGCGTCGCGCTCGGAGTGCTAGACCCCGGCTGCCTGAATTCGACGATCTAGGAATTACAACGTGGTGCTTGTGTGTACGCTTGGATTAGCGTGTGCTGCTGCTTTACGTTTCGCTGCACCCATGAAGTCGGTAGCAAGTCTCCACACATCAAAACGCCGCGCTGTATATCTCTGGCTTCAAGATAGTCACAACCAACACACGACAACAAGAGTTGGGAAGGCCAACATGGCAGCCGAGAAGACAGCAGGCCTATTGGAGATATACTTCAGTCCGACTATGAGAGAAATCAGCGCTGGATTCTTTCGCAAGTAGGTTATCATTCTTTATTCTACTCTACTTGTCGCGTGTGCAATACAGATCGCACTTGCCTGCAACGGGCTCGGTCCTGTTGTATATCGCACGCACGAAATGCACCGCGAAGATCAGCTTGGGCGTCTGCAGTTCGCCTGTGCTTTGCGACCGCCTGGAAATTGGCCGCCATTGTCATCGGCCTCTCGTAGGCTCGCTCATCGAGTGCTCGCCTGTCTTCGCAGCTGCGATGAGGTTCGGGTGGACGATATTTGGCTGAGACCTCGTCGCTGTGTTGAGATTCGTCGAAAACACGTTGCGTGTTCTCGTAACGAGCTTGGTTGTAGTATGTCGCGCACTGTAAGTGCACCAGCACGGGCTGGCAAGGCTTTCGCTAGCGTCGGAACTCCGGGAAATTTGTTGCCATTACAGTTGGCTTCCCCGTCAGTTGGTCGCAAGCAGCTCGGTGCCGTCCAATGGCCGCGGTGGTGCACTCGCGTTCGCGCGCTGCACTCGCTTGAGTTTGTGGAAAAGGGCCGTATTACCGTCTATTTCTTCGGCGCTAGCTCCAAACCAGCTCGGCGCTGTTCGTGGTGGTGGCCAAGCGTACGCTCGCTCTCCTGTTCGAAGTTTGCTGGAGGCAGACACTCGGCGTGCAGTGCCGTGTTTGGTCTCGCGTTCGCTTGCTCCAGCTGAACGACGTCGCTCGCTTAGGACTCGCCGACTTGTTAGCGGCATGGTGGTTCGTAGAGTTGTGGCTACGGCCGCCGCTCCTTAGCTGTTGTGCTACGAGAATCGAAATGAGTCTTTGACGATGTGTGACATCACGGTGAAAATATTAGAATGTCATATCTCGCGTATGTTTTTATTTGACCTTGCACGTATTTCTCACATGCATTCGTATTCATCCTGTGTCACGTGTGACTCACTACTTTACATACTTATTGTCAAGACAAGGGCACACACCGTGATGAAGGCTGTGTGCGCTGGCGTCTGCGATGCCTATCATCCATCTCTTTCGTCAGAGCAACTTCAGAAAGGCTGTGAGAGATGTGAAGGTAAAGTTATTTGTGTGTCATATTTTACAAGCATGTTTTATATTAACTTGCACTTACTTGCCATAAGCGTGCATCGTCTTCTGTCACGTTTGTCTAATTATTTTTATTGTACGTACACGTGGGAGCACAACAGGCAGAAGGCTGCGTGCGCTGGCTGTCTGCAATGCCTATCATCTATCGCTTCCGTCGGAGGAGCTCCACAAAGAGTGAACAAGATGTGACAACGAGACTGAACTTGTACACTTAACCATGAGTTCACCTAAAACAATGAAGAAACTTCATGTGTATGTAGACAAATGAAAGATTTCGATGTCTCACTTTTGTCTTTCGTTGTTGCCGTGACTGCGAAAGCAGTTACACACAGGTGGCTAACTACTTTTTTGTGTGTCCTTTTCTGCACTATTTGTTGCTCACTGCTCAGAAAAACGGGCGAAAAAAAGTTAGGTTTGGCGGAAAATAAACAAAAACAACTGTTTAAACTGGGGATAAAAAGTTCATCCGAATGGAGTATTTGAGTGGATGAACCGTTCGTCCGGAGAGCTGCAATATTGATGACTTACGGTTGGCCGGTTTGCTGTGAATGTGGCGATTAACAGTTGCCCTATAACGGTGCTGATTGTGAGGAATAAATGTTAGTTCTTAGAGGTGAATTGTGGGACTAATGGTTACTCACTAAGGTGTAATTCTGAGGACTAAGTGTTAGTCTCATGAGCACGTCGGTGGGGATTAAATGATAGACCCAGTGCCGTTAGTCCTTAAAAGTAATAATGGTTGTGGCAGCCCTAATAGTCCCCAAAAAGGACGAATCACACACACCTTCAACACCATTTCGCCTTAGAGTATATCAATCAATGAATGTTTCATAAGAACATCTTGACTGGGATGTGGCGCTACCTGACGTGACGTTCGCCGACAATTCATCTCGTCAGTACACCACCGGTTATTCAGCTTTTTATGTGTTCTGTGGCCGTAATCCAAGCTTACCACTGGACACTCTACTTCCGACTACTACTCCTCCGCCGAGCGAATATGCACGTGATGCATTCGCCCGTGCGGACTACGCACGTCAGATCACCCGCTCTATAGCTGTTGGCTTCACCAGCAACGCAGACGGCTCTCTACGACAGCAGGCGTGTGGACGTTCGCTTCTCATCTGGTTTCCTAGTTCTCCTGTGGTGCCCAGTTTGTCATGTTGAATTGTCAGAGACGATGTTAACTCAGTACAACGATCTTTATCGCATCATACGACGAATAACGAACTTTACCCGTGAGAATGTTAATGTTTTTGAGACTAAGCCGTAACATAGATGTAGTCCATGCTAGTAGGTGTAAACTATACCACCTTCCTTTTGAAGACCACGTATAAAGTGCACCGAACTCGAGCTGTTACTGTCGGGGATAATGCTACGCAACTCGCACATCAACGGTGAGACAATCTGCGTATAGAAGACGACGGAAGAGTTTGGCTTGCCCGCTGTGAGTGTTGTGCTCCGTCTTGATAACTGTAAATACAGTCGCAGATACTCACCTCTCCTTCCATTTTCCGTAACAATATCAAAATGCACAGAAACGTACACGAGCCGCTTGCTAATGGCAGCTCAAGTAGCGCGAGTGCCAGCACTCGCGACCGCACCTTTATATTCAAAGCTCACAATTGGGTTCGAGCCACGCAGCCTCCTACCTCAGCATTCCTTCATACTCCTTCGTGCAGCAAAGACAGACAAGGCTTCTTTACCGGTTTAGGAGCAATCAATAGGAGCCATCGCACTCGGAGTGATGTTATTGCATTCGCTCTCCCTGCGATGTAGACGAGGGCTTGTTTCAACTGTGCTTTAGTAGTGTTCCTCGCTAGCGCTCGCGACTCGCGGGAATAGCATACAATACGAATACAAAAGTTTTCGATTTGAACTTCAAGAGGAAAAAGACGGCGTTGATCAAAGCCTGTGCGGAATCTTCATAGAGTTCTCATCCCAATGAAAATATACAAAGGAACTCTCAAATGGGGCTGGCTTTTATTTTTGAAAGATGCGTCGACTTCGCTGAAACAAATTCGTCCGTTAAAACAAAGAAATAATGCAGTGCCTCTACCTTTGGTTGCATTCAATACTCCACTACACTTTCTTCACTGCAATCCGTACAGGCTATATCACTTCGGCGCATATGTCTTCGTAAAGCATGTGCGCAATGTAGGCGCTATGCGTTGAGCCGATCGACATTTCGAGCTTCTAGGCTACATTCTTGTTATTTTGACTTGCGCAATAGAAAACTAACAATATGCAGAAAACTCAGAAGTTAATCGCGTGCGATAACTTTGCGAGATGAAGAAGAGGGGGCGGGGAAAGGGGCGAATACGTTGCGAAGCAGGGTTGGATACAATTCACCACAAAAATTTCTCGTGAATGAACCATTAGAGAGTATGTGCCATAATCCTGTTACTTAAATAACCATTCTGGCGTCTAGAAGAGTGCAAAAAACAAACAAAAACAAACAAGAAACGTCAACAGACATAAACGCGCCCGATTGTGTATTGTCATAAACTGTTTTAGGACCTTCAAATCGACAGCGCATGCAAACATTGACACAAGAGGTGAGTCAAGACAACGCAAACTCTACTCTGAAAAATCTTAATGTTGTGGAAAAGAAGGTGAAGTGATGTATTTTATGCTCAGGTTCCCCGCTCAGATTAAAAAAAAACGCTAATGGTGGCGCATTGCAAATATGGCCCGGCGATGGCGGTGTGGCCTATCTTGGGACTTCGGCGGTGGCACGAATGGCGTGAGCGAAAACGGGCGGTGGCATGGCGCGGCAGCGCACAGCTCTACTCATAATTACATTATTGTTTTGGGACGTGAGACAACACCCATTATTGACAAGACCTCTCCTGACGACCACGGCGTCATCATAACGCACCAACTGCCCCGCCGCGGTGGTCTAGTGGCTAAGGTACTCGGCTGCTGACCCGCAGGGCGCGGGTTCGAATCCCGGCTGCGGCGGCTGCATTTTCGATGGAGGCGGAAATGTTGTAGGCCCGTGTACTCAGATTTGGGTGCACGTTAAAGAATCCCAGGTGGTCTAAATTTCCGGAGTCCTCCACTACGGCGTCTCTCATAATCATATAGTGGTTTTGGGACGTTAAACCCCACATATCAATCAATAACGCACCAACTCAATGACGCTTACTGAAGACGCATCATAGATCACCTTCAGGGGAATTCGCGAGCACCTAATGCCTGCCTTCGCCCACAATATTATTATAATTTTTAATAATGTCCCTATTATTACTATTCGACGCTACCTTAGGTACTTAGGATGCGCGTCTTTGTATCTACGACCAAGGCTCTTGCGTTACAAAATTGGAAATGTTCCTGTTTAACTGACCTCTCTGCTTTATCCGTTAGGTCACTGATTTGCTCTTTCATGGTTTTGCGCATTTTAGAAAAGCGTGCGTAAAGCAGATTAGCGTATGCCATGACATGTCGTCCGCATTGTTTTACCGCAGCTAACGAAGAATAGCGGCCTGGCATACCACAGAGTTCTATTATAAGTTTCCGCCAGCATAGTTTGCTGAGAGGCACAGCACGTACACGTGTGGCATTTCAGTTGATTTCGATTATTGGCATTCTTTGTTGTCCATAAAACGTCGCCTGTTCAAACTAAAGCTCGACGTTACTAAGCAGCTCAAGAAATCCATGTGTGCAAGTTTATGCAGCCGGACTTAGCAAGTGTGTGCAGTTTTTGAGGAAAAAATGCTTCCTTTATGTTTCCCTTGTACAATTAAACCGAAACGTTCATGGCACTAACGAGAGGATATGCTGAATTGAAGTCGCCACAATAATAAAACAATAAAAGTTTCGAAGTCATCATTTGTGCATGTGCCACCTTTGCGCGTGATCATTGAAATAGAACCAAAAACTCCTGAACCATGCGTGGAACACTGTCTCTCTTGCGATTACTCATGAACTGCATCGAAGAATACTTCACTTTACGGTTCTTGCAGAAAGCTGGCTCCGGAAAAGCGAGACGTGGTAAACTACTTACGACCACTCGCCTCACCCCGGCTGCTATGAATACTTTACACAGCCGACGGGTGCTTTTGCCCAGCTTTTTTGTTGGGTCCAGTGACTGTTCATAAAACAAACAATACCACTGAGTAAGGTGGCGAAACTCCTCTAAGAGTAAGAATTTGCGCAAGATTTCACTAAAAGTGAGACGCGCCGCGCCGCGTCGTTGTATGCTGCAAACAAGCGAGCATCGAAACGCACTCCTGCTCGTATTCTTTATGTGCCACTGCCTACATAAAACTTTTCATGTATTTCTTCGTGGAGAGCACCTTTCCTCACCACCGGCCATCAAAAATGTCCGCACAGTGTTGTCGCATTTTGGCCGCACATTGGGCTTGTCTTCTTCACAGATGACACCTCACGGAGACGTAGAAAGGGCAGCTAGAGTGTCTGAATGTGTTTTGCACATACTATGACAACCCACTGTGTTTTGACCGAGAGAGATGAAAAAAGCGGCGTTCGCGTGATGCAAAGCGCGCGGTAAAAGAGCCACAGTAAATGGACTTTGTCTTTGAGTCGTCTTGCCAATGCATAAAGCGACCTGTCGACATTCTTTCCTTCATTTTGGTATTTACATTATTCAGACACATGTTCTATATTGTTTATCCAATACCAGTGCATAAACTTAGTGTTCTCCTTCATTCCCTAATTATATGTATGCTCCCTTCGTGCAGTGGTACCTCACGATCGAGTATCTGAAAAAAGTAAATATGTATATAGACAGAGGCCAAATGTTATGTGTATATAGATAGAGGCCAAAAGGTAGAAGCCCGTGCATTGTGCCATCTCAGTTCACGTAAAGGAACATTAGATGGTTTCAAAACCCCAAGCTCGCCACTGCGGCATCTCTCATATTCAGTTTGTGGGTTTCGAACGTCAGACCTCATATATTATGTATAGACGCCACTGAACGTATGCTGTTGCTCCAACTATGTGTCGTGCACGTTTACTGTCGTAATGTCACTCATCAAAAGATTTTTCAAAACTTCTTCGTGTGTTCCTTCGAGTTCTGAAGCGTAAATGTGTCGCTTTTTTTAAATGAAAAAAGACACGCGCGACCAATCATAGTTTTTACGTAACATTTTTTTTTGTCGGCCACTCGATATTCTTTTACGAAAGGAATAAGGTGCAAACAAGACCAACACAAAAAAGAGTCATGCACGAGTGCACACCAACAACTGATTTTACTTCAAAAAGTAAGAATACATATAGGTTCACATTTCTACAGCGCTAATGACATGGAGGTCATAAAACGATAAAAGTTGTACACAATCTTTAACAAAAATAGAAACATCAATAATGACACATGGTGTAAAGCCATAGTAACATAAAGGATTGAAACAAATATTGTAATGATTACAGCCCGTTACCCAATATTCTACGAAGAAAATTTCTAATGCTGTCTTTTTTGATTGATATGTGGGGTTTAACGTCCCAAAACCACTCTATGATTATGAGAGACGCCGTAGTGGAGGGCTCCGGAAATTTAGACCACCTGGGGTTCTTTAACGTGCACCCAAATCTGAGCACACGGGCCTACAACATTTCCGCCTCCATCGGAAATGCAGCCGCCGCAGCCGGGATTCGAACCCGCGCCCTGCGGGTCAGCAGCCGAGTGCCTTAGCCACTAGACCACCGCGGCGGGGCTAATGCTGTCTTTTTAATGCGAATTGTTCTTTGCAGAATTCGGCAACCTTGAGCGTATATCAGTCAATCGATTGAACAATCAATCGATCGATCGATCGATCAATCGAGCAATCAATCAATCGAGCAATCAATCAATCAATCAATCAATCAATCAATCTATCTATCTATCTATCTATCTATCTATCTATCTATCTATCTATCTATCTATCTATCTATCTATCTATCTATCTATCTAGCCGCCAACGACTTTTAGCTCTCCTGGCTGTTTTAATAATGGTATCGACACAAAAATTGATATGGCATTACATCACTTCTTGACGAGCATACGTCACTAGTCGAAGCATCAAAACCATGACATGTGTTATAATTCTCATGATTTACAAGTCACGGTTTTGCTGCTTGTGCGGTGATATCCTTCACATGAAATATTGCAAAATTGGCATGATATGACATGACTACATGGCGAACTTAAGTGACAGACGCTAACGTAAAAATCATGTCATGCAGGTCATGGTGCGCTCCTGGTCCTTTCGCTAGCGTCACATGTACCAAATGTGGTATTACGGAACGTGAATGAGTGATGAAGGTATATGACTGGTTCAAACATGATATTCATGACATGCCTGTCATGCATGAACATCACTACATGCCACGTTCGGGATGCGCTCGTGGCCGTTACGCTAGGTTCACATATAATAATTTGGTATTACGTTACGCCAAAGGACGACGAAGGTATATGGCACGTTCAAACATGATAATCATGACATGCGCGTATTGTAAGACATGACTATACCTGCTACGCTCATAGCGTGCCCGCGGCCGTTTCACTAGCTTCACATATACAAAATGTAGCCCCGCCACGGTGGTCTAGTGGCTAAGGTACTCGGCTGCTGACCCGCAGGTCACGGGATCAAATCCCGGCTGTGGTGGCTGCATTTCCGATGGCGGCGGAAATGTTGTAGGCCCACGTACTCAGATTTGGGTGCACGTTAAAGAACCCCAGGAGGTCAAAATTTCCGGAGTCCTCCACTACAGCGTCTCTCATAATCAAATGGTGGTTTTGGGACGTTAAACCCCATAAATCAATCAATCAACATATACGAAATGTAGTTTGACGAGACGTAAATTGACGGTGAAGGTAAAGAACATGTCCGAACCTGATAACCACGATATGGAAGTCGCGTACGGCAAAATTTTAGTCCAGCTCGTAGCGTTGTACTGACTTTAAAGAGACATATCAACCTTCCTCATTCGTGCTTCCCATATCATTGGTTCCCATTGTACGTGGGATCTGCCATATTTTTTTCATTTGTGCTCTTGCGCAACTGGTAGAATCACGTGTTTACACCTACGATTAAAGTGACGGATTGTTAGACATCAGCGATAATGGCAGGGAATAATGTGGTCACGAATACAGCACAGTGGCCACACAATCTGCAGGCTGCTCTCCAAGATAATGCTCTCGCCGGGCCCGAGTGAGGGCGTTGCTAGAAATGTACACGACCTGAAAACCCGTCATGCCTTCCATCAACTAGGTCAACGGTAGATCGTAAAAAAAGCACGACCATAAAGCCAGATGAGCGATAGACCCTGGCGTACGCCTTCGATATACTATATCATCCTCGCAGCCATGGTATAACGAACGTTGAAGGCACTCTCAGTGTACGGGCTTCTATGGGGGATATTTGATAAAACGAAGGGACGCCAGTGCCAATGACACCCTTCATGCAATAGAGAGCGTATCATTTCACTAGTTAACTCGTATATTAACGCACTTCTGCGTTGGTTTTGACATTTCTTATGTGACGTCCTACAGTTTCTGATGGTATGAACTGACTGATGGTATGACTGCTTGAAGCAGTTTTGAACGTGCTGGGAACTCTGCAGCAGCCACATAAAAATGCGAAAAATTCACGAACAACCATAACATAAACGAGCTTCTGTATATATGCAATGTATGAGCGTCATCCTCAAAATAGAGGCCGTGAGTTCGTGGCCACCGTCTTTCGAGATCAGAATTCAAGGTGTTCTTTTGGTTAATGTCAAGGCATCAGGAACAACAATTGATGCAAATAATTTTTGTGAGATTGTGAGAAAGCTACAGCGTGTCATCCAAAACAGCACGCGAAGAATGCTTTCTGGTAAAATTTCGCTTCTTAAAGACAATGGACACATTTGTAATGCTCCTGCAACTAAAAAAAGTGATACAAGAGGGCATTTTTGTCATCCAATTTGTAGACTATGCCTTTCTCCTGCGATTTCCACCATCACTCTGAGCTGAAAGAGTTTCTGGGCGGCAAAAACATTGTAAGTGATGTAAAGTTGTGAATAGCCGCCGTGGTGGTTTAGTGGCTATGGTGCTTCACCGCTTACTCGCAGGGAACTGGATCGAATTTTGGCCGCAGCAAAAATGCCCGAGGCTCGTGTATAGACAGATTTAGGTGCCCGTTAAGGAACCCCAGGGGGACAAAACTTCCGGAGGTCTCTACTACGGCATCTTTCATACCCTGATTGTTGGTACGTTAAAACACAGAAAATAAATATTTGGAGTACGCTGTATTGATCTCACGTAAAAAAATTGTGGCAGACTAGGTGAATCATTCTGAACCCCGTGACTGGGTAAGACAAATGGTTACGGGTAGGAGTTGTTTATGTAGTGCTGTTAAACAATATTGTGCGTTACATAATTTTTCGAGTCAATATATTTTTCTTTTCAATCACGCGCTAATTCAGATTCTGGTTTCAGATGCTTGTAAGGGCTCGCCATACTTTCTCGTTTTGTGGGGTGTGAGGCACCTATTTTAGCTTTTCTTGTTACCTGCCAAAACTTTTGGGCGAATGAGGGAACCCTTCGCTCGCTTTGTATGTCACTTTATTACTGCGCCTAATTTTACTAAGTGAAGTACAAGGTGACTTAATTCTCATCCTTTAAGGACTACAACACCACTCATGTGTAGAGTTAATGTCAGGTACAGTTTTCATGAAGCTAGAAGCTTTTCACTATCTCATATTCGAGCGCTTTGTTTTGGTTATAAAACGAAGGTCCTGTTGTAGCTCACGTTCAATGAATTTTATATCTACTGTTGAATATTTTGTGAATAGATAACGCAGTCATCTGGAAGAGCCACACTATGCTTATGCGTTCACTCAGTAGCTGGAGGACCTGTGCGGCAACCACTGTTTCTCTGCAGCAGCACCTATTGGAGCCACACTTACTTTGAGAGTTCTTTTTTTTCTTTTAAACGAAAAGGCGATGTCAGAACGATGGCCAATCAACCTGGAATTTCCGCACACGCCAATGCAAACGTTTTCGACTTATTTTGAACAGGTATTGTTATAACAAATAAAATACTCTGTATCGGGTAATAATAAGAAAAGTAACGAAAGAGAATAGTGGATCACAATTCACTACTGCATTGTCAAATTCCGGCCGATGGTGATCGTCATCTGCCTGTGCTGCAGTGCGTTTCGCTTCGTGGTGAGCTGAGCGAAAAACACTGATCTCGAGAATTCTTTGCTGTAACACCACGAATCTCCCTTGGCGTGCCACCAGCTACATATCTAGTAATTGGTGGTATGTAAGACTGTGATAGCCTCAAAGTTGCCATCTGACGCTTATCGATAATTGTTCTAGACTAGCCCTAATATGTCCGCATACGTCTTCGGGTCTACGAGTTCTCGACGCATTGGAGAGATTGTGAGCTGCCAATGCAAGCTGAAAATGTGAGCTAAAATATGTGCTACCGAATCAACAAGTTTGTTGCATTCTTTGTCACTTTCTTCATTGAAAACCGCGCATCATGCGCATGGAAAGCTAGATGAGCATCAGAAGTAGAATCGATCTTAACTAAGGCTGACAAAACGAAGCAAAACACGTATATTTTACTTGCTATTCGAAGAACGTATTAGACACCGTTCTCTCACCTTCCGTGGAGAAATGTCAGACCGAACAAGGAGGGCTGGTGAACAAGTACAGCGGGAAACAGTGAGTTCTAGAAGATTCATAAAATGGAAACCATGCATGTCACCTACCACAAGTATACTAGAGTTGAGGAACAAAACTTTTTAAGGCTTTCCTTCGCAAGTATATCTGCTATCTACTGGGTGGATGGCAACTATTCATTTGCAAAATCACGTTTTAGGCGAAACGCGCCAAATATAACATCGATCCCGCTCACGCAATTTCTCTCCGCAACAAGAGTTAAGCAAGTAAGGTTCAGGACGACACACTTTTGCAATGACTTGGCTCTTGCTAATCCTGCCAGCGTTCTCTAATTAGAGCCGTAAACGCGCCCCTTGCTGTGTGCCGTTCAAGTGAGCTCAGAAATAACTAGGACGATGCCACACATAGCATTCGCGTGGGACAGCAGTTCACTTGAGGCTCATCGGATCCAGCACGCCTAAAAATAGACTACCCGATATCACTACAAATACGTGCCACAGTAAAGGCAATCAAGCGCCAACGAAGTAGGATAAATGAAGCTGGTTTATCGTACTCAGTTCACTCTCCTTTTTCAAGTGAAACTCAACGGCCACTGGTAACCATGTTACCATCTGGTTAAGTGAGTATAGCCTCTGGCAGCACATGTTCAATGTAACACGTCAGTATTCATTCCGAGTGCCTCATCTGAGCCTAACATTCGCATGAGCTGTTTTTCTTTCTTTTTGTTCAAATGCACATATTGAGTATTAACATACTGAGCTGTTTTATTCTTATTTTTGTGATGCTCGTTTTCATACCGGCGCATTGTAGGCGGGTCTTTGTGTTTTGTGTTCAGCTACTCGCCTGCAGTTACTGCAAAGCTTGGTACCACATATTGTGCGTGAGGTGTTATTTGACCAGTTGCTTCTTCAAGGGAAATAAGTGGTAACATAAGCACCTGTAACTATCTACTGCCTTGTAATATTTTAAACAACTAAGAAAATAAGGAGTTTTGACAAGAACGTACATGCTGCGCGCGCAATTTTTTGCAATACATTATAAATACTTGTTGCACAGCATATGGTTGGTGTTTACTGTGTTTTACTACATATAATTTACGCAGATTCATTATAGTACTCATGAATATGTGCACGAGTGCAAAGGTGCCGGCTGGTCATTTGTTGCTTATTTGTGCGGGTGGTGCTATCACATAAGGACTTGGTTCATAGCTTGAAATGCGTCCTTTATTCTTCGGACAGAAGGGGGCGTAAAAGCTCAAATTAAATACTCAGAATTTGACTTCATTTGCGTGCTCTCCGTCATGGTGACAAGGGATATGGTGTTGACATGCTAACCCGAAGGTTTCGAATTCAATTTAAATGAAGGCGATAGCTTAACGCCCATGTAGTATGCAGCGCTAGTGCACATGAAACAACAACACATGGTCGAAATTTCCGGAACCCTCAGCTGCGGTTGGCCTCGTAATCATGTTGTAGGTCTGGCACGAAAAACTCCACATATGAATAAATTAATTTGTGGGATGATTTTCCAACTATACATTTAGTTTTCACGATGGCCAGGGACAGTCTGTCACACTGATGGCATGAAACAAAGCGAACGCAAACGCTCAACTCACGCCGTCCACTTCATTATCTATTCTTTTCGCAATAATGATTGTGAAGTTGAACGACGTGACCCATTTTTTTCTTCCTACTACTACAAGGTCTTGGGTGAATTGACGTTCGTTGTTCGGTCATTGTTATAGAGGATGCAGGCGCGTTGTTTGAGATGCTGAAATGGCAAATGCAAAACGAGCAAAGCGTTCGAGGTGCACTTTGTCATCCGGCGGGACCTCACGAGGACACCAGGGCAACCAGAGATCTCAGCAAGGATGAAGAAAAAGCCATCGCATAGATAAAGGCGTGCGCTATGGATATTGTAGGTTTAGCCGCCCTCGAGGCACTCCCTAAACTAAATGTGGCGCGTATGTAGCCCTCAACGTGAATGGCTCTTCACTGGTAGAGCATTCTCCCCAGCGATTTGCGCCATTCATCCACAGAAATCCTGTTCCCACGTTGGCCGGCTGCGAAGCGTATTATCTTTTCCATTTGATCACTGTGGGCACACTACCAGTGAGGAGATCTCTAAGCGAGGTTCATTACTGTGCTTAAGCGGCATTCTCGCGTCTTCTAGCTAGCAAGCAAGCGCACTTTCACGAACCTGCACTGACAAACGCTGGTAACTCGGCGCTTAGTGCGACACGCTAATTAATGCGAAGTAAGCTCGCGCTAAATCAGACCAAGAGAACGTTTCATTTACACCCAAGCCGGAGGCCAAAATTAAGTGGGGATTGGCCTTAAAGACAGATCTATATACACCACTCGTTTGCCACGAGCAGTTGGAGGAAATGCTTTGGCAGAAGTCCGTATTATACGAACTCGTGGTTCTGCCTGTCTGCAAGCTTCCACGCTTGCTTGCCGCCCTGTCCTCGGAAGTGGGCAAGATCAGCGCCGGCGACTCATTATCCCAGCGTGTTCTTGCTGCATTTAGCGCTGCCAGCCAGTCTTCTGCTAACGCGTTCAGGCGTACGAGCGCGTGCCGGAATGCGACTGTTAGCGACTTTCGAAAAAAAAAATAAGAACGGAGGCAACGGGGAAGACCAAAGGCAGCACGCATCGTTGGAGTCTTTCCTGGTTCGTGGGAGCCAATTTTGCGTTCGCCTCTAGGGGCGAAGTGTAGCCCATTCGCCTAATTAGATCCCGGTGGACGCAACGAGATGCTGAGGCTGGCTTTGCGCCAAACCCCGCCTCATTATCGCCTCTATACACGACAGTTCTATGCGTGAACGAAGCGCTTCAAAGCGGACCAGTGGCACGAACCTTTTGTTTCAATTTTCGCTCCGTCGCACACGGCGATGTTCGGGATCGGTGGCCGTTGCAGTTGCTTACAGCCATCATCTGGGCTAGGTCGTGCTTATCGGAGTCATTCGCGGGGTAAGCAGTGCGAACTTTAGAGATGCTTTGGCTTTCTTCTTTCTTTTTTGTCGCGATGAGAGACACCATTAGTGCTTCATAGCACATGGTCCAGAAAGAAGAAAAGTTTTGGAGTGACTAATTCACACTACTACTTTTCAATGGCAAGACTTAGGCCACAATCTCATATATTCTATGGCTGCGTGGCCTGATAACTTTTCCCTCCCCCCCCCCCCTACTTCCTTAAATACCGCTGATGTACGAGGGTTTTGTTCGAATGTTACATCTGTCACAGCGTTTTTTTTTACGGTTTGTTTCGCTTTCTTCCTAATATTGCATTGTATGAGCCTATTGGTGAGCGGTTATCGTTGGTTATATGTTGTTTCCCACACTGTGGTGTAAACTGCGCGTTCACGCTGATCTCCAGGAGAAAGAAAAAGTGTGACTTGCGATGAGACCATCCGTGTACGCGTTTCATATGTCTGCAAAATTGAGGTGAATTGGGGCAGTTGAAAAGTTCCAGCTGCTCATTAAAACCTAACATCAATTCCTTGGTGAAACAAGGGTGTTCCTGTAAGTAGCTGTCAAGACAGGTCGGTTTTGACTTTGGCTTTGAAGCAATAAAGCTGGTAAATGTTTAAGACATATTTCGCCAGTGACGAAGAGATGAAGGGGTTTCGGAGGTCACAAAGGTAATGAGGCTCACGTGATACAATGTGCTCAACAGAGGCTACAGAAAAGCTGAAGCCACAGCTGCATTAAAGTTGCTATAGTAATGTCACGCTGGCATACCTTCAAAACATTGTAAAACTTAAGGAAGCATTGCTCACAAAAACTTATATTGCGCTGAATATTCTCAAAAAACACTCGATATTTCAACAAAATACTATGTGGGTGTCCCTACAACACCACATGAAGGCCGAGAAAGCATAATTACACAATTGAATATTCAATCACTACATGACTGGTACTAAATTCTCCAGCGCGAGGTGAACCTCTCACCTACGTTTACGTTTCGCATTGTAAAGCTTGGGTAAACTGAGCTAGAATGCTACACTACCTGTCAATGATTCGTCGAAAACTGCCAACTCTCGATCTGGTGCCATCTCGTAGTGAATTACTGAATAAAGCCGTTTCTAATGCAATTCTCATGCATATGTTGGCGTGTTCAGCACCTGCGACTTCTTTTGTTCTTGTGTGTGTGTTTTTTCATTTGTGTCTTTAAGCGAAGATCATGTGAAAACAAGTCTCTGACCTTTTTTTGATAATTACCAGACCAAATGGTATTCTTTCGCAATCTAGACTAAGCGAACCTGTGTAAGCCGCAGATTTTGGTGGAGGAGAGCGCACAAGTACGCGCTTGAAAGAGCACCATCCTGACACGAACATGTAAGCTGCCCTTTCCAGTAACTTATGCTCCTTGTTTTTAAATAACAAGCCCATGATCTCTCGATTATGGGCTTGAAAGAGATCAGCGATTTATAATAAGGAAATGTGAACGTTTGTCGATGCCACTTGTCATTTCACGTTGCCACATTCGATCGGTGTTTGAATATGAACGCATGAACACAAGTGTTGTGCTGGTAACAACGGGGCCGAAGGTCCAATTGCAACAACAACAACAACAACAACAACAACAACAACAACAACAACAACAACAACAACAACAACAACAACAACAACAACAACAACAACAACAACAACAATAACAACAACAAATAATAATAACAATAATAATAATAATAATAATAATATTTGGCGTTTGACGTCCCAAAACACCATATGAAGATTAGGAACTCCGTGGTGCAAGGCTTGGGAAATATCGACCACCTGGGGTACTTTAACGTGCTCCTAAATCGAATTACACGGGCCTGAAACACTCTCGCCTCCATCAAAAATAAAGCCACCGCAGCCGATATTCGATTCCGCATCCCATTGGGTTAGCAGTCGAGCGCCATAACCACTGCCGCCAACCTACCAGACAATCTTACTTTCGCGAATCCCGCAGCACAACATGGCCAATCAGATCAGCAGGCATACTAGGTGACATCGTGTAGCCAGGCATTTCGCTTTGTAAATGAGTGGTTAAAAACGCGTTCGGCCGATTCGCAGTGATCTTCACCAATGTGCAGTAATTATCAGCCTTAAAGCATTGTAATGAATTGGAAAGTACGCAGAGAGCTTAGGTCGATATTTAAATGACCCTTAGGACTTTCTCTACTGGCCCAATATGTTTGTACAAAACAGCCAAGAATCATTTTAAAGACTAATTCAAAGAAAGCATAAAGAAGAAAAATAGGACATCCCTATTGCGTAGTGCTGATTGAACCAGCCTGGTACTGCTATACAGAGTGCACTACGTAAATTTAGCTGGTGTTTAAAAATATGCCAAAACACGTAATTTCGATGCGACCAAATGCATGTTGCTCACTGGTGCCTGGAGTTAGTCAGACTATTTTTTTGTGTTCTCAAATATTGTTTGATTATATCTGTTTAATTTTGAACTTTTGAAGAAACAAAAATGGATAAAAATTTTCAAAAAGAAAGTTGTAGATCGGATTGCAAAACGTCCAGATAGATAGTTTTTAACATGACATCTGTTAAGTATTAGTGTTTTCCTGCTAATTACAAACGCCCACGAAAAACAAAAATACCACGTCAGAAAACCGCTCGGGCGTCAGTGCGAACGATGATTCTAGTGCTCCCTAGCATTCAGCGTACGAACGACACGCTTCCCTCACACCGGTTCTTGATAGCGATTAGCAGTTACAGCAGTTATCGTTTTTGTGGCCGATATCAAAACGTGCTCATCTTGAAGCCATCACCATCGTTGCGACCCTGCCGAGACAGCACAATGGGGCAAGTGCTATGGTCGTTCGTACGTGGAACGTTAGGAAGCACTAGAAGAATTGTGCGCGCTAGCGCACGAGCGGATTTGTCACTTTTTTTTATTTCGCGGGCATTTCTAATTAGAAGAAAAACAGCAATACCAAACAGATATAAAGTTCTAAACTGTCAAATCAGACGTTTTGCAAACTGGTCTACAACTTTTTCATTGAAAGTTTTTATCTATCTTCGTTTCTTAAACAGATAGTTCATTAAACAGATCAAATAAACAATGTTCGAGAACGCAAAAATAGTCTTACTAACTCCAGGCAACGGTGAGCAAGATCCATTTGGTCAAGTCGTAATCGCGTGTGCCGGCATATTTTTAAACTCTGGCTAAAGTTACCTGGGACACCCTGTATATCGATTTGCACTTTGCGCCCGCTGTTTCGACGGCGCGACAGTGCGTGCACTGTGCGCTTTACTCTTATCTTCTCATAGGGACATAATCAATTTTAACGGCACCAGTAAAAAGCTACTTTATTATTTTAAACAAAAGTGGAATACACTCTGTTGCGAAAGAGCCGATAAGATTAAGCTTAATAAGTGTGTGTAAGGTCAGTAATACCTTTTAAGCCAACGGCAGGAGAGAGCGTTCCTGCACCTAACAGCGTCGCTGTGACCTATCAGCGTCCGTGTCGACGCGACCTTAAATAACACACAACGTTGTTTTTTTTTCTATAAACATCACGCTATTATCTAAGGTTTCTAAGAAAAAAAATACTTACCTCAGTTTCGCTTTCGTTCCATGATCGCTTAAATCCATCGATTATTCACTCAAACATACGCCGAATACAAATGAGGGCTAAGCGAGAATTGCATTCATTAAAGGAATGGGGGGTTGTTAAAAGCGAACGGAAGAAATTTTAGTGAGAATATTTTATGCAAAAGGGGCTGGTAATAATCTCTTGGCCATTTGAAGACGAGCGCCCGAAGTTTCAAGGCTTATCTCACTTAACTTTATTTGATTAGCTGGCTAACGAAACCTCTAAATCATGATATCAGTAAGTACCTTTTTTTGCGGGCTTACCGCTTAAATCTGAGATAATAAAGCTTCAGCGTTCTTTCCCATTCGGTCATTTCAGTGACGCAGGCGGCGCTGAAAGTCTGTGACGCAGTTCGGTCTGGCGGTATTCATAAGCGCTGATTCATTTTCATTCAAACATCTATGCGTCTCTTTAGCGAGAGAATGTGTGTTCTACAGTAAAACTAGAGAGCCTGACGAGCTGTGCTGCCTGAGACGCGCACCTCAGCACCGTCTGGTCCGCTATTTTGACCTACCGTCCCGCCGCCTACAGTCGCTGGAATGATCGATAGTCAATTTTTTCACTGTGCCTTTTTTAAGTTAAGCATAATTGTGTCTCGCAGTACGTTAACGAAATCATGATCGTGAATGGTGCCATAGTTACACGCTTACAACACCATAAACTAATGAACGATGACTCAGTTGTTACTAAAATGTTCTCTTTTATTTTAGAATGCAGATGTTGCAGATTGCTTTCACTGAAAACCTCAAATTGCGTAGTCAAGCACCCAGTAAGCGTCTGCCGTATACTTCACTTGCAGCTTTGTATGACCACTTCAAAGCAATGTTGTTTCAGCCAGTTCATTCAGCCAGTTCAGCCAGTTTAGACTCCTCACACAAGCGACTGCAATAACTGCTGATGTGGTCAGACTAACGCTTATTGGGTCCAGGCCAAATAAAAACCTGGCTGAAACTCACTTGTCAATTGAAATCTTCAGGTTCGAAGTGAGACGGTGCCGCACAAAGCTTTCCTAGCAATGCAGTTCACCAGCTTCTCCTCAAACTCATGTACGGCATTGGGCCATCGGCGAAAAGGAGAGCACCTAAAATATCTTTTGTCAGATAGATAGATAGATAGATAGATAGATAGATAGATAGATAGATAGATAGATAGATAGATAGATAGATAGATAGATAGATAGATAGATAGATAGATAGATAGATAGATAGATAGATAGATAGATAGATAGATAGATAGATAGATAGATAGATAGATAGATAGATAGATAGATAGATAGATAGATAGATAGATTTAAACTCACCAAAGTTCGCTAAAAAATGTTTCGCTTCTAAAATGAACATCAGTTCCCCGTTGGTGCCTACTCAGTCTTCAGCTCACACGTAATGTTTGTCGTCGGCGCCGCGGCCACACTTTTGCTGCTGTTAGACTAAACACCCTTTCTAGAAGATCGCTCCGCACCCGCAAAATCGATCGCATGCTTGAAGGCGGTATAGGAAACTTGAGATGCGTGGCTGTGCCTCGAGAACTCAACGCGCGAGGCACACAAGAAGTACTCTAGGATTCGCGAGCCGCGGAGGAATCGAATGATGCGACCAGCTGCTCTTCACTGCTTCTCGCGCTCATTGCCAGACGCCGCAAAGGTTAACATTGATCGATTTCAAGCGCCGCGTGAAAATTCCCTCATTCACGTTCACAAGAATTAAATTTTCGGAGCGCGAACTAGTCAGAATAAGCGACTTATGGAGCGCAACGTTGGGCGCAAGAGCAAGAAGCTGTGATTGGCCCGGCGAATGAAAGAAAATGATGGAAGGTCTGAGAAACAAAATTATATAAAGAAAGCAAAGTTAACACTTGTTGCACTAAGTCACTCCAGGCTGGGTCGCAGCAGAGCTTGTGGGCACTTACAGGTGGTCTCGACTTGGTTAGGCTTTTGCACTCTTACTTAACTCTTTAAAGTCCCTTGCTATACTATTCATTATACATGGCTATGCTGTCTTTTTTCTGTCTTTTTGTGTCTGCTTTTTTCTGTCTTTCCCTATCTTTCCTTTCATTTCTAATTAATTTTTTTGTTTTCTATTCATTCTTCCTCGGTATAGTTATCTCGCCTTCTTTTTCACAATTTCTCACACTTTTTTAGATATTTCTCTTTGTCGCTCTTCTCTCTCTCTCCTTGTTCTTCCTTTCTACTTAGCCTCAATTCTCTTTCCCTAAACGACGGTAAACTATACTGTACAACGCTATGGTATGCCCTGCTGGCTTGTCTGGGCACCCAGTGGGTACTGTCGTCGCCTTTGGATCGTGGGTTTGCAGGTTCGATACTCGCTTCAGGATGAATTTGCCTGCTTTTATTTCTTTCTCTATATATATTTTGCTCAGACCTGACGTTTCTCCGAACTCGTTTTCTTACCCACCAAGGTAATTGCGCCCCAAGCCGTTGAAATCAGCGCAAGCTTTTGTGAGCGAAACAGACGTGGAAGAAAAAGATGGAAAGAGAAAGTGCTGCTTTTTTCAATGTGATAATTTTCTGTCGGTGGCATGCGGGAAAACATTGCCATAAGAGCACTGCTGTAAAAAAAACAGTTTCTTTTTCAAACTGCTAGAACACCTTTCAAGAGTTGACCCTTGCTGTGCTTTGGAAGGGACCTTCTTCTGTAGGTTCATACATTTTTGTACTAGAAGCTTTTACATCTTATTGTATCTTTATGCTGATGCGTTGCCGTTACGACTACGTTAGGCATATAATTGACCACATTTACTTCCATTCGCAGTGTAGGCTTTTTTACGATTAGGTTTGAGAGCCACCCCATTGGTTCGTTTGCTGGTGTGTTTTCGTGTTTCGTAAATAAATCAACAATGTTCCAGTAAACGCATTATGGCATAAAATTGATTTGGTGGGTGCATATGACGTTTCATGGCGTTATTAGGTTTCAATATACCACTAGGAAAAATCGGTGTAACAGCCCGGGATATCAGCACTCACATGTTCTAGGTAACAGTCAATAAAAATATCAACTGCCCTTTTCAACTTTCTATTGATATTACAGTGCGAGTAATAACCCAGTCATGCTTAGGTCATGTTATTACCGAAGCTGAGTTCACTGCTAGGTCTGAGTTAGAAGTGCAAAGTGCAGTGCTGGAGAAGTAAAATAGTTACCGCATGACGCGCATTATTATTGCGCCCCAAGTATAACAGCACGGCAGCGATGCATGTTCTAGGGTGTTTGGTTCTATTGCTCTTCGGTTTGAGTTTGTTTATTCAGCGCAATATAATCGACGTGTCATCAGTGATAGAGTAGCTCTATGCCAGTGTAACTGCGTGAAAAACATCCAAAAGTAGGCATCCGCATTTTCCTCCAGGGCCACCACAAAAGTGGTTTTGGTGGTTTCTTACTTTCTAGGAACGGTCTAGAATAACATATGGCACATATCTACAATGCAATGTTCTTATTATTTTCAGATCAGGCTTCTTCCGTGTTCATTGAGATCAGGTTTCATCCCGACATTTCATAGTCTGTTCTTTTTTTTTTCTTTTTTTCAAAGCTGAAGCACTGTAGGATATCCGCGCGTCGGTGTGCAACGTCTGCTCTTGTGATGGTCCATTTGATTGGCGCAAAAGAGGGTGCCACCGTTTTAGCGCTCGCCACGTGGTGAGGGAGAGAGGGAGCAGTGTGCGTTGATGACAGAAACACCCTTTCTGCGATGAACACGGAACTAGCAGCTTGCAAGAAACGATAACGCGCCCTCACCTGCGAGACACAACGCCAACGCCGTCAGCATCTGTTGGGTGTGTTGGTGTTTTTTTTTTTGATGTCGAAAAACATCAACGCAGTTTTTTGATGTCAAAACTCCGACTACGCGCACTGCACAACCACTCACCGACCAACCTGTGTATATAGGCACTGGACCTTGACCTAAAATGTAGTGCCGTAGGCAGATTTTTCTTGTGCGTGGTTCAACAGTAAAGTTTCATAGCTTGCACGTGAACTAAAAGTGGACTGAATCAATCACCCCTCTCCAATTTGCACGTTAGCAGAGCTAGAAGGCCCTTCTATTCATTTTTTGCATCTTCTCATTCTTTTTTGTACTGCTGCTTTTGATTTTAGGAAGCTGTGTCATTTACGACAAGGAGGCAAGGTCTCCTGCAGTCTCCCCAAATTAAAATGCGTCTAATAGTCTCTGTTGCTTCTTACTAAATGGGTAAAATAGTTATAAAGGTGATCGGCAAGTACTGCTGCACCCAGTACTAGCTACACCACGCGAGCGCATGGCCGAGTGCGCTGCACGGTTGTACAGTAGCGCTGATCGTGACATATTTTCGAGTTATCGGGAGAGGGTTTGACTGTTGGTGCCAATGCACATCGGCTCTATTTGCTGTCACGCTCGCCCTCGTTTGGCCCTGCGGTGATATCAGCTTCAAAAGCGATAACTGCCACCGTGTCTTGAAGACCAAATTTTGTGTTCGACAAGCCGAGCTTCACAAAACACGTGATATCTAGCCTTGCTCTTTTTGTTTGCTTCGTTTTATTTAATTGGGAATTGCATACTGATGCGCCACTTACCGTATTGCGTGAAAGTAGCGGTGTCTAGCGCGCACTGTGAAACACTGGAAAGCTTTATCACATTGAAAAATGTCCACAGTGCCTATCAGTGAGCCCCTGCGGATAGTTGAATTGTCCCAAAACAGTCAATGCCAAATAGCACGGATGAAGGAAGGTCTAATAAGACCGTAAATCGCATTATCCAAGCTTATAAGAAAGAAGGCCGCATCAGCGATGCTCCACATAAACGGCACCCTCGTGCAACAACTGCTGCTCAGGACGCTGACAACCGCGAAGCCACGAAGGAAACCCCCTGCAGTACTGCCAGAGAGATCGCTGCGGCCGCTCGAGTGCCAGCAAGCGCGTCGACAATAAAACGATGGCTAGCAGAAGCTAAACTGAAGAGATAGTTTGCGGCCGAGAAGCTGCGCCTCTCCTTGTCTAACAGGACGGTGCGTCTTAACTTCGCAAAAGAACACGGCTCCTGGACCACGGATGACTGGAAAACAGTACTTTTTTTGACGAGTCCACGTTCACCACACGCTGGGACCAAAAGAAACGTGTGGTGCGCCCTGTCAATGCCCGCTACGCCCCCCTCTCGGTGCATGAAGTAGCATCGAGCGGACGCACGGCTGTGAATGTCTGGAGCGCTAAGTCCCGTGATGGGCTTGCTGTTTTGCACTGCATTGAGAGACACCTGACATCCGTAAAGTGTTGCGACATTCTCGATTATGTCATGATACCTTAAGCGTTGGATGATCCTTTTTTCTGACGGGGACTTCCTGTTTCAGCAAGACTTGTCACCTGTTCTCACTGCAAAGGTTGTTGAGCTTTCCTGAACATGCGAAAGGTGCGGTGCCTGAAGTGGGTCCCCAAAGAGGCAAACCTTAACATCATTGAGGTCTTATGGGGCAGAATGAAAGTTAGGCTGTGTAGAAGAGGGTTTCACAGTTCATCCGCTGATGAGCTATGAAGCACTGTCGAAGAAGAATGTATACGCCTCCAAAATGAACGCAGTTTCATTGACAATTTGCACGCGTCACCACCGTCCAGAATGCAAGATGAAATTTTCTTGGAAGGGGCCATGGCCCGCTACTAAGGCGTGGCGATCACTTCATCTGCTTTTCTTTACCGTCAGGTGAATTCTCCCATCTTAATACTATCAGTGCCGACGCGTCATGGGTTCGTCAGCAGCCGTTCAGCAGTGGGTCCACAGCCAAGCACCATCGACAAAGTTACTGGCCGGAATAGAAATTCTAATGCAAGTTGTTGCGTTTTATGTTATGCATCTCAGTGTAACTTCATTTTGTTTTATTTAAGACGATAGTCTTTCTAGGGGACCTTCGACAAAACAATTTTGCTCTGTCTGTCTGTACATTTGTCTCTTCGTCCGCCTTTACCGATACCTGAAACGGCACCAAACGGCCAACCCCATCCGCAGCGCCCACCAATATTGCTCAAAGCTTAGCGTTCATACTTGTGCAATTGTCAATTAAAAAGCAAATATTGCGCATATCCCAGGCACAGTAACAACACGTCAATGTTTTGTATGTGTGCCTTTATACTAGAGGAGGCACACACAAGTAATTCTAAGGACCGTAGTGTATATCACGCTGCGCTGAGATTGCAGCGCGATGCTCAAAAAGGTAAGTGCTTCCAACGCATTGCTAAGACGACACGGTGGTGGCACGTGCCCGTCGCTTTGCGTTCTACACCTTATCACCTCGGAGACAAGCGCGCATCTTTCTCCGCGGGCGCGCACGCCTTCCTTCCTTTTCTAACTGCCAGATGGCGCTTGCGTCTAACGGGCCTCGATATGCTCGTTCGCCTTGTCTACACGCTCGAGGCACTAACGGAGAGCCTCCAGAATATCATTCGCCAATTTTCTTGCACGTAACATCAAATAAACGTTTTGTTCACTCTCTCCAGACGCAAGACTAACGTCTTTCGACGACATATGCCGTGTAACATGCAGACTCGATTGATTGATATGTGGGGTTTAACGTCCCAAAACCACTATATGATTATGAGAGACGCCGTAGTGGAGGGCTCCGGAAATTTAGACCACCTGGGGTTCTTTAACGTGCACCCAAATCTGAGCACACGGGCCTACAACATTTCCGCCTCCATCGGAAATGCAGCCGCCGCAGCCGGGATTCGAGCCCGCGCCCTGCGGGTCAGCAGCCGAGTACCTTAGCCACTAGACCACCGCGGCGGGGCAACATGCAGACTCGGGGCCAATTTTTTTTGTTTGTTTTTTTGTGCAAACTTATGCCTTCTTACAGCACTCATGGTATTATTACGTTTCTAATTTCTTTGACTGCGAGAAACCGACATTGCTTCGCCATTTCAAACAACACTTAATGAATATTAGACAAGAATTAAAAAAAAGAAAAGCAGCCCAGTATTTCTTCTCACCTAAATATCAGTTACCTGTTTTGTTCGAGCAGTGATTTGATCTCTTTCAATGCTCACACAACTATGTTGGAAAGCCAGTGAAGTTCATTATTCGAGAACACTGAACACAATCTCACGAGGACGTATCCATGAAAAGCGCTTCCCGCCTCTCCATTTCCTTGGCGAACGGACTAGAGAGTGGTAGATGTTCATAACTAGTGTTATTAAAACGTAATATCAGCGTAGTTGTAAACAAGCAAAGTAATAGCTGCCGCGCTCATAAAATAAATGGTGCTAGCGATCACCGAAACGGTATTAACGGCACCACGTTGGGCATTGGCAGCACAGCTCTGCTGAAAATTGTAACTGAAAATACTGCACAGCCTCATGAGTCGTTGCCGGCTCTTTATTTTCTCGAGAAGCATGACGTCATCATAAATACTCATTTCAAGTAAAACAGTACTTTCACATTCATTCTTGCATGAAGTTAATGCTCAATCTTTGGTTAGATTCGAACGACACGTCTTGTGGGCGGTGAAGTCACTGCATTGTGCTCACGATGTTCTTCAGTAAAGACAGAATCAGCAAGCAAAACGAAGCGCAAAAAGTTCTTCCAAACAAAGGAGGGCGAGGGTGAAAGGAAGCTTGTGGGGGTGATGTATATTCGCAGGATCAGTCAAACTCTCTCTCGATAACTCGAAAATATGTCACAATCGGCGCTATTGTACAACCTTGCAGCGCGCTCAGCCACGCGATCGCGTGGTGTAGCTCATGCTGAGCGCGATAGTACACAACACCTACTTAGGTTCACTCGGGGAACGTGGCACCTCTTCTTATGCACTCCTTAAATACCCCGGGTGCTGTTCCTGCTCGTTTAAATTGGTTGTTAATATGCGCATGCATAATACATAACGCAAGCGAATCAAAAACACGTAAGGCGCAGCCTTATTGTGACGACATGGACGACTTGCATTATTTATATTATAATTAAGTCAAACTACATGTGTCAAACGGCACAAAATGTGGTATGCAAATTAGCAATTATTCAAATCAAAGCCCAAGTGTACTAGGTTAATGTGTACTTGAGTAATTTATAGTCGTAAATTGATGAAACAGGCACTTAAACGTAAGCGCTGTGCTAAGAAAGCGCCATCTTGAAAAAAAAACACATGTAATCTATAGATGTTTTTTTGTCGAAATGACATCATTTCCATCCTAGTTTGAAACCATGAAATAAATTGATTGATTGATTGATTTGTGGGGTTTAACGTCCCAAAACCACCATATGATTATGAGAGACGCCGTAGTGGAGGGCTCCGGAAATTTTGACCACCTGGGGTTCTTTAACGTGCACCCAAATCTGAGCACACGGGCCTCGACATTTCCGCCTCCATCGGAAATGCAGCCGCCGCAGCCGGGATTTGAACCCGCGACCTGCGGGTCAGCAGCCGAGTACCTTAGCCACTAGACCACCGCGGCGGGGCACCATGAAATAAATTCTTGACGTGTCTTCGCCTAAAGTAATTCTATCATAAGCCGCTAATCAGTTTAACTGAACCGGGCTCACGTTTCAGGATTACTATAGTTATTGGTTTGTAAAGCCTTACGAATATCTATACCCACCGGTATACTTATTTCAAATGCATGTATCATTGCATTCGTACCTGCAAGAAGTCTTGGAGCCGCCTTCACTACTGCTCAAGAGAATGTCAACACTGTGTATTCCGCTGATGTGTTCATTGTTATAAAATGCCCGATCTGATGAAGTTAGCACGTAGTCATCTTGTTGATCATGTAGAGTGGCACGATCAACAAGGCAAACTGTTCTTAATTACATGACGCATCTTATACTGATTGATGAACTCTGCTCACCGAAAATCGAAATATGTAGAGCTACTGCACACATAATGATTGCGTATAAACTGAAACAGGTAACATTTAAAAATGTGAACAATCACATGTGCATTAAGTAGCCTTGACATATTATGAACGGTTGCTACCATGTTATCGTGAATTCAATACAACGTTTTGCCGACATGCAACGCCTTTAGCGTTTGCAAATAGCATGACAAAACCGGCGTATCCCGTTGGCCATGGTATGATGAGCGTACCTATGCTTTCTTTTTTGGCATTCTATATGTGCATTCTTAGCCACGATTATTATTATAACTTCGCAAGACATCTTCGCGACAAAATTTCCCAATGAGGATTGTGTATTCTATATACGATCGAAAAAAATATTTCCTGTCAACATCGGGCATTCATTTTTCATCATCTCCCCATAGAGCAAGATAGACTGATAATCAAGAAAACTGAAGAAACCACCTGGCTATTTAACAGTGCTAAAATATGCAGTGCATGAAGTGGTAGAATGTAAAAGTGTGTTGGCGCCGATCAAGTTCCTACGAGACAGTGACGCTCAACCATTATAAAAGAAAGCTTCAGCTACTAACTCTACGCCTCGATGGCACTCTCAATAAAATTATAGCGTTACCGCAGCTTTAGGTAGTGCGTATATGGCGGCCTACGAGCACTAAAGCAAACGTGAGGTTTAAGGTACCGCTGTGACTGACAGCACACAAATTGTGAATTGCCTCTCTAACATACGACCATAACCACTGACGTCCCCGATGAGCTCTTCGCGCTGTTTATTATGGCAGATTTATTGGAAAAACAAATAGTAATATGAGCTCTCTTGGTGTTGGAAGCTCACGTTAACTATAGGACAATGAGAATGAACGTTCCTCCCGTTGTGGCGTCAAAAAGTTGAGCTATAACTCACCCTTGCATTTTTAACTGCGCAGCAGTTTAAGGGATCGCCCTGTGTCTCGCGTCGGGGTCACGCCCGTCTCACGTGTGACACACATAAGCCGAACAGGCTGCCGGATTTGAACTCCAGGGAAGAGTTGACCACAGATCTACAGACGAGGTTAGCGTAAAGGAGACACTACGGCGCCGGCATTCGACGGCGCTCGGAGCAACAAACAGAAGAAAGGCGGTAGAAAACAGACCATAGAACCAGAAATATATAAATTGCAGAACAAGTGAGAACGGGAGGAACGTTGGCCAGGCCACAATTTTGTCTGAACTAGCCGACATTCGAGAACGTCTTTTAACAACAGAAAAAACCGTGTCATCCCTAAATGCAAAATGGGTAGAAGTTAATGAACGGTTAATAGAAATTCGTGAAAAAACTTCAGAAATTGAATCACTTCAGACTGAAGTTCAAAGCTTAAAAGAAGTAATTCAACAACAAAACACTAAGCTGGCGGATCTTGAGGATCGCAGTCGGCGTTGCAACATCATTATTCATGGAATTAGTGAACAGGAAGGCGAAAATGAAAAATCGCTGCGACGTGAAGTGGTCGACGAGCTCTTCTCACAGAAGCTAAGGGAAACCGTCCGTTCTGTTGCCAGAATTCACCGTCTTGGGCAAAAATCTGGCAAAAGGCCTGTAATCGTTTACTTCCAGGACTTCCTAGAAAAAGAAGCAGTCATGCGGAAAGCTAAAATGCTCAAAGGCACTAAAATTTATTTGCAGAACGACTACAGTCAATACACCCTGCGTAAAAGGCGCCTTCTCTGGGAAACCGCCCAGGATGAAAAATCTCGAGGAAAACGTGTTTTCCTTGCTAACGAGAAGCTAAGCATTGATGGTAGCCTTTACGTATGGGACGAGACTAGAAACCAGCGTGTCCTTTTCCGAGAAGCTCGTAGGCCACGCGATAATCAATGACCTCACACGCACACTCGTTCAAAGGAACTTAGACTGCTTAGTTTCAATGCTCGAAGTTTAGCGAATAAGACTGAACAGCTTGAACAACTTATTTTCAGATATGATCCGCATATAACGATGGTGTCTGAAACATGGTTACATAGTGATATCAGTGATGTGGTTGTAATTCCTCCGTCGTATCAGATCTTTCGACGCGATCGCACAAGTAGGGGTGGAGGCGTGGCGATAATATTGAAAAACAGTTTTGCCGCCAGCGCACTTGCGCAAATAGATGACCACGAAAGCCTTTTTCTAAAAGTAAACTGCTGGGGCCACGTGTTTGTTCTATGTGCTGTCTATCGGCCCCCGTCTTCTCCTCCCGAATTCTTATCACTGCTACGCGATCACATGTCGTCGTTAAAGTGTCCTCGTATTTTAATGGCTGGGGATTTCAACTTGCCCTCCATTAAGTGGTCGCAAAAGCTGACTGCCAATGTAATTGATAGCCCTCTGTATGACATTATGCTTTCTTGCGACTTGCAACAAGTGGTACTTGAAAACACGCGCGTAATTGGTAATCATGGTTCGATATTAGATCTTGTATTTCTTAACAGAGATATTCCGTCGTACGACGTAGACATTGAAGAGGGTATATCAGACCACAAGCTAGTACTGGTGACTTGTAAACTTGCTGATAGTACGCAACACCCCAAAACAGTTACAAAAACCGTAAAAGATATGGCGAAGGCTGATGATCAGTCTATTCTTGATGTATTATGGCAGCTTGTAGACCAGGAACCCCGCAGTGATGTCATTTCTTTGTGGCTATCCTTTAAGCATGCTGTACTGCACTGTTTAGAATCTTTTGTTCCTGACCGCCACGTTAAAACAAGGAGGGCTAATCCCTGGGTAACCCGCGACATTGTACACATTAAGCGAAAACTAAAGCGCGCCAAAAAGAAATCAAACAGAAATCCCGATGGTATTCAACAAATTCAAGCTGAACTTTCTTGCGCACTAACAGCATCCCGAGATAAA
This sequence comes from Rhipicephalus microplus, assembly GCF_013339725.1. NCBI lineage: Eukaryota > Metazoa > Arthropoda > Arachnida > Ixodida > Ixodidae > Rhipicephalus > Rhipicephalus microplus. Next base: position 118,321,950 of record NC_051166.1, on the reverse strand, counting down.
TATTTTTCATCGACCTTACCGAGTTTCTTAAAGAATAATCCGGAAAAATTTTGGCAATACTTGGGAAATAAGGCTCCAACTTTAGAAAAATTAAGGGAGAATGACTTAGTAGTTACTGACTTAACAGAAATTTCCAACATTATGAATGATTATCTTCATTCCGTGTTTTCTTCAAAAGATACTACAACTCTCGAACTTGTTCCATCCTTGCCTGATTCGGATTTTATCAGCTTTGAGGGTGTGTTGTCACTGTTACTTGGCGTAAAAGAAAAATCCTCTGGTGGCCCTGACGGCATACCGAATTCTTTCTTGCGTCGATACGCTGAACCAATATCGCATATTTTAACCACTGTTTTCTCTGAATCACTCAAAACGGCAACGTTACCAGATGACTGGCGTCTCGCCAGGGTTGTAGCTGTGCATAAGAAAGGTGATCGCCTGCTGAAGGAAAACTACCGCCCAATTTCCCTAACGTCTACATGCTGCAAGGTACTTGAACACATTATTGCTCACTTTATTACCAATTTTCTTGAAAATAATAACCTGTTGTCTCCAGCCCAGCATGGCTTTCGGAAAAAATTATCAACGTGCACACAGCTAGTTGCAACAGTTCATGATATCGCACAAATACACGATTTTTCAGGCCAGGTTGATTTAATTTTTTTAGACTTTAGCAAGGCATTTGACCGCGTTCCCCATGGCAAACTTCTCATAAAGCTCCGAAACCTGAATGTTCCATCTTTCATCATAAGTTGGATAGAGGCTTATCTTTCAAACCGCGCTCAGTACGTTGACGTGGGGGGACATATTTCTAACACGTTACCGGTATTATCAGGTGTCCCACAGGGAAGTGTTTTAGGGCCGATTCTTTTTCTTTTATACATAAATGATATAGCTGACATGGTTGAGTCTAACATTAGTATCCGATTGTTCGCTGACGACTGCGTAGTATATAAAAAAGTGACATGCCAACAAGATCAGGTTGATCTAAGTCTTGCATTAACACAAGTTAGTGAGTGGTGTACTCGGTCGTCAATGACATTAAACTCTGACAAAACGGTACTCCTACGTGTGACAAGAAAAAAACAGCCATTCACGTTTACCTACAACGTCCAAGGAACACCAGTACGTGAAGTAAATGAATATAAATACCTAGGAGTAACTATTACAAACACACTTTCTTGGTCCGCACATATAACAAATGTCTCCGCATCAGCTTCTCGTAAGCTTGGTTTTCTGAGGCACAAACTGAAAAAAGCCCCTCCGAAATTAAAAATGCTCGCGTACAAAGCGTATATTTTGCCTAAACTTGAATATGCATCAGTGGTTTGGGACCCTTTCTACAAAAAAGACATTCAAAAACTTGAAATGGTTCAAAGACGCGCTGTACGTTTTATTTTTTCTAAGTTTAAATCATCTGATTCTCCGACAAAATTAATGAAAGACAACGATATTCCTGTGCTTGAAGATCGCCGCAGAATCGCACGCCTGAAATTCTTGCATTCCATTTATAATGGTAAGCTGAATATTCCTGCCCATAAATACATACAACCATTCTCTCCTCGCGCATCTAGGCATCGTCATATGCATAACCTGCTCCCATACACCACGCGGACTAACACCTTTAAAAATTCTTTCTTTCCCCGAACAATTATTCAGTGGAATAGCTTACCACCTGATGTCATTTCATCTGATGACTTCGAGAAAGCGTTGCTCGGAGTATCTCAACCGTGACATAAGCGCACCTTCTCTGTACTGCTAGTGCTTAATATAATGTTTATACTCTGTATTCATGCAATATCACTTTTTCGGATTGTTGGTGCTCAGTACTTGTAATAGTTGACGCGTTTCCATGTGTATAAATTTGTCTGTACGTATGTGTATATTTTTTTGTGTGTGCTTTAAGACATCACTCCATTTTCGCCATTATTTATTATTTATTTTTATATGGTCTGTTATATTTTTCCTTAAATTCATTGTATCATCCATTTTGTATTCTTGCAAATTTGATTATTCCTTTAATTTTTTTCTCGATGTTTGCATATTTGTTTATTGTAATGTTCCCCACCTGCTTGGTCTTCAGTGACCGCAGTATTTTCTAAATAAATAAAAATATAAAATATTCGCAAGAGCTGAAAAAAGCAGAAAAGAGCACATGTTCACAAGATAAGCAGAATGGAAACACAGGCCAATCATGGCTATCCGATTCACACAATTTTCTGCCTTCTTTGCTCATTCCTCTCGTCTCTATGTACCCAACTTACCCTCCTCATCCTTTCCTCATTGCAGAGTAGCCAATCAGATATTTGTGTCCCCGTTAGCATCCCCGCCCTTTCGCATCACATTAAATCTCTCTCTCTCTCTTCCGGGGCAGACACAGATTTCACTGTTCTGCTCAGCTCATACAGGCTGTAGTAGCCAAGCTGGCCGCGTGCGAGTTGTTGTTTCTGGTAAAAGAGCATTTCTTACTTGCACTTCGCTTCTTTTCCTTGGTTTCTTGCGATGGCCGTACTTACTACTTGTGCGCTTCACACCAAAAGATTTCGCTTGCAGCATGCTCTCATGAAGTGTTTTCGATGAATGAAATCACCGCAATTATCAAAGAAACAAAAGAAAGTTTTTATTTGAATCTCAGCGCCTAAGGTTTTAAATATTCAGGCTTGATTCAAAAAGAGGCACTTAAGGTTTTAATTATTCAGCTTAATATTTCAACTGAAGTTTTTTTTCAGAAAATTTGAATGTTTTATGTGCATTAAAGGGCACTTCAATCTATAGCTTCTGTTATTAATCCCCTGTGACCACAATTGGCAAGTAATCATTTTTCCCTCGGAATTAAAAAAGAAAAAAAAATCCTTTAGCTAACTGGTGAGAAGCATGAGTGATGGAACTGAACACAACTAAATGATAAAGTACCTCGTGTACGTCTAGTAAATCCGCTTCCCTACTTGTTTCAGAAGTACGCTTTTGAATCCGTAATGTCCCATCACTGCCCAGGCGATGACATAAATAGGACTTTTATTTAGTCCTGCAATATTATTCATATACGAGTAGTTAGCAATACTGACCGTCCATTAGGATACCTGCAGCCTGGCGTTGCTGCTCCTCATTATTTAAAACGTCTCTACAAAGCTTTGGACTGAAGTAAACTAGAATATTTTTTGCGCCTGCAGCTCACTTGGACTCAGACTCACAAAAATATTTCTGAGCCGGACACATGAAATTTTTTCGTCAACCACAGTCGTTTGCACTCGAGCTCCACAAAATAATACTCCCACGGACTCACGACTCGATCTGAATCCGAGTGAGTCGACTCTCGAGAGACTCACAAAAATATTTCTGAGCCGGACACTTAAAATTTTTTCTTCAACCACAGTCGTTTGCACTCGAGCTCCACAAAATAATACTCCCACGGACTCACGACTCAATCTGAAACCGAGTGAGTCGACTCTCGAGTGATTTCGCTGACCTGTGCTTTCACCAATGTATCACTTTCTGCATTTGAGCCCGTCTGAAATAACTCCGTTCACTTTATTTTCGGAAACTGTGCCATCGTAGTAGACCTAATACTCCAATAAAAGAGTTTTTGGTGCTTCCGTGACTAACTCGTCACAGCATTTTTTGTCCTAGTGTCTCTTTCATAGAATGTAATAAAGCCTCACCTTGCATAAATGGACCATGGTTCTCGTCTAGATAATCCTGGATAGGCGGGAATAACGTCGTACATAACGTACACACGTTGTCAATCATTTATTCCACGCACCTCACACGACTGGAACAACCATCGAGGATCAGTCACTTCCGTTGTTCATCATCCCCCTTCTATAGCGCTTTGAAAGCGAGTGTACTATTGCATAACCAACCTGTGTTGTAGCTATAGTGATTAGCAATTTTTTTAATTTTTGTTTGTCTGTTCCCGCTTTTACTGATACTTGTTACACTTTAGATAACATTGTATTAGCAGTACAAAGCTCGTATTTTGAGATTTTCTGAATTTCCCACTGCCATCTGTAGTGCCTTCGGCTCTTACGGTAATACGAATCAGTATATTGTCGGCTGAGTCAGTTTTGTTGTATATACTGATGTGACTTGTACTAGAACCATTGTAGCTCGCAGCCTCGGGACAGGCACGTAACACATTGTAAGTCGAATAATGAATTGTTGATAATCTATTACCTTCAATACTTCCAGGTATAGCACAAAATACTGCTCCAAAGTAGCAAATGTGGAGTATGCCTTCTTCAACTAAGTTGTATTATAGGCCCTAGAGTACTGGATAACTCCACAGGTTGGTATTTACATGATGAAACATATTATGATCTTTGTTTGATGAAATACCCAGAAAACAGTACTCAGTTGCATTTAATACATATTCAATTGGTCCTTTCCTAGGTTACTTCAATGCTACCAATTTTGGTAGCGTTCTTAGTTCGGGATTTAAATGAACTCTTTTCCTCAGGGTGTGAAGCGAAAATGCACGAGTGGTCGGTGCACGCAAATGTCTTCGATTAACTTCACGATAGTGCCCGGCGCCTATTTGTCTTTCTTTGTTATTATTGCTCTTGTGGTTCTTTATAGGTGACTAGGTTCCTGCCAACAGCATTCCAATAATGGCTAGCACAAGGGCTCGTTCTTCTGTCTGACAGGCCCTTGTCGCAGATGGTCAAAGGCGAGATACCCATGCAGCCCCAGCAGCCCGGATTACGCGAAGCCCAGGAGTGCTTCGGTGATTTATTTTTCCTATATAGCCACTTGTGCAGCCATTGCAAACGAAACATACGCATACGCCTAATCGGAAACAGCAGAACACGCACGTCTTCTTCCTGCATAATACCCGTGATACGTGTAATCACCCGACGCGCTGCCCCACTTGTCCCCAGAGGCTCGAACGCGGGTGGGACGTAACTTTCTGAAGTGCAAATGCAGCGGTGCCACGCAGCCAGATTAAGCTCGAAAAGCAGGACTGCCCTCCAGACGTTGGTGACGCAGGAGGTGACTATGAAATTCCAATCAACGGTGTGTTGATCTACCTTGCAGATATCGTTGGAAGCGCCAGAATTCGGCATTTAAAACGATAAGCAAATCAATGCACAAAGCTTATTCCCCACCTCGTCACGTTCCAAACGGCGGCCCACAGAGTCTAAAATCAGTTTTTAACATTGGCGCACTTTTTCCATGCACTGCCATTAAAATCGGGCAGCGCGGGTGATAATAGCACCTTTTCTTCGTTGCTCTTGTATTTTTTTTAATTTATCTCAGCAGCGTCATTCAGATCGCTGAAGGCATACATTGTGGAGTGAAGCTGCTTAGCTAATCATTCTTTGTCCCACGAATCAGAACCTGTCATGGGGAACGAATATGTGCCACAAGAATGGGGTAAATCCATACTCAGCACAGGCCCACTAAAATTGATGTAAGTAAGAGTTAGCCCAACAACGAATGGCTACGACACGAAGGCTGCCAGCCAAATCCAACCCCACAAAAGAACGATAACAGAATGCTAGGCAACTTCAATGGCAACGGTGACTGCAAGAATACGCTTAAATGATGGAAGGCCTACGCCAACGATGTCGTCGTGCCCGTAGGTCTATGACAGGCGCGAACGCTTGCTTTCACCGTGGCTTTCTATCTCTGGAGCGTGGACATCCGTGTCATGTCTATGACTGACTGTGCTTTAACTCGAACTACTCTCTCCTCTGAATCAAAGTAAAAACCACCTAACGCTAAGCAACAACCAATAGAAGTAGCCTAGAAAGAACATGTCTTACCTAGTTAAGGCCTAGAAACAACCAAATAGCAACCAGGTCAGTCCTCAGAATTGTTCAGTTCTTTTTTTTAAGCCTTGCACAGTTTAGTGCAAGCTTCACTAATTATGTATGGAATTCATATGGGTTAAGTTTCCGGATTCACTGAAGACACATAAATGCAACGAGTACCGCATTCAATGGTTTTACGTACTTCAGTGGCAATATTTCATGTGGATGGAAATATTTTGTTATATGACACACAATATTGCGCTAGTTTAAGCTGAAATGGCCCGCTTGTAACGGTCTTGTAACTCTATCGTTGCAAAGCAAGAATGCATACTCGCTTTCGCACTTCGTTTCGCAAAATGCTGCCACCACGGCTGTTATTGAATCGATTTCCGATCAACAATCACTTGAAGAATCGTGCTCGGAAGCATAAAGGCCATCTACGTCGTTGCTCTAAAATTGACAGTCAGCACCAACGTTGCGGCCTCTGAGCAATTCTATCAGCGCAGGCACGCTACCTATAAAAACTCGCTATTTACCTGCCATTGGTTCTAATTTAACGACCACAGGTTGATAGCTGCGCTTATTCGGCAGTGTTTCTGCAATGGTAATTTACTTAAATGTACGAAGAAAATAGAAATGCAGCCAAAGACAGAAAAAAGCTAAATGCGGTGAGGAAAGTTTAAAAGTTAAGTGCAGAGTCAGTTTTCGCAGCAAGATTGCCATCGGTGGCTATATATACTTTGCGACAGATTGAATACTTTACTAATCGATCTAGCAACAAAATTTCATGCTAATACATTTCAATTGCTTGGCTTTACTTCACGCCAAAACCACGATAAAATTGATAGACATGCCGTAATATGAACCTCCAGAAAATTGGACCACCTGGTGTTCTTTACCATGCACTAGCTTCGCGTACCACATGGGCCTCTAGGAGTTCACCGCCATCGGAAATCTACCACCTTGACCAAGATGGAACCCAAGGCTTTCGGGTCAGAAAATTTCACATTGGTTCATAGCTACTTTATGTCTACATTTTAATTTCTTTTTTTGTACATTTAGTAGCGAATTTCATTCATTTTCATATAAATTAACGACCAAAGCTGAAGACTATGCATTATTTTGAAGCTTTTCGGTTGTGAGTGAATGGGACAACCAGCAGCTTAGTGCTCATTGAAGCACGATAGCGCAATGCTCCTGCGAAGAGATAGAGATATGAAGTTGAGTGCATGTAATAAAAGCATCGTTAGCAGCTGCTCCCGATGCTCACGCTGCATTCAACTTATGCCGATGCCAATTCCTAATGCTGACAGCGGAGCGCGCATTTTTGCGCTAAGTTGAGAAAACCGAAAATGCACAACAGAACGAAACTAGACTGTTCATCTCCAAACTTTGAACCTCGAAATATAATAACGTAATTGTGCAAATGAACTGCGGTTTATGGTTTCATTGAAATAACCAATTTAGCGTTCAGCATTCTTACTGACTGAATGGCTGCAATTTCCCACTATTACCCCGTCTGCGGAAAGAACTCCATCTATTTTACATAAGATACGTGAAGGGATACTACGCCTGTAATAAGCAATCCGACATAGTTGCTGTATCCGATTGATAGAAAATAGGGTTCATGAAGTTGAACGTAAAGAAGTGCAAGGTTATGTGGGTTGCCCGAACGAATAAATAGCAGTCCACTTTATCACTTTAACAGTATATCATAAGAAATCGTCACACGCTAAATTGGCATAAATATTTAGCTGTTCCTATTCGATGTAATATAAACTAGACAGTGCACACTCAAGACGTTCACAAAGCCAACCGTATGTCTGCATGCTTAGGTCGCACCTATCCGCCGCTCGACCCTGAGTTTAACTTATCTTACACAAAGTTTGAATAAGGCGAAACGTCGAATACCCTGCTTCAGTGTAGGATTTTAGCCATGTTAAGAGTCTTGAAAGTGACTTGAAACTAGGTCGAATTATATAGTGGTTTTCTTTTTCGTCTTACTACAAGTGCTTTGCTAGTGATAGCAACCTCAAAAGCGAAGCTTTCGTGTCCGTTTCCTACAGTGAATGGAATTTTCTGCCGCCTAAGCTTACATCGCAAATTTTGATGCAGCAGCATTTTTTCTCAACACATTTTATCACCCTAATATAGACAGCTTCAAGATCGAAAGCATTTTGCGCCAAAAAACTTCCGGTCACCTAGTTCACCAGCTCGTAACGTCGAAACTGAAAGGACGTTGTCACATTTTTTCAAGAGTGATGAAAGTCTTTTAGTAGTTTTTTTTTCAGGTAAAAAGAACGTGTTAAATGTTAAAGACATTCTCTTGAAGTTTTTAGGCAGCCCAAAAGAACATTTTTTGAATATATTTTGCCAAGTGATGGAAGTAAAGCGTGGAAAAACAGCCGGCTATATTTAACGCTCTTATTGCTCACCTAGGCTATTCAGGCACATCGGTAGATGAAACCGGAAGTCATCAAGGGTATGTGTTTGTAAACAGTGTAAGGGTCTATGCGTCCCTTCTCATTGATCATCGCCATGATGCAAGGAATTCATTTTGTAGAAGCAATCGCAATCTTCAATATCGTCAATGGCAGTTTAATTGTACTACCTCCCTCCCCACTGAAGAAAACATGAATTTGTCATAATAGGCACTTTTGCAAAGCAGCAACCACCATTTCTCAATGGCTAGTTCTTGGCCTTGAGGCGAACTAGCTCACTAGCTATAGCCGAGAGTCCGTCGGAATACCACCTGGTTGGGGACAAACTTAGTGAAATAAAACAACAAAAACAAACCAACACCTACTGAGTTAAGATGCACAGAATTAAAAAAAAATGTTTCGGCACTCTACACGGGAGCCTTGTTAACTATAAGAACAAATGTCGTTGACTACGCCAAAGTTTATTCCTTCCTTCTGTTAAAGGAAGACGTTGTGAGCTGCGTACCCTAAGCGGTGAACATTTGCCTCTGGCCCTCGACCTCAAATGCGCTATTGATAAATTATCGCGCGAGGCTGCTCTCTCAGAGGTGAACGCAATATGCAGTGAAAGCGGACTTTTAGCTACAATAAATGTTTCCTCTTTGAATGGACGGCAACAGTTTTCGGGATAGGTAATGCAAGATCGCTGCGGTTCTCGGAGCCAAATAAGTAAACAACTCAAAGGGCAGGAATCTCCCCCTTGCTCTTCAACACCGCTATGCGCACACTTGCTCACAAGCTTGATATAATCCCGCACCTTCGCTGTACACTCTATGCGGTTGACATCCCTCCCAGAGCCACGAAGGGATCGCGGACGCCAATAGGGCAGACCCTATATAGGCTGCCCCAAAAGCTGCGGTGGAGTTCGCAAGACATAGTGGACTCAGCTGCGTGCCTAAACACTCAGATCTCATAAAAATACCCAGTAAGCATTAAAAGAGTAACGACAATCTAAACTTAGAGCTTGATGGTCATGCCATAGCCAAGGTTACTCAGGCCGCAACAGTCAGCCAGCTGCACTGACATACATTGCCAGAGCCAATCAGCAGCGTTGCGTCGGAGTTCACAAAGTGGGGCATGCACCGGCCGCGGCTCCGGCAACACAAAGACTTCGGTGACACGGACTAAGACTATCTGTCAGCGATGCGGTGGACAACACGCACCTGTAAGTTGTCCTTTTCTGAACAGCAGGTGTTATAAATGTCGAAAGAAGGGCCATGTCGCGAAAATGTGTAAAAGCAGGGTTGTACATCAGCTAGAAGAGCAGCACTCGTCGGACACTGAACTGCTAACTCTTTGTCACACCGATAACGGTACGGGCAACCGTGCCATTGTAATAAATGTAAGACTAAACGGGAAAGAGGTACCCATGGAACTAGACACGGGAGCGGCAGTTTCTATTATGTCCGAAGCAGAGTGCGCGAAGTATTTTCCTGGGACAAATTTCAGGCAAGCACATGTCAGACTTGTTACATATAACGGTACACCCGTTGATACCAAAGACGTCATTGACGTTGAAGTGCAATACCACGAGCAGTGCTTTCATTTGCCGCTAGTAATTGCCAAAGAGACGAAATGTGCAAGAATGCCTACGTTGTTTGGCCGTAACTGGATGAATGAAATCAAAATCCGATGGCATGAAGTTATGCAAGTGAAGGCACTGACAAAAGAAACTCCCTTGACTGACAAATACCGCGAAGTGTTTGAGCCGGGTTACGGAGCGATAAGAGGGTTCAAGGCGAGCATTGTTGTTAAAGAAAACGCTTCACTTGTATTCTGTAAGGCGCGATCAGTGCCGTATGCGCTACGCGAACAAGTCGAGCAGGAATTGGCAAACTTAGAAAAAGCTGGAGTCATTTACCGGGTGCGGCACAGTGCGTGGGCGACACCTCTGGTGATCGTGCCCAAGAAAAATGGCAAGGAGCTTCGGCTATGTGGTGACTACCGTGTCACAGTAAATCCTGCCATTGAGGCAGACCAGTACCCACTCCCTCCGCCAGAGGTTATTTTTGCAACTTTACATGGTGGAACTGTCTTTTCGGTTCTGGACTTGTCCAAGGCGTACTTACAGCTTGAATTGGACGAGCGAGCACAAGAACTGCTCACTATCAATACCCACCTGGGGCTGCTCAGGTTCCGGCGCTTGCCATACTGCGTAGCCTGTGCACCGGCGGTGTTCCAGGCCGTGATGGATCAGATCCTACACGGCCTCTCAGGAACGGCCTGTTACTTAGATGACGTTGTCATCACAGGCGCAGATAGAAAGCAATGCCATGACAGGTTGGAGCAGGTGCTCATACGCCTAAGAGAACATGGCATACGGGTCAACACTGAGAAGTGTAAGCTGTTCCAAAAACGAATCAGATACCTGGGCCATGAAGTTGACCAGAATGGGTTGCATCCTACGGCGGATAAAGTAGCTGCCATCAAGCAGGCGCCAAAACCGGACAACGTGACTCAGCTCAAAGCCTTTTTGGGCTTGGTAAATTACTACTCAAAATTTTTGCCAAATCTGGCTACGGTTTTAGAGCCCCTGCATAACTTGTTGCGTCGAGAAGCAGCATAGGATTGGTCACGCCAATGTGATGAGGCATTTAGAACCTGTAAGGAAATGCTTACTAACGAAAATGTGCTTGAGTTGTATGATGTCAACAAAGAAATGCAGCTAACGTGTGACGCCTCCGAGTACGGTTTGGGAGCTGTTTTGTCGCATGTTGTGGGCGGCACAGAGAAGCCAATAGCATTTGCGTCGCGATCACTATCACATGCGGAGCGTAGTTACAGCCAAATAGAGAAAGAAGCTTTGAACATTGTGTTTGGTCTGAAGTGATTTCATAACTACTTGTATGGTCGAACTTTTAAGGTTCTTACCGACCATCAACCTCTCACCGTGCTCTTTGGCCCGAAAAGGAAAGCTAGTGCTGTAGGCACAGCTAGAGTACACCGATGGGCTGTTTTCCTAGCAACTATAGCTATAAGAGTGCACATAAGCCGGGCACGGCAATCAGTAACGCAGATGCTTTATCTAGACTGCCATTGCCCCAGAAGACCTCTGAGCAAAATGAAGAAATTTTTTATTTTGCCACTCTGGACGAACTACCGCTGACAGCAAAAGATATAGAGCGTGAAACAACGCGCGACAAGCTACTATCAGTAGTGCGTGACTTGATTTGGCACGGCTGGCCGAAAGCTGTCGCTCAAGAACTGCAACCATTCTGGGTGCGACGGTTCAAACTCTCTGTTGATGCTGGTTGCGTTGTTTGAACGAATAGGGTAGTTATTCCAAATTGTTTGCAGAAAGTTGTCATAAATCTGCTGCACGAACAACACATCGGAATCACAAAGATGAAAATGGTTGCAAGGTCAATGGTTTGGTGGCCAGGAATTGATGATGCATTAGAAGAAACCGTGCGAAAATGCAGCGTTTGTCAAAGCGTACAAACAGCAGCACAGCTAGCGCCTTTGAGCCCGTGGAAATTGTGCGAACACCCATGGGAAAGGGTGCATCTTTATTTCGCCGAGAAGGAAGGTAAAATGTTCCTATTAGCAGTTGATGCTTACAGTAAGTGGCTAGAAGTTAAAGTATGTAGCACGACGACTGCTACTATGACAGTGGCAGTGGTTCGGTCTTTGTTTGCCGCGCACGGACTTCCTTTAGCAGTAGTAACAGATAACAAGCCGCAATTTCGGGCTGATGAATTCTAAAGCTTTCTAAAAGCACAAGGTGTAAAGCACACGTTCACACCCCCGTACCACCCGCAGTCCAACGGGGCGGTGGAGCGGGTGATACAAACAACTAAGACGGCCCTGTTTAAACAGTTGTTGGAGGACAAAAAAAAGGCAGTGCAAGAACACTTTAGCACAGAATAGATAACTTTCTGTTATGCTATCGCACAACGCCGCATACCTTCACTGGAAAGACACCGGCAGAACTGTTTGTGAGAAGACAGTTGCGTACCAGGTTGTCTTTGGTGCGGCCGCATCTGACAAAGGCCATGACCGAGAAAGTAGAAAGGATGAAACAGTCAGCCGATAAGCGCAGAGCGAAACCGTGATATTTTGGGGTTGGTTACCGTATGTTGGTTCGTTCCGTGCGAGGAAAATCGGTGAAATGGCTGCCGGGAAAAGTTACGCGAGTGAAGTCTCCAACTACGGATTTGGTTGTTATTGGAAACCAAGTGCGTTTTGTACATGCTGATCATTTACGACATTCTGTGCTCGATGACCGAACCCCACGTCGTGAAATATGCCTGCCACACGCCTCCGAGGTCACCTCTCCCCCACTGCCTGTGGTGCAACCGGACCCTCAGATTGAACAAAGGCCGCCGGACCCGGGGTTAACTGATAATAACAATGCACTTCCTCTGAGACGGAGCAACCGGGAAAGGCGGCCTCCTGAGCGTTGGTGCTACGACCGTTTTTGATCTAGTGATGAAGGAAGTGTTGTGTTGTTATCTGTATTACGGCGCGTGAAAGGCAACGCCGATGAACAGTGTTAGTGACGTCACCATGTTATCGTACATGTGCGAGTGGCTGGTGGGCGTATATATTCTGGCTCTTGTTCTGTTGCTGTGTGAACCGTTGCTTTGTGCTTCAAGCATGCAGTGCCGTAAATAAAGGTGTTCTGTAAGGCCTTGGTCTTTCTCTTCCGGCGGATGCAACTCATCCGCTCAACTCGGCACTCTTTAAAACCGAAACGGTGACTTTGTGGTCAAAAAGCATCTCTAAATAAATAACCATCGTGCACTTGTGCCAACGAGCTTTCCATTCCTAATAACTAGACCCTAAACTACTCATTGAAAAAAAAAACACGGTTCAAAAGTTATGCGTCAGTTCTCCTGTAATCGTCTCAAAGACTACGGTTGAGCAAACTGCCAGAATGATCACCTCTCATAAAAAAGGCACTGAATAAAAGGACACAACTTGGATTGTCCCGGCCTTGGTTCTCAACAAGAAGGAGATATCAATGTGAGTGGTTTAACGTCCAAAAACCACCATACGATATTGAAAGGCACCATAGTGGAAGCCTTCGGAAATTTTGACCACTTCTGGTTCTTCAACGTGCACCCAAATCTGAGAACACGGTTATACAACATTTTCGCCTCCATCTGAAATGCAGCCGCCACAGCGGGGATTCAATCCTGCCACTTGCGGGTCCGCAGCTGAGTACCTTAGCCACTAGACCACCACGGCGAGTTAGTGACGAGAGCCAGGTGGATGCCATTATTAGAAGCGCTTTTAAGGCAGCCATCGGTCCACCAATCCACATGAAAACCGAGCGGCTCCTAATCTTGGTGTACATAGCATTTATTACGCTGAGCTGAGTGCGGTGGTCCTCATCTTTCAGAGGAATTGTCTATGTGCAACATCAGTACACAGGGCAATACTCACTAGGATACAGATCTTGCCCAACACCCCGAACATTCATGAGGCGCTGGTGGACAAAACTCAAGAGGTCCGCAGGAAGATCTCGGTCACACCGGTGCCCAAAAATATGCATCTCGACGTTCACGCTGAGCAACTGGCTCCGAGAGCAGTTAGTGTCAGATTCTATCGTCGCGTACGTCGATGCGGCTAGTTACGATTGGCAGAGACGCATAATTACTTTCGTTGACAACAACATGACGCTGCTGACGTCTGCATGTGCGAGCACGACCTCGGCCCGAAATGCGGAGAACGTAGCCTTAAACGTAAGGTTTCATGACCGCAGAGCGATCAGTTATTCTATTCGACTCTCAAAGGCCTGCCGGCTCTTCACAACAGGCCGCCTTCCGGTGATAGAGTTGATGCTGCTAGCATGCTAGTACCCCAAAACTTTCGCAATAACCGCTTGAACTGCCGCCCGGGTCACGCAAGGCTCCAAGGCAACGAAAGGGCAGGTGCTCTAGCTCGAGCACTCTGTAACGCAACAGGGCGTTTGTCTCTTTCGAGAACCGAACCTATTGTACTTAGGGAAATTCTTTATCACCCATGCTTCACGCAGCAAAACTATAGAACGTAGGAATCCAACCTACGGAAGCTCCAAGATCCCCGTTTTCTTTTTTTTTTTCCTAAATAAAATTTCCTTCTATCTGCGCTCTTTGCTCTTCATTGTGAACAAGGCCTTCGTGCTTGAAGATGAAATGTTTTTTTTTTACTTTTCTGCATTTTACCTTGGTTGGAGTTCTTGTTTTATGCAACCTACAAAAAACTGACTGACTGACTGACTGACTGACTGACTAACTAACTAACTAACTAACTAACTAACTAACTAACTAAATTTTTTTTTCTTCCATTTGACATGTGGCTTGACTAAGCAAGAGGGGGGAATGTGCTGCTCATTTCAATGTCCTTGATTTTTTGAGTACGTTATTATTCTCTGTTCAATAATAAGTTCATCTTATCAAACCGCGCTTCTGTTATCACTGGCTACATTTTTGAAAACGGAAATAAGTGTTATGGCTAGATTTGGCTGTTTCTGGTTTTGGCTCTTTTTAAAACTTGGCAACCTAGCGTGCAGGAGAAGGCAAACTAAACTAGTAGTGGAGGCCACCATCTTGGTGTGAATAATGAAGATGCTGATGATTACTATTGATTTCATTGCGTGCGCTAGCACAATTTCATTATTATTATTATTATTATTCTTATGATTATTAATATTATTATATTTAGTCGATGCGGTTTGGCTAAAGTACACTGCATCGCAGTGCTACGCTCAAGAACGGGGGTTTCATCTTCAGCTACGGCGGTGGCACCTCAGTGGTGGTGAAATGCATGACGCCCCGTGTACTTAGATTTAGGTACACTTGACAGAACTTACGGTGGTCTAAATTATTCCCGAGTCGCCCGCTACATCAGCCTTCATATTGGTGTTGTTGTTTGGTACGTGAGACTCCATAATTATTTTTACATAGGCGCTATTGGTTCAGCACTGTGCGAAACAGCTTAAATTGACCAATTTTCTTAGGGCGAGCATCCAGAGAACGTAGGCGTAAGCTACGTTGAAGGCAGCATTTCTCGCAGATTGTGTGCTTTATTCTTCATAACCCGTTTCAAACAGTCCGGTGTGCGTTCACGCTTAGTCACTATATCTGTAAGAGTTTTAAAAAAAACGAAGCTCCTTCTAAGAGCAGAGGCGCTCTATCGTGTTTGCGTGTCGGGGCTCGGGGCCATTGAGATGACATCATATGTGGTAACAGATATATATATCTTCCAACACTCCTGTAAAATTCTAATACAATACAATACAATATGCCATTCCCAATTCTTGTACTGTCAATCCCCGTGGACCGGTACTACCCAAAGGAAGCAAAAACTGACAAGCCTACTAGAAAAGATTTTGAGGAGAACGGCAACCAACTGTCGTCCAATCTTTCACTCGGAAGATTTATTCTTAAGCTACGATGTCATTCCCTGGAACAAGAATTTTGAGTTTTCATCCTCCTATGTAGTTTCGAAAATTATTCGCAATCGTTGCTAGCTCTCGTCAAAGAATTATAGCTAATATATTGCCACATGCATTCATTGATTGATAGGTGGCTGTGATCGTGCCAAAACCGCCATATGATTATGAGAGACGCCGTAGTGGAGAGTTTTGGAAATTTTGACCACCTGGGGTTCTTTAACGTGCGCCAAAAACTGAGCACACGGGCCTACAACATTTCCGCCCTCCATTGCAAATGCAGCCGCCGCAGCTGGGATTTGAACCCGTGACCTGCGGGTCAGCAGACGAGTACCTTAGCCATTAGATCACCGCGGCGGGGCATATTGCCACATGCAACGCGGAAATATAAATATATTATGACAAATGTCCATACTGCTCTGTCGGAAAAACAACTAAAAAAGTACGAAATAAATGTGCCTCAAAGGAGGCTATCTTGAATAATAATTAGGGTAAGCCATTTAACAATGCACTTCACGTTGGCACTTTCAAGAAACAGCCCGGTCATTTACTATGATCTCACCATCTGATTTCGTTCAGTATAGGTGTTCGCGTTTGTATTATATCCTCCTGGGTCATTCCTGTAAATCAGTGTGTCATGAGATTGTGCCACACGATTGTAATATGCTCATTATACTTGGCTTGTGATGTGTTAATTGCATACATGCACCCACGCACCCGCACAAAAATTTTCAGCTAGAGTTAATTGTATTTTATTTTAGAAGTACTGCCAGCCTCACACATGAGGCCTTAGGCAGGGGTGGGTGATACAAAAAAGGAAACAAATATGAAGATACAACAGGAAAGGAAACACGTCACGTAGAGCTACACCATCAAGAACTAGTGCGTCAAAGTAAAACGCCAGTACTTACACAATTGTAGTGGTTTACATGTACACGTACAAAAAAAACTATGATGACAAACATCTGCTCATACAGAACTAAGAAACAAACATCATATAACAGTTCAAAAATTGGCAACATTTCAAAAGTACAACGCATTGATATGAAAAAAGTGATAGAAAGTGGAACATAAATGGAAGCCTGTTCAGGATGCGCGGTGGAATAATAGAGGGCGAAGCGCAAAGAAAGATCAAAGTCAAGTGGGTTGCTGGTGTTTTTCCATGAACGACTGAACGGTTTCGCAGTTCACCAGATTGGCAGAAAGAGCATTCCAATTAGTGACAGTGCGCGGAAAAAATGGGTTTTTTAAGTCTTTTGTTTGACAGGAATATTCCTTCGATTTTTTTGGATGCTCAGAATGAGTCGATCGGCGGTGAACCGTTTTTATGTACCCGTGCTTGTCTATGCGTAACTTGTCGTGGTAAAGTAGAAACATGTACTTCAATCGATCGCGTTGCCGTCTTGCCTGCAATGTGTCCGCGTCAGCTTTTTTTAGCAGTTTACTGGGTGACGTAAGGCACTGTAGCGATTATATACAAATCAGATTGCTTTTCTTTGAATCATTTCAAGTGTTTTAATATTTACTTGGCTATGAGGGTCCCAAACCACAGATGAGTACTCGAGGATTGGACGAATAAAGGTTTATACGCAATTAATTTTAATTTTGGGGTAGATTTGCGCAAAGAACATCTTAGAAATGCTAGTTTTTGTAAAGCTTTCTTTTCAATGTAGACAACATGCTCATTCCACCTAAAATCTGCACTTAATACAACCCCCAAATATTTATAAGCTTTAACAAACGATAGCTTTTGACCATTGATGGAATATGAGTGTTTCAAAGGAAGCAGCTTACGCGTAATGGTCACAGCTACCATTTTCTTTTCATTAATCTTCATTTGCCACACGGCACACCAAGAAGATATTTTTGCTAACGCTGCGTTTAAAAGAACCTGGTCGTCCGCACTACGTATTTCCTTATAAAGAATGCAATTGTCTGCAAATAACTTAATAGAAACCGTGATATCATTTGCAATGTCGTCTATAAAAGTTAAAAAAGAAGTGGCCCAAGCACAGAGCCCTGAGGGATTCCCGATTTCACCGGTCGTGAATCAGAATGGACGTTATCTATAGAAACCATTTGATTTCGATAAGAAAGGTAGGCCTCAATTCATGAAGTTAATATACTGTTTTTTAGTATAGGTTCGAGTTTCGCGAGAAGTTTTGGATGCTACACGCGATCAAATGCTTTTTCGAAGTCTAGGAAAATCATGTCAACCTGGCCTTGCCTATCTAGAATAGCTGCAATGTCATGAACGGTTTCCAACAGTTGTGTGACGATTGAGAATCTTTTTCGAAAGCCGTGTTGTCGGTCATTGATTAAATTATTTTCCTCGAGAAAAACTGAGAGATGCTTGAATATAGTATGTTCTAAGACGTTCGCACATGAGCAAAGCAGGAAAATCAGTCTATAGGTGGAGACGAGAGAAGCGTTAGGTGATTTGGGTATAGGAATAATTTTTGCCAATTTCCAGTCATCTGGAAGCGCGCGCTGTGACAGTGACTTCTGAAAAATTATGCACAAAAATTCGAGCACCATTCAGCATTCCTCACAAGGAACGCGTTAGGTATGCTATCAATACCAGGCGTCTTTTTGGTATCTATGTTAAGAAGCAGAGACAAGATTCCTTCCTCAGATATCGCAAGGTCACTTATTGGTGGGATATTATGAAGCATTTTTGAACATGGCCTTCTCCCATCGTCATCATTAAACACTGAACAAAAAACGTGTTAAATGATTCTGCAATAGTTTCTTTATTATTTACGATAGTCCCATTTACACATATATTATGAAAACGCTTCTTGTTTGGGGCAAAATGCTGCCAGAATTTTGCTAGGGATGACAGCAAGAAGTTTTCTAAAGTGACGTTATAGTACTGATCTTTTGCTTCCTTGATACTGGCTTTTAATTCTTTACGCAAGTTACTAAGTTTAAGCATGGTCGACAGAGTGGGGTGCTGACGATGCTGTTTTCTTATCCTGTTTGCCTTTCGGCCCAAACGAACAACTGGCATAGTAATCCATGGGCTAAAATTTTTTATTATTTTCACTTTTTCTGGCACAAAATCATGAGCGCACTGCAACACAAGGCTTTTGAAGAAACACCAAAGGTTGTTAACAGTACAAGTACTACATTCAGAAAGTAAAGTGAATCGAGAAAAATGTAACTCTAATGTGTCCAGTATTTCTACGTCTTTTGCGCGCGAGAAGACGGACACCACGCGTTCTTCCCTCTTGCCTTTTGGAACGTCATTAAGATTAATGCACATGTAAACGAATTTGTGATCGGATATTCCATCAAGCACATTGGTGTCTGCCACACGACGCAGCATGCTGTTGCTAACGAAAAAAAGATCCAGAGTTTTAGCAGTAGCATTCTGTACGTGGGTTGGTTGCTTAAGTAGTTGAGTTAAATCATGAAAAAGGACTATATCGACTAAACGTTTCGCTGCATTTGAAGACGGTACAGGAAAATCAGTATCCTATATAAATGAAGGAACGTTGAAATCACCGCCAACTATTATATTACTAGAGCAACAGTGGACCATGCAAAGAAGTTCATTAAGCTTATCAAAAAATGCTTCGTCTGTGCCTGGGGGGCGGTAAAAAGCACCAACTATAAACTTAAGGTCGCCTGTGTCTACTTTCACAATTACGCATTCAAGATCTGGTATATCGGCTAATCTTTCAACGTGTAAGGTTTCCTTGAATATGATTGCAACTCCGCCGCCTCAACTACTCCTATCTTTGCGATAGATGCGGTAACTCTGGGGCGTGATCTCATCGTCACTAACGTCGGTGCGAAGCCAGGTTTCAGTAATTATCAAAAGATGAGGGCGATACGTTAACACAACACTGTCGCTTTTTGCTAGAATACTACGGGCGTTAATATTTAGACATCGAAAAAGTCCCCCGTTCTTGTCGTTTCATTTGTTGTGAGCTGCTCTGGTAAGCGGTCTGCTCGCAGAGACCATTCCACGCTGAACTTCATCTTATGTTAGCAATCGATTGTCAATCTTAATTTTGTCATGTACAAGTTTAACCTTTGTGCTTGATTTCCTAATACCTGAAGTGCTGCTCCATAGAAACGTCCTGACGTGCCGAGTGCTCGCAGAGAAATCCTCCGAGACTGATATTCTCTTTCCTTTTAATTTGAAGCAATTTTTGAGAACGTAAACTTTTCCCTGTGGTCGAAAAACTTCACGATCACTGGCCGCTTTTTACCATGCTGCCTTCGCCCTAGCCTATGAATTCGCTCGACTGAGTTTACGTTCACGTCTAAAGCATGCCTGAACACATTGCGGATACGCTATCCATGAGGTCGTCAGAGGCGTCATCATTCTTTTCCGGTATGCCGAACACAACAAGGTTGTTACGCCTGCTTCTGTTCTCTAAATCAACGAGCTTACGTTCTAAGTCTTGAACCGTATTTTCCAGACTGCGAAGTTTATCGCTGAATCCTTTAATTATCTCAGAAGTTTCCTCCACAGTTTTTAATTTCAGCTTGATATCATCAAGCTTTTTCTGAATGTTGTTTCGACCTTCAATCAACTGTGACAACAATTCCGCAGTGGAGGGTCCTGGACTGGATTCAACGTCCCCGCATAGCATCAGTAGGGACAAAAACACTTGCTTAATGTTACAATACAAGGTATACAAGCTACGTGGGCATGTCAGCTGGACGAAATAACGATGGCTAGCTTTAACAGGTGATACTTCGTTACTAACCTTCACGTAGAAAAGAAGCGGCTTGAACGTGGTGCTACAAGATGAGCAGCCGACGTGCCCACTGAAGGAATCCGGGGATGGGGGGCGTCTTTTATCCACTTGAATTGACGTTGATGGCGCTGGAAGCAGCGTTGCCCAACTCTCGTCAATGATGACTGACGCTTGTGCGGAAGTAGAATTACGTTCTTCGATGACAAAGTTGGTCGCATCTTGATGTGCGCTGGCCATTTCTGTTGCACCGCACAGGAATATCTGCATGTAGAAAAGAAGCGGCTTGAACATGGTGCTACAAGATGACCAGCCGACGAGAGATGCTGCTGTGTGCACTGAGAGTGCGCCGTGTTGGAGTGAAGTTGATGATTCAGGTGGCAACATGATCGTACGGCCCCATTATTGGCTTTTCATTTTTCTTGGCGCGCTCCAAGGAGCTACGCAGCTCTTTCAGCACCAAAGGTACCGTTCTTTCTATTGCCTTCGCGGAGGCACTGGATGCTCGCACGTGCGAGCTGGTGGTTTGAATTTTTGGCCTCGCCTGGCGAGGTGAGGCCTTGAGACCAGAGGACCCTAGAAACTCCGGTATCGATTCGCTAGGAGGCGTTGTAGACTGTACTACTGCCGCCTTGGGGACAGGCGCCACCGCCGATGGCTCGCTCTGCGCTAGCCGGAGAAGTGGCGAATGCTGATGCGGCGGGGCCCACTGACGCGCCGCATCAGCGTATGTGGGGCCATAAAATGGCTACACCCTTCTTCTTGCTTCTTTAAGAGTGTTTTTCGATTATCTTCAATGTGTTGATCTTTTCTTTTTTTCCAAAATGAACAGGACCCTGAGTATGCGGCATGATTTCCGCCATAGTTCTCTGAGTGTGACGGTTCTTTGCAGTTGTCGGAATTGTGGCCTGACACTCCACATTGTCCTCACGTTTGGTGACCACGACCGCTTCGCGAGTCATTACCATACCTCTGGACTTTAAAACAACGACGTCGGTATGGTATGTGTGGCCTGATCGAAGTTTTCGTGTACCCAGTATGAATAGTTTCTGGCAGATTACTGGAAGCGAATGTGAGTATTAGGTGTATGTTGGTGTTTATTTGTTGTTCCTTCTGATGATGATCCTTTGTACATTGGTCACATTATGTCTCTTAAACGCCACTAGAAGTTCTGCTTCGCTCAGGCCAAGCAAATCAGTGTCAGACACTACTCCACGAGTTGTGTTTGTTGATCTGTATTGTGTTACAGCGATTGTAGTGTCAACAAAAGTTGAAAGATTGTGTATTTTCTCAAACTGTTATTTTTCTCAAACTTCGAGGAGGAGGTCTCCGCTAGCCATTTTGGTAGCTTTGTACCCGGCCCCAAGAGTTTCTGTCAGACACCTGGCTGCTACAAAGGGGGATATTGTTCTGGCTTGCTTGCCAGTTTTCTCACTATGTATGACATGAAAATGGGAGAAGTTTTCATTTGATCGGTTGAAAAAACCAAAGTCTTCGGTGCGTACGTGCTTTAAGGTGGTACGATCATTTAACAGAAGAAAAGATTTATGTATGCCAGTTTAATTTTCTTCAGCAGCGTTGGTGGCCACCCACCATGGAGCCCAACGAGGAGACGCTACAACATTTCTAAAAGTTAATTTGAGCGCGAACACACGACACAATCACTCACACATGCACACACCCAGGCATCAAACACACACAGCTCTGTGTGCGTTTAATGAATGGGGGTGTGCGTGTGTGAGTGATCGTGTCGTGTGTTCGCGCTTGAATTAACCTTTATAAATGTTGTAGCAGCTAGCCCAACAACAAGTTATATTACGGTACAAAATTGCGGATGCTGAATTCTGCAGACGCCAGCCGTACAACGCTACTAGAACCCAATGCGCCCAGACTAAGGTAGGCTGTTTGCACAGGGTTCCCTAGCTGCGAGAGCGTTTTGAATTGAATGGAAGAGAGCGAAAGACATGATCAAAAGCGAGAGATAAAGACGAAGATGTAGAGAGAGAGAGAGTTAGGGAAAGGCGACTGCCGATTTCCCCTGGTTGGTTCAGTCCAGAGGGCCGTCTACGTGAAGCTGGGGCCAAAGGGCGTGTTGCCTCTGCCAGCGGGCTAAAAAGACCAATCACCCGGCGTCGACTTAACCCTCAGGATGCCCTTTTCCCCGGACGCAGCTTAGCCACGCACGACTAGGCGTGGGGGAGGTTGAAACCCCCCGTTAGCTCGGATCCCTGGTGTCGCTACACACCAAATGCCTCTTTCACAGATGCCCTTACGGTAGCAATAAGGAATGTTTGTAGTGGTACGTGTGTATATGCTACGCCTTGATTAACTATAATGGCCACACGACCGGATGATGCCACAGCCTCGTCCCGGTCCTTTCTGAATAAAACAGAATAGCGTAGAAAATTGGTGTTCTTGGATTTTAAGTGTGTTTCCTGTACACACAACACTCTTGGTGAATGTTCGTGTAGAAGTACTTAGACATCGTCAAAGGCCTCTGACGTTCCATTGTATAACTTATCTTTTCATAAATAAAAGTAATGAAAGCAATGTAGTGACTTGTGTAACGAAGAGGAAGTGATTGTTTAGCCAGGAAGTGGGAATTCAAGTAACAGGGCCCTCGTCGGGTCTCGTTATCTGCTTGCTCGTTTTCTTGGTGCGCTCCAAGGAGTGAAGCCGATCTAGCAGCACCAGAGGTACCGCCGCGCCCATAGCCTCCTCGCAGAGGCAATGAACGCCCTCGCGTACGAGCTGGTGATTCGATTTTCGGGCTTCGCCTGGTGAGTGGGACGTTCATACCAAAGGACCCTGCAGTCTCCGGTCTCTGTTCGCTAGTAGGTGGAGTAAACTCAACTACTGCTGCCTTGGGGGAGGTGCCACAGCCGATGGCTCACTCTGTGCAAACCGAAAGAGTAGCAAGGGCTGGTTCGACGCTACCACCTGTTGCGCCGCATGAGCATATGTGGCGCCAATATTTTTTTTACCTTCAATGTAATGATCTCTTTCTTTTTTCAGAATGAACAGAACCGTGGGTATGCGACAAGATTTCCACCACTGTTCACACAATGCGCTGATTCTTTGCAGCTGTTGGACACGTGGCCAGAGACTACACATTGAGCACATGTTTGCCGACCACAACAGCTTTTGATTTATAATGTCGTTGGCGTAGTTGAAAAGAAGTAGCGGCCCCAATATTCTACCTTGGGGTACACGTTGAAGAAGTTTTTGCAGAGAAGATTCTTCGTGTACACTTACACACTGTAGCCTACGGCTCTAATACCTGGTGTATAAATTCAGTGAATTTACACTAATGCCGTAAAAGGGCAAATTTTGTAAGAGGGTATTGCGATTTATCCGGCTGAAGGCTTTGAAGAAGTGAACAAATATGCACGTTAAGTTGACTGTCCATTTGTGTTATAGTGGCACCTCGGTGTACAGCCTTGACCTAAAACCGTACTTAGAGGGTAATGTGTTTCTCCGGTCAAATGCTTTCGATATGTCTAACGTAAGTTTCCTCTCCTCCACATTGTCTAATACAATTTTCTTTTCTCGTAACAATGCTACCCCTGCCGACAGCCCTGACCCAAAACCGTAGTGGGCTAGAGTAATCACCGAATGTTCACAATGAAGTTCGACAGCCTTGTAAATATCAAGTTTTCTATGGGCTTTGAAAACAGTGGTATAACCATTGTGGGGCTATAATTTTTAAAATAATTTTCGTCTACTATTTTAAACAGTACAGTAACTTTTGCATGTTACATACATTGTGGGCAAATACCTGTGCCTAAAATTAGCTTATAAACGTATGTTACTGGCATGACTATTATATCTACTACAAAAAAAAAACTGACTTCAACGTTAAACCGCCAAAATCTTCCGATTGATTTTTCTTTAGCGTTAGGAAAACACCAATGACTTCGTATTCATCTGTAGTGGAAAGGAAAACTGACAAAGCTGGCATGTCCGTCGTTGCCATGTGATGGAAGTTGAAAGTTTTGAACCAGGAAACGCTGTTGCGTACGAGCAGTTCTGGGGACAAGAACAAATATTTTGCATTTAAAAGCATTATGCTTCGAGACATCCGAACACCTGAAGTAGTGTAAGCATTATACTTACAGCAAAAAAAACGGGGTGATCAGTGACAAAATAATTTGGTTGATACTGTTTTAAAGCATTCATCTTTGAATTTTTTAATGTAATTCTTGCACCTATTTTATAATGTTTCGAATGAAGCTGGTAAGTTCTACCGCCACGATGCCGCTCACCACTGAGACGAGCGGCTTGAGCCTGCGGGAAAGAAACAAATAAGAGTTAAAATGCCTAAACCACGTATAAGTTTATTAATCAATTTGTTGTAATGCGAATAGAGCAGCAAAACCCGACTGCTCCTGCCATCTTTTTCTACGGCCACGTTGAAAATTTAATAATACCGAGGCATGCAAGGCCGAACTAAGTTCTGGTTGTCCAGCCAGGAAGGGTGAAATATAGCGTGGATCTTTTTCTTTCTCTAAAACTGTATGTGTTATACCAAAACAGTGTTCTTGAAAAATCCACTAAACTCGGGAGATAAGTTTTAAGATGCACAATGTGAAGTTTTTATAGAAGGTTCGACTGTTCACATTCTCTTAGTTTTAATTTTTACAGGACGCACACACTAGATGTGTGTTAAAGCGCAGTGAAGCCTGTGTTAAAATCACAGCGAAAACGTTTACTTCAGCAGCTCCACTGCTCCTCCTCTTCTCTTTATTGACCAAATAATGGGGCAGATTTTTTTTTCTCGTGTTTCTTTACCCATGCGCCTGTTGCATGTGTAATACATCTGTATCAAAAATTATGTAGAGAAACATTTCTCCTTCCACACAAACTTTTCAACTTTTTGAACATATGGCTTGTCAAGCTTGTCTCTCAAATGTAAGAGCTAAATTTTTGCTTAGATGGACATCATAAACAAATAATTTTATTTTTGTTATAATGAAACACGTTTCGGTAGCCGCTAATGTACAAGTTGCTGCTTCTCCTAAAACAAGTTAGTATTTCTGTAATAAACGTAGACGGATCATGTTTTAGGAATAAAAACGCGATGCGTATTGAACAATTCATGTCCGCAATGTAGACTTATTACTCTGCGAGTACACAGAAGGACAAGAAAAAATTTTGAGGCAAGGCACAAGTATAGCGAACTCTATCAAAAGAATGAATTCATATTTTATCTGACGTTGATTACAAAAAAAAGCGAAGAGTTCGATGAACCTACGGCACAAATGAACATCTGTATAAGTAGTTCTGTGAAGATTAACAGCAACAATATCTGTTAAACAGTTTCATGTTGGTGCGATTTGTCGTTACCTTTCGGTGACAACAGATCGCACCGCCGTTGTTGAAGTAAATAATCATTGTAGTATTTATTCCGAAAAAAAAACAGCAAACAATTACCACTTTTACAAAACATTCGCTCAATGCATCGTGTTTTGAAAACGGAACATTCGTTCCTTTTACTTCCTGGAACTTTTTTGCTCAAACTGTAAGTACAATATCAAGCAGCAGCACTGAATTGAAAAGGGAAACGTACTAAAATGGAAACATGGCGTTTTTTTAGCAAATGCGAGTATCTTTCCACAATCAGTAGCAGTCGAGGAAGGACATTATTATACCACCTGAAAGTGAACTTCATATAATGCAAACATGCTCTTCACAAAAAAGATGTATATGAAGAAAAACAAATGGGCACATCAAATTCATTTAATTTGTGGACACGACTAAAGTCTCTTGAGACTCAATTTCTTGGATGTTACTCACCGGTCGACCCCGATGGCGGTGAGCGTGTAGACGGACACAATGACCGAGACGTGCTGCATGAAGAGCACGACAGGGCAGAAGAGGGGCTCGAAGATCCAGCGGCCCAGCATGAAGTCGGTGTAAGTGAACGGAATGGAGAACACGGCCATGGCGATGTCCGACAGTGCCAGGTTCACAAGGAACGTCTGAGTTCGCGCGACGATCGACGGCCCAGCAGGAGCACCACAATCACCATCACGTTGCCGCCCAGCGCCAGCAGCGCGGTCAAGCTGTACAACGCGATCAGAAACGCCTGCAGCTCGAAGCCCAGGGCGTTCATGGGGGATAGTCCGATACCGTAAGGTTGTTGTCGGCGCCGCTGTATGACACGTTAGCGTCTGCAGAGGTCCCATCAGTTTCCAATGACTTAAAAGAGTCGCTTACTAAATACAGCCACGAAGCTGAATTGTTGCTTGCAACAGTCAGGTCGTCAGAAAAGGCGTTGTCGTCTTCCATCTCAGCCATCACTGGCGTTTACGCAATTGACGTTGACTTTACACTTTTCTCCCCCCTTGCACTGCGAGAAAGTGCCGGAATGCGAGAAAGGGCCGATCTTTCAAAAAACGTTTCAGTGGTCAGAAACGAAGTTGAAATTGCCGGGTCCCTTTGGCTGATTAATCACTGGCGGACTCCGGGAGATGGATGTCTTGAGCAGAAAGTTGTGTCCGTAGACGGGCTGCCACTGATATGTGAAAGTTCACACACTTGCTCCAGAAGTCTTTTAGCAAATATATAGAAGGAAGTGCAAAGCCGGACAGCGAACTGTTTCAGGCTTCAGGCGTATTGAATTGCGCAGTTTGTTTTTGTTATGTGAAGCAGAAACAAAAGAAACCGTGACTGCCTAGTCTCTCGCCGTAGGCTGCAGTCTAGATTACAAACACCTGTACTCAAGCACTGGGAGTAATAAAAATAATGTACTTCGGCTAAAGTTGAACAAGTCCAAAAAAAATGTTGGAAAACCAGAGAGTTTTGCGCGATCTAACGAACAGTATACAGGAGGTACCTGCGGCGAAGTTGAAGGCGCTGCGGCGAGGGCTGGCGTTGCTCGTGGCTCGCTGAGAAGCGGGCGTCTAACTGTGCGCGCGTTCGGGCTGTAGCGAGCGAGCGGCGCGGGCTGCTCTTTCCCTTTCGCCATTTCCTTCCCTTCGTTTCCAAGCTAGTCCCTTGCTGCCTCTTTCTCGATCTTCTCTCCTCCCTCCTCATCTCATCTCCTCGGCACTCCTCCCCAGAAACGCACACCACCTATTCTCTCCTTTTCCTCTGCTCTTCTAGCTCACCCTCTCCCTCCTTCTTTCCCAGCTACCTTGCGCTCCCCAGGCAGCGATTCAAAGCGGCGCTCTGGTCGACTGGGGAGCTGGGGACAGCCGCTCCCGGTTGTCCTTAGGGCAGAACACTGGAGCGCCAAGCGGACGTCCCAACTAGCGAATGCTTACACAGGAAACAGTCGCTTTTGCCGATAACAAGCCGCTGAAGCACGCTACGATTCAAACTCGAGTTTCGAGTAACCCGCGCGAGTGCTGCGAGAAGCCATAGCTTAAGCTGTCTTGACTCTCAAAACAGGCATGGTATATAGATATATATATATATCCTGATGAAGGCCAGACTCTAGACCGAAACCTCGAAATAAACCACGTTGTGACCGCTCACGGAGGATCTACTGGACTATATATATATATATATATATATATATATATATTAGATGTATCTGTATATGTGAATTTGAAAAGTAGTTATGGAGGTGTTATGATTCACAAAAAACGTTGTGGGTCCTAGAGCCGGCTTCAAACTCTTGGCTCCCAAGAGAAACTGCGTGACGCTAAACAATTTGTGTAAATTAATTGGTTGAAAACAATGCTTTCTTTAGCTCCAGGTACTACTCTTTCATTATTTTGATAGTTTATTATTTTGTTGTCTTTTCTGTCTTTTTTAACTTGGCGAAAAATTGCAATATACTGCATGTTTAGCGTTTTCTTTTATAAAAGCGAAAAAAATTAGCCAGTAATATAGTTATAATTTCTGCTTTACAATTTTGTATAATAAATACCCAAAACACTCAAAAGCAAGTGAAGCAAAAAAAAATAGGGAAAACAGCATTCGCACTGATATTGCAGCCTAGTGTTCTCAATGTAGCGGTCCATGTGAAAATGTGGCTTTACATTGTTGCATAGTATAGTTTGTCAGTGAGATGAGCGGAAAGATCCAGAAGATTAGTTTTTATTTTAAGGGAGAACAAAAATAAATTAACAACAATGTAGTAGGAAGCTTGCCTCTGCCTCAACCTTCACTGCATAGCACGTCAGGGCGAGGTAGCAGCCGGGGCTCACCAGAGCGGAACGTAAACGCTTAGCTAAAGGAGCCTAATGAATGCGTAGCTGCATCCATCTCAAAAGGCGGTGAATTTTTTAGAATAACATTTGAGATGGTCAGTTTCGGTGCTTTTGAAAGCGTGTATAAAGAATGACGACAGAAACATTGCTTTCCTCGATTACCATTTACGCCTCATTTGATCTTTCCAGTTAATGCTCCCTTCGTCAGACGAATAAGAGGAACTGGTAAAGTACAGGTGCGTAATCGCCCCGCCGCGTTTGTCTAGTGGCTAAGGTAATCGGCTGCTAACCCGCAAGTCACCGGATTGAATCCCGGCTGCGGCGGCTGAATTTCCGATGAAGGCGGGAATGTTGTAAGGCCGTGTGCTCAGATTTGGGTGCACGTTAAAGAACCCCAGTTAGTCGAAATTTCCGTAGCCCTCCACTACGGCGTCTCTCAAAATCATATGGTTGTTTGGTGACGTTAAATCCGACATATCACAAGTGCGTAATCGTAGTCAGGGTAGGTACAACCTGTACGGCCCTAAGCAGCGCCATGGGCACTATGCTGAAGCTCACGCGACTCATCACGCGGGAACCACATAATTTAATAGAACATCTTTTAATACGCGTCCACGTAATTGAGTTCTGACAACAGAAAACATGAAATTTGCATCGTATATTAGGCACAGGACGTGTCTATGAGGTTAAAGAAGCCCAGATGGTCGAAATTTCCGTAGCCCTCAACTACGGCATCTGTCATAAATTCTATGGTGGTTTTAGGACGTAGAACCTCGCATATCAATCAAGTCTATGAGGTAAGCAAAACATCTTCACGCAATATTTTCATGTTCCTAGAAAGAACGCCAGTTGGTTCGCGCTCTGTTATACATTTACCTGCACTATTGAGTATGCAATTATAGCAACCACCGAAAAACCGTTTTTAACTGCGAAGCATTTCTTAGCGAACATCCGCGAGTATGAATCTATCTATCTATCTATCTATCTATCTCTATCTATCTATCTATCTATCTATCTATCTATCTATCTATCTATCCGCCTTCGACATTTAGCCTTCCTTGCCGTCTGGATAATAGAATCTATACCGAAATTGGTATGGCATAACATCACTGTATGACGAGCAGATGAAACTAATCACAACATGAAAGTCATGACTTGCATGTCTTGAATTAGATGATTATATGTCAAGGTCTTGCTGATCCTGCGGTGGTTTCGTTTACATGACATATCGCAGAACGGGTATAGTATGACACCAAGGCAAGGCAAACATGAGTGACAGGCCCTATAGGGCAAATTATGACGTGCGTGTCATGTAAGAACATGACTACATGACGCGCTCATGATGCGCTCGCGGTCGTTTCGCTAGCTTCACATACACCAAATTTGGTATTACGCGACGTGAATGGAAGATGGAGCAATATGACTGCTGCAAATTGATAATCATGACATGCTTATCATGTAAGAGCGTGACTACATGCCACGCTCATGATGCGCTCACGGTCATTTTGCTAGCTTCATATATACAAAATTTGGTGTTACGTGACGTTATTGGATGACGAAACTATATCATTGGTGCAAGCATGATAATCTTGATATGCGTGTCATGTAGGAACATGGCTACATGCCACACTCATGATGCGCTTGCTCTTGTTTCGCTGGTTTGGCATAAACCAAATTTGTTATGACGTGACGTTAATGAATGACGAAGGTAGATGACACGTCCAATTATGATAATCATGACATGCGCGTTTCGCAAAACATCACAACATGATATATGCTTATAGTGCGCTCCCGGCCATTTCGCTATAGCTTCCCATCTACCAAAGTTTCTATCATGTGACGTGTATAGACGACGAAGATGAATGACACATCCAAGCATGACAATCCTGACATGCGTGTCACATAAAACAAAACCACGTGCTATGCTAACTAATTGGTGGCTGTTTCGCTAGCTTCACATTTACCAAACTTGATAATACATGACGGGAATTGATTACGAGCACAAACGCCAGGCGCAAACGCGATAATGATGACATGTAAGGGATTTCGGAGCACTCAACTACGGCGTCTCTTATAATCATATGGTGGTTTTAGGACGTTAAACCTCACGAATCAATCAATCAATGACATGTAAGGCATAATGTACGGCCCCCTCGTAATGTTCTGCTGATTTGAATGCGGCAATTCAACCTTGCTCATTCGTGCTTTGCATATCATTGATTCCCACTGTACATAAGATCTACCAATTTTTACATGTGGTGTAATGGTTTTGGAGATCCAAGCTTCGCCAATTTGGCCTGAGCGCCACCGACAGCCACGGTTGCAAACAGCACTTTCGTGACGTAACGAGTATACGGGTCCAAGCTAAAACGGCTGCATTTATCATTGTTTGCTAGCGTACCTCGGCGCTTCTCGATTATAAGAAGTTTTGTTTTATTAAATCCGAAGCAGCTCCTTGACTAGGCTGTGTGTTGGGGTGGTGCCAAGTAGACTCGCCTTCCCTCGCAGTGGGCGCGCGTTGACGTCACTCTCTCCCTAGCCTGTCACTTGCACAGTGCTGCGGAACTGGGTATACGTGCCTTTCATCGGTGATGGTTACGGCGCGCAATACCGGTGCTATATCCATGCACTCCGCTGTTCCCATCTTGTTTGATGACAATAGTACAACTGGTAAAAAAAGTAGAAAAATTGTCGAACCGGCCATAAAAATAAGCGCTCTGTCTAAATTTTGGCCTAAGATAGCCTGTTTATTCCTGCTTGTTTTACCGTGCCGTTTACAGGATTGAATATACTTCGTACAATGACCACACCATGATCTATCAGGATTCGACCGTGGAGAGTGACTTGCTTATTTTTGGTTCTGCTTCCTATTACAACTTTTCTATAACAAATCTATGTATGTATTTGCGTTAGTATGTCTGCCAAAGTGTTGTTCGGCAAATTTTCAGACGACAGTGGGTTGGCAACGCCGATGTATCAAGGAAAGAATAAATTAAGTTGCATAAATGAACGCTAAAACCCTACAATTATTTCACAGATCCACTATTCATAACTATTTTCCTCGCGCTCCAAAACAACTTATTGTCTGTCTAAGTTTAAACTACTTACGACGTGTTTCCCAGCAGCTTATGAAATCTTGGAACTTATCAGACGTTGTGGGCTATAAGTGCCTATCTGCTGAAGTTAAGAATTTCCATCAGTCGTATATCGACTTGGATTTATACTGAATTCTTTACCCAATATTTGAACGTACGAGCGTTCTTGTGTCACCTCAATATTTATTGTCAGCTGCTTGAGTTGGGAAAGAGGGTGGGGGCTTTTCCCGCAAACTATCACGAGAATTTTTGGAGAAAAAAAGTGTGTGAGTCAAGTACTTCAGAAAAAATGCCCTTACTGAATTGAAATGTCTAATAACAGCAGGCATTTAGAGTTACTAAATCAGAAAGTGGATCCTACAGCAGCTCCTTATTGAGATATTGATATTAATTAGGATTGACATCATGGTCGAAAGAGCTGAGTTTACTAACCGACTCATGAGTCGATTCACTCAAGTTCACTGAGACCAAAGAGTGAGTCGGGTGAGTAATACGGTGGTGACCTCTAGTCCGAGTAAGTCCAGTTAAGAAAAATTTAGTACGTTTTAAGCCCAAGTAAGAATGGTTGCGAAAATGTTTGGTGAGTGAGCCCTCACATCAAAATATATTCTTTGATTTTTCGCTGACATATGCCTGTAACGATCACTTAATTTATTTTAATGACATCAGACGTCATTCTTTGTCTTTAAAGCTTTTAACAACGGAGCTTAACTAAATGAGCCGGCTTGGTATCTAGAACGTATATGTACAGCACGCTGTATACGAAAATTGCGCTTCAACGCATACATGGAATTTGAAGCCTAAACATTGTAGTCCGTAATTCAAACAGGCCCGCAGGTTAATTTGAGTGCACCAATCCCAATATACACCAGTCATGTCAACATGCCTGCGCCTCACATCAAGATCTACACAAGGATAGCTGGCAGAGCACACGAGGAACAATTGACACTGAAAATGTTGTTGGCGGCAAATACGCTCTGTTTCGTGAAGCATTTCAGTTCAATTTTCACAGCAAGTTGCGGTATATGAATGAGCTTGCCCACTAATGTTTCAATAACTCGAGGACGGTCTTCACGTATCGAGCACGCGCGCTCTCAGGGGCACCCAAACCTATAGAGATAATGCAACCGTGAGCATGCACCATACAAAGATCTGGAGTGTATATACATAAATGAACATTGTCTGGATGATTGCTTCGCTCAACACACTTGAGAGAAAAGGCAGTCGTGCGCCAAGTATAAAACAAACGGTTCGATTAATTTGTTTCCCTACATTTGTTATTGAGCGCGGGAACAGTTATTGTTTATAATGACAGCATTCACGTCGCAGTGTCAATGTACGCAGTTTCTCGTACAAAAAAGTGTTTGCATCGACAATGGGCAAGGCTGGTTTCACTTTGCCGAGATTTCCGCTTGCCAGCTTGATCAGACACATTTCATGCCAGTTTGCACTCGGAAGGAGAAGGCACAGAACTACAGTGAAAGGTGATTTACTCAGTGGTATTTAGATTCGGTACACTGCAACCAATCATCTACACGAGAAAACACGAGTAATAAGTAGAAGAAACGCTCAGGAGGGATATATAAGGAAGCGCGCGCATGTGAGTTGTACGAAATACAAAACTACGTGACGTTATATGGGTACCTATTGCGTCTATACAATCGGTCTATGATAAGTGTAGTACGTACAAGCGAACCTAGCTGTTTTAACGACCTGTGCACCGCAGGGTTCCTAACAAATTTCAGAATATACCCCACACACAAGGCCAAATTTACCCCACTTCACACTGCCGCACTTTTTTTCATTACCGCACGTTTTTCTTACAACAAAATAGCGCCTTGTACAAAAAATACGTACAGATCATACACAGTATGACGTGTACATGAGTCACTAGTGAGTGCCATGGCATGAAAATCTGTTTCCAAGAAAGCTTAAGGTGTTTAAAAGATGACAAGTGGGAGGAAAAAACTTCTGGTATTTGGAAAGAGTGTCGAGTAAAAGTTGAAAAAAAAAAAAAGATGGGCGACTCATCAGTAAGTGTATGGCTGGCAGCGTTAACGGCATGTTGACAAGAAAGTCAACAGAAACGGCCTAGATGCAAAAGAAAAAATGTCTAGAAGGCCATGAAAGAGGGAAGACGCATGGCCTCCCAATTCTGACTTGGAGCAATCAGCAGCAAGCTGAGCGCCCCATTGTGTCGTTCCCGGCCAGTCCTCAGGACATGAACAAAGTTGTCTGCCTGTCTGTCTGTTTATTGGTCCGTCCGTTCGTCCGTGTGTGCGTCTTTCAGGTAAAGTAAGAGATGGCAGATTTGGAAAGAAAACCGGCCAAGGATCTGTAGTATAGGTAGAGACGAAATAGCTAGGAAAAATTTCATGATAGGGCAAGCGCTGTGCTGTTTGAAAGGAGGTCGGGTTTTTTAGAACGCGTAATTAAAAATCGAGATATCATAACAGAAAAATGTCATCTTTGCTTTATATGCCTGAGGTAGGAAAGAAAACAATTGGTGATATTTTACTTGAATGGAGAAATGTAAATTTGGAATTAACTTAGGGCGCTAACCTATACATGAAGTCAGGGTTTTAGGGAGAACATCGGAAATGTAAACAGGCTGGTGATAGAAAAAACTGAAAGGCGACTTCAGCATTTGCGGCAGAAAAGAAGGCAGATGGCAAAAAAAGCACAAAACTTCAGCTTAATCTGCGATAAAGCAGAGATAGTTCACCTTATAATTTACAAGATTTCGTTATTTCAAGAGAATGCTAATTGAGATAGAAAATACTCAGCAGTAATGTTGTAGTAATAATAAAAATAGTGAAACTATAATAGCAATAATGAAAACAACACCTTCTTGATCTTGACAAAGTGCTGATTAGAGCCCCGTTTTAAAAGGGACGCTATTTAATACATTCATTCATTCTCATTGAAAAACTTCCATGGTCCCTGTGCATTTACCTAT